>CM073769.1:95510998-96236239 GCA_037158775.1 Hetaerina titia | reverse complement strand
GGCTGAAGGTGAAGTTCGAAGGAAGCTACCGATTATGATCAATCTGTATCAATAAGGCAAAAGACATTCAACACGACAACTAGATATATGTCATTATCATCGATGAAACGCTTTAAAGACTCAAATACTGTGCCCAAAAAAGATCCCGCGTGAAATAGGTGAAAAAAATATTTTTTTAGAAATATATTCTAATACACACACATTCAACCACGAAATCCCGCCATTTGGCGAACAAGCATTCATTCACATGGAAATAGATACAAGGAAAATGGATAGGAACACACAAAGGACGAGCACATGAGAGGTGGTGAAGGCGGACTCGAACAGATCACAGGCGCAAGAATATTTCCGTCAAGGAATTTCAAGATTAGATTTCCATAGCATGCCCATCGTATTCAAAATTCATTGTTTTTTTCAAAAATTTTACTACACTTCCCTACTATCACTTTCTGTATATACACATAAAATCAGTAGTAAAGTACTTTTCACATAAATTCACACGTAGGATAATCATGAATACAAAAACCATGAATTTTCAAAACATGAAACATTTAGGTGGTACACAATGCTTCCATTTATTGACATTTAAATTTTAAAATTTAGTGACGGTTTCCACGTGAAGAGAGTGGCCTCATTCGATCAAGTAGATAGCAAAGTGTTTCTGGAAACCACGTGTCTTCAATCAACGATCCTATGAGCATTAAAGCTCTTACTATAAGAAACGAGTCACTTTGCCCTGGGTCTGTCTATACTTCATAGCTTGGGTGGTCAAAAATTTTAAAAGTTAATCAAATTAACTATCGAGACAGTATTATTGACGTTACCAATAATCACTGGGGCGCTAGAGTCCAGAGGTAGGGCGTTTGACTGCTGACCGGAGGGTCCCGGTCCGACTGCAGGGCAAGCCTCTTTGGGAACCCTCAGCTCCACCAAAGTGATTTTTCGGGTACTAGATCTTCCTGGGAACCATCGTCGGAACAGAAAAAGGAACTGGCCCCTCTACCCTGATGTGTGAATTCACACCCCGTTGGGGTTAGTACTGGAAGAACTCTATCATCGCCTACCAAACCGGGTTGACTGCTGTATTTATGGTTATCGATTATTATAAAGCATCGATACGACAATTATCAACGACTATCGGATGTAATTTATCAATTTCGGCTCATATCAATTACACATTGACCATCCTTAGTGGAGGTCTCCAATTTCGTCCGGCATAGTTGAGCCACATCTATCTCGTTCGCGTGCTGTGCTGCCTGGAACCCGCGGAAAGCTTTTCTCCCACGGGAAATCTAAGCGTTATTATCGCCTCATTACGCCTCGATGTACTTACTCTAAATATGCACTGCGGTCGAAAGATAGCAACGCCTCCGCCGAGCGCCGAAAACATTCCTGGCGTGCTTACGCCAGGAAGCCACGTCTGCCGCTGCAATGACATTGATCATTAAAAATTTACGGAAATGTGAATTGCCAGGTTGATACTCGAAACCATTTTGGAGGAGATTAGTAGAATTCAGGGAAGAAATTACGTCATTGAAATAATTTTCAGGGGGAACAAGTGGCCGCTATTCCGAGTAAAAACTTCGGTTGAGTTTATTTTGATCCGGTCTCTTCCCGTCAGAAGTGGCAGGAAAACGCTACCTTAATAGCCGGCAGTGTCGCCGAAGAGTGACATGAATTAACTGACTCATCAGCAAAATGAAAGATCATGAAGATTAGGACGTCGCAAAAAACTGAACTCCTGATTTTGATGAGCAATTCCCGACGAATGCAACTCAGCACAATTACGACATGAGGGACAAAAGAAACAAAATTAGCACGTCTAATCACCTAAACAATTCCGCGGACAACAGATGGTCAAAAACAGGAAATTACACGACAAACCGCGACGATACGCCATCTTCCTACAGAAGCACCCACCTGTAGAGACAAACCTGTTTCCCCTTCCGTACGCAAACCCCATTATACCCTTCCTTCGCCTTCGGGCTCGCCCCCCCAAGAACAGGTGCAGAAAGCCGGCTCTCAGAAACGCTATTCCCGGGCGTAAGATTCGGGGAGGCCACCAAAGAGGCGAAAATGAGTTAGATCGTAATGGATTAACGTCCACGGAAAAAAAAGAGCGAGCGGAGGTGAGAGAGGGATCGAAAGTGATGTGGGGATATTATGGCAGTGTTGGGGCGGCAACGGGCGGGAAGCGGCGGCGACCGCGGAGAAAGGCCGCCGCCCCTCTTTCCGCCATCGCGGAGGCGACCATCACAAAACTTGGCAACGCCGGTCACAATGGAATATTTCCCAGGAATTCCTCCTCCATGCAAGCGCGCGGAGGAAGACCATCGCCCTCTCTCCCCCTCGCTGGCCGAGACGAACGGCGGGAAGGAGACGCGCATGGGAAACTCGCTGGGCACGGGAGGAACGAATCGCACACCGCGGTCGTTTATCCCTGTGCGCGTACGTGCCTTAATTCATATGCACACAAAGGTGGCGTTCTTTTATGGCGACCCTGTGTTTATGCCATTAGCGCCTGGACGTCCTAGCAGAGTGAATCACATGATCGAAACCGCTTAGAGCCAAGTTGAGAAAGCCGTCCCGAGTTTTTAAGAGAAAAACAGGGAATGACGATGATCGTATCCGAACACGTAAAAGGACGTTGGGAGATCTCTCGAATTTCAAACCTTCAACTTCCATTGGTTAAACTATTTTTTAGTAGACGGCTACTGGCTAACTTTCTAGAAGGCAAGCTTGCAATCGTTAAAAAAAAAACCATGTGATGTTTTCCCACACTTGCTTTAGTCAAATTCAATTATTGACGAATGAATTATAATAACTGCCATATCGACTGTGACCAAACTGTTGGAAACCGCTGGCGAAGTGACACGCGAAGATAGCGTAACGACGAAATCTTACACAATTAATGCTCAATTAGCGTTTCAGAAGTACATTAAAATGCAGAAACTATTCGTGATGTCTCAGAGGCAGACCGTCACGGGGCAGAATATCTCCCTCCCGGGGGGAAGAGCAGGAAGTTACTATACTACGGAAAAACTTTCAAATATACACTGAATTAGGTCAGTTTCAATTAGGTTTTAGATAAAAATGGCATTATTGAGGTTCAGATCCGTCCCTCTCGAAGCCCGACCTAGCACAATGTAACTACACGTGATGTAGCCACAAACCCTGGATACAAACTACGGCCAACATGGGACCAATTAAAAACAATTAAGAGCACACCATAAGGAAAAATTCTGATTCACAAAATCAAATCGGTATTTGTGCCACTAGTTGACCATAGAGGGGGGAAGTAAGGGCAGGGGTGCGAGGAACGGGGGCGGGGCACAGCAATGGCCCACGTCAGCACGGGAGTGCGTTCACGTGTGTCACAGACCGTGACATACAGTCACTACCCTTCTTCCTCTCTCTCCTCCCTCGCATCACTTTCCCCACACCACCACTCCCTCGATCCACCCCCACCACCACTCACCCCCACTCCAAACCAACCCCTCCTCCGCTGACTACGCGCAAGGGTCACCTTCGTACCGCCAGCGTGCACTGGCCTCTCCTCCACCCCGTCCCCACCACCTTAATTGCTTCCTCGGGAGAGGAAAGAGAGGAAGAGGAGGAGGGCCCGACGACGACTGCCGAGGCGACGGCGGCGGTGGTGATGGCGGGGAAGCGGCGTCAGGGTAGGGAGGAGATGGGAGAGGCGGGGGAGGAAGGAATGGCATCGGGTGACCGCATCCGCTCGCCAGAGCTGGAGAAAACGGTCGGAGGGAAGGGGGGTTCGCGCGGCGGAGAAAGGAGAGATAAAAAGTACTCGGAATGGGCAGGGCGGCGAGGAAGGGGGTAGTCGGGACTAAAAAAAGCGTAGTCGTGCCTCGAGGAGAGCGGATAGGCTCCTCTACAGAGGAAACAACATACCGGCCCGGACAACGGCTCCGGAGAAGGCGTACCGAGCCACTCTTGCTCTCATCCTTCGACCCGACCCCGCCTCCCTCCCCCACCCCCTTCTCACCAAACAAGCACGGGGAAAAACATGAATGGAGTCGAGGAAAAAAAAGCCCCCCCCTCCGAGGTGAAGCGAACATCTTTCAGAGCAATCAAAGCGGGAGCTACTATGCTTGACCTGTGCTGTCGGCAATATGGGATGGTTTATTATTTTTCAAGTTTAACAATCGAACGGTTTGTTGTGTGGCGACCGGCGTGGCAGACATTCATTATGTCACCTCAAGCGGGAACAGAACCATTCGTCCGGAAAGTTGAATGAGGGGGGTTTACTATCCAGTGGGACCAATTTTTTTCTACGTCGACTTAACATGGGATCGGTCGGTGTACGTGAGACGAAAATTTAACAACTGCTAGTTAACTTAGCGTTTACGATCAAATATATTTCTATGCACATTATATTTTAAGTAACTAGTTTATTATTCGTTGGGCATTGATGAGCCAATGAGCCCGTTGGTTCTTACCTAGATGATGAATGCTGCCGGATTTCACAAGTTAACTTCTATGAGTGACTAATGTTGGATATTTTAATCCATTGCATCATTATTTTCAGTATTTCAATCATAGGATTGGTTTACTGAAGCCCTCCCTTCTACTCTATTTAATGTCAATTCCCTCAATCCTTGATACCTTCTCTGTTTTTAACGTCCTTCTTAATTTATCCTATGTACATGTTTCTTGGTCTTCCTCGTGGAATCTTCCCTTCTATTTATCCTGCCAATGTATATTATATATAGGGTTCTTTAAAAGAAACCGAGAGCAATATCTGTCCAGAGCCAAAGACACTTAACGGGTAACGGCGAAAATCGAAGACGGATTATCTTACTCGTTACGGCTGGGAGACAACTAGAGAACTTCCAAGAGACCAGGAGGAGCCAATCAACACGTGGTTGCTGGGGAGATTCTCGCCCATCCTCATCCTCCAGTCCCGGAAAAAGGGATTTCATTTATGGAAACACGTTAACTTAAAACTCTCCGGGTAATTGAAAATGCTTTTTCAAACGAAAACTCTTCCATTTTTACGATTCTGTCCCTTCATTAAAATCCAAATCAGCAAATGTCTTATTATACGTACATTTCCTCCCGAATTGATTAAGAATGGATCGCGAGAACCCATTCGATACCCCTCCCGCAAGGCTGCGTCGGATACACCTAAGCCATCCCAGCGATAATACAAGCACCCATTCCACTAGTTACTCTTTTATTCCCGTAAGCCTACTCATTGTAAAGACTCCAAATAGCCCCTAATGGGCCTAGTTCTTCTAATAATCTAATAACATCATTACGTTTATCTTAAATTGGTTTCACAAATCGAGCTAATCCTTGCTGAACACGATCAAATTTAGCAAACAAACCGACTTCGAGAAGATTTTATACACAATCTGCATAATCTAAGTGATTGGTGATCTTGGAAGGATAACATCGCTCTTTTGCCCTCACCTAACAATTCGCCAATTGAATAAATCCAAATGAACTGCTAGATAGCCCTCACAATCCCCAAGTTTCCGAAAAATGGCATGGGGACGAGCACCAGAAATAATCGTTTTATGATAAGTCATCGCTGCGAATTAAAAAAAAATATTTCTAATTGCCCCGAGTAGCATTTACATCGTTTACTGACGTGCTACGTGCTCTTACTCTATCCGAAGGGTTGCGGGCATCTCTGTCAAATCTCTAGTAAATCAGTGAAGTTTACTATTAACCACGGAATTTAAGTTGTTGATATACTCGCAGGACCAATGAAAGAGGGTTGAGGAGGCTTTCTTCACGGTTAGCTGATTCAACTACACCGGAGTCACCACCACCATCTATAATGACCCTTCGTACGTAAGTTTCAAAAACCACATCAAATAAAACATTTTTTTTGAAATAGGGATTGCATTAATTTTCATTGCGGTGTAAAATGGAGAACTGACGCCCTGCACTAACAAAAAGTGTGTGGGTGAACAGATTACCCTCAACCGTAAAATAGTGAGTCGGAATACACAGCGGGAGGGGAAGGATAAACAACAGAAATTAGCTAACTAACAGTTAAGTCCGTAAGATTTTACGATGCATTAAATCCAAGATCAAGTAGCCAATAAATGCGATGCATCGCATATCAAACTAGAACCGGCGACAGCGTTTTAAACGCCAACCGTGGATACATAACGACCATTGGAGAGATAAGGGCATAGATCGGGTACTTCAATGATGTATTTGGCGACCTTATCGTATCTGACACCTTCCATTTGGAAAGGTGGGTGGCGCAAGACCGTCGCAAATAGCACGCTACGTAAACGTAAAACGCTGTCGAATCGATCTGACGTAACGTAAAAGCGATACTGCGTACTGCTAGCTACTACGTGGAATTCAATGCCGACACATCGACAGCTCGCGGAAATTGAACTCGACGACGCACTGCCATACTCGAATAATGCGAACATAACCCGAGGCCGACTAACGGCCTTTCCCTCCCCCGCACTGAACCCTAAAAGGAGACGATGGTCTGGCTTGGGGCGGTTCACCCACGCAACGCCGCCCTACTCCGCCCATCCCGCCCCCTTCCACTCCGCAGCGAAAGCAACACCCGACCCCGGGGCCGTGCGTGTCTTGATGGCACGTGTGCGATCGATTAAAAGGTGGGTTAGTGGGTGGCGCTGCGGGGGAGGCGGAGAGGAAAGGGTTTTCACCAGAGCAAATTGATACGTGGCTTGAGGTCTGAACTTACGAACACCCCCTTCCCCCACGACCCTCCACTAACCACCATCCTCCCTCCCACCCGGCCCTTTTCGGGAACTTGGGGGAGACCTCCGCGGAGACCCGTGGAGGAAGGATGGTGAGAAAAGAGGGAGGGGAAAAAATACACGGGGCGCAGTATCATTTTTCACCTGATGCTGCTCTTCCCCCTTCCTTTTGCCCGAGAGGCGAGGAGGTGGTCCGATATCGATTTGATGGAAAGTCAACATGATTAGAAATGGGGAACACGCGTGTCTGCTTGCGAGCTGCCAGGTGTCGACTTATGGAGAAGCAAAGAGAAATAGTGCGACGGCCGGCTCCACTTCGACGGATGGCATTTTTAAAAATGCATTCATTCCAGCAAAAGGAAGAAGATCTTGCAAGAACAAAACTCGCCTAGATGCCTCAATAGAAAAGGTATATCCCGTCAACATGTTCAAATGTGCCTATTTTAAGATATTGTTGCAAAATGTTTATTTGATAGTTGTGTCCATCCAAAAACCTACCTTAACCGGTAGATTACCTAATAATAATATCCATTGCCTATCAAAATGCTCTGCATCTATCTTTTCTGGATCCTTGGGTTTCTCCTAGCAATGCCCTCTTCTCTCCATCCATGTCTAGCACTTCGTTTGTTTTCCTTATATATCCACTTCACCTCTTCCATCCTTCTCCCAACCCACGTTTCGAAATCCTCTTATCTACGACTATTGTCTTCTTTCGGTCGCTTCCACGACCATGTATCCGCACCGCACAAAACCACACCCCATATCAAATTTTTGAACAGCCTTTTCTTACCACCCCTACTCAATTTCCTTACCATTAATTCCCTCCTCGTTAAAGACTCTTTCCCCAACAATATTCCTGTTCTCATGTCTCTACTGCTTTTTATCATTCAGGTCCAAAACACTGCCGAGATAGGCGAGCGTTCCACTTGCTGTATCTATAAAATCCTCTCAGAAATCACACAATCTAAAGATGCTAAATATAATTCCTTCCCGTTAACTTAATAAGTTAAATGTCCACTTATCGCGATCGGATAAAGGCATAATCTGCACCAATGAACGGCATTCTACACATTTTTCCAAGACGCTGGCAGACTTTGAAAGCACGCGATCAAGATCTGCGGATTTGAGCAACGCCGCTTTTTAGTGACGCGAGGATCAATTATCACGTTATCCAACTAAATGGAGTGCATGTCGAAAAGAAATCAAAATTCCTCCCATATCACCTTGCCTCCTGCAATTAGCCACATTAGTGGGGTAATGGACTTCTTTGGTAATAACTTGGCTTTTGATTACCACTATCAGCTGAACATCGGGTAATAGGAGACGAGTGCAACATTCCAATATTATCACCTCTTGTGTCACACGCCTTCCAAATAACGAGTCGGTGCACACGGCGACATGAGGGTGCATTTTCCTGATCGATGAACATCGGCAGGAGAAAAATGTATGCTAAAGACAAAGCTATTTCATTTTCTTGCGTATAATTTCCGAGAGTATACTGGCGGTTAACGAGGTGAACCCAAAACCTTTTCAGTGCATAGTTTTCACGTTACACGAGCCCTAACCTCAGACGTGTGATAAGGCCTCCTGGTCGATTACTGTGGCCGATTATACCACAGTTAAATACTTACAAATGCCACCCCCCCCCCAATCTTACCTCGCCTTTTGCCCTCACATGCACAATGGAAGAGCGAAGCGCGTACTGGTCTTTTCCCGAAGGAATTTTAATTTTTAACGATGTAGGATGAGAAACGATATTGCGATATAGTGCATTACGAGGACATGTAACGTCCTGCAACCTTCCGATTCCTGTGTAGAAAACTGAAGATTCCGAGGCACCCCTTTCCGTACCAACCTCCCAACCAACCCTTGGAACCACAAAGACCACCCACTCGCTAAGGCAGCAAAGACAAAGAACAATGGGAAACGGGGCTTATGTCGCCCCCCCCCCTCACTCGGCCCCTATGCACCACCTCTTGGGTCCATTCACCTAGCCAATCAGTCTCCACCTCCCGCCCACCTTTAACCTCCCCTACTTCCTTTCGTCAATAAGGGTATATATATTTACCAATACCAGTGTAATTCTCACCTGCAGAGTCACACAAAGAGTCGAAATCGGGCTCATGTAAACAATAATAGTTTCGTGGAAAATCACAAGTGTTAAATATCATTTCTCTCCAATATAGAAAATTTCCAGGAAGTTAAGCCGGAAGCAGTGGGGCGAGCTGGAATAGTGACGTGTGATCCTTCGCCCTGTCGTCGAGTGCAAACGCAGCGACCTCCGGCGACACCTTGGTCAGGTGTCATTCGGCAAATATGACGTTCCGTATTTTCCCTGTCATCAATCAAAACGCGAAACTGCAGTCAACATCTCTAAGTTGAGAAATCAGCTATCAGTTCGTCTCAGGAATTTTTTTTTAACTTCCTTCTAACCGCTTCCGCTAAAACGGAGAAAATATTATGACAGATTGTCGTTCAAAGACGTTAGGAAACGGAATCGCTTTCTTTCAACAACTAACAAAGGGGACGAAGCACTTCTCACGCTGCCACCATTCTAGTCATAGCATGAATTCGCATTTTTTGTACTTCAATGCAAACTAAGGCCCAGCTTCATAAATTAACTTGATTTAATTTTCGGGGACAGACCATATTGCACGTACTAATTAAGCGTAGCAAGAGTGGTGTGGTTACAGCGTATTCCAGCATGACCTACAGAGATCATCCACAGATCCATTGACTGCCATGCATATTAATTGACGTCTCACGTAAGTATTAATCTATTTAATCCTCTTTCAGGAAAAAATATTCTTATAAAATCGACGTAATGAAGAGTTCATACAGGTGTCCGTGAACAACAAGTGGATTAATATAGGGGATGATTTAACATCTAAAAAGGGGAACTTATTTGCGTACTAAATGTCACAGTTTGTGACGTTTAGACAGTGACCATTTAACACAGCTATTAGGGGCTTCAGCAGAATGAATCGGCTTCAGCAAAATTCTGCAAGAAAATACAAACAAATAACAAAAAACGAGTCTTCGGGAAATTTTTTCCGCACCTGCGAGATAAAAAATATCCGATTCAATCAATCCAATTAAGAAATCGCGAATCACTTTCATTAACCAGATACCAACAGATGCACAAATCCGAAAGAACCGAAAAATACAAAATAAAAACATGAACAGCGAAGTATTAAGTGACGAGGTTGGGAGTGCTACCTTATCAAATGCTGGTAACATGTCCTTTCTTTGACTGAAAAAAAAATGAACAACACGAATGAAATGCCGCAGTTTTACGAACAACACACATCACTTTCACGGCAACACAACAAAAGCGAAACGTAAACCGCTACCACAAAAACGTGAAAAATATAGGGTGAAATGGTGAAAGCGGAAGGGAGGGAAGGGGAAGAGAAAAAAATCCCAATGGCGCGCGAAGGCAATCATCTCCACAACAACAACGACAAACAATAACGGCGTGAGCCATTAATGGCCAACAATATTTGATGCCCAAACAAACCGTAAATTCGCCCTATTATTCCGATCCGAAGGACAGGACCCATTACGACCACCACACCCCCCGCGGCACCCTCCCTCCGAAAATGTCGCGAGGCCCGTGGGGGGGGGGGGAGAGGGAGAGTTGTGGGGGTGGGGGCGACGGACGACGTCGATGGATGTGGGGGAGGATGGACGTGCTCAACACGCACGATCGAATCACAACACACTCCATTAGCGTCGTCGACAACCCACCCCGTCCCCCGCCGGCCCTGGGCACGGGACTACGGCCGCGGGTGTTACTGGAGCAGATCGTACTCCTCACGTATGAACCGACGCGAAGTGAGGGTGAGATTTTCGGGTAAAGGGATGAGAGGAGCGTTGGCCGAGGGTTGGTCGGGGACCGCGGGCGTTTCAACCCGCCATGCAGAAAGGGAATCCACCCCCACAGCGTCGACCGAACGGATGTACACGAGAATACGAACGGAAAACTTCCAGCAGTAGGAAGTGGAAGGGTGGGGGAGAGACGGAATGGTGAATGAAAGTGACGCCCCGCGACATCTTGGGAACGAAATACGCGGAAGAGGAGGGTGGGAGGCGTGATTGAACACGTGTGAACTAGGCAGTGTTACATCTACATTCAACATCGTCAAAAACCAGTAATAAAAATATACACTACAGCATGCAACGTAAGAGAAGTGAAATTATCTAATGTGACCAGCACAGATTACCTTCATCGACTGCAGTGTGACTTACACTATCAGTTAGAAATGGGTCGCGAAGCGTCATAAATGCAGCGTTATCCATTATCGAGGCGAGTATATGGATTTCAAAATATTCTCCGCAAGTATGAAACCAAGGCATAACGTTTCATTAAACGACGAACGAACCCCACGCCAATAACATCATCTATGCACTTTGGCTAAACTCACATCGCCATATCCACCTATATAGTATGTTTTCCCGTTATCATGTGGTGGCCGGAGAAATAAAGAATCCTTGGCATCAGCACTTCCTCTCATCATAGAGAAATTCTCCTTTCACTAATTCTAGGGCAATTTACTTACGCTTGCTCATTGTGATGACCCTGTTGCTACATTGCCACAATTGCAAATATTCCGGTTTGCGATAAATATGGAACTTATAGTAATTTTAACATTCGAAATTCTTTCTAAAGATTTCACTTTTAGACCTAAACGTTCAAAGTAGGTCATACACATAATAATTTGGTTCCTTATGAAAACAACGTAATTATAGGTATGTAAACAAGGTACTCAACGTACTTTTTTTACTCTGGCGGTTTTCATCGACAAGGGGTGTCTTTAATTTCCTAAAAGATGGTGTATTATTTTAAAGAGTGGAAAACAGAATCGAAGGTCCTTCCGAATTAATAATTTTAATGAGAATTTAAACAGTTCAGAATTTTATTATTTTTTACAATAACTGCAAACGACAAATGGTGATAATTGCTTCGTGGTCCAATGAAAAGATTTCTGGAAGATCATCACGATTGATCCGGAGAAAATATGGATTTTTTATATCATATTTACCCGACGATACTGCCATTGTAATTTCGTAGTCAGAGTATGATAACACTTGACCCATTATTAAAAATATTTTGTTCCAAAAATACCCGGATAGCTTGCTTAAATTCGAGTTCACAACAACATCTGTGGAATTCCCTGGTACCTCCGATATCAATATGATATGATGCGCAGTATGTCATCTACTACTACCAATGCATCAAAAACTTATAAAAAAATATCCTAGCGGCAGGTTAAAACATAGCGCGAATCCATAATGTTCTGATTCCTCATACTCCAGTCTTCATTTAAGAGTTTTACCGAGTTACGTGCAACTGCTTTTAATTTGACACTGGCTTAATGAATACCATTTTAGGTCCATATCATACGGGGAACTCCCATGAGTAACTTGATCGTACGTACTGAGTCTCCTGAAGTAGTCTGAAGTAGGAACTAACTAGTTTGAAACAGGGGCAACGGTTACGTTGGATTCATCTGAGCAAAATACGCATGCAACATTTCGTGAAAGTACAGTCTTCAAATAGGGCGTGATGCCTCACCAACCCAGTACCCTTCTACGGCGAAACGTCATCAGGCACCAAATGGTTTTCCAACACGAGCATCATTTGCCGCATCAGCGAATGGTACGAGGTAATTTTGATAGCCCGGAAATCAAACCCAACCTACTGAATGTTATTCCGGATAAAAGTCATCATCAAAGGACGAAGCACGCTAGTAAGTTAACAGCGAATAAACTGAAACACGACTTCGGTTCACACATGGTTGAACGGTAAATCCTTGCGACCTTAAAACCTGACTGTGAAAGGAAAGGAGGTGACTTTTGCATATCTTCGAAGTTTAATCAGGGAGTACTGCTATCATCGACGCGGACGCACTAATGGCCTGAGATAGCAATTAATAGATAAGGAGACGATAAGAAATAGTCAACCTTCGACGAGGAAATGACTTCATCACTTCGATTTTATTGATTGATGCAAACCCCAGGATAGCATTGAAACAATTACAGCGTGGATAGAATATTATCCATTGATGAGCATAACTACGTCGGATCATTCCAAACATAAACACAGTAATCAACCCTAAGGTCGGTTTGGTTGGTGATGATAGAGTTCACCTAGTACTACGCCTTACGGCATGTGAAATTCACAAATCAGGGTATGATGCAGGCCAGTTCCTTTCCCTGTGCCGGCTATGGTTTCCCCGGGAAGATCTGGTACCCGAAAAATCACAAACCTTGGGTGGAGATGAAGTGCCCAGAGAGCTTTTCCCGAGAATCGAACCCGGGCCCTCCGGTCAGTAACTCAACTCTCTACCCCTGGACTACCTACGTCACAAGCTTTCTTTATACGAAGACTCTTCTGGGGGATATTTGTTTCCTTTGGAGCCTCGGCTGGGCTTCTCAATTTTACGAAGTAAAATGTGCACAAGTGGTAAATGGTAGAATATCATCTGCATGGAAAATAATACAGGTGTACTTCACTTTC
This sequence comes from Hetaerina titia, assembly GCA_037158775.1. NCBI lineage: Eukaryota > Metazoa > Arthropoda > Insecta > Odonata > Calopterygidae > Hetaerina > Hetaerina titia. Next base: position 96,222,991 of record CM073769.1, on the reverse strand, counting down.
ACTTGGAGAAAGAAACCAATCTAATATCCATACAGGGTTCGTCCGGAAAATAAGTGTACTGAGCTCAGGAAAAAAAATGTATTGCACTTTTACATATCTTAAGCTAATATTCCTCAAAATAGGACCCTTGTGAGTCGATACACTTGTTCCAGCGGCGTTCCCATTCCTGGAACGCTCCCGCGAAGGCATCATCGGGAACCTCTCGAAGATACGTCGTCACGGCCTCTTTGACGGCATCCAAAGTCCCGTATCGCGTTCCTTTCAAACTCCTCTTTATCTTCGGGAACAGAAAGAAGTCCGGTGGTGCCAAGTCCGGGCTGTAGGGCGGGTGCGGCAGCGTTGCCACGCCGTGCTTGGCCAAGAAGTCCGACACGACAAGCGCGGTGTGAGACGGCGCATTGTCGTCATGCAGCCGCCAGATGTTTTTGATCGCTGGCCGGACGCGGGCGACTCGTTTTCGAAGCCTGTCGAGCACTTGGACGTAAAATGCAGCATTCACAGTTTGTCGTTCAGGTACAAATTCGTAGTGGACGACTCCCCTTTTGTCAAAAAAGACATGAGCTACACAATGAGTTACACTTATTTTACGGACGAACCCTGTAAAACCACAGATTTACAATATAAAAAAGCCGGACACTTCCTACAGGCAGCAATTTTGTTTTCAATTCTTATTCTCTAATAGCTGACGTCGTATAAATAATGACCATCTTTAATTCCTTATCCCAACGGCCTTTCCTAGTCCCAACGCTAATTGGTAAACTGAGGAGAAATTCGGTAAATAACCTACCTCTTCCGAGAGCAATATGGAGACCAATTGCACGACAAGAATGCAATTTTGCAATTCCCTCTCACCTATAAGCCCTGAAAATGAAACCAGGCTCTGAGAGCCATTGATACATTACGTGTGAAACTAATTGGAGGTACGGGGAACGTGGTGTTACCTTTTAAATACGACAGCACCGTAAACAAATAAGCAACTTTTCTTGGAGTGAAATACCAAATTCGTTGACAAATACGTGTTACATACGGCAGAATTCATCTCATATAACCACAATGACAGCAAAACGCCGCTGTACGGAAGGGAGGAGATATTTCCGCTCGGTCCCCTCCTCGGCCCCAGGGGGCGTGGGGGGGCAGAAACCCCACAATTCCACCATCCCGTGAGTTTCGATGCACCAGATCCGATTCCCAGAGGAGGAATGGGAGGACGGGGGCGGGCAGAGTCGGCAGCGGATCCCGGAGTAAGAGCCCGGGGGTGGAATGGGAGGGAGAAATGGATATTAGCAGGGTTTGTGGTGAGGGGGCCACTGGGTGCGGGGCGTGACACCGGACCCTGATGACGGAAAGCCCTGTGCAGCCCTCCTCCCTCCAGCCAGGATTCCAATCAGCCTCCCGCTTTCAACTGGATCGCGGAGTTCAATCCTCCAGCGGCCTCCCCACACTCTTTGCCGCTCGGAGCGCTGCGGTCCTCGGGTCATTTCTATACCCATGTCCGGGCCAGGGATGGAGAGGGACCACGGTGAGGGAGGTGGTCCGAGGCAATGATGAAATCAGCAGTGCCGATCGCGTGTAGTTGGACACGTGCATCTCCTCGCCATGCCGGGCAGTGGCGGCTGCTTCGAAAACGCACTCCCGTCAGAGGCGAGTCTCGTCTGCATCGACATGGCTCGGCACATCGGTCGGCGTCGCTCATTGGCTTTCACAGGCATCGACCATCGACTCCAACACTCGTTAGTCCCCTTAAATTTAAACCCGATGCAAAAGCACACAACTTACAAGATTTTGCCTAATGATTTCCTACAGAGATCGAGGGTCGGTGAAAATGCTTGCCTGTCAATAATACAGAAAGCAAAGTTACTAAAAAAATGCTTAGCAGCTTTGGGTAACTACGTTGGGTATAACCAATGGAAATTTTTACCATGCTCACATTTTCCGTAGATCATAGGAAACCGATATTAACACGATCCACGCACGTGCCTAGAGCATAGTCAATATCCCATTGCCTTCGAATTTCCCTAAATAATATCTAATCCAAACTGACAATTGCATATTAACAAATACAGGTTCGATATGTTTACTGCTCTATACGGGATCTGATTTGTTTTATGTAGACATTGAGCCTATTGATATATTTATATCATTGACATTGATATTAATATATTTTCAGTACGTTCAAGGGATGGGATTTTGAATGTCGGTGGGTAATTTGAAGTGGGAATATAAGCAGCAAGTACTTCTGTGGTACTGCCATTATAGATAGCGTCATGCGATACTGATACTCCAAGACGCCAATCTACGTAATAAATGATATTAACATGGTGCCGTTATGCTCAGGTGTACATTAGATGTTCGGGAGATTCCTTTTCTGTCACCTTCTCTCCACGTTTCAAGAAAAGAAAGAGGTGAAATATGAGGCGAGAATAGATTATTACTGACAATAACGTCAAAATTGAAAATATAGTATAATCATTAAATGAGTTGGCGAACATTGGCCCTTGTCATATTTTTCGAATTTGATTGGGGCGAGTTTGAGGCTCTATAGTCCCGTCTTCCACCTAACTCTTGCACATTACATTGAAGACAATTACAAACACCCAAGCCCCAGGTGGGGGAAAACCCACCCGGGCGGGAATCGAATCCGCAACCGCTGGGTTGGCAGGCGAGGACGTTACCCCGCCGCCAACAGGAAAATAGTGCCAACAGCACCGGGTGCTCCCAGGCGGTCACTCATCCAAATACTATCCGGACCCGACGTTGCTGAACTTCGGTGATCTCACGAGAACCGGTGTTCTCAACGTGGCATGGCAAATTGGCGAAATTCATATCGCACGGAGGTATCGCAAACACGATAATTACTTTGAAACGCCACGCACATGCATCAAACTTTGTAATATTCCTCAAATACCACCCGGTGCGAACCTTAAAATTGTGAAGAGCACGTTTCACCTCATCATTCGCGAAGGGTACTACTTGTAGGAGGAATGAATGAAACTTTATTAATGCCAGTTACGGTTTAAAAAGTTCCCTCAAGCCCACCTTTGCAACATTTCTTTCATTTACAGATATATTCACTGTGTGATCATAAGACTAATATTCATTTTACTCCGCTATTGCAGATACTCAACACTCGAGGAGGAGAATCTAGACGAGTCCCACGATTTGGAAAGGGATTTGCCAATCTGTGAAAAGCAACTTGATAAGTGAGTTTTTTCTTAGCATGCACAGCATAACATGCGTTTCATAACATGCAACATAAATCTTCACGATAGATTCAAATCCACTTTGAACTATTCGAAAGATATACGTACCGGATGTCTAATATAATGATTACTATTAAAATAAAATATAGATACTTTGAGCCAACGACATAGCTGCCGCGTTGATATACGTTAACTCTATCGCTTATCTCCTAAGTTCCACCACAAACGATTCAAAACTGCATTCATTAGTGCTGCGATTCAATCTGGTTATTATACTGAGGAAGATTAACTCATCTTAACGTCGAATACTTCATACATAACGACTTTTTCCACTTGAATGAGGTCCCGCGCAATGTTGCAAAAGCGAGAACCTAAATTGCCATCTGCCGTTTCATTGCTAATGTAATCACAAGGCCACTTTCAACCTGACGTCATGCCACTGCCGTGAAGATGACCTGGTGTCAAAACCGGTTTCAATAGGTACGTGGTAATCGAAACGGCGAATTAAGGCAGGTTTTCGCTTTCACACCGAGCTGGCTGTAGCTTGTTGATTTGAGCGGGCCGACTTTAGAGCGCGCTTGCTGAGCCAACTGTCTGTGCCACCATTGATCCACATTTAAATCTTAACCTGCAGTCCTATACGAAATAGTGTGGCAGAGGTTATTCGGTAATTGGTCATTAGTAAATAGGAGTATCTGGTGATTGCTGGCATTCGGTTCAACTTTAATTTCGTGAAGTCCGAATTAAAATGCTCGGCGTATTCTTCCTTGTTAATCTTCGGCCAGGCACCTTGAGAACAAGAAGAGAAACCTTCGAGTAATTACGGAAAATGAAGATGTTAACGACCGGAGGAGAAAGAAAAAAAACAGAACTGACTTAAATAGATTTTTCACTGCAGTTCTCCATGCTAAACCGTGAAATAAGATGCGCATTCAACCCTGGTAAATTGCACCAAGGAACACCATAGCGTTTTGTAAAGATATGCTCTGAAACCCAACGGTATATACCGTACCGTGTTTAGACATGCCAGCATAGGTTATACGTACTGCCAAGAGTGCTTACTGCTTTGCGAGAGACATGGAGGGTTGGCATTTTAAAGGCCTCTTTCCGATAGTTTATCATCCGTCCCAGTGTAATTAATGCTATGCAAGGTGATTTATGGACTCGGCTCAAATATCAATCTTCGTCTCCATTTCATGCTCAATTCAAAACCAGACAGACTGTAAGAAAACAGACACAAATATACCACAATCCCTTTATTAAATTGTTTCACGGCATTCCCGAGGTCTGCCGACACTTCGCTTAGCAGCCAATTGAAGCAGAGCACGGAAATACCTTTCATTTTTAATTAGACTCTGGACTTAAATAAATGGCCTTTATTTTGCGCCAATTCTTTTGAGAAATTTCAAATTTAACTTTTTAGAGCAGCTTATCAATTTACCCAGGCGGCGTAACAGTAGATTTCAACCTAATTTCAGCATCTAGATTGCATTCTGCACGCCGAGTTTCCAGGGTACGTGGCAAAGGTGAATTTCACATATATATATACGCAGGGAAAATTAATCCACCGGTAAAAGTTCCTAAATCTGTAACAAAAAATCACGAGTAACTGTGATAAATGCAGCAGAAAGACGACTGGCCCTGCCAGGGGTGGGAAAAAAATTCCCATAAATCCGAGGGCTTAATTTGTAACTGGCCGGACAGTTACAAAGGGGGGAAAGGGAGTACTTTAAAGGGAACCGTGAAGTTATTTCACGCAAGGCGTCCTGCTGTGACACCCTCGCGAGCCGTCCCGAGATCTTTCGGCGAAAGATCGGCCCGAATAATTACGAACCCACCCTTTAGACACACGGCACGTGATAGCACATACCCACCACATGCACCGGGAATGCAAACGGACGCAATGGAGAGCGCGGGAAGAGTACACTACTGACCCGAAAAGAACCAAAGTACGTGATCCCCCCACGCACACAAACCCGCCCCCTCCGCGCGCGCTCACCAACGCCGCGAACGTACTGTCCAGCCTGGCCCTCTGCCGGCGATGCAGGGAGACATGGCCGACGGCTTTGTCACCGGGCGCCCTCCTCCGATGCGCGGGAGGCGTTCAAACGAACCACGGCGGCTGATGAAGGGGGGCGGAGGGAATGGAAGCGAGCGACTCCCCCGGTCGGCGGCTTTCGCGCCTTCCTTTGTTTGCCCGCCCCCCGGTGGCGGCGGTCAGATTTTGGCCGATCGCGCCCTGCCCTTCCCGACTGTCCCCCTCCACCCCCCCCCCTCGGGGGCGAATTAAAATAGGATCGGCGATGGGAAAATGTAATCAGGGCATCGAACCGGGAGCGGCCCATAGACAGAGGGGTGAAAATAGGAGGGCGAGAGAGAGAGAGAGAGGGAAAAAATAATTCGGTCGGATCCGAGGGGAACACGATCCGTGGAATTACCACATGGCGTCAACGAACCGAGGCCAAAAGTCTTTTTGTTCCACTGTTTTCGGCGAGTGAAAATGGTTAAGTCGAATGAAATGCGGGACGCCGACAAGGGTTGCCATTAGGCCGGGAACCGTAATGGTAAATGTATTTGATTCCCCTGCTTAGATCAAGGCCCTTTTGTTTGACTAGCAATTTGCCGGGCTAATTCCGTTTCTATTGCGCTCACATCTGAATGAAAACAGCCCTATCTATAGATATAAACGTACATTTATTTATTTACGCTGATATCGATCAGTGTACCGAGTTGCGCCCGACGATGACGATTGACAAAATCGCTCAAAACTTCATTCCGACGAGCACGCGGGTATTCATCCAACTGTTTCAAACGCCGCTGGTCATCTGAAATGATATCTATGCATGCGTCAAAGCACGTGATCTATTCCGCGACGAGATTGCGACGGACTCGACATTTTTTTTAATCGACTCCGGCTGCCCCATGTTCAGTTAATTAATTATAACCTCTCCCCGTGACCACCAGCATTTTGCTCGGCAAATCAAGAGGAGTGTGGTCGGCACGAGGAAAGAGAATCAATCGAAATAAATACACGGGAATTTAGACGGGAAGTTACACTCGGGCGGAGGAGCCGTGGGAAGTGGAGTGGCCATCGTAAGCATATTTTTACACGAAAACGGGAGGAAACACGGCAAACAAAAGTGCGATCCCGTCAATTCACTAATAATGGACGATTAATGGTTTTGCAATAGCCAAGGTGATGTGCTGCTAGAGAAAGAAGCAATAACTGGGAGTAGAAAAAAAACACTTATTCATTAAAACATTCTCAATAGCTTGTTCCAAATCATTATGATACAGAGAAATAATTACATGGCCAGTGCCATTTCCATCTGCCTGCATTCAAAATCCCTTTGCCGTTAACCAGAGTGACTCTGTTAATTATGCATACACACGTACTATATATTACGATGATTAAAATCAAAGCAGAGTAAAATTTTCCACCAGCTCACGCGAGTACAAATATAGAGCAGAGCATAATTATTATTTACTTTTGCTATCGCCTATAGTATAAAAAACCTGACGTTTCAATTGTGTCAATTTTCCATGCGGTAATTATATGAAAATAATGAGCTCCAATACTTCAGAAATTGGTTCAGTTAGCATTTGATACTCTTCCTGCACACAAAAATATTACGCGCACAACCATCATTATGAGCGGAAAATTCTATTTTAAAAATTAAAAAAAATGCTTTTCTCCAAGTTTTTCACTCGATCCTCCTCCCATGAGGTTGCCCTTCCGTGCAAATGAAATCAATGTATTAATTTAAAAAGGTCAGTTTCTTATCGTCTACGAATTATCTATACTGCTTTTAAGACAGGGAAAATCAACGTCAAAGTACATAGAACACGACCGCAAGTTGTGAAATATTCAGACCTAATTTTACTGTACACCAACATTGCAATTTCTATTTATATCAATTTTCTCTTTAAATTTGCATACTGTTATTAAAATAACATTTTTACCGCAACTTGTTTCCAATGTCTTCCGTTTTGATACAGTAAATTGTATGATAATGCCACGATATTTTGGATATTTGCCAAAAAATAATAATACGTAATAATGTTTCAAAAATAAAATAATTTATTCATGGTCCAGGTTTCAATCTATAGATATCCTGTAGATAATTCGATAGATCATCTGCCATCATCGTCCACACCTATCTTTCAGCAAATGTGTTTGAATTCCACTTAATGTCGCCCGATTCTTCCGAATTGATTCTGATAACTGTAAATGTCACGACAAATTTTATTGCAAACAAGCCCATTCAAGTCACCAAAACAAAAATCATTACGCTCGACCTTCGGATCCATTACCAAGATCGCGACCCACCATTCCTATCGACGCGGGGCGCACTGATAAACGGAATCCGCGGCACCGGGAAACGGCACTAACTGCCATCAAATAATTTTGAGAGCCCAACCCGCTATGGCGTGCACACAGTTTAATCAATCTTCTAATAACCTTCCCGCAAACGAAAGTCAAGCGTCCCGAGGGGAACGAAAAATACATCCGCGGGGCACCCGGCATCCCCATCCAGTTCGGAGGGTAGTGAACACGCAGGGAAAGGCGCCAGCTCCCCAAACCCCCCCGACCTCGTGATAAAATCATGAAGTCGCTTTGGAAAACGTCGAAGGAGACGAGATGTCATCGTTCCAATGATTCCTACTTTCGCCGATAGAGGGTGGACGATTCCTCGCGCCGCCGCCAGGAGAACCCAACGACAAGGAGCTCGCTAGTCCAGCGCGGTGCAACCAACCAACCAACCATTCATCCATCCTTCTTTGTCTCTTCGACGGCGATATCCTCCGATATTGACGCAAATCCGACCAAAAACGTAAACTTTTCAACTTCCGCGGCCGGTAAACGTCATTGTCGAAAACTAAACTCGTAATTACCAACGCCACATGTGAAAAATAACGGCTGGCCAAACATGTCCCGTTAACTTGCAAGCAATCTGCCATATATTCTGTTCTGGTCCTCGAATTAGTTTTTTTCATTGCGCGGAAATATGACACCTCTGTTCACGGAAACAGAAAAATTAATATTTTTCATCAGAATCCGAAATACATCCACGAACGACCTGATGATTAATGCTTTAATGGAAAGGGTTTTTTCTGGTGTGACCAAGGTTTACCGCCACAGCTATCATACGATATAGGATAGAATTCCCCTATCGAAGCATCGAGTTAGAATGCTGGGAGGGATCGTCGCTTCGAAAGTGGAGACTTGAACTTTATTGACACACATTATGAAAATATAAGTCCCTTTAGAAGCAGAATTAAAAAATATCGCCATCTACCTCGACATCCTCCCATGACGTTTTAAACTATCAATCGTCCAACTGTAACAGGAAATCACACGACACAATCCATCAACCTGATTCCAGAAGGCCACGTTCTATTCTGCAAACCGCCGCGAGGGCTTGCGTTCGTCAGGGGGCGTTGTGATACCAACCATTGTTAGGCGATAGCCTAAATAGCCCCCACAAAAAAATAATCGTTTTCCAACAATGGAACTCCGCAAGCGAGTCACCACCAACGTTCGCGAGGACCTCGGGACGTCTACCGGGGCCATAAATTCAAAGGCGAGGAGCGGAGGTTGCGGATTCACCGGGAAGAAACACCGCGGGTCGCAGAGGGGGGGGGGAAAGGAGTAAGTCGAGGTCAAAACCGCGCGAAAAAACCATAGCCTCTCTCTAGCGAAAGCCACTTCGACAGAGGAAGGAACCGGTGTCGCACAAGCTCACTCGGATTCCTTCTTTCCTCCCTCCCCTCCCCCCGCCGGAGTGTACCTTGCACCCCGAAAGCCCTCTCTCGTGCCTCTCCTTCGAGTGGAGGCAAACGGGGACAGGAGTGGTGGGGACTGGGGCACCAGCTGGCTGGCTCGCACCGAGCGTGGTCCACTGGCCCCCCTCTCCCACTCTCTCCGCCTCTCAGCCTCCGGTACCACCGTTCACCCGCCGCTCTTCGACGGTCCGAAAAATTTTCCACCGGCATCGCTTTCCGTTTCGGGGTTAATCATGCGGGTCGAATATTTCTCCCGCCGCCCGAACCCATCCCCGCTACGTCGGAACATTCACGACTCGATGGGATTGAAAAAAAAATACCTGCCTAACGGCGCGAAAGTATTCCCTCCTGTTTCCCCTTATGCGCGTACGCTTGCGGATATACTATATATTTTTTTGCGTGGATATGAGAATAGCCTCCAGTTTCGTCGACGGACCTTTTTTTCCCCTCCACAGCCTTTTGGTTAATTCGACCCACCCGAACGGCGGGGAATGTCACCGCCAGCGATGCCATTGAAGTGGTGGCTATGTGCTGGAGTGAAAATTGCCAAATTTCAAACGTTTATAAGTGCACCAATTAAAAATAATTACAGAGATCAAATAATGAGACGCAAAAATGTAACGGCGTTACGCCGACATGAATTCCAATTCAAGGAAAAAGAAGGAGGCCCGGAATAAGGTCAGAAGTATTAGGCGCCAATTATATGAGGTTTGCATATATGCTTGACAACAGGGAGGGAAGTCTGACTGGCAAAGAAATGGCCAACGGATTTTGCACACGGATAAGTAACTCGAAGCTTGGGATATATTTACACAATTTAAATGTGGAAAAAATTCCGATGCTTCAAAAGCCTTCATAAACACCTAGCGTAACGACCTGATACGTTTTCGACAAATTCGCGGAATTGATTGACACAATTTTGGCTCTGGAGTTCATTAATTTTCGAAAAGAATGTTCCCGGTATTGCATTTTCCGCTTAGGCAATAAGCGAATGGAGAGCAGTTTGCACTTCTTTGCGGGTCCCTCAAGAAACATCTCCAACTTAAATCGAGCTGGATTCTTCTTGAAAATAGAAATCCAATCAATCTGCGAGTTCATCGCTTACGGGCTACGACACGGGACCACTCGGCATCATCATTTGGCGGGCCGAAAATGATTCGTTCGAAAGGGAATACGGACAACATTTGGCCGTCAAAAGCGCGGAATCTTTCTCAGATGAAACACTGTAGAAAAAAACCACGACGCATTGGCGCAGAAAAGACGTCAGGGGAGGAAAAAAAAGAGAGGCGAGGCCTTGAGAGGAGACCAAGACGGTGATATGGTGAGTGAGAAGAGATAGGACCTTCAGGGTGAAACAAAAGCGGAACCGAAAGATCTCGAGGCGCCCACTAGGGGAAGGGGCAATGGGAGTGACGAGGGTGAGACGGGAGAGAGGTATGGACTGGAGGAGGAGGGATGCCGGAATTCAAGCCACTCTCCCTTCCGAGACTCCACCTCTCCTTCCCTTCTATCTTTATTTTCGGGATCAGGAAGAGAGAGAGGTCTGCTGCCCTCGGGGCCACTAAACGCCCAGATGTCGATGGGGGTTAGCACCCGTAGCAGACGTGTGTGATTAAGCGATTCGAAGCGAATTACACTTCCCTGACACGGATGACGAGGACTAATGCCGCGGCGTGATCCGCAGCCTCCCCGGTGATGGACGGAGGGGATATGGGAGGCGAGAGGTGGTTAGGGACCCCGGTCACACACCTCTCCCTCAAACAGACGCTACACAAAACGACCATGGAGCACTAATTAGAACCCAGACCGGATTTCCAGGGACAATCACGTTGTTTAAAATAGGAACCAAGAGACCAGAAGTAACGAGAAGATTAAGTACGAGTTCCCGTATCACGAGAAAATGATCGGTTCCAGTTGATTCCAATTTGGAAGTTGACAACTTAAGGCATGAAAACTAGGTACCGGTACCTCATGCCTACTCATGACTCATACGAAGATAATTCCCGTCTCTTTAGTAATCAATCCGACTGTTGACTATAGAATTACTCTAATAGCTGAATACCCCCTACCTACTGCCACACACCTCGTGGCGGCTTGCAGGGTATGATTTACATAGATGTTTTGATAAGCAAGGGCATAATTCCTTATCGTGTGTGTAATAAATACAAAAAACATGTGCGGGTGGGTATTCATTCGACCCCCCTTGTAATTATAGCAATCAGGCTATCCCCCCAAGTGGTTTTTACGTAGGATTTCCCACATGCACCGTCGTCTGTGATATGAATCCAGGTCCCTCGGAACCCGATAGTTCCATACACTAGGATAGCAAGGATCTCCTGGTACCCCAAACTTCCCATAAAAATTGTTATTTATTACACCGTACCGAAAAAGGACTGAATACTCCAGCTGGCAGGAACTACTGTAATGAAAATAACGAAGCACAGGGCCTACGCAACCAGATTGCATAGATAATGATGTGACAGTACATGATGAGTTCTAATCATACACGGAAGAACCAGATCTTGGATCGCTTCACATCAAGAAATATACCGTGGATATATTTGATAAAGCGTCTACGGAGTCGTGTAAGAAAATGTAGGTACGTACTATTTCGAATGGAACGTTAAGTGAACGAAATGCCTGGTAACCCCAATTCCATTCACCCATCATGAGTTTTCAATGGGGTTTCGTGACTGACACAAGTTACGTCACAACTCACGTGGACCTTCACAAGGGTTTCACAACGGTCATGTGTCGACGAATTCGAAACGTCATTCACTATTAAGCAAAACTTTAACTACCTGCCGATTCTTCAGATATTCTTTCTATTTCGTTTGAATGAATCGAAAACGCTAGCGGTTGGTCCGAACGTGTTTCGACACACACAAACACAACCCTTGGTATTATCAAATGAGGGTGAGGAGAAAGGAGAGGACCTACGTCGGTTCTCGATTTCTACGAGACAAAAAAGAAGCCGTTAATAAAAAAAACACAATCACATATGACTTGAAGGATTACGGGGAAGGTGTCCCGCTTTTCCATTGCCTCTGTTCGATTATTTCAGCATTCAAATTTGAAAAATTCGCCGTGGTAATACGCAATCATGTCATGCCGAAACGGGGACGTATTTTTCCACCCATCGATATTAATGCTTCAACAAAGCGCAAAAACTTTCTTCCCTGTCCACGGCGATTGATAATCATTTAATGAAAATTATAATGGTCAAGAACGTAGTGTGGTCTCAGATACCCTTTCAGTCTCTAACCTGTAAAAAATTCATTTTAAGTAAATTAAAAGATGACTAACTACTAACGTAGTAGAGCGGGAAAATACTTAACTAAGGCATTTCTTTAAAACAGAGTAACGTAAAGTGGAGATAAAAAAACATGAAATGGTCGAAAATCATTAAAGCAGACGTACATAATATGACATTCACCAAAATAATATGCGTTGGCAAATGGAACAAAAAATAGCTTCTGAAGTTTATTCATTTAGCATTAGGCCGAAAGCAGCACATTTTAGCCTTAAAATCGGACTATTATCAATTATAACAATGGTCACATTTGCAAACACACTAAACCCTAGGTGGAGGAAAACCCACCAAGGCGGGAATCGAACCCGCGACCCTTGGATTGGCAGACGAGGACGATACCCCGCCGTCGGCCTAGTCTCTAGAATCAGATGGCAAAGTGGGCCACAGTAAAATAACACATTATACAGGTATCGACAACGATAAGGGACGGGAAAATCCGCATCCCAAATCTTTTGTTATCATGGAGAAGCTTCTGGTTAGAGCAATAAAACATTCGATTTAGTAAGCAAATTATAAACGTGCAGGATAAACCGAAAATAAACACTATTACCTACAAACTCTCGAGTAAGTAAACTGCAGAAGCTTTAACCAAGCAATTACTGTCCACAATCAACAATCCGAGACGAATAAAATTAAAATTAAACTATATTTAGAACCAACTGTCAATTTTCTGAGCATTACGCCATTAAAACAGTGGCCACGTAAGTAAAAACGCATTTTTCAAACGAAACTTTTGCAAAAGATAACAGTGAAAGTCACCCGAATCATTTTCCACCCTACTGCTGTACTATTTTCCGATCATCCGTCTTCCTCTGCAGGCGAGCAGCATTGACGCTTATGACCGACAAGTCTGGCATATTCAACGCTAACCTTGAAGTAAATCCATGAGATATCATCGAAGCATACCTCCGAATCGGCGAGGGCATTTATCCGTGGAGCACACCGCCCAATTTTATCATCGGATGATTCCATTGCGGTTGGGGGACGAGGAACCGCAGGGCTGACCGACGCCAATTCTTCGCCGTGACGCAAATCAAATAAAGAACGAGGGTGCGAAACGAGGAAAGTGAAAAGGATCGGGTTCGGGAGGCTGGATAACGGTTGGGGGTCCATGGAGCTGGTTGGGGGGAGGAAGGGAGATCGGGGAGAGATTCTCGTAGGAGGAGGAGGAGAGGTGAGGGAAGGAGATGAGTGGCAAGGAAGGATTGATGTTGCAGGTCACCGATGCGCCGTGACGACGGTGACTGGGACAAGTTTCATAGGGGAGAAAGGGCGAAATCCTAAGGCGTACTGATATAAAATAAATAAAAAAAATACTAATAAAACAGCCGCGACACAGAAAGTTGGGCAAAAGATTTCGCAACAGTTCGAAACAGGGGCGTGTGTGCGGTGGGGAGTCGGCATAAAATGAGTACATAAAAGTTACGGAGAGAAGAAACGGGGACAGGATGAAATACGACTCGCTTGAGAGAGCGTGCGAGGGAGAAGGGGGAAGGGAGAGGGAGGGGGCGAAAAGGGAGGAGACAGGAAGGGAGAGAAGAAAAGACAATTCGGAAACAAAAGTTGGAACTGATAGGGCCATTTCTTTCCCGGAGACACTTAATTACCACCAGACGGCACTTTACGCAAATGCGACTCCGACGCGACCCATGGTTGCATCACCACTGAAACTTCCTCACATTAAAGAAGGACCTTAGGGCATTGAAAAAAATTAATATCCGCATTTCACAGACTTTATGCCCCCTTGGGCCAAATAAATCCCTTTCGTATGTTGGGTGGTTTTTATTAGAAAGGTGGCGATATTAATTAAAGTCAGAGCAGGTAAGGCGTGACAGTAAAAAAAAAAATAAAATGGATTTATGTCGTGAAAACGACATTTCAAATCAAGAAATGGACATGAGCAAAGTTATGGATCAGATCCAGAGAGACACCGAATATCCGATGCGACATTCTTCAATAATATGAAAATAATAATGCACAGAGGAAAATTTTCCCCTTTTCAACCGAATATTTGACGATAGAACAATTGTTGCCCCAGAGTTTAACTAAGTACTAACTTATTTTATCCCACAAATTTCGTCGTTATAGCCTCAAGACGCCTCTGCTACTCAGGAGCGAACCATACCTTTCGGCGCTATTCAGTCTCCTTTGAGGGCTCCCTAGCCTCGCGGGTGGCTCAGTTGAGGGTTTCAATGCAAATCCGGATTATGCCTTTGCATAACCCAATCGGAATGTCATAAGGTTCTTGCAAAACAGCACTAAGGTGAACAGATAGATACCATTTACCAGAACAGATAGACACCATTTACAACAAATTTGCAAATTTACAACGAAATAGGCTGGGTGGAAACATTCGGTGAGCACAACCCTCACCTATCAAACCAACCTTTTGCTCGACCAACCAACCTTGCTAAAGTTCTGTCGTGATAGAGAACTTATAAAAAAAAATAATTGATCCGTTTATTTTACTTTTACGAGAGCATAGTAGCCGTAGAGGCTATTAATCGTTAAGCTGATTGTCCGAATATTACGCGGCCGAGTTATATCCGTACATCATAACCATTTCACGCCGTAAAGAGTGAACAGTATTCACCACGAACTTCCTCAGATTGTCGGGCCACCAAAACATGGAACGATCAAGAACCGATGTATGCCACCACGAAGTGACTCGAGCCGAAATGAAAGCTGAAGGTCTGAGACAAACGGAAACAAAACGAATTGCGGTTATCGTTCTCCATTGTGGCGACGAGAACAGACCGTGGCGTGAAGACGCCAGGAGTGCGGGGGAAAGAGCGGACGGTGGAAAAGGGGGTGGGAGGGACGTCAAGAGGCGCATTCGAGGGAAAAAGAAGGAAGGGGAGGGTTAGGAGACATGCCTCACGCTCCACGCACCTGCTACCCTCGCGTAACTAATTGCGAAAACTTCGCCGCCTCGCCCCGCCTCCCCGTGACCGCGCAAAAAAATATCTCTACCACAAACAAACCCCTCAAATGGAAGCATCCCACCCCTACTAAACCCAACCACCCTATACGTATTCCCAATGCATGCAAGTAGCTGATCGTAAAAATGACTTCCATCGTTCCAATTGTGTAACATCCCCATTTCTAACTACAGGATTTCAGCCATCAAACTATCAAGGAATTTCCCGAATTCTCCAGGGAAACTTTCACTGTTTTCGGGTATCCCACATGCCTGAGAAAGTTTAGTTTAAAGAAAATATTAGCCAGGAGTTGATAATTATTATTATTGACCTAAGACTACTACTGCTCCGAAATGAAAAGGAAGGGCTGGTAAACATGCTGTGATATCGAATGTTTGACAAAACTTACTTCCGTACGATGTTAATAGTATATATATTAATAGTATATGTAGTACGATATAATAGTATAATAGCAATCAAAATCTACTATTATTATTTTTATTATCGACGCATAATAATCCTGACATTTTCAATCTTGACCGGTTTTTCTCTTATTCATACCAGCCGCAACGCCTTCATACGTACAAGCATAACTCGGAGGGCCAGCGCTATAGATTCTCCCGTATTATCCCCGAGTACCAGCGAAAATTCTCATTTTACACGCACCCACAAAGACACCATGAAATGCATACCAACCGTGAAATCAACAGCACTTCTACCAACCGAAACCAAATGATACCACGTAAACGTGAAAATAAACAGTTTCCCAGCGATTACCGTCTCAAAACATCATGCATGCGTAATGAAATATCTCCCTACAATCACCGGAAACGAGCCTCACGAGGAATTCCAACCAATCGCCGAGGAAAATTACGTTTCCGCGGTCCGAGAAAATTTGGCGCGCGTGGAAGAAGAGAAAAATATTCAGCCACGGCAATATTGAGTGTCGCGCAACAACGATTTCGTCGGAGAGAGAGCACAATGGGATTCCGGATGACTGCTGGCGTCCTTGAGCGCGTGGGAGCCGAGGTTCCAACGAGATGGGGTCGACGCTCATTCTCTTTTTTTTCTCCTTTCCACCGGATTCGTCGACTATTAGACGGTTCCAAACCCAAGGTTTCTCTCTCTCTCTCTCTCTCATAGGATGACTGAAGAAATTTGTCTCTGTCGTAAAATAAACCAGTCACTTTCTAATCTAGACGTTCGTTACCACCGTCAAGATTAATTATCGCCACCAAGTGACACTGGCTTCCTTCTTAGAAGTGGGTGACGCTGAAGGAAATTGTCTCATCAAATGTATACTAAATCACGATGCTTATTTCACAGCATCGAAGCTCAAAATTTAAATGAATATACCGAGCCGCTCATCAAAGCTTCATTCCTTGACGATGAGTGGTGACGATTATACGTACATACCTAAGTTATTAACTACTCGGAAAATTAAATACCGCATTCACGAGACCGCAATCAAATTTAAGCGTGGCAAATATTTTCCCACTGGAACCTCCGACCAAACAGTGGTTTCTCGGAAGCGACAGTGTTGATAATGTTAGCGAAAATTCGTTTTCTACATCATGCAACGACTATTAACAGGAAACAAAACTGCAATTGTTACAGCTTGAACGACGATCAGAAACGAGAAGGCAACGGAGAGACCATGTCGAAAAATAAATATTACCATTTGACCAGGGACCACGGCCACGGAAGCTAAACTCACAATGGCTCAAATGAGTGGACAAATATAGTCGCTGCAGAATAAAATTCCACTCTTCATGGGGCATGTTTTTCCAGCTGTCACGTGGAAGAAATTATACGCTCCGACATGTTTGTTCTACGCACGGCTTACGCAGAACGCATCATATCTGCACGTCCTCTCAGCGACAACGTTAAACTGATTTACACCCATAAGACAATAAAAAACTTATTCGCTGGTAACTTCCTCATTAGAGGGCTAATATTGTATGAACACATGTTTCACCTCGGATGAAAATTGAAACCGAAAGCAAGCTTCTATCAAATCTCTCCTCGTACGAAAACGACGACATAGAATTTTCTAACCACCCTGAAAACAACCTCTTGCTCTGCCATAACTTTCGCTGAGAAGAAGAATCCTTCCTCACGTAATTTACTTACTAAAATCTAGCTTCCACGTTCCTGATAAATTTCTTGCTGCATCCTGGGGTACAATTATTTGCTGTAGTTAAGCGTATGTACGTGCATGCTTGTGGAGTGAAGGTAGGTGGATGTGTGTTTGCATGCGCGTGGAATGATGGGATGTTTCTATGAATGTGTGCACTGCTGTGGATTGGGGTTTGCATGTGTGTGTTGGTTTTGAATGCGGTATTTCTTTTTTCCTTTTTTTGGGTGGTGACCTAACACCTTCCGCCACACGCCCTTGCGGCGGCTTGCGGGGTATTATGTAGATGTAATGGAAAGATACACCCGAGTCGCAGTTTCCAAAGAAAAATTAACGAGACATTAAAAAAGACACAATCCCATAAGACTAAGCACTGATCGTGTGGCCTAAATTAAGCCACAATATTATTGCACCGATATTAGTCGACCAGTGACGATCGTAAAATTAAACTAATGATGGGTTCTGAGAATATTCATCTTTCAGTTAACGTTATTTCATGTAACTTCACAGAATCACCAGAGCGACTACGCTGCGTAAAATGAGATAGACACGTCGAGATTTCATTCAGGAAGTGGCTTCAACTCAACTAATTCTTTGGTGACGGTTCGACGTAGACCCTAATGCAATTTATCCCATTGCCGAACCACAATTCCCTACCCGCGAGAAACAACTGGAACCGCCAGTTTTGGCCAATCCCCCGCGATGAAGAAACTGAAGATGTGCGTGCCCGTTCCAGGTGAGTGGAGAAAAGTCATTTATTTCGGAAGCGACCTCATCCTCCCTCCCACCTCCCTCTCTCCCACTCTTATCTCCCCAGAATCGACGCCCTAAGGGGACCCAAGGACGTGACGGAGAACCCTCCCTCCCCAGTATTCCCCCTTCTAATTTTCGGAACGACCTCTCACGTGCCTATAAATATGTGCCATTACCCTGCTTTACGAGAAGGAGAATTTTCATTTCGGCCCGTCATTAAGACGACGAAGACGGACGGACGGGAAAGGAGGCAAGTGGAGGGGGAGGGACATGAGGTGGACGACAATAAAAAGACGGACAATACCGATCTTCGTCACACGGATGACATTCGCGGCGGAGACGAAGGGGCTAAACAACATTCTTCTGAACAACATGGGAGCGCCTTGATGGACGGTTGCGGGGGAGAGGAGACGGAGGCGGAAAGGAAGAGAAACAATGGGAAGAGACGAGAATAAGTGAAAGGAGACGAATTAAAAAAAAACTTGGGTTGAAAAGTGTTGAGCGGGGAGGGAGATCGAAGGCCGAGGGGGGAATGAGCAGGAGTGAAGGCGTTAGTGTCCCAAAGGTTGAAATGGATAGAAATTGAGAGGTGGTGGGTGGGTGGGGGGGCGGACAAGAGATAGAAGAGACAGCCCTGCGAGGCGACGACTCCCGACGAACAGAATGTGAAATGGACAGCGGAGACGGCTGGCTGGGCCTGCCGAAAGGCATTGATTGTAATGGCTTAAGGTCGGAATTGAGTAGCGATCGTAAAAATAGGAGAGACGATGCGGGAAGGGAGGGGGGGTTGGGAGAGGGACGTGCTTGGGAGAATTTGGAGACTGAAATCTCCAGTCCAAGGAAAGGGAATAGGGGGATGGGGAACGCGGAAGTGCTCTTAAGTGATGAGAGACGAAACCTGTGGACAGGAAGGATACGGACGCAAAATACATTTACGCCGGCGAAGCAAGTGAAGAGGGAGAGAAGCCTCCATACATCTCTGTCCTAACTTCTGCGTGAAATCAGGTGACAGCGAAATCTGAACGCGATGTGGGCACACGGGTTTCAATCAAAAACATCACAAATAGCAAAATATCTATTCCTACACAATAGTCAATTCCCTGTAGGGGCGTAAGACAGGGGAAACAAACTTCTATCTATACATTTACTCTTTTACAAAAATTTAGAAAAAATTACGCACAATTACAATACATGACGAACACCTGGAAACAGGACCAGTAAGATGATGTGGGCAAGGAATAATTAAACACATAATTGCATCGCATTAATTGTGACACAGTAATTTGAGGTATTCGTGAAAAATGCCAAAAAATTCAAATTTAGAACGCTACTACAGTATTAACAAAAGTTTAAATTGTAAATTAGTGCTCATTTACACGAGCTCAGCTAATTTAATGTCTTCGACCGAGCACTTTTTCATCATAAAGGGCAGATGGTGATTTCCTTTTTCTTCTGCCACCGTAGACTCCCACGTAACTGACATCCAGAAATATTACCCGTGCAGAAGCTTACCACGAGGACATAAAACCGATTATCTCAGCAGTCGGGAACTCAACCTACCGTCGCACGTTGCCGCAAGGAATATAAATAGGGAGCCATAAGAACTACCTTGACAGAGAGAAAAGGGATGAGAAATAGTCCTAACTTCAGATTGAAGAAGTGATACGATAAAAATTAAGGTCACCGCAATCTTCATCTCTATCCATTTGCCATCTCTTGAAAAATGTCCTTGCGGAGCGTTGACGCCTCCATTCTAAGAATGTAACTTTACATTTTTAACACTCGAGGTTTTTATTAAAGAAATCTAAATACTTAAAATAGTACGTCAGGGCAAGCACGAGCATAAGGAAACAATTACAAAGTTACTTATCTTTTAGTGCAATTAGTTTAAGGTTTGATATTACACAGATTCAACAAACTATTTTCTTTCGACTTTCAACAATAGAATGGGGGGTTGAAGATACTTGGAGATTCCAAAAATATTCACTTTCGTAACACTGGGATACGGAAGTCAGTCCAACACGAGGGTGGAATAAAAATGGAGGAAGTTTCCAACGGATATATGCCAAATGAACTCTTGCGTTCAACGACTGAACTAGCATTTGATTCTACTAATTGCTTCGGCTCAAATATTTTGTTGATTTCCAGAAAATTCTTTCAAATTACGTGCGAATTATTTTGGCAAAACGGCAAATGCTATGCTAAGTCTTGTTTAATTTTTGCAAAGCGGCATAAACAACCACGAGATCCCACCATTTTTTTAACAAAAAAAAACCCAAACTAGCCCAAATCATTAAACATTATTGTCAAAATAGTATCTGATTCAAGACGCATTCCTCATAATCAGCCAATACATTTAACCCTGATAAGACTAGAATTATACTGTAGAATTTTGCAAGATACTATAAAAACCAAAGTAATACATGGGGGCCCATTGTGAATAACAGTTATTTCAACTCGTGGCTTTGAATCTCGAACAATTGCAAGACGATTCCCGACCCGGACATAATTCGCCACAAGAGAACACGCCAAGGAAATCGGAGAACATTCAAGAGAAATTTAGCGACGGAGAGCAACCGTGGCACTCGTTATCCGCACAAAGCGTACACTTCATAGCTTGGAAAAACCTTGCGCATGCAAAAGGAAGCAAGCGGGTGGGGGATGATCACGCATTCACGTTCCTCCGAGCCCGTGAAATGTACAACCCCCTCCCCTCTCCAGCGACCCCCAACCTAGTCGCGCCGTGATTTAAAAGGGCCTTTTAGCGCGACGTGTCGCGCAATGTACACGCATCGGGGCTCCTATGGTGATAATCTCGGGCACGAGTCACGGAAAGGGGTCGGTCCGGGGTCACAGGGAACGTAGCATTACGACGGCTACGCTCAACGTAGAGGCCAGATCCGGGACTGATGACACGTCAAGGGGGAGGGGGCTAAGGAGAGAAAATGTATCCGCGTTAGGACTAATTCTCAACCAAGCACAACGCATTAATAAGGGCAGTTTGCGTCAATATATCACGCACAAATTTTTCTTCAAAATTATTTGTAATACCCTGAGCAACTACTTGACTTAGACAGTCATTCATGGCACTCGGTGTTATTCAATATAAATAGCTATATTATTAACATGCAAGGAATGCGGAAACAGAACGGTTGGTTGGAATAAACATCAGTACGCAAGCACAAATGAGTGTAACTTGAGGAATACGTTAAGTAAAGAGAGTAACGTTTCGGTCAGTTAAATTATGAAAAATCGATCAAAAACTTTGAGCGGCCATTGAAATATAGCAATTCGATGAGCAAGATGGAGTAGAACTTAAGACGAGGATACAGTGATCATTGAGGAGCCCTTCAGCATCAGTTGAATGGTCGGCGGTCTGTGGTCAGGGCATACCGGACGAGTGGAAAGGAGAGTTGCTAAAGTGACTGTTCGAATAGAATGGAAGCGATGAAGAGGGACCAAGGGGTGAAGGGAGAAGATCGCATCCCCAGTAGGACACGAAGGTGTGAGCACCAGAGGACGGGACCTCAATGAGGAGAGGTTGGGGAAGGCAAGGAAATGGAGAGAAGTGAGTCCGGAAGAGAGAGAAGGCTGATCCGAGGGAAAGCTAGCTGCCACTTCTGCACGGTGCCTTCTGCCATCCTACCACGTCCCCCGGCCCCCTCCGCTGGGCCCTAATTTAGGACCATTGTTACGGGGATGACGTAAAGTCAATGGAAGGACGACCCTGGGGCGGGAAAATCCATCTCTACCACCCCAACCGCCCCGCCCCCTCCCCCGTCATTCAACTTATTCTCCCTTTGCCATTGCCCACCCGCCCCACGTCACGACCACAGGGGGGAAATTTTGAAGGGTGTGGATGGGAAAGGAGTGGGGGGGGACGGGTACACCTTGCACGGAAATTAAGACAAGAAGATGGCAACGGTGCCATCGATTCGACCGGCAAAAAAAGGTCGAAAAATAATACACCGGGCGCGTAAGACATTGAGAGGGATTTGCAGTGGGAGCGAACGATTACTTTCTTCCTTTACAAGTGGGCGGGGGAAGTACGAGTACTCGTAAATTGGGTGGATCGTGGGAGTTGATCGGAATAGACGGCCGTTATCCATTCCGGAAGCGAGATTACTCGACATCCCATGGAATACCAAGTCCGCGGGAAACAGACCGAAGATAATAAGACAAAATCGCTCGCAATGGATTTCTAATGCTGCGCTCCCACTTAGAATGTCAAACAACTCCGCGCTTTCAAGTGTCTCGTCGTGAGGCTCGATGGTCGGCAATAAAATTGGATTCATCGCATCATAGAACCAAACAGATATAGCACTGGGAAGATTTCAAATCCGGAAGCGAAGCTTGGCCGTTGAAATCAATAAAGGTATTCGCCGAAAATGTCTATTTTTTTTTGGGAGCACAATACAGTCGGCTGTTACTCGCACCTTCGTGGATAAAAAAAATCAAGCCATCCGCTTTTGGAAAGCGCAAAGAATCCTCGAACATAAATCAAAAGTACTTACCAAACAAACGGAATTCATTTACTTCACTCCCTCATGTTCATCAACATGAAAACACGACAAGTGAAAATTTAGCAAAACAACTACCATTTCAGTTCAGTTCCAGCGGGCAACCTTTCATTTACACAACCGATCCCAAATTTTAGCATCACACACTCAGATTGGCCATGCTTTCAAGAGTCGGAAAATACTAAACGTAAAAACGTAATAACTGAATTTATGAGAAATTTCAAAATAAAATCGAATGAAGAAGGATTTTTAAGAATAAACACGTCCAGCGCCTTACCACGATAGAGTAAATAAAAAGTCACTACTTAAACAACCATTCCAATAACATAATTACAATTATTAAAAAAAATGAGCGTGAGAGGGCCATGGTAAGTCGGCAAACCACAGTACAAAACAGACAGAGGAAAAAAAGATGAAGACAGAGAGGCGTAGGGAAAGAGTAATGAGTATCCAACGGCAGATGAAGAGGAGGCAGATTTCGGAGAAGAAGAAGATTAGGAAGGAGAATAGTGGTAGAAGAACAACAATAAGAGCTAACAAAATTCGTTCGCCACAAGCGACCTCGACACACGTGCCTCTGAGAATACAAAAATAATTAAAAGACGAGAGAGAGAGACGGTTTTCGCCGTTCTTTTTTTTCTTGTTGCAGTTTCCCTTACCTCGTTTACGGACGGACCATCGCCCTGCAGCATGTTGTCACAGAGAAACACGTCCCCCGCCGGCCTCTTCATAGTCCGCGAGAAAATTTTGGTACAATGAGACACGGAGAAAATGAGAAAGCGATGAGGGCGAAGCGTGGGGGGGGGTTGGGAGGTATGAAGGAGTGATGAGAAGCGAGGATGCGGCGGCACAGCGAGAATCCCTTTGCGAGAGAGGAAGGGGCGCGAGAGAAGAGTCCCGGCGTGTACGTAGTCAGGGGCGGGCGGACGGGGAGGACTTCAGAAGGAAGAGATTTCTCGGCCTATGGAAGTACCAGAGATGGTGGAGTTTGCCAGGGCCGGTGAGTGAGAGAGAGAGAGGTCAGTGATTCCGGGAACGGGAGAACTTTTCTTTTTTTCCTGCTGCAGTGAAGCACTCCGCGAGCTTTATGGAAGGGTGAATTTGGCTGGCTGCTTATGCCGACGGAGAGATATGCAGCGGAAGAGAGAGAGATTTGAGACCTTCTCGGGACGACTGCAAGAGTTTTTCTTTTCTTTTGGGCAAAGTGATGAGTGTGTCGTTATGAGACAGAGAAAAGACAGATGAGGGAGATACAAAGACGGACCCAACACCAGCGCGGAAGGCCTTACCTGCCGGAGGGAGAGATCGGAGAGAAAAACGGATTAGTGTTTGACAAAATTATTGAACACTCACATGCACAAATAGAAACACGAAGACATCGGGTTAGGTCAATTGGGAGTCGACCCCTTCGAATTTTGCGTGGGATGCGCGACTTCCGTCACGTGTTCCCATTTCGTGCTCAATCAACCAATTTCTTTTTAACTCTGAGTGATAGTCTACAGATTTTTCTCGATGTTCGCGAAGATTCCTCACGAAGTGCAGACGGTGCCAAATTCCCATATGTAAAGAGGATCGTGCAGAGAAAAACGTGCCTGTAATTAAGGCATCGTTTTTTTCTTATGAAAACGTCCAGGGTATTTATTTCCTTAACTCGGCAAACCGACACAGAAATATTACCTTTCAAAATTCCGATTCATTTCCATACATACCACATTGTTAAACACGAAATACATTAATTATAATTAACAAACAATGGCCTTATCCGGTTGATTCTGCACATAACATATAATTTTATCCAGAAAGTATAAACAAATTTGTATCCCGAGAGTGTGTGTACCAATTCAGAGGTAGGCATAAACAAATTATTAAATTAAGTATTCGCGGAATCATGGGAATCCTTGCCGCAAAGCTTAACACATGGCAGTAAAAAATAATTCGCAGTGCAAAATTTAGGGGAACGTTTATCAACTGAACCATCATTAATCAAATGCACCCTGAATCGACCAACATTCAGCTTGTGTATATCGCCCGAATAATAAAGAATAAAAGAAAAATTTAAGCATTAGGCAGACATCGCATGACTTTCAAAGCCATGTTTTACATGGAGATGGCTCATATTCAGTAGATACTGGAGGACTAATGCCCTTTGACGCATATTCAAAAAAAATGCTCATTCCTCAAAAGTAGCAAAATTACAACCGAAATCTAGAACATCAATCCACGTTGAATTTCCCACGATAAAAAAAATATCCGATGGCACCTCACTAGAAAACCGCGCTACGAAAGTATTTCATTAGATCCAAACATGGGGTCGCTTCCGCATGTCAGGGCAAATGTTTCATTTCCTAATCGAACTACTCTCGCGGAGCAGACCCGGGGGCCAATTAATCCATTCCTTCCGACTCGCACTCCCGGCCCTCCCAGACCTTCGACCTGCCCCGCGGGAGGGCAGTGCGCCACACGCGGACCGAAACAAGCAGAGACGCTGATCGAACGAACTGCTCGGGACAGAGAGAGAGAGAAAGAGAGAAAAAAAAGAAAATCACCGTAACGAAATCTTTCAGGGCACAATCCGCTCGCCCGCTATGGGTGGGGTGGGAAGTGGGAGCGGCGAAGAAATATTTCCCGGCGCGGCTCTTCCCTTGCGCCTTAACGGCCCTAAAACACACCCGATCCATCTTCCTCCCACCTCTCACCCATTGGGAGAAGGGAAGAGAGGGGGGAGGGAGGGGGTTGAAGGGGGGTGGGGGTGGAAACAATGTAATGAACTCCCTTATGGGTGGTGACCCCGAAATAGTGCGTGACATACATCTCCCGCGCCCCTACCCTCGCCCCCTCCGCGGAACCCGACGCGTAGCGTGTGCACAGCCGCCCACTCCCATCCGTCCACCGCCTCCCACGCACCCCCCGCCCCTTTCACCCATAGGTCCGTCTCCCCATACCCACACCGCAGGAGCAACACGTTACCCCGGAATCGAGGCAACAGGCGATGGGAGGTTGAAACGCAGCCGGGAGGAAACAAGGGTAATGGGTCCGTTAAAAATACGACGCGAGGGGTGCGGGATAGGGGTTTGGGCGGCGAGAGGGAGAGGGACGGGGGAGGGAGGGGGGGCTAGGGCGGTAACGCGCGTGGGCGAAATCCACCACCGTCCCTCACCACTGCCGCAGCCACATCCCTCCTTCCTAACCCACCGACGTTTCGGAAATCGTAGAGGGGGAGGGGCTGGGCTTTACTTCCGGGCGAAATGAAGTTGGAGCACGCTCGGGGGTGTAATGCCCGGTTTTACTGCTAGTACCAGTCACGGGCGATACTTGTGAAATGTCTTGGGGGTTTCCCGGAGTGTGGAAAAATAAAGTTTTCCCAAGCCATGTATCACGATACATAACAGCGACTTCCTCATTTCATTATCGCCGATGTGCACAGGATACAAACGCGGTCGAAAATCCCGAGGGAAAATACCCTTAGAAATAAACATCCATTGGAGACCTCTACTACTGAAGGACCGTCCTTAAAATACATACTCCCCATATGTAAAAAAAACCCTAACTCATATCATTTGTAATTATTAACGCAGCTATTTATATACAATACGGGTACCCTTTTTATAAGAAAAAGAAAGGATTGCATTTATGCACGAAGAGGCGGTTTAACCCTTCGACGACGTATCTCAATACTTCTAGTGCGCGCTCAAATGTGATTGAGTACACGAGTGTAAATGACAACTTTATTTAAATTGTATTCATTCACTTTGTTAATAGTAGAACGCGTACTGTGAAATGATGTGACATTGAGTGAAACACGTCGTAAGTAAGTAGGTCGATAAATCTTCTTCTTAAAAAACCAGCTTAAACAATGAAATAATAAATGTTACATTAGATTCTTCCTAAATCTCTCCCAACTTTCTATAAGTAAACGTAATGAAACGTCACAACGCTACCTCTTGTCCTTACTTATATCCTTTCAGTTGTCCCAGCTAGCGCCCACTTGTTTTTACTCTCTCCTACTACGTATTCCATTGATTTTTCTGTTACCCCTTAAGCCGCATTTCTTCACCACCCATTTCCACGGAGGTCAACATCCTCGTCGAATGCACACACTCACACTCCCGACATAGAACCTTGACGAAAAAATACGTCTTCAGTCGATATCCCCGAATTGGACCGGCGCGCGAATGGATTCCTCGCCGAGAGTCCCAACATTCGCTCCCCAGCACGCATACCTCACCGACGCCACACAATCCCCCTCCACATACACACACCCCTGCCCCGCCCCCCACAGAGCACGGGTCCTCCACTTTGCCAGAGAAACGTCACCGTGGCCATAATCGCCCCGACCCGCCAACATCATCATCACCATCACGGGAGGACCCGTGAAAACCCGTGAACGCGGGAGGGAGGCGGGTTACGTACTATTTCTAGGCCTCGCCCGAGAAGATATGGGACGGGAAAAGGGATGAGGAATGCATAAAGAGTCGAAATGCAGACAGGCGGTGGTCATTTTCCTCCATTCCAACCCATTTGGCACCCGCAGTCTCGCTGCCGCCATCCCCGACGACCTTCCATCCTCGGCGTAACCACCCCCCCACACACCTCCCCCCCACACCTCCGGCCCAAATCACCGCTCTTAACAACCAACCCCCGTTCTCTCTTAATACGAACCCCGGGACGCTTTCCTCCAGCCTCCCCGACGCCTCCCGCCGCCAGCACCGCCATCAACAGAGCCGACACCGACGGCCATCATCATCTTCCATAACGAATGCTTTTCCATTCTGAGGGTGAGGGAGGATGGAGGGGGGGGGTTGAGCGACGCGACAACGGGTCCCGTCCGTCAGAAAGCGCCCCCACACACCCCCAACCTATCCCACGCACCTCCGCCGTCTTCTGCAAGCATGAAATATGGCGAGGGCTCCCTTATTTTCTTCCCTCCGACGCCCACGGTGATTGGCGCGAACCGAACCGGGTCCCGCGGAGACGTTAACAAGCCATGCTCGGAGGATGATTGTCACTCGCAAAATCCACCACCACCCGCCCGAGTCGAAGAAATGGATGGGCGCCAGAGGACACGAAGGGGATGAGGGTGGGGAGGAGA
The DNA here is from genome assembly GCA_037158775.1 of Hetaerina titia. Lineage (NCBI taxonomy): Eukaryota > Metazoa > Arthropoda > Insecta > Odonata > Calopterygidae > Hetaerina > Hetaerina titia. The sequence goes on along the minus strand of CM073769.1, from coordinate 96,195,271 downwards.
CGGTCGTCAAGGGTAAGACGGGCAGACTAAAGCCACGCGGTGAGGAAATACGACAGATTCGACGAGTGAATGCGTCCGGGGCGCTCCGAAGGAAGGGGCGCGGGGGAAGAACCACAACGACAAACGCGGATTTAAACAAAGTGGCGTGTGCTCCTTTAAAGAAGAGTTGGAAGTAAAGATCTCTTTACTTTCAAGTCGTCTTTAATTTACCGCCTCGCTTAAGATCCTACACTGGAGGTCAATGGTAACGGGGAAGGTGCGTTTGTTTACGTACTGGCTATCCACCCCGAAGGCCCCTGGGTTCGAATCCCGAAGGTAGAAGGATTTCTCAGTAGAATCCCGATTCCTACTAAGAGTGCTTTTTAAAGAGAACCTTATGAGAGCCCGGATCGGATGTGATGTTTTACTGTTGACCCCTTTACTATTCACCCGGTCATAGTTGTCATTCATTCGTCATAATAGTCCTCAGAGACCCGCGACTCTAATAAACAATTGGCCCTATTTTCACGTGCGTTACGCACCTCTCGCTGGTCAATTACGTTCGATGAAAGACTACATCCAACAGGGACTGACTTAGTTTCTCTCCTAATAGCTTCCTTTTTTTCTGAAACATAAGGTCAAATATGCCCAAACCGTTATAATGTTCCCTACTCATTCGCAGGAATTCTGTAATTCGCGAGAGAAATTGAAAAGCAGAGTTAACGAATGTACAACAATTTTACAGGATGTTAGGGTGGAGGATGCAAGGAGAACAAGTTTACGAGGCTGTGTGTTATTTTCTTCGCCCGACAGGCTGGTAGCACAGAAAAAATTAACATTTTTAAAAGAACATTTTAGACGAGCTAAAATCAACATGGCGCCAACCGAGTACGCTTGGTGTTTGGCATTCAGTCTGCAACTAGGGCCCAACTCCCCAATGGAATTGGCGGTGCGACAACTGGAGAATCAAATGCTCGGGGAAGTTGTTCATGATAAATTAAGTAAAATAGATCGTAGGAGGTTTCAAAGCAGCTTCGCGTGTTCAAGGTAATGCGAAGAAACGGGAGGAAGAAGAATACACATCGGGTGAAAACTCGAAAGTCGGCCTCTTGAGAAATATACCCGCTTGAGAAAAGGGACTTGGACATAACTTTCGTGTTAACTCACTCCCTGTCGAGCCAGAGCACTCCGCTAGCGCGGCCTTTAGACAAGTTTTTCTCCCAACGAGAGATTTAAGGAGAACCGACGGTGACCGAGAGAACGCAATGCACTTCGACGGCCGCTCGGTGAGAGTCCCACTCCACCCAAAAAATATTTGGCTTCCTCATTTCTCGACTCGTCTCGCTGCAGCAAGCGTGCTTCGCGAGTGACTTCACCCACGAGGTAGCGCGTGACAATCTCGCCTTCACTGGAATGACTTTCCTGAGCCTGGGCAGGTCGTTCACCAGTTACACAGGTCATATTAATGGACCCTACACATTGTTTGGTGTAATAAAGAGTGCGTGAATGCTTTAAACGAAGAGTCCGCTCTACCCAGCCGTCAAAAATATCACGCCATGAATCTTTGCATGAGAGAATCGTTCCAGTTTTACAGAACGTTTCCAAATTTCCAGTATAAAAATATAGCAAAGTGAAACATAACAGCAGTGATTCAAGTAATGTTGGAGCAGCGTTAATATTTTGTTGTTAGCATCCATTGAAATTAATCCCTGAAATCACTCAGAAAACCATTTCAAGGAAAGTAGGGGGGCCATGGTGCAAAACTATGTTTTTCGTCAGGTAAACATTTCACCTGGGTACCCAACATAACGAAAGACCGTACAACGGTAGACAGTAAAAAAAACAAAACAACGCTGCCGAAGCAAGTTGTTTTCCTCAAATGTTTCAAAACCCAATTTTAACGAACCCCCTGATTAAGTTCTCCGAGTTTTCCGGAGGAGCGAAGTTCCTTTAGTTTTCAAGATTACCAAGAATCCTGATAGACTTTTTATAGGCACTTTATGGCCACCCCGTAAATCTGGAGGGACACTTTTCAGTTACTTGCCAATAAGACTAGACAAAAAAAAGTGCAACGTATCAAGGGGGACACATTGCAATACATTTTACGGCGCGAGACGCTCGATAACTCCAGGTCGTTTATGCTGGTTACGAGAGAACGACATTATCCCCCAGGCTAATTAGTTACGTTGGCGAAACCAAATGTACACGACCCATTCGGAGGACGGTGCAGTCTCTCTCAAACTGAGACAGTTTCTGATTTATTCAAGATTTAAAAAAGCGACGAATTTCGAAAACGAAAGAATCCGAAGACGATTAGAGATTGGAAGAAACTTGGCCTGTTTTTGCAAGATCGCCTGCAGTCAAACGTGAACGTTGCAACTGGGAATTTCCAATTCCCTCTTCGTATCATCGAAAGCACGTAGAAAACATCCCTAATTTTTTTACTCCCCACGTCACGGTGGTAACACTAAGATCGAAAAAATTACCTGAAGAAATAAAAAGAGACGTTTCAGGCATGATATGTTGGAATATCATGATTAATTAAAATTGGCAATTTTCCACATAATAAATTTAATTTTAATAATAATAAGTCATATTTGTGGAACATTGCCAACTTTAATCAATACCTGAAGAAAGATATTCATCACATTTGACTTACAGGACAAAAACAAGCAGCATTTCTGTACAAAACTACGCATCCACACATTCTTCTGGACAAGACACTGGACTGGACACACTTCTTAGGCATACGCTCGAAAGCCCAAAATCACATAAAAAATTGCGGGAGCTTCATCAACGTTTTGAATTAAGCGCACACTCGAAATTCATTCGCAGCCGTGTTCGCATTAAGTACATAAAATCTGCGCAGATACGAGCAGTAATTCAAAAAATATATACGCAACATTCGATTACCCCCTGATTACTGAGCTCTATTCCGCGACCTCCAATTTTTTGCTGATGGAATGACACACCCACACCTACTCTCCGCGATAAATTTATCCATATGCGGCCCCAAAGCAATCCACAATTCATGAGAATCATCGAAAAATTGTCCGATCCGGATATCATCTGGCGACTCGCGTTACGGAGCCTCAACGCTCTATTCACGCTCACAAAAAAGTGGCGATGGTACTGGCCGGGAGGAAAATGAAGAAAGTCAACTAGTTCCATCAGAATAGAACCTAAATAAAATCAATCCAATTCGTTGTTCCGTTGCATGCGCTGGGCAGACTTTCTAAATTATATTATAGCGTACCACTGAAAAATATTTTCCCTACTGCACGCTACACATCATTTCCGCTTAAATAATTCATTTGGGGCAGTTTAAATAATGAAACCGATTCAGAATCCTAAAAAATAATTTAGCTTAAGCATTCAAAACCCTCCACTCAATTTTTTTCTAAAATTTAATAAAAATGAAGTTATCATCAATTAATCCGTTTATTCTCTCGTGAAAAGTCCGCGCGCCATATTTTGGGAAACAATAACATTCATTCAATTTGAAAATATTGCTCTAACTCTATCACAAATACTAAAGATAAAACATTTTCATCGATTAAAATAATAATCCAAAATGAACTACCCGGAGAATGATTTTGATAGGCGAGGGTGGAGCCAACCACGTTAGGCCCGAAGGCATGCTAAATTCAAACATTCAGGTAAAGCGGGACTGCTCCACTTGCTGTTTTTCACGAAACTCGGGCATAAGGAAGGCCGCATCGCTTGAAATTCACATGTTTGAATGTTTCAAGGGCATCAAGCAGATGGGTTAACGTAACCCAAGCACGTGCGTGGGTTTGTGTACCGTCTTCGAACAACGCGCGTATCGCAAGTGGGGTAATTCGTATACTGTTTTCGTCGACGAAGCTGTTAGGCCGCTTGAGAAGAGGGGGTCGAGGCTGGAGAGAGTGACGAGAAAGAGAAAAGCACGCACGAGAAGAGGAAGAAATGTATGCATTCGGGGACGAGTGCATCGCTTCGCTGGGGAGAAGAGGAGCGAGAGAGAGAGAGACGCTAGAGAGAGGAATGGACCGAGGAAAGAAGGAAGGACAAGAGCGCTCCCCCTTCAGCTCGACCCCGACACACCAACCCTTCTGAACCTTGTTCCCATACTGCAACAAGCGGACGGGGGGTCCATCAAATCCTGCTCCCACTCTCGCAGTCACTCGGGAGCGAACGTAAAATAAAAGAATGGTGCTACACAGGGAGAGGCGTCTCGAGATGTCTGGGACGCCCGGGGCGGGGCGGGGGGAAGAGTGGAGTGGCCGAGCGGTGGTCGCAGCTAGGTCCCGTAGATAGGGGGGGACGCGAGGGGACGCACTGTGGGGCAGCCGGAGTTCACTAGTCGTTGAGGTGAGCAAAATCACGGCGGATTTGAGTTTAGTGAAACCCTGCGATAGCTACTTAGTCCGGGAAGAAAGCGTCTGGTCTGGTTTAGTTGGTAGGATTTGGACCTCTCGAGAAACAGCGGAAATTTCGCGAAAAACCAACTAGGTCAAATCAGCGAAGAAGGATGTCGTGCAAATAAATGGTAGCGCTACTCCTTTTGATGCCATTATATGGCTTTTTAACAAAATAAAATTTTTTACTAACCCAAAACTCCCCTTACAAATATACTTTAAATTTAACAATAAATGCCACATCTGGATTTGACATAAAATATATAATTTAATTTTTAAGCAAGACAATTACAAACGCGAAGTAACATAACTACATGCTGGTATATGGTAAACATGACTGTATGCGTATAATGAGTGTTGAATTCGAAGGTATGATTAGAGTGACCAACACTATAACTGAAATTAAACATTTTTATGAAATATAGAAAGAAATATGCAGGGATTTTATTCCATTTTTCCCCGAGAAAATGTAAAGGAGGTTTACGCCTGCTATTAGCAGGAGACAATATATATTTCTTCTAGGCATTAATACAGCATGTACAGGTATGACATTAAGGAAACAAAGTTAATTATTACTATACTGACCTCTACTACGCGATACTACGTGCTCACCCCAACTGATAATTTACTAGTAAAATTACTTGGTGACTTAGTGGAGACAGGCATTCACGCGATGGTCGGTGAAAGGAATACTCTGGCCACCTACGATTTTCCACAGGAAGAATGAACTCTAGCTGAATATATACTACACTAGGGGATCGAAGGTTTGGAGAGAATAGAGTGGCTGAAGACGAACGGGACATAAGGAGGTAGATGGGAGGGGAAAGAGTAGAGACGAGGAGAGATCGAGAAGTTACGACGCGAGGAAGGAAGGGAGACTAGTAGGGACACGTTTGGTCGTAACGTAGTCCGGTCGTAGTAAGGGTCGGCCCGTAGTCCATTTCTTGGACGTATTCCTTTGCCGGTTTCCTACGCTTTTATTTTCATACCAGCTAATTGAAATCCGAATTTCTTCATCGCATTCTTTTTTTCTCAGGAGTATCTTTTCAAACTCCTCTTGTTATATTGGTTCCACATTTCCTTGTAGACGTTTTCGCTCGTTTCTAAGCAACAGCTTTCACATCACCTTTCTTTCAACCCTGTGTGATGTAGATGCGCAATTTCTTGCAAAAGACTTCGGCTTCATTCCTTGGTTTCTAGTATTTTCTTCTCTTTTGAATCCACTTTTCTTCGTCACTCCCCGCTTCCGTGCGGTGTCACCTCTCAGACGATTTTCAACTGCCAGCTCTCTTCTTCTTCGCTTCTTCGACTGTCTTCTTCATATTATTCCACCTACTTTCCTTCGTAACTGCTCTCTCCTTTTCTACTCAGCTTTTCATCGCTGGTGGTGATGAAACAGTCGAAAGCATTTTTCCGACTAGTTGTGTTCCATCTTAGTTTGTGTTTCACCTCCTTTTGTTTCCTTCCACCGAGAACGCTCTCCACATCTACCAGGTCGTGGTCGTATACTTTTTTCTCTTCATTTATGTACGTCAGTCTCACCAAGGTGAAGTCGATTTGGCATTTGGTTCCATTCGCCCATACTCTTCCATACACTTCTCCTGCTCCGATGTTACATCAAATTCCACATTCGACAAATATTGTCACTTCATTGAATTTTTTTCCATTCCTATCTTTGCGATTATTGATATTCACTAAAATTCCAAGACGGAAAGAGAGACAAAACCTTCGATATGGTTTACTTCCTCACATGTCCCTTGTTTCTTTGGCAAATCACCACAAAAATAATCCGCAGTATTCCTGCATGATTGGTGATTTATTTCGATTACACATTTCCGATTACCCGCACAGTATGGTATCGGAAAAAAACTTAACAGAAGTATTCGCCAAAAAAAAAAGGTAAAGAAATTTAGCGATGATCAAAAACAGCATTGAAGCTAGGCGTCACACATTGGAGTTCATTCGAAATGCCACTGGCGCGGAAAAAGCACATCTTCGGGCATGTTGCTCGAGGATAAATTCCCAAAATCTCATTAAGTTTCTACCAAATTCAACACATATTACCTTGAATCAGTTACTACAGACTGTCTTGTGCGATTTCATGGCAAGCGTACCTGATAACTAATAATTACCAAATGCCTCGTAAAATATTTGTAATCAGTGAAATGCGAAAATATTGTTAATTGTTCAAGGTCGAGGCCGGTCTAAAAAATAAGGAAAACAGCACCAAGTCACATTAAATCGGACCTGCTAAAATCTGAATAGAACCCAAGCCGTTATACGTGACGGAGCCCAAATCCCGCGGCCCTAAACCATCGCAGGACTAAGACCGACTTAACTACCGCACAACCCAGACGGGATGCATTCGCCAGCATGGGCGCAGGCGACGGTGATAGGAAGCAGAGCGCAGAGCTCGAACGCGGGCAGGTTTTTTCATTAAACCGAGAGAGGGGAGGGTTTACACTCACCCGATGGACCGAGTTTCGAAAAGCGAGGGCGAATGCGACGGAGCAGGAAAGGGCTTAAGGAGCCAGCTAGGAGGAAAGAACCCAAAGGAGACAGGAAGGGCAGAGAGAAGTAAGTGCGACACGTAGGAAGGGAAGCGGAGGATGCAGAGGTGGATATAAAATCATTTCCTAAAGCCATAAAACGACAAAGGAGAACGGAAAACTACGACGAGGTAAAAACATACAAACAAAAACAAGGCAAAGGAGAGTTCAAAAGGGAAGTTGGGAGAAATGGCCATAAAAGTTAAAAGAAAACTTCCCGCCGCGCACCCACAAACCGCTATTTTTACGCCCCAAATGACGAAACATTATTTTATCGCTCGATTCATTTGAAGCGCGAAGCCAGGCGCGTGCTGGTTTGCACGGGGAGCCGGTGACAACCCTGGCGCCACCTCGCTTTTACCTCAAGGACTCCACGTGGCTACGAAGATAACCCGAGGAATGAGAGAGATAGAGAGAGAGAAAGGGGAAAAAATGAACCGAGGAAGCTTACGACGACAACTCTCTCCCCACCCCCACTCGAGAGAACTGTGATTCCGACGACGGCTACGTGACGCAAAGTTAAGGCCAGAGTTTTGGCTAAGCGGGAGGGGTGGACGGGTGGCTGTTGATGGGTAATTGGAACTGAAGAGGGAGAGAGAGAGTGGGGAGGGAAGGCGGGATAGGGAGAGACGGAAGCGGAAAACGAATCGCGGAGAAATGGGAGAATGATTGGGGGGCGAGACGAGATGAGAAGAATGAGGGAGGAATGAATGCGGGGGCGGGAATGCGGGTGGAGAATGACGCAGGGTCGCAAGGGGAAGTGTGTCGCGGTTGTCAGAGATGCTCGTGGCCCTCCAAAACCCCACCCATACATCCACTCTGTGCGCAAGAATCTGGCTCCGATTGAGCACCACGCCAAGGAGTACAACCGATCGGTGGACGGGTGGAAATTTCAATCGAACGGCAAGTCGGAATCGTTCGCTCCAACTGTCCACGTCTCATTATCTCATTTACTTATATCTGCGTGCGTTTGATCACGTCCAATCCAATCAATTACCATATACAACTTAAGGAGTGTATCGCACAGCATATTCCTTCCCCGACTCTGGAGGGGCTAGTGATTACAGACAGAGAACGTCGCCTTTTAGTTAAACCTATGCCAGTAAAAAATACCTTAGATTCAATCTTTCAATGTCACCCTTCCGGTTGACTCTAGTCAACCCTTGTTGCCCATTGGCATAGTGCTTAAGGTCCGATGGTTAGAACACGGAGCATTGTTATCCAATGCTAGTTTAACCATGCCTTACCATTATTAACCATGAGTAACCATATGCTATTTAATCATGGCAAATATATCACTAACCCTACCTACTCCATAATATACTACGCCATATGCATGAAACGATATTTAAAACAATACGTCATTATGTGGTACGATCCCCCCACATTTAGATACGTACATTGATTAAATAAGTATCTGCCACAAGTTTGAAAATTGGATTTCAGAATTGAATGAATATTTCGCTGCCTAATCTAGTTACCTACTCATAACACTCATTTCACGAAGATGCTTGAAGATCCACTCATGGCACGACATCCCACAGCCTTAAGAGGTTAGTGTTTCATGATATTCTTCCCGACCTAAAATCAATGTCGAAACCAACTCTGGTAATTTACGTTTCAAATTCTTGTTCTCTGAGAGAATGCTCTTGGAAATGAGAGAATCGCACGAACGGGTGACGTTATTTCGCCATCTTACGAGAAAATCGAAAGATGGACTGACTGTCGCGAGATAGCGTGCCAAGACATTCCCCTTCGTTGACTGGAGTTTCGTCATCATTTTTGTGGGACTAAATGCCCGCTAATTTCTCCTCTGCCAAGCTCACAATGACGAGGAAGACAAAGAAAATAAATGGTGATGTTGAACACATCGGTGATGGCAAAAGAGAAGAGTTGGAGACAAATAAATTAAAGTCGGCCACAGCCTTCACTTGTGAGGAAGGCAAACACCAATTCGAAACGAATGGCTACAGAATTAAAGGCAATGTCTGAGTAATATATTAATGTACGAATTCTAACGAGCCGAGTTATTTCTAACTTATAGACTTAACAGACTAATGCCATAGAAACAATATAAGACTTTGGTTATGTTCCCGTATTGGGCTATTTCTGTCGGATTGAATTGCAACCTTGTCCGGGGTAATTTATATGCACCTAATACCGCCAAATACAAAAAAGGGACAAATTTTCCAAACTCAACCATGAATCACTCCAAATCCTTATAATGGAACGATTATACAAGTAAGATCTTGTTGTACGCTCGCATTATACTTATACGCTCCAAACATCGCCTAAATGGAATATTACTTGAACGAGTCAAGAAAAAACGTACATGATGAAGTAAAGATGATCATCAACTAATTATGGGTCTAAATTGTATCCTTACGCACATTATTCACGTTAAACGCATAATCATTAAATGAATTAAAAAAATTCATATTCAACGGAATCATTTCCACACCAAAACAATTTCCTTCGTCCTTAAGAGGCATGAATATCCTCAAATGCCTATCATTATAATTAGCGCGCCCTAGGCAGACATAGATACGATATTGTGTAAAAGTGATTTCGCAAATACAAACCTGCCCCCATTCATAGGCAACGCAAACATTTTTCAAGAGCCAAGACGCCAATTTCTGTAAGCACGACACCATCTATCGATGGATCAATCATGTAAAGGAGCGAAAATCACAGAGAACCAGACATGCGAATGAGGGGGCACCTTGACAAGACACGAGCAAATCGAGCGGAACAACGGAAGCAAAACCTCTTGATTCCGTCGATGAGCCTCAGAACACACCGGAGAGGGGAGGACTCACTGAGGGCGGGGTCCACTGGGTGCGCCTCTCTCTCGAGCGCGAGAGTGATGACATCCCTTGGGGGTGTCAGCTGCCTTGAGAAGACGGAGGGCTGTCCGCCAGAGACGCGGAATAGAGGGGGTAAGAAGAGTGGAGGGAAAAAACAGATGCAGCTACACAGCCAAAGAGCGCCAGGCATGAATCGCCGAAAGCATGATTGAGCTGGCTACAGCCCGGAAGGGAGTGTAATGAGGGGATACGCGGGGGCATCGACGTCATATTTAGTTCGGCATCCCATACATGCCAAACTAAGTTGCGAGCAACGCCGACAGCCAACAAGTAGTTAATGTCAAACTCGGATTGTATGAGATAAATAGGTGCAATGACTGTTCGCAATGGCCGTTACTCGTTACAATAGTTGCCATCAGCGATGTATTAATCGTACTTCCACGTACAGAATTTCTCTATTTCACATACAAGCTCACAACTTTATACAAAGATTGACGTAGTATAACTTTAAATTAGTTGTGAAATCCGTTTCAAAATCCTAAAAAATAGAAGTTGCTCTTTTGCCAGGAATGTAGGATGAGACCATGAGAGAGAGAGAGAGAGAGAGAAGGGGTGAGGATAGAGGGAGGGGAAAAAGCAAGATAGAGGAGAAGCAACGCTAGATCGTTAAAAAAGTCAACTTCTGCTCGTTTAATTGGCATAAAGATATACTCTTGTAATCCGTAAAAGCTCTCAACCACAATTAATGCTTTAAACTGTGTTCTGTTCCTCACGGACATTTCATTGTGACTGTGGCCGTTACGAACGAGTTTCACTGCAATTTAGTTTGCAAAATGATTCCATTAATATAATTTACTTATTTCTGTAAACCCTTCTTCTAAATATGACAATAAACCATCACATTCATTTCGTGGATTGCATTTGCATCGACTGAATAGTGTTAGTTTATGACCGTTATATAGTATAGCAACGTTCCACCTGCTTTGCCTGATTTTCGTGGCTGCCGTAGTGGTTTGAGATATGGAAAATGACGCGGGGATGCAGATAATGTATCGGTCATCCACACAGAGCCTCTCCCTCGGTAACTTGATTTCATCCAGTTTTGTCGAATTCTATCGCCACATAAATACAAAATCTTTAGTAAAATACGAGGCGTGTTCATAAAGTAAGGCCCGTTTGGTCACAGGGAAAAATATACTCATATGAAACACATTTTATTGGCACTTTTAGTTAGCTACAAACCTAACCTACTTCACTTATCTACATAATCGCCGTTCACTTCTAAGCATTTTTCGTACCGCTGCACCTGCTTCTTTAACCCCTCTGCATAGAAACTCGCCGCCTGAGGGTTGAACCAATCAACAACGCCATTCTTGAGTTCCTCTTCGGTTTCGAAACGTCCACCGAACCACTCTTTCAAGTGCAAGAAGAGGAAGTAGTCGCTGGGTGTAAGGTCAGGACTGTACGGTGGGTGGTTTAAAGAGTTCCCAACGACCCAAAAACTCTCGTTCACTGGACATTCTTTGCTCTTTGTGGTGGTCGGTGAGCTTTTTCGGTACCCACCTTGCACGCAATGTGTGGTATCCGAGGTTTTCCGTAACAATATTGTAGACAGTAGTGCGTCCAAGTTGAGTAAATTGTTCAGCCAGGCCATTAATTGTCAATCGACGATCACATCGCAGTTTTTGTTCCACTTGCGAAACAATTTCATCGGTCAGAATACTGGGCCTACCACTTCGCTCTTCGTCATGGACATTTGTTCGTCCATTTTTAAAATCACAGCACCATTGTCTAACCTTTCTTTCACTCATAACTGTAGGTTTATAAACTAGGCATGATTCCCGATGAATTTCAGCAGCCGACAATCCTTTTCCATACAAGAATCGTATGACAGAACGCACTTCACAGCTGACGGGATCAACGATTGTCGCGGACATTGTTGTTTGCATGCACGGACAAGCAAACGACTTCTGAAACAAAACAAATGCTGCTATAGCTTCTCAATGAATCAGTATATGGCGCTGCAGGAGCAAATGTACACGTACAAATACAACACGGAGGAAGAGAATGGTATGTACAAAAATGAACGATGACAATTTCGAAGTGAAGGACTTCGCCACGCTCCCCAGTACGTACTGCGGTGAAATAAGAGCCTACCGTATCTAGATGATATCTAGAGTTATGCCAAAATGGAAACTTTGACCACGGCAAGCCAATTTTTACTACAATATTTTCCTTGCTTAAAATACTATCAATTGCATCCCACTTGATTCCATCGAATGATAATTGCAATAGATTCAAATTGCCTGGAAGTTACCGCAAAAATTGGGCCAAATTATCTATTTGAAGCAACGTTAATGAAACGGTGCAGCAATCGCTAAGAACCTTTCCTCGAAGCAGCCAATGCACTGGACATTTTTACCGAAGGTAGCCTAGAAGGGTAACTTTTACGGAAATAGAAGACGTTCGTTCCAGGATTTTTCTTCGTGCGCGTAAAAAGCAGATTTTCGACACAGACTTTCAAGGCTGAAAAGGTAGGACGCGCCGCCGTAAAAGAACGCATTTACGCTCGTCTCTCAGTGTTCCACGGCGAAGCGATGCCACGTCATCATTTATAAGGTAGCCAACCGCCATCTCGACGTAAATCGAATTCAGCAGAAATAAAACATTCAATTCCACCCTCAGCATTCTAAGAAGTGTTAGTTAATTCGGTCGCGTTGCAAAAACATCGCAGCCTCTCGACTCCCCGACGCCCTTGAGCGTTGACCGCATGGATGGGGGAGGGAGGAAGATATGGCATTTTTTTTGCCACCTACACCATAAAGCTACTGCTGCTTCCTCGTCGAAAAAAAAAGAGAAGTTTCACCGACTCTTGATGTGGTTGCTCAAGAGCCAAGGAGATCCTTAATCCCCCTCCCGGTTAAAACCAGGGAATATTACTTTTCCCGCGGAGCAAAAAGCGGTCGGATGCCGAAAGAGAAGAACTATCCCACAACGTGAATCTCAACGCCAAAAATGATGCGTCGCAGGAGTGAGGAAGGAACGATGGAAACAATAGACCGAGCATACAGATCCATACCCATAGGGTCCGGAGCCCCACGAAAGAAAAGGGAGAGCGTATATCTAAAGTGGAAGTTGGGTAGCTAGAGGGATGAGTGAATGAGCAAGGGCAATGGAACAAGGAATGAGCTTAATTGGGAAAGCAAGACCTAAGTAGGAGGGAGAATTGAATACAAAAAAGTGTGTCCATCGTCAGGAGGACGATGGATGCGCCCGATGCAAGAAAGTATTTTTTTTTCCTTTAAACGAGATGCCGGGAAAATGCATGCGAAGTGAAGTACCTAACCGGTGTAACGTTGTGACAGAACATATTCGTGAAAACAATATTCCGTTTTTCCCGAAAAGAAACTGCGGGAGATGCCGCAACAGTAACTATTAACGGAGTCATCCGCTATGTGTGTATTATAATGCAACAATTTCAGAGGGTCAAGGCGAATGATTTTTACTCTCTGAAATTGTTGCATAATATTCCGTTTGTTCTTTTACTTTTTTGGCCTGAATTACACAGGTGACAGTGCGTCATTGGCCACTTTAATGCAGTTTAAAACGAAGTTTAGTTGTCGAAAGGAATTCAGAACTAAATTGAAACGAAAGTTTAAACTTCAAAATAATGTTTAAAATAACAATTGACAGTACGATTCATTTAATGAAATAATGAATAAATACAGTTTATTCAAAAAATCTTTTCAGTATTACTTTTGCAATTTAAAGAAAAATCACTAAGTATTCTGAACCTTCAAATGCGCAAACACACACTTTTTTTGAACATTATTGTGGAGTCTCACGTGGCTCCGAGTGATAACGACTGCTGTTCGTAACTTTCCCGGAGACATGCGGTACAGAATTAACATCCGTTACAAGAAATAGATACATCCAAATAGAGTGAATAAATGGAAATTAAGGCCATGGTTCATCATAATTAAATACCACCTTCATTGCACACTCTTGGAAAATAAACAGATTCGTTAACTACACGTCCTGTACGGATATCAACACCGGACCGAATCGCGAAGTGTCACTATCATAAACATTCTGCATGCTCTTTACATTTCCATAAACTGCAAGTATTATTTCTGCTCGTCTCTTTCCTGGCGTTTTCCAAGGAAACCATACGCACTATTTTCGGCCGCACTTGAGCAACGGCGAGAGAAATGGGAGTCCAGCGGGCATCTGTTTAGTAATCATCCCAAGCATGACAGGTGCTGGAGAAGATCCTTTTACAAAATCACAGTATCAGCATGGCCACTTATTTTGTAGATTCCGGATTCCAGACTTGAAAAAGTCTGGAATTCCCTTATTTTCCCGAATGTTCAGAACCTCATTTGCCGCTAACGGTGAAACACCACAAATGTATGCGAGGTTTCACTGCAGTCGGGACAAATTATAATTTTTTTTCTTTCCCTTGCTGGCGCGTAAACACACAATGGCATATATGGGGCTTTCTGATGGAAATAACTAAACTGTAAGATACCATATTGATATAATTTAAGATGTTATTTTTTACCACGAACGATAAGGGATCAGAATAGCATTGTCCGCCGGCGGTAGGGGTGAAAATATTCGGGTCAAAATTAGTCTGGTGTCCCTCTGCCACACACCCTAGGGTGTGTTTGCTCGTTACTAGAAAATAAATAAATAAAGCAGATACTTTGAACCCTATAGGACATTATACCGATTTGCACATGGCAAGATTTAACATTAAGACTTTCCATAGGGGTTGTAAAAGGACTTGTGCCTCTGAGGAACGGGACCTCTGGTCCTACAAAGGCGCTCTCATCGAGATCTCTCGAAACGCATTCTACGTGGACGTAGACCCGAGTTATGAAAAAAATTCGTCCTTTTCCCGATATTTGCCGAGATATTCCTTAAAATTGAGGGCAAGTTCATACTTTTTCCCGAATGTGCGCATCCTGTATATCCCCACGCGACCAGCTGAAGAAAGAACGAAGGAGGAACACGGACAAGCCAGGAGGGCCGTGCTCTTCGTAGTGTCCGGGTGGAGCGGAGTCAATGGACAGGGGGGGACGATGCCAAAAGGATTAAGTGGGAGGAAGCAGAGGAGATTCTAAGAAGTAGAGGAAGGAAGAAAGAAGGGCTTGGGTGGGAGTGGGAGCCTAGCCGTGGAGGTGGCTGGGGAACTGTTGGACGCATACGCATGTAATTCTCGCGGGGGGAGGGAGGGTGGGAGTGGACGGGAAGGAAATCGTATTCGGGGGATGGATGCGGAAAGGATACTCCACCCCGGGGACGAAAGAGGAAGGAACGGGGGTGTCGCAAAGGGGATGGGAGACGAGGCTTCTTTCAATCCTCCACGACCCCTCGCTCCTCCCCCCATCCCGGAAGGCAAGAAGAACACGCTCACGAGATCCATCCAAACCCCTACCCCACCTCCCCACTCAGACAAGAGAGAGTTTGAAGGCGTGAGAGTGGAGCCGCGTGGATGGCAAATGGTCCCCTCTCAACCCCCCCCCCGTTCCTCCGGTACACGTCGTTCTCACCTCCCACCATTCCCCCTCTCGCCGACCCACACGAGCACCCACACACACACGAGAAGTGAATATGAGAGCACCTGGGCACGGTTCGAAGGATTCCAAAGTGCCCATCCTCCTCCGCCACGACGTCTTCGCCGACGACCCCCTAGGAGGGAGCTGGAAAACGTGGAAAACGTCGCGGAGAGCCGTGAGTACGTGCGAAGGGAGGGGGAGAGATGAAGGTGGATGAGAGAGATGAGTTCTTACAAAACCACCACCCGCACTCTCCTTCCTACGGCACGTACCCACACACACGAGCTCGCGCGCGCTAAACCCCTCCCCTTTCTTACCCACGTCCCCGGACTCGCCCCCGACCAAACCCCTCCCTCACCTCGACAGCGCCATTCTCCCGGGGTCCTCTCCCCCCCAACAACTCCTCCCATCCGCCATCCAGGTCGCCTACCTTCCATTAGCGGCGCTAAAATTTTCATATGCCACACTGAACTTGGAGAGGGAGGGAGGGAGAGGCGAAGAGGAGGAGATAGGGAGATGCGCGGGGAATGGGAAGGATGCGAAGGGACGGAGGGAGAGGTGCGGAAAGAGGACGAGGAAGAGGAGGGAAGCACGATTAGCGAAGGGGCGTGGAGGAGCGGGGAGGCGCGGAGTGAAAAATCGCGGGAGTGGAGATTAAGGAAATGAAGAGTCGGCACGGGAGTGGGGATGAGGAAGGAGTCGAGACGAGAGGGTGGAGGAGGTCGGGGGAGGCGTCGCCGGTGGTACGAGAAGGGAGAGCGGGCGGGGAGGAGGCGAATCGAGAGCTGTGGATGGAAGGGTTGAAGGGAAGGAGGAAAATGGTAATCTATTAGGGAATCGGCCAAATATAGGCGGGATGGAGAATCGCTGGGGCGGCGGGAGGAGAGTCGAGTGATAATATTGGTGCGTCGAGTGAAAATGTAACACTCGAGCGGAATAGCGATTTTAAAATAGATGGAAATCATTCAATTACGGCGACGAAGTTGTCTTGAGTTGGTGATTCTTTTGAGTCTTAATTCCTTGAGAGCCTCGTTTCCACGGAGCGATTTCATCTCTAATTGTTGGCATTGGTGTGTTTCGGGCGAGGGGTTTCGTCCCGGGGTAAATGGGATAAGCGATCAAATCGCGCGGGTGGTTTGCCGATTGAAAGATTGAAATGTTCAAATGTCACATCTCCATTCCTGGCGATGGCCGTGATGATGAGCCATCCGAACATTTTAAAAACAGATGGAGATAGAATTCAATTTGCACGCCATTTCCATTAAAACAATACCAGTCAATCGACAACCTGAAAGCGATTGGGACTCTCGGCGCAAATGTGCGCGAGCGAGTTCATCGGCCATGGCCCAAATGTTATCGACGCATGTGTGCGGGTGAATAACTTTCTAGCGCATGAACAAAACATGGAGGTCGCCGTCCACTGAAAGTTGCACTACACTACGTAGTGCAGACACTTAGTTAATTAGCGATTTAAATAAAATTAAACCTAACCCAGTTGTTTAATAGCTAGGCTACGGTTGCTTAGATACGGGAGTATCACTCCCGGGAGATTCGGACAGAACATGCTTAAATGATTTCTTTATCGCGATCGCTAACTCGATTAGTAACACGCGTTGGTGTGAACTTTCCCAACTATATAACCCCAAATAGTCACATCCTATCCACTGTGTGGTTTATCAAGGATAAACAGTTTGCTGCGCTATAATAGAAACTTTAGGAAGGATCATTTATTCCACATACACTCACGTGCTAATTCGCCTAGCAACATTCTTGAGGGAATATACTTTCAACGAAATTTCGTTACGAATGAAAGGAGACGCTAACTCCTCTATCATTCCGCGCGGTCCTACGGCAGACGCAAAAGTAGTTAACATGGCCTAGTAAAGAACGTCACTCTTCAACTGAAATTCTTAAAACGACTCCGCAAATAATTATTCGCAGTCAAACACACTGTTTAGCTGGGTTAAAGACAATATTAAATACGCCATAATCCAATCCAAAGTAATTAAATGAAACGAAACTAATACATCTGACAATTCAGGAAGAACTGTAGGAAGTAATACATTATATAATATAAATATTATATATAGGAAATTTTATAAATATTATATAATTTAATTTATATATAAATATTATATATAGGAAATAATACATTATATAATATAAATAATTATATATATATATATAAGAATGACAAAACAACTAATGGAAATCCTAAAAAACTATATTAAAATGCATATAAGTGCCACCAAATTTAATGTAAGATTAAACAAGCCCTCCCTGTTGATATTTATTTTTGAGTTAGAATCATAAATACGCATCTCCGGTGTGTCAAGCATTCGGAGGTGAGGTAATTAAGGGAAGTGAAAGCAATTACATGTATTTACTACGTAATTCGCACTTTGCATACGGATGAGTAATTACCCTTAGATACATAACACAGCATGAAGATTGACAAATCGACAATCGCGAGTTGGTGGAGACTCGCACTGTAGCTGCGCACCCCCTATGATGACGGCACGGAATGAGTCAACGGAAAGAATAATCCCCGCTTCTATCTCTTCAAAAGAAAAAGACCGGAGTAACGGGCGGGAGGCACCGACCACGACTCGCTAAGCTAAACGGCAGCTAAAGGCAAACAGCGGAAACGGCGTACACACACACACAAAATGGAACATTACGCACGATTGCTTGGACCAGATAACTATCTGTGGACGAAAATTAATTGCATATCTTGTAATGAAACATTCACTGCGAAAAAGGGCAAGAAGAGAGCAAAATCCCATACCGCGGCACTTAAAAAAAAATGTCCACCACTCTTATCGTAGACCAGGCGAGGGCTATTTCACACCTATATAAACTCTCGCTGCTAACGGTGAAGATTAAATAGTATCTACGTTCATGCAAGAATGCGCACATCCCAGCTTTTACACATTTGCTCAATACACAAAAGCTGGGATAAAAAGACCAAATGGACCAGATCTGCGCTTAATTCGACGCGGAAATACTTTCGATCCGAAGAAAATAATGCCAAGTAAAATGCTTTCAGAAGTGCAACAGTCGGAAGTGCCATTTCCATTATGCCTCCGTTTCGCCTCACCCACAAAGTTTGTTCAAAAAGAACACGCAGCTAATTTTATTTTTCATTACAAAGCTTTACGTGATGGTGCTCTCAAATTACATTTGCTTGGTTTTTCCAAGGGGTTAGGAAAGCGCGGACTATTCTAGCGTGTAGCAGTTGGGCATCCTTCGGTAGCTTATTAAAAGATACCCATGCACAGACAGGGCAGTGGAAATTTGCTTCGGTGCCAAACCAACGATGCTTAACAACGCCCGAACAACTCGCGACCACATCCACGCATTAAAGCATTAGATAAGCATCCGAGTACATCAGAGGACTAAATTTTTGAAATTTACGCGACAAAGGACTACCTACTTTTCATTATTTATTTTCTAGGAATACACGAAGGCCAATATCTGATTCACCGACTCACCACGTACACTAAGTTTTTTCCATTTTTCTCATTCATGAAACCACAACGACAAAGCCCTATGATCGTTCAGAACCGGATAAAATACGAGAAATTATCTCAAAATTTAAATTTAATCATCAATTCAACGTCCTACAAAGCATGGGATAAAATAAAAACCCGACTGGGTGGTGCGCTGGTCGGAAACGATAAGTTTCATACTGAATACGTGCCTTTGAAGGAATAGGTCCGTTGATATCATCCACCCTCCAATCACATGCTTCTCTGAACAGCTCTACTTTTAAAGCTCTCGCAACAAGGGACGCTTAGATTGCGAATCATCAAAGTCAACCGTGTAGCGTGGAAGTGAAGGCCACCGGTGACAGTTAAGTGTGCACAAGACCGCGGCCCGCGGTAGTCGCAACATGCGCTGCTCTTCACCCACGCTCGGAGTGCTCAAACACACTCTCTCACAGTCTCACGGTTAGGTCAAAAAATGGCCGAGAGTTCGAAGGCTCACCCCGCCGGGCAGCGTCGTTAAAATAATTCCTATTAATTAAAGAAAATTTCACCATTATCCACCCACGTACTTTTTCACACAGGCGAAGATAAGCCGCTGATATTTAACCGCAAGTCATTGTAATGACCTGAATATTCTACCCAACTGAAATGAATTTATCAGTTCAGAGAACGTAGGACTTTGCACAATAGGAAAAGAGCAGTCTGGCGTTCCGAAAAAAATACTAAAACAACGTTTCGACATAATCGCGAAGAACACATTTAAAGTCACTTTAAAGAAGTGAATACCTCGGCCGTCACATTTGCATTTATGCCGGCAGAATCCCAGGACTTCCAACGGCGATGCCCAGTTCTAACTAATTATTCAGAAACTGGCGGCAAGAAACCACCCAAATTGATGAGCACGACAGTGGGGGGGGGGGGAAGGGTGGTGGAGACAGCTCGGAGACGCGAGACGACCCCACCCGGAGAAAGGACACCGCCCACGCCCGGGCGGACTCTCCGAGTATGAAAGAACAAAGGGGGCGACGAGAGAAGGGATCGCGTACATTAATGGGTCCCGCGATTTGTACCACCCGCAAGAGAGACTGTGCCAACGAATGCCCTACCACCGAACTAGTGGTGTGGGTGAGAGAGCGACTGGAAAAACCTGCGAGGGATGACCCGTTTCTAAAGCGACTGTCCCAGATGAAGGGGAGTCGACGTGAGGACGTGGACATTGCAGAAAAAAATGAAGATGCGACACTCCCGTGGTTCGAATATGACAGGCGAAGGGAAGCAGACAGAGAAAACAGATACCGTTGAAAAAATATATTAGAAAAAGAGCTGGAGCAGATATTTGTGGAATGAATATAATATTTCGACTATCTAAAGATATTAATGCGGGTTTCGCTCCAATTCCCACTTCAAAAACTACACATTTTAAAACGATTATATCTCTGAAATAACGTGTTCATTACACCTTCGCTTTAGTTTAACTGAAGTTCAAATGAAATTTGCTAATACAATGAATACAGGGCAGTAGCAAGGTAACCTTTTCGGAACTAGGGAATGAATAACCGTATATGCCGCTGTGTGAGACTTAGAAAAATTACTATTATCACAAAAAACACTAACGGGCAATTAGAATTGCAAATGAACGAACAACGGCGAGTTCAAACAGACGATAAACTCACTGCTGACGTATCGTGAACATGGAAAAGCATTTTCGACATTTCCTTGGCCTATTCACCCCAAATTTAAAATCACCGAAGTTATCTCGGTTGCTCCACACACTGTGATATGAGGGGAGGAAAAAATGCTGCAAAGTGCAAGGAAACAAAACGTTCCTTTAGGAATGAGGGTGTAATGGCACGAGAGGGTAGTATACGTGATCGCCCGGGAGAGAGATCAAATGAAACAAAAAGGATCCTAATTGAAGGTACATTCGCGAGTCGGAGATGTTCGGTGGCGCCAAAAAAGGTGTTGGTGGCCCAGGGGGTGGAAACGGCCAAGAAATGGAGAGAGAAAGGAGCACTTAAGGACAAGATTAAATAGGCCGATGATGGACAAAACAGGTGAGGTCTAGGAGTTTATTTACCATACATTCCAATACCATCAGTGTTGAGAGATGGAAGACTGCGGTTGCCGGTTTCAGAATGATTTCAATACAACGCGAGAACGAATAGCGGGTAACGGCACAGATTCCAGCCACAATCGACCTCAAAGTTTACGTGAAATCGATTCGACAGTCCTTTTAATGGTTAAGGAGCAGGCTGGTGAAACTTAAAAGAGGATGTCGGATAATCAATCAGTATAAACATGACACCCTGCAAGCGAATGGCATGGCATGTGACAGGGGGTGCATATCAGTCATGCCAGGTAAGCAAAAGCTGCGGTCACGTAAATTACAACAATAACGACTGTCACAGTTATCTAGCAGATGCATACGTTTGCGCTCGAGTTGCCAGGATGGTCGTCCAACACACACGAGTGCACGAATACCATGCTGTCTAACTTTTAGCACTTCCAAAACGTTTCAATAGGTTACAAAATTAGGAG
This sequence comes from Hetaerina titia, assembly GCA_037158775.1. NCBI lineage: Eukaryota > Metazoa > Arthropoda > Insecta > Odonata > Calopterygidae > Hetaerina > Hetaerina titia. The sequence goes on along the minus strand of CM073769.1, from coordinate 96,173,943 downwards.
CAAGAAATTTCAGGCGCCCGCTCTGTGGAAGTAACAGCTATCAAAACCAAAATGAAATCGATCCATATAATTAAGGGTCAAACGATTCAACAGTTCATATTTATTCTACATCCTAATTGATTCATCAGCAACAGCATCGGAGTCGCGAAACTAAAAGCCGAGACAAACGATAGTGAGAAGAAACATATCGCGAATGGTGGTGGATGCGTGGAGGCCGCGCAACCCGTTTCCAACGACCAGTGTTGCGAGAGATGGCTCGGAAATGACCACGACCCGCTACGGAGGAAAAACAAGTCGACAGTAGTTGCGAAATTCCTCCACCCTTCCCTCCCCCCTATAATGTCCGCCGAGCACATACGCGCGGACATAAGAAGTTGGATACGTTCCCGACAGCCCTTTTGAACCGAGGAGGAAATGAACGGTGAGAATTGAAACGGTAACATATGAGCCGCCAGGTCCGTGAGGGTGAGAACCAATGACCGCGAAGCATTAGGGTCGCCTCCTGCCTGGAAAAGAAGTCAAACACTCGCAGGTCTGACGAGCGGGAGAGTATAGGACGGGAGAAGGGGAGTCGAACGCAAAGATGATGATGCCTTACCGTCGCAACAGGTCCGAGATAGTGCAAATACTTCAACTGACGCCGAGTGGAGAGGGAAGTGAGCGTCCGTTGCGTATTCTGTAGAACTCTTACGAGTACCACGTTCGGAAAAAACGCCCTTCGCAACGCCCAAAATTAAAACCGTGATTAGTTGAGGAAACATATTTTGTGACAGATTATACGTGAATGAAGGTTAACAACGATTGCTTTTATTTGAAGACCAGATAAGCTTGTCCGGAGCAATCCAAAAAATTCAGCGAAAGGGATTCACCATTTGTAGATGTGAGACAATTACTGTATGGATTAGCGATTACGTGATTGCAGCTCAATTAAATTATTTCAAATGGAATCACCAATTGAATTAATTCAAATGGAATATCTTCAAATGGATTCACCATTTGTAGATGTGAGACGATTACTGTATGGATTAGCGATTACGTGATTGCAGCTCAATTAAATTATCACGACGCAAAAAATGTAAAATCAAAATGTTAATCGAGTCTTCCAACACCTATGCCAGGTGGCAAAATAAGGAGGCTATTCGTCAACTTGGAACCTAAGCTCGCAATACACGAGCATTGCGTTCTTATGCACTGAATGTTCCACAGGCAGAGTGAACACCGATAAAAATTGACCGAAAGCTTCCACAAAACGACGGATAGGAGTTGTTTTGCAAAAATTATCAAAATTTGGTTATTGTGTGTTCGCACAATCAAATTTTAAGTCGCAACTTATCACGGCTGAGAGGTACGGTTTTTAATGTTTCGGACTCTCCCTCTAGTAAATTTGGCAATGCCAGAAAACATTCTAAATATTTACATCAAAACGATTATTTTCGGTTCTAATAGCAAATCCGTTCTAATACCAAAATTACTAACCGGACAGGTGACTAAAAAAAAACAGAAATTACCCAGAATATAGAGCAATTGCCTCGCACTATCCCCCGCAGCAATTGCTTTTATCTACTTCAATACTCGATCTCCAGTAAAAAAAATCAATCAAAAAAGGGCGGATACGAGTTCACGACGAGTACGATACGTTCGAGGCAGGGACATTAACTTATTCAGCCAAGGCAAAACGGCCTACAGGAGACCGATAAAAACGCCATCTCCGGGGACTGCAATTGCAGGCGGAACAGTTAACTCGGACCCCACTCCCCTTCGGCTGAGGAATCGGGACGAAATACACTCACGCTACAGCAGCCCGGCCCCGTCGCATTCCCTCTGCGAAGCTCCCGAGGAATTTTAATGGCCTAATAAACGTACGATCCAAAAATGACTGCACTGCTAATGGCGACCGCCGTGGTCGCGAGCCTTCGTGCGTAAGAGTAACGGGAGGCGGGGGAAAAAAGCCAGTCACTACATTTCGCGAGGCGTAATGAGGTTAATCGCAGTTGCTAATCACTGGAACATGACAAGGAGCACGGGAAGCTTAAATAAGCGAGTCCACTGCGGCCAAAAGACGATGAGCCGATGAATGACAGGAATGGCAACAATCAACCATAAAGGAATGCGGTGTGTGCAGAAATCGAATTACAATGGTCAACATGCTAAAGTTACTTCCAGGTTAAAGAATATTCAGATATATTTAGGCGGAAAAAATCCATCTCAATGCTCTCCTTGTAGATAATCTGTTCGCACAATCTTTCCCAAGGCCATGAGTTACGTCCCTGCGTCCCACAGAAAAGAATGATGAAAGCTATCCCGGTTGCACGATGATTGATGACTTCAAGAGAATTTCGAAAATAAAGATTCATGCCTTCCATTTCCACCAATTTTATGAAGGCCTGATCTGCAGGCAGTAACCGAACCACTCAAGTGGAAGTACCCACATTCTCCAAAATCGCGTACAAAGCATACTATTATCCATCCACAATCTGTTTCAACCGTAAATGAACCGCTAAATCAATCATAATTCTTCCCACAATCCAAGTTGTAACGCCTAAAAGTTACCAAAAATCTATCTTTGGACTTACTACCGCTGTTCCTTTCGCAAAAACGTTATTTATATTTGAAATTATCCACAATCAATTATACCAAATAATGCAAAACGTGCAATACCCTAAATAAAATACCAATACGGTAGCGAAAACGTCGAAACTGAGCTCATCTCCCACTTCCAGTTTAAACAAAAACATACGTGATGTTTTGAACTAAAACAGTGGAAACACGGCCGACTGACGTAAATATTGACAAAGCCAACCTAGGGGGTTCTTTATTTTGCAATTGGTAACAATTTAAAGTGGTATTTAGGAGAGATATTTTAAGTTTGAAAGGTTTCGAAGAAAAGAAGATAAAGCCTGGAAAAAGCAGTGACATTTTGAAGCTTCTGAATAGTGAAATCACATGGTTCACTACCATTTAACATAGAAAACACTCCATTTTCGCCTGAGCCGAACAAACGCACGGAGTGTACGTGGTAAGAAACCTTCATCCTGCCACCGTTGACAACTTCACCAACCTTCAACCTTTCGCAACCTGAGGCTAACGGTCTGGCACGATGGTTACTGAAGACTTTACCACGACGGGAAGGAAGCACGTTTCTGACGAAGAACGTGAAGCATTTTAAAAGTACTCTCCCGACGAAGAGCGCGCCAAGGAGACCCTTGATTAGGTGTGACAGGGGCAATTTGAAAAAGAAACCCTCAAGTCGGGAGGGGGACAGGATCTCACCGCGAGGAGGAAAGCGGCCGATCTCATCCAAATCGCGCACTCGCATGCCGTCTCATCAGTATAATCATTACCACTCGGTCCGAGGCGAAACCGGAGAAGGCGTGCAACGAACAACACAACGGAGATAAGAGCGAGAAAATAAAATGAGAAAACGCGAGCGAAATAATCGCCTCTTCCCCTACGCAAACGCGCAGGAGTCGACGTAGCCGATTCCCACTCCCACGAGATCTTCCGCCCCGAGGGCGGCACGACTCTTCCGAGCGAGGGAACTCGAACGTTCCCGGAGAAGAAGACTCGGCCCTCCACGAGAGCCGATTGCCCGCGCCCGCTTGCGACACTAGGGTTGGTTGCCGCATCATTTATCCGCGCACTCCCCCGCCTGGAGCTTCCATTTGGACGCTTCCCCCCCCCCCCCGCCCGGCCCCCCGTCTTCAAATTCGTCAGATGAGCACTCGGCGGAAAGCGAACGGAGAAGAGAGAAAAAAAAGAGATCGCGTCGACCGAAAAATAAAAGAATTTAATCCACTAAAAACGAAATTATAAAAGCTCTCTCGCGTGTGTCTCCCACGTCCTCCCCGAAACTCCTCCCGATACACGCATGCGAGAGATATGGAAAATAAACGGAGATAATTCAAAAAACCGCTCAGCCCCCCAGGGGGGGAGAGACGCGAGGGAATGAAGGGGGAGAGGACGCAGGAAGCACGTCACAGAAAGAGGTGGGAGGGATCACAAAAGAATGTACATCATACGGCGCATATTTTAAGCGAACTGAAAATCGAGAGAGAGGTTGGGAAGTATAAAATCGAACTCGGAACGGGACCGGAACGGAAGTGAAGCGACAGCGAGCCCAGTTGCAGAGAGGAGGGAAAAAAGAACATACGGAACGATTACATTAAAAAAAAGATGAGAAGGGAGGCTGTAAGAGATTGAGAGCGAGAGAGAAGGACGAAGCGATGAACTAAAAACTTCGCAAAGGACAAAAATATTAAATGAATCCTAATAGTTGATGACGAGGATTAAATGAAGGAGGGGACCGACAAGAGCTGCATTCTGGGAATGGAATTCTAACTGGCAATATTACGTCCTACGTTTGGAGTGCGACGTAAATCGAATATAGCATTAGCTAAGTAAATATAAGCGGTGTGGTACGCCCTTGACAATTTCGTATCGATCGCTATTTAGAGAAGCCTTTTTTTCGCCAATAAATACCCTGAACAGATAGCCATTTGAGAATGGATGGAGCTAAGCAAATTGGCATGCACGCCGTCAAAATTCGGTCTAGTCCCAGATCTTACGCTGATGACATATCGCTACGTCAAGTGTTATCCTGTCTATCGACATTTTTATTTCGACAGACGTAAGAGCCAATTATATTTCACGTTCACTGTGACGTTTAACTTCAAATATTCCTAAGAGCGTGTCAAAAATTAAGGTTTTGCATAATTTGCCGGCTAAAAGTGGAAAATGGGCGGATCTAGCTGTGAAAGTTAGCACAGACAAACGCTAGTACGTGACACGCTAAAACTCGAAAAAAAACGAAATCCTAGAAGACCCAAGTGGTATATATTTCATATTATTACATTCCCATTTTGGGTATAAGCATCACATCCATTTAGGACAGATCCAAACAATGGGCACGATAATTATGGGGAACATTAAAAATCAAGGAGGGAGTAGATTTAAATTTACGGCACGCATATTATTATTTTCCGTTCAAAAATGTAAGCGCAGGGAAGTATTTTCCAGAAAATGGTTTTATATACGTCCGCAAGTATTGTTTAAACGTTAAAATAACTCAAATCACAACCCTCACAAAACAACCCCCATTTGACGTTTCCGCCCAACGCAGGTTCGAAAGCAATTATCCGGACACGAAATGCTACGAAGACTAAATCATAACGCCATCACCATGCAGTGTCCCACGTTTCCAAAATTGAAAGGCTACCCACCTCATAGGCATTCCGCCTTGGAAAGGTTTCACCAGTGAAGGAATGTGCGGAGGAATCGGTCGGTCGAACCGCGATGGTGCATGGGGACCCGTCCGCGTCCCTCTCGAATTCGGCGGAAAGGAAAGCGGAAAACACCAAAAACACACAAGGGCCACGTCAAGGGAATGAGGAAGATGGGGAAGCACGGAGTGAAAAGAAGAATAACAGAAGAAAAGAGCGGAAGGCAGAGAGATAGAGGTGCACACCCCTACTATATTCAAAATCGCGCCACGGTCGTGGAACGAAAAAATAATATGCGGGACCGAGGGAAGGGAAGGGGAAGAGACAAACAGAAGGGAGAGCGGGATGGATGAGAGAAGAGGGCCTAAAACATGAAACGTAACCACTCCCCCACCCCACACACACACACACACACAAAATCCACTCCTTCCTGGGCACACGTGAATTGGTCGCTGCAAGGCGGATTACGAGAGGGGGTGGGGTGGGGAGAGGGGGGGGGGGGAGCGAGCAAGGGAGCCGGCCCACGCGGGCTTTTGAAACTTGAAAAAAAAAAAAATTCCGCACCAAAAACCCCGCCCGAGGAGATGGCGAACATTAAGGGCGCGCGCTGATAAATAAAAAAAAAGAGGAGCGGGGTAGGAACGATGAAAGTGATCCATTGCTTCTGCTGCTCTTGCCCATGATAGAGAGAAAGAGAGAAGGAGGAGGAGGAGCAGAGGGATGGGGAATTTTTCGGGGTGGTTGTGGAAGTGAAAATGATAAAATTTCAAAGGAGATTAGTGTGGAAGAAGGGCTAGGCGAAGGGGGTTGAAGCCGAAAGATTCGCCGATATTTTCGACTAAAATATCGGGCGGGATAAATCTCTCTCCCCCCCCCCCCTCACACTCTTTTCTTTTTAATTTTTCCATGGAAAACGTCACCCTTGGGGCAGGATGAAATACTTTTGCTGCGGAAGGGCAGCGAGGGAGAGTCTCTTCACCCTGCAACGCGGAGGCAAATAGATTTCAACCGTGAAAAAGGGAAGGCGACGTTTAACAGTCCCATCGTTTTAAATTAGTCGACATATTATAGGTTTAACGGGGTTGGAGCCGAGGAATGACCGTTGCGAAGAAATATATGCTTTCAACTAAACACGCTCAAATTGTCGAGTTTCACCTCTTGATCGCTATTCGTTACGAAATTACCGGCAAATTGATTGCGGCCGAAAGCGATTAAAAATTTTCTCGTAAATATTAAAAAAGACAGCCAAAAGCGTTATTTAAGGTGAAAGATTCGCTTTCCTTTACTCCCAACGAATACCTAACACCGTCCATCTCAAACTTAACATATCGACTTGAAAATGATTCTTCTAAACACGGCAGCGTTGGTTCGGGATTTTATTCCTACGGTGAATTTATCTTTTTATCGCCGTTAAATTTGCTTTGCTAAAGGAACACTAACGCACAAGGAAAGTCATGAGAAGACTCCTCAATTTTTTTTGCAATTCGGATAATATGCAATATTGTATTTGAGCAATATGAGATTGATATTAAGCCCTTTGCAACTTATACGTAACTTCCATCAATTCGACTTTTTTTAAGGAGAGCTGTTTCATAAGAACTAATATTCGCACAAACGATGCCATGAAACAACTGCATTAATCGCACTAGTCAAGCTCGTTCACCCTGAATCGAAGACCAGGGCGACGCGAAGTATCAAATTCTTTGACTGACTTGATAATGCTATCAACAACAGCTCTCAACTCAATTTCCTTGGACGGACGGCAGTTGGTTATCTAAAAATTTAATAGAGTCGCGTCGAAATTTACAATGTAAACAACTAACCACAGGGTATCAGTATCTATTCCGAGGATAATGGCAAACGGAAGGCAGTATGAATGCGGAATCTTGGGAGGAAAATATATCGCTCCACGGATAGTGATAATATTAAATTGTCGAAACGTGCGACGGTTTTCCACCAGGTGGAAGAAACCTCTCCGTATTGCTCTGGATAGTACACAATGACGTCCCCATAATAGCCGCGAGAGGAAAAAAACGTTTAGAACCTTATGTCACGGAGATGGAAAGAACCAGATTATTCAGCAACATTACCTCAGGATAAAATGCTCAGAAACCACTTTTTACGAAGATAAGGGCGGAGTAACAACGAAACCCAAGGACAGGGATAAGTCGTAAGTTGCGGGAAATCAGACGAAGGGAGAAAACATAAATGTCCACTAATTTTCTCAGCTGTCAAGTTCTGATTCGATCTTTTATTGTCAGCACGTTTTTAAGGCGAGTGAGAGTGAATAATTACTTCCCACCTCGACGTCTAAGAAACTCTTCCAACCCATGAAATAATGAAGGCCACAGTTAAAATTATATGGAGAAAGTTGAAGAATAATATTATTGTCGCAAAGGAGGAATAACACTTAGAGAGAGGGTTGGGTTAGAGTGAAATAAAACACCTATCCAAAATATCGGTAGTCATTAACCGCTTAGTAAGTTACACCACTCGAAACAATGTGGAAACTTGCCAATAGTGGCTGGCTTCACAGCCGAAATTACTCGTTCCAATTAAGAACCAGATCCATGAGAACCCTTACACATTCTCTCGGCCACCGTCTATCAATTCTACAATAACAACCTTCATTTGTAAGTCATAGCCGGCTAACTTTTCACGCGGCGTCATGCAGGCAATGAAGATCTCCTCGTTCATTACCTCTGTAGGCTTGGCATTGAGGAGAAAGGTAGCTAAGCATTCCTAATGCAACACACAGCTGCACAATAAAATGCACGTTTATTGTGCCTCACATTCAAATGGGCTGCTTCTCATAGGGGCTTCCTGTAGCTATCATCGGGGTATAGTTGTCGTTGGAATACGTTCAACAAATCCCTTCAAGAGGAATAAAATCAAGCGCTTGAAATTATGACAGAAATGGAGAAGAATACAAATTGTGCGACACATGGATATGAAATTATACTATTCATCATCACGAGCATGCTAGTTACACGCAATCCTGGAAATTACAATAGAGAGATAGATAAAAATATATACAGGTCCAAAACATGAAGAACACAATGTATTTTTCCACTGTCCCTTATTTTCGTACTACTAGTTTAAACGCTTAGGCGTCATCATCAGACCTGCTGACGATGCCTAAGCGTTGAACTCTAATAGTACGAAAATAAGGAACAGCGGAAAAATACATAGCGCTCTTCATTTAATGAGTATGAGCTTCCACAAAGTTGATCCTGAAACAATTGAATACATAGATAGAGGAGAGATAATACATATTAGGGCGAAATTGAGATCAAAAGGTACCTTCTTATAGTGGATGTACATTAGAAATATGTCGATATTTCCTACGTCCCAGTACTTTGAATTCGCCGTATCGTACTATTTATTCAATTGGACATTCGTCGCAGTACGTCCCCAAGTCTGCAGGCTAGTCACGTCAATTACACTTTGAAAAGAATAGGTTTCCGCTTAGTAGCAGTTCTATAACATGCATCAGAATGAAATGACAAACGCAAACGGGAAAAATTGAGTTGGACAGACGGACGGACAACATTTCAGCTCGAGAGGAAAAGGCCGGTTGGTTTGTTGTAAAATCCTCAATTTAGTACGTTTCCACTTCACCGTAAGGTCATCGGATTTCGATTTGGCAATCCTACCGATGCTAAAAAGTTGTAAATTCTAAGTAACGGCGGCGAGAGAAGAATAAAAATGCTCTTTGAGAATCCTCTGCAGCGATCCCAGCTTTCCCATATTATTCTAGAAGTGCAAATAGCTCTCGGAGATAGAAAAAGATAAAACATAAGCTCTACAAATAAAGCAATGAGTAGCTAACAAAATATACTGACCTAAATATGAAAATAGAAACGAGAGAGGCGAGAAGAATCTGGAAAATTGTGAAGAGAGGGATGACCCCGAGCAACAACGCAAGCACGCCACGAGGTAACATCAGTTCTGGCTTTCATGATATTTCCCGTAGACATCTCATTTCAGCACATTTCCACAAACCGAACTTATCAAGACATTACAATGAAGGCGTGCACAAAATAAATTTGCCTCCCCAAGACTTTCTTCATATTACTACCAGCCTGTTGTACTACTACGCCCCCGTCATCAGGTCAACACTGCCAGCATTGGTCTCAAGATCTTAACATTGGTTAATACCTCACGATCCTCCGCTCTTCCCCACTTCATGCTAATCTTCCATACACCATGATAGCTCGTCTCTTCACCTCGGCCTTATTTAAGATGTTTTCCATTGCGCTACAAATACCTCCAGTCTGCAATCACGACTGAGCTGTCACAAAATAATGTTGTAATACGACTGCGTGCTGCATTAGGATTTCAAAACTCCGACAGATGGAATCATTAAATCATTCGCGTCGTTGGAACATTTTTCTCCCGATATCCGAGATTTTCAGGGTGCTTATTTCAATAAAATCCCAAATCTTCCAGTGCACGCTATCATTCCATCCCCTTGACAATTCCAGGCTTCACACTCTCTTGGTGATCAAGGAGTGAGTGATACGAGCGAATGGGGGCGAGGAAACGGGTAGGAACGAGTGAGGAAGGATTCGTCTGCGCACGGAAGAGCCGTAGAGAGGGATAAATAAATGGAAATTCGGGTTCAAGAGGCAGCGAAGACGAGACGGAAAAACCGATGTAGAGTGGAAGGGAGAAATTGGGATGGGGAAAAATTCACGGAGATGGGAGGACAGAGAGCAGAATTCCCGAGGGCAATAGTGGAATTGGGGAAAGGGCGTGCGAGAGAGAGAGAGAGATGGAGGGTGGGGGGACCGGGGGCTGGCTGTTTTGGGAGCGCGTGGAAGGAAGGAGGGGCGAAACGAAGGGTGGAGTGAAAGGAAGAGACGTGGGCGGGAGGGAGGGATGAGGGGAAATGTTGATGAAGTGAATGGTGGGGGAGGGGCATAAAAAAAATGAAGGGCGCTTAAGGTGGTTCCTTTGTGAGCTCATCTGTCCAAGATATTCCCGAAAATTAAAATTTACCTCCTGGTAGTGACGCCGGGTGTAATTAATTAAGAATAACTCTACCTTCCCCGGGTAGGTTTTCCGTTTTCGCCAGCCGATACCCTCGCACTTCGCACGGGTTACCGATAACTCAGGTGCGAAATAAAATTAGGAGCGATACACACAGATAACATTTTTTTTAATTCTGCCGTTCTGGTGGATGCTATCATGACTTCTCCATTTGGGAAAATTAAAAAAAAATCAGAGCAATCCTCCAAGAGATTAAATAATAAACTGACTTTTAACTCGTGCTGGTGAAAAATATGTCACATCACATATATCACAAGCATTAGAAATAACACGCGTCTTCAGATTCAAACTTAAGCCGCAGGAGTAACGTAATAAATATAAAGCCACGAAATTTGGATACATTATAAAGCTAATTTAGGCGCCCCAACGGAAGGAATCAAAGCTTTACATTAAAATTAGAAGCCGAAAGGATGAGGAGGAGGCCGAGGGAACCTTGGCAGCAAATTTCAATATAACAACGCATCGACGACTTGTCTAGTTCAGACACTAGTCCCCAGTGCAGTTTGAGGGGAGAAAGGAAGGCTGGTCCTAAGCGGGTACGGAGACGGCCATGATTATGGTGCGGAGGGAGAGAAACCGGATACGGAGATCGAAACCAGCAAAGCTCCGACCGCTACGGCCAAAGTGGACGGAGAGGAAAAGTTGAAGTAGATAAGGGGAAAAAAGATATGGTGTGGGAAGAGAGGAGAATCGGGAGAGAGAGACAGGGTGGAACGTGGCGAGAGATTAAAAGTTAAGGAGGGGAGACAAACGGAGGAGAAGAGCAACCTTCCTCCGGAAGCGACGTCCCCCGCAGCCACGTGACATGGAGCCCAGTTCTATTTCGTGAAAAGGAAATCTTGAGGATGGCTTTCTTTCCCGGAGAATGATTCGAATCACGCACACAAATTCTCGCGATCCGATCCCGCGTCGGCTACCGCAATCAATCGAACACGTGCAAAATACATCCACACGACGCGTTCGGTGGAATCGTGAAGAACGTAGATGGCTGATGACGACGAAGACACGGTGTGTGACTTTCTCATTGTTAATTCCATTTGTGCTTACGTAATGTTCTGGTTACGCATGAGTAGGCTCGTAAATGAAGGATTATTAGCAACAGAAAGACCACAATGTCGCAATCATTAGCACTACACTCCGTCATTTAAGCACTGAGTGATGAACAAACTATTTCACTGCAGAAGCAGCTCTGTACTTCAGTATTTCAGCCGAACAGGTTTGCATAGAGATTCATGCCGGAAAGAAACATTCTTCGCACTGTAAGCTAGAACTGACTGCAAATATGAGCATCAGAGGGACCGGCAATCTACCCCAAATGATACGGATCATAACTCCACCAAGTGAAGCGAAGGGGATTTTGTTTACGGTGTTAAGTAATTCTTCCCTCCTGAAAAACTAACAAGCCTAACTTATTACCACCCCAACTGTGTACATCGGGTATCACTTCGTAAAATAACCAGTATTGTCAGGAAAATCACCAGGCGCTCCATCGTGATGTGATGAAGAAACCCGACAGCAAATACGCTATACATCGCTAATTCAATTTAGGCCCACGACCACTTAAGCACGACAGAGCCTTAACCACGGTGGCGGCCAGGTACCAAACGAGCAAACAAGCAGGGTACACGCGGGAACAAATCCCGCACGCGAGAAGGCACGCAAATGAGGAAGGAAGAGCCATGCGTCGTCGTCCTGCCTCTACCCATTTCCCTCTATCCTCCTTCCATTCGGCCGGGGCAAGTTTTTCACCGACTACTCACGAGAGCGTGCGAGAGGCGGAGGGAGTGACGAGCCGAAGTGTGAGAAAGGAAAGGCTGCGAGAAGGGAGTCTTTTCAAGAAGAGGGCCCGGAGTGGGGTGGGAGGTTGGCTGAAGGACTCGACATTCGGGGAGAGGGAAAGGACGTGGAGGATCGCAGGGGGGAGACGGGGAGGAAAAGGAGGGGGCTTTGAGGATAAAGGCGCAAAGCACCCCTCCCCCGCCCGCAAGGCAAGAGTGACGGGAGGGGGTGGAAGAACGAGAAGCGGCAGGTGACGTCACCCGTCAAGTGAGGAGATTACGCGCTATGGGAATAAAGCGACGGCCGCGAGGGGAGCGGAGCTGGTGGAGGCTGGAGGGGAGGAAGTAGGTGGAGTAGGGGCGCTGCGGAGGGAAGAGGAGGAGGTGAGGGGAGCGGAAGTTTAGGAGAAGAGGCCGAGGAGGAACCGCCGCGCGAGGGAAGACGGGAATAGACGGATCGCCCGTCGTGGGCGACTTTTTGAGACTATTTATTGACTTCACCCTCCCCCACAGTGGGCCTCTATCTCTCGTTTCTTTTTTTTCCTCTCTCTTATTTATTTGCCACAGAAATTTTTTTCCCACCCCTGAAGGTCGAAAATCGGTAGGACGAACACGTGCCCGTGGTGCCGTTTCTTCGATTTGAAAATGGCGAGAATCATTTTTGGCAAGACTCCCGTTGAGAGGCCTTAAAACATTATGGCCACGTTGAAATAACGCGAAGTGAATCGCACGGGAAACGCCTAGCACATCCTGGAGGAACACTTTTACTGGCGCTGAGGGCTCCTGCTACGCATGGCACATGCGTACTACCGCATTCGAAGGACGAGTGAATCGAAAAAGTCCTTCGTTTGCGCGTCAACCACGCCTCTCAGCCAAAATGAGCAAATAAAAACCTTAATTTCTGCACAGTAAAAGTTCAACAAAAATTACTAGCTAAATATAAAGTATCTTTACAAATGTAAAGTTTCTCTTACAAGGCGTTATTTCAATTCACTTCTGTTGAAAAATTGATTTTTCAGAAAAATCGAGAATAAACCCAAATGAAATCTTTTCGATGACCACAAGGCAGGCATGTAAGAAGAACGAAAAAGACTTAAGAAAAAGAGTAATATTTTCAAGAGATTATGGTATTTTGCGTAATACGCATTTACTTCAAAACATAGGATTAGGTGAGAAACCCGGCAAGCCATAGAGAGATTAATTAGTTACCGAACAACCGAGTTTACTAATGACATCAAGGGCATTACTATTTACACGGGCACATCGGGCCACCAGGATAAAATTAAACAACTGACAGCTGTAAGAAAGCTATCATTCTTCACTCGCTCGATACATAATCATAACAGAATCAGACAGCCATTCGTATTTAATGATTTCCAAATCAAAATTTAAATGTTAACACTAACATACTCAATACTGTATCATGTAAACCGGCATTTACGTACAAGCTTGCGCTTGCATGTTCGACATGGTAGTCCAGTAGGTAGAGATTGGGATAGGTGAACGGAGGGTGCGAGTTCGCCTCCTTCTGACTACATTAGCTTCAGTCAAGCTGTTTTGTTCAGGTACTAGATCTTTCGAGAAACCATAGGCGATACCGAGAAAGGAACTACCCCCTCACCTACCCTTATTTGTGAATTTCAAATGCCGCATACGGCTTAGTACTGGGTAAGTTCTACCATCACCTATTAAACCAACCTACGAGTTGATAACAGTTATATATTTCAAGGATTTGCAATCACTGCTGTGAGCATTCCAGAAACAATGTGACTGGGTCTGTGTGCAGACGAACGAAAACGGAATTAAGATAACGCCATTTCCCAGAAATAATAAGGTTAAGGTAAGCATTAATTACTAGGGTTTTTGGGTGTTTTAACGGAATACGCGTATTTAATGTAAGTGAAATAAATAATTACATTTATTTATACGTTAATATTTTCACGCATAGAACGCTGGCGTCCTAACAAACCCTGCAACAATACTTTCAGAGGCCCGCGGGATAATGTAGGGCGTAGTTCCAGACACCGACACGATGTACGAGATGAAACATGTAAGAGAAGATGTCGTATATATCAGCTGTAGTTTTAATCAGCTTGGTTCCATTGAGCCTTTCAGCTTCGATTTTAGACAGCTCACTGCCACCGTTTCCTTGTTCAGTGAAGTTACCAGACGCCTTTGATTCCAAAGCACTATCGCGGAGGGCACTCTAAATAAATTCGACGCGGTTATCGACCGATCGCAAACGTGTCTCGTGAAGCTAAGAAACTTCGCGGAAAAAATTCTCACGTGATTCACCGCAAGCAATGGTGTGCGGCATGGGGTGCATCCACACTAGGATGTACAGTAGGCGAAATGTAATTAATGCGCGAGGCGTGTACTGTCCTCCGCCCACCCTGAAAACTGAGCAACTCGCGCGAGATCTTCCTCACTGAACCGGCGTCGAATAATTTCCGCCCGCGGTGTTCAACTCTTTAACTGGGGATCGGGATGGTGCGGTGGCTAACGTACAGGCTTCCCACCGAGAGGGCCCGGGTTCGAATCCCGGCGGCGACAGATATTTTTCAGTGATATCCCGATCCCCAGTTAAAGAGATCCCGTATCCCCCCAGTATCCCGATCCCTACTTGAGGTGCTTTGTGGAGGGCACTTTGAGTGAGTACGCCGTCCGTCGGATGGGACGTTAAGCTGCGGACCCCTTGGCGCCTTTCGTTAAGAGCAGGCTAACGCCGACGCCGTGTCTCTCTCCACCCTTCGTCCTTTCCCATCCATCCCTAATGGCGCAAATGACCTGAGCTGTCGGTCGCCTCCCCAACAATACTACTACCTCTTTAACTAGACGAACTTGTGACGCACCCTCCACTCACACCACAGCGACCGTGTATAACTTTCGGGGAAATTAGCAATACGTGTGCGAAGGAAGTAGGGCAAATGAATAGTTATCGGCAGGGAGGGCGGGGCTGACTCTTCTAAGGAAATGAACAACCGAGGCACTGCCGGAGAGAAAGATAACGGAGAAACTAAAAAAGACACGGGATTATATACATGCACCCCGTGCGAGTGACAACAATGGGACGAGAGAAATGGCAAGACCATTGGACTAGAGGAACAGATAGACGGAAACAAGAGTAGAGAACAGGGTTTGCGAAAAAGAGGTCATGTGATTGCGGCGGGGGGGGGGTGAGTTAGAAAATTAACGCGATATTATGGAAAGCGGTGGGGTGAGGCTCAAAACGTCAACGATAATTGACGTCAAAATACTGCCCGAAAAGCGAGCACCCACGCAAAGAAACACATTCAAATACCAATGAGTTGGTGAAATTTCAGCCTCGGGGGAACGCCTGTCAACCCTTCGGGATCTTAATCCAAAATCCTCAGCCCGAGAATCGTTGACAGGTTTTTAAGACGTTAAGTCGTTTTCAAATGGCCATAATCGTTCTGCCACCGCTCCACCGTCATTTGCCCCCCACTCAAAGCTATCAGGGCGTAAGAGAATTAGCTCGGGATTGGGAAGAATGAAGGGCTGCAATCAACCAATCTTTGGAATGGAAGACTTAATGATGACTGGGGACTTATTCACGGGATGTGATCCATTATCAGCTTCGGCAATCGAGAACTAGTTTTCTGCCCATCTTGACCCAGGAATCAAATATCCATCCAAAGGGATTTTTCGCGCTTCACACACAACGTGACTTACGGGTTTTGGTTCGAGGGTCAGCAGTTGCGTTTGCACAAACGGAGGCAAGGAAGAAAATTTCGCCTTAAAGGATGAATATTAAATTCAATAATCGGTGTTCAGTACACTGTTTTGATATTCTTGGAAGCGAGGCTTATCAGGAAAGTTAAGCGGGCCGAATTACACTCAAAAGGTACATACTCGTATATGGGTATTTCGGATTTTCTTGAAGAGAAATCGCAGCTGCCAAGTCTTACTGAGTTTTGGGGAAATCAAATTTCGAAGACACTTTTTTATGCATGTGACAGAAAATATTCTTTTACACTAAATAATACCACAGAACGAGTGCTGCTTTTGTGGAGAGGTGCACTTGAGTACATTTTTTTGCTGTTCTGCCACGTGTATTAGTTTATTCTCGGTTATAAGTTCAATTTCACAGCCGGATAAATGCATATTGTTATGCACCTTACCCAATTTCATTTATCAGTCCACATGACACCATCGGAAGCTCAAGAACTCTCTGGGACCATACTAATCGTCCTGACAACTCATTTCCAACGGGCCAAGCAACCGACGAACGGTAACTCTACGCATTTTCCGTGTCGGGTATTGCCTAGCAAGTGTCGAACTCGCGTCTTTCGGGTTATTACACAGGCAAGTTGCTCAGCTAACTACAATGACTGCCGTAAGTATACATTTCCTCCAGGCCAAAGTGAACTTCCAGGATTACAGCCAAGTGTGGAAATCCGACTTTAATAAATGTCATTATACTATATTCTTGATCATCAAAAACCGCCATTAAAACTAAAGAGAAATATGGAATGTGTCCCCGTTATTCCAAATCCACCACCCTCTCCAATATTAAGCAATATACTCCATGTGACGACAAGAGGTAATCGGGTTGAAACTTCCTAAAACAAGTCTAACACGGCCGTTGATATCAAAGAAAGTCGAATGGGCAGAAGCGTGGAATTGAAAGATGAGCGCGCGTAACTTTTCTGAAGCTGCGACAAAAAGCATGAAAACAATTTCAGTCCGTGTAGCCAATCGAGTTTCCCGAAGAACTAGGCCGAGCATATTCTCCTGGTGGGTGGTCTCTTCTGTAGATGCTCGGATTACGTAGCACAAAAAAACACACCCATGCTCTTTCTCACGTCCTTCCGTGGAACGCTGGGAGGACACCGATCTAACTCGAGATAAACGAGGTGCAGCTGCCCCCCAGAATTCCTTCATCCGATGATCCCCAGGACGCTTCACTCGTGGATAGCGTTGCTTGAGGGGATAGATACTTTCGATGAAAACATTATTTTGTGAAACGGCGCACCAGACTGTCTATCTATTTAAAAGTCTTCAGAATATTAAGAGAAATCGTTGACACTGGAATCGAGTGATTTTTTCATATTGATTATTACAATGTCTCTAATGGCTTGGCAAGCAAGACAATTTTATATAGATTTATTTATTTATGCCCCTGCAAGCCACCGCTAGGGTGTGCGGCAGGGGGTGAATACGTGGTTCGAGGAAACAATGACATCTTAAATCTACCCGTTCTACACTTAATCTCTGTAATTTCATCGACATGATCCCTCCTACTGTAGTCCGATGACAGTAATAATACATTTTCAACATCACTTCTTAAGAGACGTCCTTCCAATTTATGCAAGAGCTTCAATCTGTATTTTAACCTTCGCTTCTTTAGTGATTCCCAGCCTAGCTCCTCTATTATTTTGGATACGCTACTAAGTATATCATTACAACGTTTTACAAATCTAGCTCTTCTACGCTGCACGCGATCCAATACGGCAATTAATCCAACTTCGTGAGGATCCCATATACTTGCAGCATATTCTAAATGAGGCCTAACCAACGACAGATAACATTTTTTTTTACTTTTCATCACATTTACCCAGCACTCTTCTAATAGATCCTTTTTTCTGTTACCTTGTCCACATATTCCCCGTACGTGTTTCGCCCAGGAGAGATCGTGAGTGAGGGTAATGCCTAGATATTTCATTGAGTCTACACACTCCATTTCGGTGTTCCCAATGCAGTAAGTATTCGGGAGAAAATTGATCTTTTTTGAAAAATGTATCACTGCACGGTCTTTTAAGTTTAATTCTAATTTCCAAGTGTCGCACCAGCGTTGTATAGCATTAAGGTCATCTGACAAAGCTGCTGGATTCTCAGGACCACGGATATAACGGTAAAACTGAACATCACCTGCAAATAAACGTATCTTACGGAGTATTTATTAGGTTTAATATTTTCAACAAACGTTCTATTCCATTATATGGGATTTCAATTCGGGGTATCGGTTGAACGGGACTATTTGGTAAGCTATCGGAAGCATTCAGTGAGCTATTGGTGAACACGCTTTGAAAAAAGGATTTTAATAAGTTAGCCTTTTCCAAGCTGCTGGATACTCTTTCGACTTCATCATTTTTTGAGTGGATTGACAGTTGACTTATTGACGCCGCAATGCCTTTTGAACATCCGCGTTGTACCACCTAGGTCCCGTGTAATCTTTTATAAATTTAATGGGAATGAACTTGTCGACTGCTGAGCGCGTGATCCCAAGGAAGTGATTCCACGTATCCTCAGTATTTCGGTGATTACTATCCTTCTTAAAACTTGCAAATTGATTCTTTAGTAAATAAGAATAAATTTTCATCACACATTCTTGGTTCAACATTAATTTAAACGTTTGTAACGAAATGCCATACATTTCATACCAATTGAACGGAACGAATAACGATTAAAAGCAAATCTAAACTTACTTAATGCCATAGTTGAAATGTGGACATGGCAAGTGAGAAACTTACCAAAGTTTGGGAGGCACTGTATAAGTTAAGGCGATAAACACGACGCATGTAGGGAGGGTCATTTTTATGGGCGAGATGAAATCCATGGCACGAGGACGAAGACATGAAGGACATGGCTGTGAAGTATGCTCACGCATGACCTATAAACATGGGCAGGGAAAAAGAGGCGGTGGCAAACGCAAAGCCTGAGTGGAGGAGCTGGATAATGGCAAAAAAAAAGGAAACGGCAGGCACAGTCCGATGGGAGGAAGTCGACTCCTCTTTTTTTTCCTCGAGACTCGGGACAAACGAATGAAGCAAATGCGCATCAAGGAGTCAGACAACAAGATGCACTCCGGGATACTCGAAATGCAAACCAGACACTCCCGAATCCAGAAGCCACTGCGCATTTACTTTTCAATAACATTCCTCTAACGACGGAAGGTATGGTCCAATGCCGAATATTCAAAAACATACCCTCCGGTATTGTCTATAAGTGAATGACCAGTGGCAATTTAAATAAAAATTATCCCAAATCAGGTTAGATCTTATCATTGGAATGCCCGAGATCAAACATGCCATTTTGTCCTCAGGAAAAGTGGTCATTTCTTTCACCATAACGTATCTTCTCACGTCCACCAAAAAAGCGCATTGCTGAGAGCATCACCAATCAATCAAAAAATCATCACCAATCAAAAAAGCAAGCTGAACGAAAAAGACTAAGTACGCGACCTAAAGGAGTTACGGTTTTTATAGGAACTCTTCAGGAGGGGAGAGATTCCAAGAAATCCTACAACAAACCCGCGCAATGAACACATTGACTTAAATTCCTAACGTAATTGTATGGGTGAAGATTTCTATCACCAAGTCGCTTATTTTCCAATGACGACCAAGAACGAGATCCAAACTTTTCCAAAGACCAGAGATCGTGGTTCTTACTGCAGTGCCACGAGTGTCCCCAAATTTCCAACCCTCGTAAAAGTAGTGCATAAGGAGAACAAACTGGACATTTGAAAAACATACAACCTTGTAACATAATTCTGCATTGAGTTGAAAACAAAATATCAGGCATTAGTGGGAACACTTCTGCTGGCCAACGACAGGGAAGAGACGTTAATCGATTGGCTGAACTTGGTTGGAATAAGTCATTGTATGCTATGAATTGGAGCATTAGATCAAGTCTGAGTTGTCCTCTCAGTAATTAAATTCTTACGCTAAAAGCTTACTGGCCTTTGAGCTAGGATAATCACGAAACAACCTCGAAACACAACAAATCAACGACAGATTTTAAAAATAAAACTGACGACAGTATCCACTGCAATATTCCATTACCTAAGGGGAATAGAGACACTAAATAATGCCATATATTTCATATCACTACGCCAATTTCTATACAGACGAAATCCAAAAAGCTGGATGTTGGCATGATCCTTAGTAACTTATTTCTTTCGCACCTTTCCTCGACTAGTAAGTATTAAAATAAATCGGCAAAAAATCAAACGGACGGTCCCACCTCTGAGAGAGCATTGCACGCGAGAATCCTCCCATGCATAGAATCCTCGGCGTGAGACGTGCTCAAGAAGGCAGTTCGTGATGAGCTGGTATAAAGGTTTGAAAGCGGACCCCGCTCACCTCGGACGGGCCCGGGACCCACCTCTCGCCGTCATGATCCCCCGATAAACAAACACCGGGATGAGGAAAGAAACGTCAAGTCTGACGTAATAATTCGCCACCCTTCTATTTCCCGACCGCGGAACTCTTTTTCAATTTCTTTTCCCATCCGAACAAAGGCTGGGCCAAAGTCTACGACGACAGCGGAAAGGTTTGGAAGGCTCTCTCCCGAGACCAAAGGGCCTAAAGAGAGTCGAGGACGAGGGCTCGCGAAGAGGCTAGGGGTGTGCATGAAGACCGCTCGAATACTATCTTCGATCCGTGGAATGTTGAAACCTGTGTCGCCGGAGTGCCAGCGGTGAAAGGCCGCGTGAAATTGAACACACACAAAGAGTTTGTCCGTGGGGCTCAAAGAAAAATCACCGCCGTTACAATGCAAGAAATTTTATGTTTGCCACACAATCATGACGAAATGAAATCTCGGTGGAATGAATTATGACATTAAAGATATGTACAAGGACGTCCTTTTTCGAAGTAACGCCCAACATCGACGCGTTTCAACACTTAGCGTCATCTCCGACTACCTTAATAAAACTTTGATTTACAGGGAAAGAAATTATTTCATTGCGATTTATTCTGAAAATGCCAGGCGAAAGCCTATACATCACCGTTTCTGAAATACGTACATGATATGTAGCCTCAAAGGTATGACTTCCATACAACCTACTATAGTCAACCTGATTTAAACACGATAATTAGCACCCCAAGTGATTACAACGGTCAGATCCCACAGTTGTATCGTAGTAGTGTATACTAGTACTGTACCATAGTAGTATAAGTATAGTATTATAGTATACTTATATATATACGAGTATAGTATTATAGTAATCGCATAGTATTATTAAAACACAAAGTAAAAATTACTCTAAGTCGTTTAAGTTCGTCAATCTTAAATTCTCAGACCGTAATACACAAAGAGAGTCTACACAATATGAGCCATCATTAAATCCGTTTTTTTTTAGCATCGGCCAATTCACAAATCACACCGCACTTAAACTTTGGCTCCAATTCCTAAAGAATAACTGAAAACGTTTTCTTCAAAGCTCCTGCTATTTGTACCGGTTCCCGATATTTCTGCCGTTTTATTACCAATTTATGTACAGTTATCATTAATTATGTGGGCCAAATACATATGTTACACAAGAGACTAAAAACTTCGCTAAATGTCCCCAATTTACCATCGATTTAAGAATTCTTTATCTAAAACCTCTTGTCACATCTTTTGGCACAAAATTCTTCTGGGCCTTGCCAAGGATCGACCGGTGGTAAACACAATAATAAGGCACGCATTCAAGTTAGAAATCTTAATGGCTTCTGAAGAACACATTAAACCCGAGAAACTTCAAAGCATAAAAACTTCAACGTGTGACTTAAAGATACTTTCCGCCAGCACAAGTGAGATTTACCAACCACGATTGTAGGTCTCGAAAACTACTACTATGCTATAATATAGAAGCTGCTCATCTTTTTCGCAGCTTATGATTATGGCGAAGCATTCACATATTGGGTCATAACTGACGATAAAATCACATACAGGTTCGCCAAGTTGGACATTCGCGCACGGAAATACTTTTCGGTTTCCAAAAAATTGCAACCGTCAAGATGTATTCATTATGGAAGATGTCAGGAGAAGGGCATGCTAATATTTTTCTTACTCAAGATTTCTTCGTGTATCGTAACTGCCTCGAATCTGTTTATAAACGGTTTTCCAAGTTTAGTAGTTTAAAGAATAAGTTTATATTGAACAGCATTAATTAAAAAAAACTGAACGCATGTCCTAAGACATAACTGAGAGCACAAAAGAAGAGTGCACTGTTAATTTTGGTCCCGTACTACTATCGTAAGCAATATGATTTTTATATTGAAACAATCATAGTCTTTTTCCCGTTTCCACAGGCCATCCACATTTCTTCACTTTCTGGACATGTGAACCAAATAAAATACCCTCTCATTAGTACCTTTAAAGCATACTCAAGTTAATTTTTCTTGTCCAGTTTTCGAACTGTGATAACCTTAGAAAAGGCATCGAATCTAAGGTGATCCCTCACAAATGGCTCGGCAAATGTGTCAGATTTCTTTCACCCAAAAGAAAACGGGACTAAATAAATGCACTCAACCGTAACTGATTCCATAAGAACAATCGCATCTCCCTTACGTGAGAGAGCGAGATTTTTGTTGAATAAGAGACCAGTTAAAATCTCGGAAAGATGCAGCGTGTCGAGCGCGGAGCACATTTAGAACTCGTTTGTAGTTGAATAATATGACTGACCGCCAAGATAAAATTATTTGATGGGAGATATGTTTAGCGAACGTCCCCTTCAAGATGGAACTCGACCAAGTACGGTCCTTCTCGGCGCACATCCACGAAAACGGCGAGATGCGCTCATTACTTCCACGTAATGAACCCAGAAGCGTCAGAAAACAACCGTTCCTCGCAATTTAACAGACCTCTCGTTGAAAAGAGAATCTTTTGAGGGTTGGTGAGGGGGGGAGGGGGTGGGACGAATTGGAAGGGGTAGGTGACGAAAGGAAGGAGCCTAGGCGGAAGTGAGCCTGAGAGATGGGGCCGACTCCAAAGTGGATGAAGGGGTCGGGGGTTGGGAAGAGGGGTGGAAGAAGAGGGGGGAGTGGGACGTCGTCGTCACCTGTCCAGCCGCCTGGCCGGGACGAGACGGCCGCTTAATCACCCACCTCCGGAGGAGCACACCCCGGCGACATAACTGGAGAGACCGACGGGGCCGGCAGAGACGGGAGCGTACTCATCGCCGACCCCTTCCCCCCGAATCTGATAAGAGGGCCTGATGAATACGAAACCCGCCACCGAGGGAAACGAAGGGCCATCAATTGCCATCCGTCCAAGAGAGAGGAGTCTCGAGAATGAGGCTACTGCGATGCCGATTCGCCAAGTTACACTTGGGGTTGGAACGTGACTGCAACGATGCCTAGTTGATTGCATTATTTGTGATACCACACTGAAGGTTTAAAGCATCGATATTACAAAAATGTATTAAGCGATAAGAAAAACGGACTCATGACGTCATGTCGGTGGTAATTTCCCATAATTAACACTATATATATATATATATATATATACACTTTTTTGGAAAACCCACAAACGTGTAATGTAAATTCACTGATAAGTCATAAAAAACACAGAAATGAGAGTTCTGTTCCTAATTCCTCTTGAGAAAGGTGGTGGGACCACCGAAAATTCGAGAACCAGTGAGTTTTTCCTCTTTTGTGTTTTGGTTTCTGTGTTTTTTATGACTTATCAGTGAATTTATATATATATATATATATATATATATATATATATATATATATATATATCGATGCCTTCCATTCGAAGGTCGGAGGAAATGACGGTCATAAAAATTAACACCTAGTAAGATAAAATCAACAGAGTCGGAAGTGACTTCGTGTACGTTATTGAAATCTTAAATGACAAATACTGTGTTCTTATTGACGAAAACCAGTAAGTATGGAAGCTACGTAGTTCTTTGACATTGCGGACGTTAAATGCTGCCAAATCGAATAACAATAATATAAAATATCATACGATGCAAAGAGAATGTGCATCGTTAAATAATATGCTCTTTGTTTATTTACATAATGCACTGAACATTCGGGAATTTTTACGATAAATTCAAATCGCAACCTGATATTATCGGGCGTCGCACAACGGAAACCATTGAAACTCATGAAAACAGGGAAACGCCATCTCAGGTGTTCATATTCAACAATAATGGGGATGATAGATTCAACGACGACATGGAGGCAATTTTAATGATGCATTCAGATAACATTCATGAAAAATATCCACAAAACTGAATATATTGTTAGTCACAGAAGTGGCGATGATGATTAAAGCATAGAAAGACGAAATAAAGAAACACAGTTTTCGTTTTTGAATATTTCGGCGGCCCTACCACCTTTCTCAACGGAAAAGAAGAAAACGAAGAAAACTTTCCTGATTAAAATTACAGATGCATGCATAAATGTACACATGCATAATCGATGATTTCTTCGAAGTAACACGAAAGTGTTAAATACAAAACTTAGACAGCAACACACAATATGAGGACACATAAAAGGAACACTCACACGTTATTTCTTGAAAATTTCGACGGAATTGAGCTCCGTCTTCCTCGGAAGATTAGTTACGACTGACTCTTTACATAGGACTTAGGACTATTAGGACGGGCTACATATATGCTACATATATGTATTTATTTATGATTTCTTCGAAGTAACACGGAAGTCTTGAATAAAAAACTCGAATCAATACAGTAGAAAATGTAGACTGAAAGACGTTGACAAAACATAAGTAAGTAAGAAACGATCTAATAATGCAGCGATATCAGTTTTTCATGGGAAAATAAACTGGCGGTACCAGCTGACAAGACCACACGGTACACCTTGAACTTCGAACTTCACAATACGATGTCGATTTAATGAGCCACGACTCTTCCGTTATTCGCCTTTGTGACCTCATCTACCGTAACGTCAGCGGGATCCATTCGCGTTTCAATCCAAAAACTGTTTGATGACGAGCTTCCATTTTCCCCATTCAATGCCAATTCTCTTCCGCCTATTTCTTACCTACTTGGTTTGCGCAAACTTGGCATGCTAAAATACAATTTACGTGTATTGCATGATCCTCACTTCATTCTCAAGGTAGATCCATTCAACATTCAAACCGATAACGTATTCAACACTCTATTGACTTTTTAGATAGCGACTCATCTTCGAAATAAACTTGATAGGGATGGTGAATGGTCATAATATTTCAACGCAAGCAACCAACTTCGCCGATAGCAAAAATCAGCCAAGCGTGAATGTACGTATGAATCTAATACTTACAGCGCATGATAATTAAGTCGAAAGATAAGGTATAACTGAAACGTATACATTACAAGTTTAAAAACCACTAAAAAGAGCATCGAACATAAGAGCTTATAAACAAGCTAAGTGATGTGATACCGAATGATTCTTCTACCTTCGGATTTGGGGACCCATCTGTAACAAATCAGACCAAGGAGGCCATTCAAAGCATACTGGCGCATTGAAGCGAATTACCTCGGGGAAGAAAAAGAAGCACGTCCATTTTACCGATGTCGACCGTGCCATTAGCTTACATTACATCGAGTACTCGTTCCACGTTGAATCCTTATTCCACACTCACTATTCCTAACGTTTATGCCTAGTTTATAAACCACTACGCGCGTCAAGCGGGCAAATTGTGTGGGAACGGGCACGGTTTATATGGACAAGAAACAACCACACTACGAAACGAATCAAGCGGTATATAGAAGGACGCTTACCGTTCCCTCGATTTCTTTCCCACCGGTGCTCTCTGGGCAATCGACAAATCACCTGAAATTTTTGGATGGGGGCGCCTCGACCGCACATCTCCCCCCTCCCCAAATACATCCACCACCCCCGAAGCGTCTAGGGATAGCCCCCTGCACACCCTCAGCCATATCAATTCCCACCCTCGCACCTCTTGTGACTCTTTTTATCGACCACTTCCCCGTCAAATTTTCAGAGGGAATGGGACGATTAACGGTGGATGGGGATTTGGGTGGATCCAGGGTAGGCGGTGAAAAATTACCGTGGGAAGATTTTTATGAAATCCGTCCCGGCGAGTATGGGGAGGGAGCCAAAAATATATACATACGAGTTCGGGGTGGAAAGAGAAAGTGGAGAACCGGTAAGGGAGGACACATTTGGATAAAACGAAAGGGAGAGGCATACATTTTTGTAAGCATACGCACATTTATTTCTTTCACAGAATAATAAACCACCCGTAGACACATACCACCTAGCTTCCTCCTCCTCAATGTGTCCGACGTTCTTCTTCGTCATCCACACCGCACAGTAGGTATTTTTCACATAACGCAGGAGAAAACTTTATAAATATTTCTGAAAAAGATTTTCGCACTTGAATATTTCGGTGGCATCACTACCAGCGAAAGGAGAAGCACACACATAGCCACTAACATACACATTCACACACAGGCATTTACTACGCGGAGGTGGTTGAAGGGTGATAGGGAATAGAGCAACGAGGCAAGGCGGCTTGCGCGTTGTTGGATGGATTTCAGACTGCATCCTGGAGTGCAATTGTTTCCTAGATGATAGTGTATATGTTTGCGTGCGAGTGGGATGAAGGGATTTTTGCATGCCACTGTGGGTACAGTTTTGCATGTATGTGTTGATTTTGCATACGGTTTTTTCCCCTTCTGCGGGTGGTGACCTAACACCCCCCTCCACACGCCCTTGGGGCGGCTTGCGGGGTATTATGTAGATATAGATACGTATCTGGAAGGCGTATCAAGTTGAGAGGGTATCGAGAAAGAAAAATTTACCCCGGTGTGAATTGAGAAAAACAAAACAAAAGGTTAGACGGAGCTTTTCCCTTTCGAAATCCACTTATTCGAACGCCTAAGAGCCAAATAAAAAACAAAGAGCTTCGCGTGGGAACAGCGCGAAGCCAAGCCATGGAATTATCTACGAGAGCAGCCCCGCAGGCGTCTAATAGAATAAGCTAAGCAGAGGTTTGAGAACGGTATGCTTGATAAAAAAGCAGCAGCGGGAAAACGTCACCTCTTCTCAATTCAGTCGCTGTCACAAGGCGCAGAGTTCGACCCGGATGTTGTTTGTTGTCTCAGGATAGCCGTGAATCATAACTCTTTTGAGTACCCACAAGCGGTGCAAAGAAATTGACCAATCCCCGTCATAGAATCCGTGGTTTACGTATATTCTAGGGCTCTAACATCACCTACGAAAATGACCAAAGCTGCCCTGAGGACTGGTTGTCCCTACAGTAATGCCATTGAGAATTCTGAAAGTAGGAAATCACGAGTACACAGGAAGGAAAATCGATGCCCCAAACATAAATTCGCTTCGGATTAGAAAATTGTCTCTTTTCTGCCCGTACCTAATAAACGCTGCGTCCCTCGAGCGGTCCAATACGAACAAACTCTAGCATATTCTTTTGTGCTTGATGTCGGCGTCAACAAAAAGATAAAGGAGTTCCTAATGCCACAAAAAAACACGCTTCAAGCAGCCAATCACGTACCATCCAAAAGAATTTTTTTCCAACTTCGGCATCGTCTCAACAAGATTTCAAAGCCGAATGTATACCAAAGTCTTTCAAAACATGGTTGGGAACTATAGTCACGATTGATATATCACTACAACTCGCATTTACATGTACAACCACCACAACGCAATTTGAACTAGAAATGAATTGTGTTTCCCCCATTCTCCCATGCCTCTTAGACACGAAAGATTTTGAAGAAGCAAAACGAGTATCGATCGCTATGAAGGCGTGATTTTTTTATACAACCTCAGCGCAGCTAGGGAGGCTTGTTGGTAAAAGCGCTAGGCTAAAAACGGGAGGACCCGGGTTATTTACGATGACACCCCCTGG
Organism: Hetaerina titia; assembly: GCA_037158775.1. Taxonomy (NCBI): domain Eukaryota; kingdom Metazoa; phylum Arthropoda; class Insecta; order Odonata; family Calopterygidae; genus Hetaerina; species Hetaerina titia. The sequence goes on along the minus strand of CM073769.1, from coordinate 96,146,309 downwards.
ATACCCTTCAGCTTCACCAAGATATGTGATTTTAATGGCACTAGATCTTCCAAAGAAACCACACACAGCACAGAGATATAAAATACACCCCATAGTCTTAAGTTTAAATTTAACACGCAGTTGGGTTTTTCTCTAACCTGGCTAATCAATACGGGACAATTATTGGTTTGGATTAGTATCCATGACGGGTGACATTGTTTACCATTCGATATTCCAAAATATCAATTGTACCGCTGATTACACAGGCCTACAAAAAAATTTTTTTTTTTTGGTGCCGGGAATCTTTGTGCTGATTTTAACTATATTTGTAGAGCTGAATCCAAATATGAAATCCGTTTTTATTTAACAGCTCTACTTTTTTAGATATGGCACATCTTACGATTAGTTGTTTTAATATTTGATATATTCCGGAAAATAATTTTCAAAGTTAAATAAATCTATAAGTATACTAATGTATAATCACTCTGCGGCGTTCCTTTTATTTTCAATAAACTGTCAATAAGTTTTATGTATATTTCTATATTGTAGGCCAATGAGATAATTATTAATATAATATTCCCATATCATCATGTAGAAGATTTTTTTACGTAAGTAACAACATCTATATCTTGAGAACAATAGCTAATAGGAAAAAAAGTGTCATAATTGGATTCAGCACCCCAATTGTTCTTTAAATCAACATTAAAAGCTCCGGCACCAAAAACACTGTTGGCCTGTGTTATTAACCTCCATAATTAACATTTTAAGCTACTGGTATACACGAATTGCTGTTAGTTGAGAGAAACGACATCCACAATACTATTTCACAAACGGAAACGTTAATTACACGCCAATAAAGCTATCGAAAAAGAGTTTACACCAGGGATGATTAGGGGTCACTACGCACTCTTAGGTGTGATTGGAATTAGGAGTTCAACCGTGCTATTGCCAGGAGCCTGTGTGAGTGAAGCCTTTATCAGAGCCAGATGACTGCATAACAAGACGCTGCACGAAGTTTCCCTGATGGGAGCCAGTGATGCGAACAGTTCCTTTGATCGTTAATTAGACTACGTTCGCGGGTACCAGAGAAAATCCGCAGTTTGCAGATGCCTCGATCCTTTCATTCGCTAGCCTGACAATGAAATGTAGCGCAAGATATATTTTATCGCGAGGCACATCAACTATAACCAGACTGATATCTTCGCTCGGAGTCACATGATTCATATCCAGGCACCGATCAACAGATAACGAGGCTCGCGTTGGAGGGAGGAAATGATCCTCTCGACCCCAAAAAAGAAAAGAAAGTAAAGGATGTGTCGAGCAATGATCAAAGCAGTCCTACCAAGCCGAAAACGCCGGTGTGGGCTCTAACGTGGCCGGATCCATTCCGAATGGATTCGAGGGGATAAATGGATGCCAAAGATTCCGATGAGCACACCGTAACTCGCGGCGCCAAAAGGTCACAACCTTATTGGCGGACAGCAGAGGAAGAGATGGAGGAAAGACGACGAGTTTTGAAGTTTCGGAGGCTGTTTGAAAGTCACAAATTGACTTTTTACATATTTCCTCGCATTATACAATGCAAATTCCTGTGCATCCATCTACATCACGGAGTATCCGATGAATGTGAATGACATTGCGTGGTAAAAGGTTAAAGACGTTCGAAATAAACGACAATGGGACAGGACAGGAAAATGACGACCGATTAACAGAGATGGCTGAAGCAATTTATCAAATGCACAGGGACTCATTGAACAATGGAAGAGAGAAAGAAATCCGATTCGGAAGCTGTAATATAATAATCGTGCATCCAAGTCGTGACAGTTTACTGGAGAGGCTAAAAAGATGAGAGGAAAACAATTCCACGGGCATCCTGAATGGATTGTATGCGTGAAACATAATGGAAATCGTGAATATTTGGAATAATGAGAGAGCAAAAAGGTCAACAGAGATTATCATTCAAGTCTCGGCAAAACTTTCAATCATGCCTTGGGGAATGAGTCTTTAATGATTCAACTCGGTTGATTTCAATCCAAAATTAACATCTACTCAATCGCCGTTAATGTCATTTCTGCTCCTTTTTGAAGGTGTCATTACGATTCTATTGCCTACACACTCGCAATCCCCTTGTTGTTATTCCCAAAAGCGGGATCAGGCAAATCGAAATGCAGTTGGTAAATTCGTGTCAAAATCGTCGAAATCCCTTATGGATTTACGAGGCGGACGAAAAAATAAAACTTTAAATTTTGGCAACGAGGAAAATATTTCCCATGGAATTAAAACGCACAGAACCAGTGTTATTTGCCCGGCATACACGGTGAGCATGCTCTCGACTAAACATATTTTTTCTCATCTCCACTTCCGATAAAACAAAATTTAATTTCCTTTGCAGAAAAAAATGTCCATGCGAACAGAGAAAATAACTTTTGGAAATAACAGCATAAAACTTTCCACCGACCTCTACCTACGCCTACATTGTAGAAAGGGGGCGGAAAAGAATACATCTAACCATAATAGCCAGCCGCGGAGAAGTGTCTCACGCTCCTTGGCCCGCGAACCATACCTATGTGACGAAAAGGTTGGCCACCAACTCAAATTTATTTTGCTCCTACATCATACCCACACCGCCGTGGACGTGGGCTAGCAAATTCGATATCTTTCCTTCAACACTGAAAGAGAGGGATGAGCTTACGGGAATGACGCGGAGATGGGAAGTATTTACATTCCTTTCACTACTCCCTCCTGCGTCCACCTTCGACTCCAGGAACGCAAAAAGAGTCGATAGGAGAGGGGAAGTGACGAGTATCAGGTGAGTAGTGCGGTGTTCAGGGGGAAAGGAAAGAAAAATGAACGAAAAGTGGGGGGGTGGAGCGAAGATCAGTCACCCCGAGTACTGGAAACCCCCGAGAGGACCGCCCCGAGGCGAGGGGTTTGTTCGCCCGTACGTGGACGCGGTGCGGGCAGGGGTTGAGGACCCCTTGAACCCTGCGAGAGGAGGAACACCAGTTAGCATGCTAAACGACCCATCGAAGGCCTACCTCCCCGAGGGAGAGATGGGAGGTCACCCAAGGGGAACGAGGGGGCAAGAGGTCGTGGAATGCGCCGAGTGGAATCCGGGAGGCGGGGGGAGGAGGAGGCTGAGGGGTCGCTCGGTGAGGTCGAGGGAGGGAGCGGGTAGCTGCGAGTCGAGTGGGAGGGCGGAGGTGATGGGAAGGACGGATGACTACGTGTAACCTACCGCGTCCCGCCTGGCGCTTGACCGCCGGGCTTCCAAGGCAACGGAGATTCTGTCGGAACCATCCGGATTCTCCAGGCCGTTGAGTTGCGGGATATCTCACGAGACACGCACTCAACTCGAAGGCGTGAGTGTGTCCCAACGTCGCGGATTTTTCGCCAATGCTATCACCATTTTGAAGAAGAAGCGCGGTTCCGAAGATCATTAATTGCACATCTATTAACGCCGTGAGATTACGCCCGAAAATGTCACCTTGGAATCACCCGTGCTGCTGGAGAAGGACTTCATGCATTGGCACGAGAATTTCCATCCGCGTATCCTCGTGGGAAAAACAGGATGTCAACCAGAATTGGTTATCATTTTAAAAACATAAAATATTGCTCCTCAAGGTGGTGAACTGACATGTCCAATTGTATTACATGCTAAACTGTTTCAAGCGTGGCTTTAAACAGTATGTGAAAATTACCCCACGACGCCGCAGATATCGAAAGCGCTTCAACATAGCAATATCACCATTTGGATGACATTATTATAATCCTCGGCTCCAAATTGTTTCTACCATCTCATTTCGGCATTATGCAGACGTAGATACCTTTTCATTTTCTGCACTTCCACGCTTATCCACACCCTCCGCTACTTTATCACAACCTATATCACCTCAAGACCTATCTGTCGAATCTCCTGCGCCCATGAATTAACCTTGCTCAAGTATCTCTCTAAATCTCCCTCTTTTCCCCAGCTATCATAAGCCCACCTTCGTTCATCTCACTCTGTCCAGCTTATTCCACCTGATTCCTCAATCCTGAATGTTTAAAACGCTTAATTTCTGATCATCCACCACTTTAGAAATCCAGTTTCGAAGCATATGACAAAGGCAACATTTAAAGCTCTTCGCTATTCATTAAATTAAGAACACAATGTATATATCCACTGCTCTTTATTCTCGTACAAGTTGTTCTTTATTCTCGTAGTTGTGCTAGAATAAAGAACAGTGGATATAGACATTCTGTTTTTAATTTAATGAACATGAACTTCCACAAAGTTGAGCCTGAAACAATAGAAAGCTCTTCGCTATTATTTTCATAATGTCTTTTGGTATGACGCCTTTACTCAGAAGTCCGTTATTTATTCATTTCTCTGTAAATAATTTCGCTGAACAATGTTTATCCTCACCACAGGGTCAATTTGGGTAAACTTACGAACAAATCAAAATATCCGCAGGTATACATTTATAGGGGTTGTATGGTCTTCGATGTGTAGTTTCCATGAAATATGTAACAATTGATAATCGGATCGGATATAGCATGTATAGCACGATATCGTTATATTACACAGAGCTATAGCCTATGCAAATACTACAATCTGTTTCATGTAGACACTCTTACGGTGCACACTAGAATGCAACCGACACAAAAGAACATTCTGGGAAGATGGTGCGCCAAAGACACAATCGAACGCTTCTCCCATAGATTACGCACTTAACAGGACGCTTTAGCCAGCATTCAATTCACAAATTTTCGGGTTTCGACGCAAGCAGTTCCACATATCCCAAGCACGGAGTTCTCGCGAGCATCACGAGCCCGCTCCACCCACGCATGCATAGAATTTATTGCAAGGGGCCATCCACCCACTTGCCTGTCCACGAGAAAAGGAAATATCCAAGACATAAAGAAAACCATTTAAGGAGACCGAACGGAAGATATCGCGTGCTTGGTCCCATTTCTTCATGACGCCACCCGGACGAGATTGTTATCACGCCGAGGCGGACTCGAGGGGGAGGAAAAATGAGTGGAAGTGACTGGGAGGGGGGGGGGGAACACGGTACAGACCTACCCTTCCCGGACACCCCCGCTCCAGAAAACGCCGTACCTAGCAAGAATACATGGGCCGCTTTCTCGTAGAACGCGAACGATCACGGTAGAATGCAAGTCGACATGAATGGATCACCGAAATACATGTTCCCACACTCCCGCGGACTTTAAAAATAGTAGGCGCGGTGGGGTGGGGACGGAGAGCTGAAACGCCTTAAACGGCAGGGAGCACTTCAAGGAAAATAAAACAGCTAGGCGAAAAGAGTACAACTTGTGACAGCCGACTACCGGAAGCGAGCCCCGACGTATAAGTGCCTGAACACCCTCGGAGCATCAAGCGCCGTCGCGACTGGAAGCCTTTAAGCTTCCCTACGACGGGAAACGCTTTGAATTAACGCTCTCTGCATCACAATTGTAAAAAAACAAATGGATGTCGAAATAGAAAGCGATAAACTTTGAAAGACTCGATGATTTAGACCGAGGTTGAACGGACCTGGTTGGCTGGATTCACCCGCTGCCAAGGGCCGCTGGAAATCGAACAACAACGGTGAGACAAAAAGTAACACACCCAGAAAACATTAACGCCTTTCTGGAAAACGACGCTTTCGCCCTTAACGCGTGACCCCGAGCATCAAGGCATTTAATGCCTTGATGCTCGATCGAACTAATGATTAGTACGTACACATCTATCTGGACCCGCAAACGTGAGGCGTCGGCCGCATGCAGTACTGACGCAGGGAGGGCCTCAAAACGTTAGTTTAACTCCACCCCTTTTACGTCGAAGTTTCACTCCGGAGGAAAACATTCCAATACCCACATGCCTTGGTCAAAACATTGTCCTCGACCACCTTTCACTCTATTCCCACAAATTATCGGTACTTTTTAAATGAAAATTCGTGCATTAATGTATGTCCGTGTATTTAAAATTGCAAAATTGATTCAATCGTGTTAATTGTCCATTATCTGAAGATAGTTCCACATCAAATTCATCAGTAACGAGCATACTATTCGAGATGCATATATACGAGGAATTCATACGAGAACATCTATACGTGCACACGGCAAACAATGGAGCTACGCTTACTCCAACAAAAGAACAACAGAGGACCCTATCGATGCGTTCTTACGCCAGAGCACGTCAGATGCGGAGAGGAGACGATGTTTAGGCAAGTTGGACTGGGCTGGAAAAAAAACGGACGGCAACAGTCACATTAATACCTACACAACTGGGGCCGCTTTGGCTTGGACCGTGTTGAGCAGAGCCATAGGATCGAAGACAGAGGGCGGAATGGGGGGTGTATCTTCAAAAGAATCGGGGAGCATAGAGGACGACGTGGAAATTGAAGCAAAAAAACAACAAGGTGGACAAAAATAAACGAGAAGCAAATGAGAAGAGATGGTGAAGGAGGAGGGTCGCGCTCCCTCTTTGCGCCAAAGGACAAATCGGACTAGCGACGCATAACACACCCCACCAACCCACCACCCACGCGGAAACACGCCCGGCGGCCGACCGGCGGGGAAGATGGAGCCATATAACCCCCACGCCGCGGGGGGAACAACGCCGAACGCCATTCTGCTTTTGAAAAGTCGGGCACCAAATAAATAAATGAGCCAGGAGGGAGGTAGAGGACGCCTGAGGAGAACCTGAATGCCTCTCATATCTCGCAAATCAACTCTTAACGAGACATTTAAAAACTCTCCGCCGCGGATGACAGTGGGGAGGGGAAAAGTTTCCTCTAATTACACACCCATTTCGCGAACTCCATCCCGCGCGCTTGATTGGACGAGACGTGAAAGCCAGGTGCACGGCGGTAGGTGACGCAAAAGGGTGCGGGGGTACGGGAAGTGGAGGTAACCGAGGGAAGGGGGTCTGGAGGATGAGGGGCGAATATCGTCCCTCTTGATTGACAGCAAACAGCCTTCCGAAGGGATCAAAGAGTTGTCCTTCGGGGAAACTCGGGCTCCGACGAATTGATGACGACGAGTGTTTTGAAGCTGTAAAACGAGTCACGGAGGGTTAGGTGTTGCGGGGGACGTTCGATGAGAGATTGCGAGCAGTGGGACACAAAGGCAAGGCAACATCACGAACTGGAATGGAGTTTCCACCGATTTCGGGAAATTTCATTGTCCCCCCATTGAAAAGATCGCCAGATTCTTGGCAAGCGAACTCGTCTAAGACCGCTGGTTTGAATCCCTAACACACGGATCCTGTAAACGACATTTTACAGCCTTGCTCGTCAATTAAATCACCCTCGGATATTTCACCGACTCCAGGACTTCGATCATCGCGAACCTAATACTACTGTGACGTCCCTTTAAATGACATTATCCCATCCTGCATGCGGGGGAATTCCATGTTAGTTTTTCCAACTTTATGTTGGGGACGCAGAAAAATTCTCGTGCAAAGTTAGCACGAAATATTGTCAACTTCTTCAACGTTCATGCAAATTTGTGTCCGAAATACAAATGATTTTGCTGCAACATTTTGCTCACGAAACCTGAATAGTTTGAAAATGGTTTAGCCATTTCCCCAAAACACCCTACCTAAACAACCGAGGAACGCATCTATTCGTCGTCACCAGCACATCATATACATGTACGGTCAGATTACACCAAACGGCAGTACTGTGACCATGATCAAAGGAATCTGAACCAAGTAAACACACATTACGGATATGAACAACTATCCAACATAGAGATACCCTATACAGGCCTGTATAAGGAAATTATACAATCCAAAGCGATTTATTTTTTTCCAAAATAAATATGCCTAAGACATCGGTAGATTCAGTTATAAATAAGCTTTCGTTTAAAAAAAACTGCCTTTTCCCAGTCACCGCGTCAGAGTTGATTTTTAACGATTCCATTTTTAACTGATTTCCAGATTTAAACGCTTTACCACGATCAATACCTCCAACTGGAAACATAAAAACTCCGATTTTGGAAATAGCGACCCTTTAAATAGATATAATTCCAGTTCGTATAGAGCATGTATCATTTACTTCTGGGAGCTCTGTGCCGATTAAGTCACGAGAGTCGAAGTCATACTCGCAAAAAGGCAAAAAAACTGGACTTGTCACGCAAATCATTTTGGAGATTCCGACATAAATGATTTTGAAAACATACATTGCCGTTATATTCAATGTTATGTCAGTGTGACAGAAGTCGACGATAAAGTATCCGCAATTTATTTGGCCAAATGGCAATCGAAGAACGTAGATTTTACGCACGCGAATGGTTAACAATAAACCAATCGAACTATGTGGGCCACAATGTGCAGCTTTTCCACGTCATGGTCATTGGGGGATCATTGAAAGAATCGTAAAGAATAGTCGAACCAGTTCATGATCATCCGATTATGGAGACCAACGAGAGCGCTCAAGGTCAAAGTGCAACGAGCGAACTCGGATGTCAATGCGTAACAAACTTTCCCACGGGGAATGCAAATATCAGTCGAGACAATAGCTCCCGTTCCCAACGACTCCTATTTTGGATCTTTCGCCTCGTGTATTACAACTTTTTCTCTTTATAAACAGTAAAGGAAGCCCACTTGTGGTGAAAAGATAGAAAAAAAAGGCTGTTAATAATAAGAGAGGTTGGGAAGATTTCGATTCCATATAGATTTTATAGTTTCCAATGCTCAAGTAAGGAGAACGAGTGGCCACATAAAAGAATTGAATTTGACCAAGGCCATATATGTAAGTTACCCCTGGCTGTGAAATGCTACACTACACACAGTTTCCCAAATAGACGTTTTGCTATGTCTAGGGGACATATAAGCAGGGGAAATTTCAATTCAAGTCTCAATCAAGACCTAGTTTTCGTATTGGCATCAACAGATGAAACCATATCCTTTTATGGATCATAGAATTAATCGTAGGTGATGTTACTTTGTGGAATTTACTCGTTATTGAAAAAACACTATTTTTTCCATACTTAAAGAGTGTGAAATTTTATACATGTTTTTTCGATAATTCCATGGACGGTATACGTGTTTTTTAGCGTTTGTTTGTGAAAACCTTAAGTATATAGGAAGAGAAGTGCGTACGCGAACCATGACGATGTTTGCCGGCATTTTCTGAAAAGAGGGGTAATGCATCATTGAAAATGACGGTCGTCCTACAACGCCAATTATTGTCAGTCAAATAACTAGATTTCTGCCTCAAGTGTCCCATGAACTAAAAAAATTCAACTACGTACGCTCTGACATCTTTCATATAGGGCCACTGCATAAGTTGAGTGCTTCCATGGCATTTAAGTGCTTTTCACCAGCCACGGATATTTCGAAAAACCTTTTAAAAATTCTATCTTCAGACTAAGAAACTACACAAACTTGACGAAGGGTAAAGCAAAATGTAATGTTAATTTCTCTATAAAAATAAGCTTAAGTTACCATGGGGTTACGATGGGTTTATGGGTGAGTTTTAACACGAGTATCATACTCAAAATAACGGCAATTTTCTCGCACCTAATGACTTGTCATGAGGTTGGGCCAGAGAAAAATCCCTAGAAGTCGTCTGTTCGCAAATGGCACGGGAAACGGATAGCGTGATGCTAAAAACCTAAGTACTACGCCGTTCGACGCTGTTTTATTCTTCATTTGGAAAAATGAATACCCTGGGGCTTGATCCCTTATCTACGCAACTGCAGCATTGGGAGAGAAAAATTACAATTTTAAAACAGGAGGGGTTTAAGGAACGCTAAGTGCACGAGGAATGGGAGGGAATGAGGAGGATACGGGGGTGCCAGCAATGAATTTTAATATTCTGCTGCTTTGCCTTGCGCAAGACACCCGCGAGGCCCAATCCCTTCGCAGTGGCTTTCCCTGGCTCAGAACGGAACTTTCCACGCCGACCACAATCCTACAAATTGAACAAGAAAAAAAGAGAAATGACGGAAGTCTAACGAACACTATCCCTTTTCCCGTAAATCACGAAAACATTTACCGAAAACTACCCTTTTCTTTCCAGTTGAGAGTTATCAAATTACGTACGTACGTCTGGATGTTTCATTAATCGAATGAGTCGAAAGTTCTTCGCCCAGCGTTGGTTGCGATTGGCAACCGAATTGGCACGAGCTAAAGACCAGTTTTAACAAATTTACATACTTGTATTTACTACTAAAGAATCCCTCGTAATCAGCACCCTTAAGCTATCAACAGTGACCAATCCATAGGCAAGAATGTCCTTTAAAAACTTAATGTTTTAAAAAATAATGGATTGAATATATTTTAAATGGCATGTTTGAATGGCCCCCTTAGTTTGTAGAGGTGTTTGCAGCGACAACATAAACCATTAGAAAAATCTTAATGAGAAAAATTACTACGTTTTTTGGGAGTACTATGGTTTCAAAACCTTCCAATGACCAATGGACATTCCTTGAGCACGATTTTCATTGAATGATATTTCCGGGATACTGTTTCAACCATTTGAAAAAACCATCTACACACGGCTTTAATTGATAAACACCGCGTTGTACAAAACAATATACGTGTATTTTGCGTGACTGCTTTCGTGATACGGACGAATCGAAATTACCACGGCGACGGAAAATTCTCGACCCTTTCCTTCATCACAAATAAAATAAAAGACCCGGCATTGCCAAGAATTCCACAGCCTTTGCTGGTTTCCTTTGCCGCACCAATTTTAATTTTCCATAATCCTCTGAAATTCCAGCCTCGTAAACCCTAATGTCAAGATGCCTCCCTGATTCCCAAGCTCCTTTATCCCCAGCGTCGGAAAGCCAGAAGACGCGAGGTCTCCTCCCTAGCCGTCGCCTACGGAGGAGCTAATTATGTGGTTGAAAGGCAAGAGAGCGATGGACTCGGGGTTATGCGAAAAGAAGAAAAAAAAATGACGACAGATGCGCGGTCGACGTAGCGCACGTGGCACATTAAAAAAAAAAGACAGAGAGATGGCGACATAGCGGGATTTAACGCCCGGAATATCAATCAAGGTCAGCCCTTGATGACAAAACAATGGAATGACGACGGATTTTCTACGTACCGTTGCGCGCGCACTGCTATACAGCAATCGGTAACACAACGTGGGTTTTGCGTCAAGAAGACTCACCTGAAATTATAAAAAGAGAAAGAAAAAGTTAACACGGGGAAAAAGGAATGGTTTCATTACACTATCCTACGGCTGGGACCTCAAATGACTTTTCCCCACTCAATAAAGTTCATCTTGAGAGGATCCCCCATGCACTTAACATACAATCGCATTATTAATTAATACATAAGTTCCCCGGCCGACGAATTACAACGCAGAAGGAATGGAAATGAGATTTTTAAATAAACAAATTAGAAAAATTGCCCGTCAATGCAGGTAATTGGTTTATTACCCCATGTGTGTGTATGTGCATATATATGTATAAAACCATAAACCATATACACAGTAATCAACCCAAAGGTCGGTTTAGTATATGATAGTAGAGCTCACTCTTGTACCAAGCCCGACGAAGTATGAATATTCAAACATCAGGGTAGGGGGGCCAGTTGCTTTCCCTGTGCCGATTATAGTTTCCCAGGAAGATCTGGTGCCCGAAAAATCAACTAGCTTGGGTGGAGTTACAGGTGCCCAAAGTGCCTTGCCGGGGGATCGAACCCAGGACCCTCCGGTCAGGAGTCCAACGCTCTACCCACTAGACCACCGCGACCCGCTTATGTATGTATATATTATATTATATTTTTTTAAAATAGAAAATATAATACATTTTCATTTGCCTAGATATTATATTTCGTTAGATCACGTAAGCACAATTCACAAAACCATTTTGCTATAAAGCCGCCAAAGAAGAGCTTCTGATATTAGGAACCCTGTTTAGCGCGCAGGGAAGCACACGCTTGGTAAGTGAAATATCGTCGGTTCAATCCACCTTTATGTTACTAATTCTATGAGGCATACTGGGACGCGACTTGCATAGAAAATCCTCGAGATTCGCGAACCAGGGAACGAGATCGCCGAGGCGCCCGTCGGTCGCCAGTGCCCCCGCCGGCATCGGCGAGGGCGGGGTGAGTGTCGCGGTCCTAACATAGACCCCGTGCCATCGGATGACTTAATTTCCGGGAGGGAGCGTGCCTGGTGAGTAACGTCGATTGTTAGGGAGTGGGCCAAGGAATTCGGGATGAGATGTGGGAGAATGAAGAGCTAGGTATGATGTCGTAGTTACGCCTATCCAGTTGCCGCCCAGCGGGAGCATGCAACCATCCCAAATCGGAACCCGAATTCTATCACCCTGGTTAGTGCAGATTAATTACAAGGAACTTGATAAAATCGACCGATTCGGCAAGGCTCTGGATGGGAAAGGGCGTATAGTGTACGTCACAGAAATGAACTTCTTTCTCTGGGAACGCACGAACGTCTTATCTTTCATGAAACGCGAAGACCTAAACATGGCAAAAGTAAATAAGAAAATCGTTAATACAGTTTATAATCAATTTCCACTTCTTCCTCAAAAAATTTCAATTGATCGTACAAAACTTACAGTGAAGCGATTAATCAACCGGCTATGTAACATCCATATTATACATGTATATTCGATGGATGTACAAGAAAGAGGGCAAAGTAATTCTTATCAAGGTGAGCACGCCCCCGTTTTAGAGCTCTAGGACATTTTGACAAGCAATAAAGTACAGCTATAGGATGAAAATTAGTACAACCGAATGAAATGTACACGTGACGCTGTACACAATTCAGAAAATCGATAATAGATTAAATAATTTTGCTATGCAGACATTCATCACAGCATCAAAACGAAACAAACTGATGCTGAAAGAAATGTTCAACTTCTTGTCAGCTAGACGCCTGATGACTGCAACAGATCACTCATAAATGACGACGGTTACTTACGCTTACAGAATGGAAAGAGAGATGGTGACAACTAATTGGGGAAACGAAAGAGGGGAATGAGCTCTGGGGGTGAAGAACGTAAGCGGCGCTAAATATCTTTTGGAGTTTGTCCAGAATCACCAACAATGTAGACGCTAGTGTATTTCAAAAAACGTTTCACCGGCTTCGCACGAAAAACTAATGACGCTACGTGAATAAAACTTTCCGCCGCTTATAACCTGCCGTTAATGTTGGTTGCAAGGGGAAAAGTGCGAGACTTGTACTTTTCCAACACGAGCACGCCTCTACTATAAGAGTATTTGGACATCAGACCACCCAATTTGGATGCCAAGAATTTTTAGTTTTCTCTAAGTTCAACTCGGCTTTATAGTACTTATTCTCTACAACACAGCAGCGATAATTATTACTTCTATTTCAATCACGTATTATTAGTTTTCACAGAACAGCTTCTTCATCCAAAGGGAGAGATTACTATGGTCACCATCTTACTTATTCACGGTATATTCAAGAACGGACTATTGCAACTTCCTCATTACTTTAACTGAATTACTTCCTTCTTCGTATCTTTTACCTATCTTCATGCCGTCCAAAAATTCCCTTCCTTTCCTGTACCCGGCTTTCCTAACATCCTCCTTTTAATTACTCCCTTCAGCATACCACCATATTTCAATATTTCCTCCACCAACCCTTTTGTCTTCTTCGAATTTCGCCGACTACATACTCACTTCTCCCAGCATATTTAAAATACCGTCGTCGATTTTCCTCTCTAGTCCAACTTTTTTTCTCCCAACCTTTATACACACCTAAAAAGCGTCAAATAGAAGTCCATACTCTTGCCTTGAGTTTTAAGTTTCGTATCCATTTAAATGACCGAATGTGGATAAAGACTTTCATTAGTTAAGTTCATAAGTTAAGGGTTACGCTTTGCGAAATGAAATTCCAAGACAGCACCCACCGGATGGGGAAAATGAAGCTTGCCCACGGATTGGATTGGGGTGCACGTGAGTGGATTGAACTAAAAATACCCCACTAACGTGATTAAATGTACCCTCAGTAACCCATTTGATATTTATCTCACTGCCGAAAGATAAGTAATGTACGGAAATTGAATTGCATGCAAAAATGCAATCGGATTAAGAGAACGGAGGTATCCTCCAGGGAAAAAATCGCATGAATAACAGTCCTATTTCATACCCGTTTACCGCGACAATACGGAATTCCAAATATTTTTACTTTGACGTCGCTGTTTCCGTCATGGTAATACAAAAATCTTTACCCAGGTCATGCCAACAGATTGAAACATAAACACATCTTTCAGTCTAAGAACGGATTACATACTTCGTAATGATTCTAAATATCATGCCAGGGTAAAGGTTCAGAGATTTACTGTTGTTATAACGATTTACAAATCGCTGATCACACGATTTCATGCCGTGCATGCTATTCCCTCTTTGTAAGCAGTATGGTATCAAGCAAGTGCCGTCGGGTCTCGGATTCAAATTTAAATTAAGCTTTCGAACACCACCACGCGAAACAAAACTCGGCGATTCTCTACGAACGACATAAATTCTTGGGAAACTGCAGGCGGGACACAAAGAAATAACCCCCTGACATGCGAATGGGTGATTTACACAACTGCTGGAACCAGGTGAACCCATGCTCTCACCTATCACGTCTCAGTAACACCTTCACATATAATATCACACGTAAATGTATATCCGGATGAAAGACTGAGCTTTAGTCAGGCTTGTTTTTTTTCAGAAAAATACACAATAATATATGATGAAAACACTTATAGTCACAGTATTTTTCTAAATACAAGCACCAATAGTTTTACAATACCGTAAAAATACCTTTAGATGTAGCCTTTTGCAATCCCCATTACTGGCAGTGTATAATAATTTATTAGAACTTTGAGATCTCAGAATCTCGCGCCCATTATTGTTGCAAATCGATATTTAAAAAACTCTCTAAAGCGATGATCGCATTGCGTCATGAATTGCTCATGACTTAAAAATAAAACATACGATTTCCATGCCAATCTAGTTCCTTCGTTCTCAGAGAGACCAGCCTCTTGCTACCACTAATCCAAAATTCAGAGGCATCATAGAGCAGACCACGGTCGACAGAATGCTATCGCACTGATATCCCGTCGCCAACTACCTCAAATGCCCCGAAACAAAACTGCGGAGATTCATCAAGTCACGGTGGAGAACCGTTTCGCCGGAGAACGCGGAGGAGCAAAGCAGTAGAGCCAAAGGTCCCTCTCTCTCTCTTTCCCCCGCCGCGGCTCCCTCCAAACGCCGAGCATGAAAAACGAGCGACGAGGCGAGAACATGGAAGAGGACGGCGCACGGTGGGCCAGGGACAGGGTCGGGATGAGAGACAGGGGTCTCGGGGATGGGAGGATGGATGACCGGTCGTTCCCTGGCGAGGGCTGAAACGGAACGCATCCGTCGTGAAGACGGCGGTCGACGGGAGGACCGAGAGGAAGGAGCGCGAGTGTGGGGCAGCGGAAAAGTTGAGGGCGGCCATCGCCCCCTTCCGACGACCCCCGCGGGTCGGGACCGAACAAAAGGCGAGTAGCTCGCCTTCACCCCCCCCCCCTCCCTGCCCAAGTTAATTAATGGCGAATCATCACTCCCCTCAACTCCTCCACGGATCTACAACACGTCTTTTTTTATGCAGAGGCGACCAACAAAGAAGGACATGGAATGCATCCAAAGACGGAAATACGACGGGTTGACAGAGCACGCGACAGCACGTTCTCGCGTCTGAACAGATAGGGATATAGGGGGGGGGCAGGCCAAGATAAAAATGTACACGGAGCAGAGAGACGAGTCCATGAGTGGAGAACGCCCCATGAGAAAGCGACGACGATTATGAGCGCGTGTTAGAGGTTGTAGAGTGACGGTGGCAAGTGCATAAAAATTACCACATTAAAACGGCTGCAACGCACAATTCCTCCGGAAGGAAAACGGTCCTGAAGCGAGTACAACATGTCTGCACGAGCTGAAACATTTCACGCTAAAAAATTCATGTGAAGATACTATATTACTTCTGTTAACGCTTGACAGCAACAGTATTAGCTGACGTAATGTCCCTAATAAAGGCGGTTGAGTTCTCAATTTCGGAAAAAAATGTGATTAAACCTTGAGATCTTAAACTTGATGAGTGCCAAAGAGTCCAATTTCGGATATTGATATGAAATTTTATCTAAATGCCTTTTATCCAAATTTCCATGAAATTTCATTGTATTCCCATTGTGGGGCCTATTGTTTCCGATAAAGAGAAATTAATGAAAAGTGATTAAACTGGAAAGAACGGAAATAAGGGGCTGGAAGATCCCAAAAAGAAATCGTTTATTGCGATTTTGGCTCTAAGGTAAACGCCTACCCCGGGTGTTATTTGCTGTACTAGTTTCCACTGCAATATTACACCGAGTCGTTGGCCAGCAAAAAAAGCTGCAACACTCGAGCGTATGTATTGATACGCACGCACCATAACTTACCTAATGCCTTAACATTTCAGATTTGCGAATCAGAGCTACCATCAAAATCCGTCCCATTCTTCAATTCGTAAACAATGTCTGCTCGGCAAGAGGAAGTCCTCCGCCAATCGGAGCGCTTATCTACAAGCCAAACATAGCATGACACAGGTATTGCATTGACGTTTCCTTTTTCCAAGGCCTCCCATTGGTTAGTTTACGATTGAATGAAAAATGTCATCACCGCTTTCTGACCAAAAAGTGTAGGCCCTAAATTCTGGATTACTACAACACCCTTTCATACGATTCCGATGCCGCAAACGTTGCACACCAGAAGTGTCAAGGATATTTTGGAGAAGCGACATCCAAAATTTAACAGCTGCATGTATCGCACGTCACGATATGAGTCTTTTCGCCTAATGCTAAGCCGAATTAACGCCACGAATAAGGATATTCAATTGGCACCGCTAAACTTGACCAGCATTCTAGTTTTTCTGAGGACTGGATATGATGTTTTTTTTCAATTAATACTGAATGAAAATGACCCTCTAGATAATCGACTCATCAACATTCTTCCTCCTACTAGAATTCAGTATCTCCATGAAAATAAAAAAATATAACAAAAACAAAACTATATGATGTGACCGTATTCAAAACATAATTTTTTCCATTGTGGCCAAGATGAAAAAAGCATGACAGCGAAAAGATTTTTGAAAATCACTTTTTCTGCACATTTTTCTTTTTTAACATCTCGCAACCCGACCATCCGTCACGTTTACTTTAACCACAATCTGGACTGGATGATGCATTAATCTTTATTGTTGAAAAATAAAGTTGTTTTGAAAAACGGGTTTTTTTTACTATGTATTCCACCAAGTTACGAATGACTCGGCCAGCTCTCGCCTGAAGTGAATCGAACGAAGGCCGAAAGCACGAACGGCACATTAAAATCCAAATAGATACATACGTCTTGGGCACATTTACGTTTATGCCGAAGTTCAGCTCACCCACGACTCCAGGGCCATGTGGATGGATATTCTCTTCCAAACTCCCCAACTTCGCCTACCATTGGAAATCCCATTAAAAACGCTATTACCGCAAGGTCGTAATTTCGTGCGAGATGGGCCAGGGAAGAAAATTCTCGCATGCACGCTGGCGTTGGCCCGAGCTCAAAAGGGAGAAATCGAGGAACCGACCGGTAGGCGGGAGAGAGGGAAAAGAGTCCGTGTAGAGTGAGAGAGAAGGGGGGGGGGAGGAACGGGGAGAAGGAATTTCGAACGGAATTAAACGGGTGACCGCGGGTGTCCATAGCCCTCGACGTCCGCCGCCCCTCGACGCGGCACCCCTGCTGGGAGATATCGCGGCACGGAAGGGCCGCAGGGAGGGATGGCCCAACAGGTGAATCAATCGGTGGTCGCTAAAGAAAGAAAATGATGGGCGGGAGGGGGTTGAGGAGAAGGAGGACGGGGAGGAGGCGGGACATAAGGAGCGTCGAGGAGGCGGTGTTGTGGTGGCGGCGGCGGCGGTGGTGGTGGTCGATAAATTGGCAAAAAAATATTTCGGGGCGTGTACGAAATTGAATCCATCAAATAAATCAAGCAGACTAGAGCAAGCACTCTGGGCTGCGAGAGGGGGGTATTGAAGAGATAAAACGAAAGGCGATGTGGAGAAAAAAACCAAGTGGGCCTGAGAAGCACGTTCATATAAATGGCATTATCATCTTTATCAGAATTCATCAGCTTTTACTCACTAAGTTACTTACTTTTTTACGTTTACTTCCTTTAACGTAATGCAATACTACGATGCAATTTTCTCGCAATACTCTTGGGGGGAAAAAACAGTAAATTATCATTTTTTTCCAGATAAGACTACATGAAAAATGGGAGATCTTACCAAAGCGAGAGTATCGACCAAAATATTTATGGGCCAAAGAGACCTGATACGAAAATACAATTTGAGTGAGTACGCCGTCCGTCGGATGGGACGTTATACTGCGGACCCCTTGGCGCCTTTCGACAAAAGTCTACTGCCGACGCCCGATTTCTCTCCACCCTTCCTTTCCCATCCATCCCTAATTGCACAAATGATCTTAGCGCTCGGTCGCCTCCCTACTATTACGAAAAGATACCTATGAAAATGACAACCACGGAACAAGAGGCTTGAAAAAAATCGGTCATACTAAATGCGAATAAACGAAAAACAACACGGATCATATAAATGACGAATTTAAATGCAAGTGTAATATTCCCATTTTAATGGTTCCGTGACTTTGGCCCAATTCCAGTGTACAAACTACGGCGAAGGCCAATTACAGAAGTACAACCGCCGGTTCCCCAAGTGGCCATTCTGAATGGAAAGTCACGTGACAGAAACTGCCGATAGGCATAAAGGGTTGGTTGCCGATCGAAACCCTTCGATCCACCGCTCGAAAATTGCAGCGAGGCGTCGCAGCTGCGTCCGACAAAACACATGGGTTTTCCAGAATACCCAAACCAATTCGGGCACACTCCGCCCTTGGGAATTCAACATTAGGACGAGTGGATGACTCTACGATCTAGGAAGAGATACATTTCCAAGTCGCAGAAGATAAAACCCTTAATTTCTAAGATATATCAAACTCTTCTGATATGGAGTGGACGTGATTCGAGGATTCGTCAGTCTGCTTTCTCCCAAAAATTTTCATTCATTTTTCATTCTCCCAAAGTTTTCGAACTGAGAGCACATCCATCGAGCCATTATGCACTGTGACTAATTGGGAAATCCAAGACGCCGATGTGCAGTTGGCGCCTGTGATGATTCGGGGAACACAAGGACCGGTTCGATTTCCACTTCGAAGCGATCTAATTAGTACACACACCACCGTGTACCCGTGCCCCTCGAGAAACACGAGGTCAAGAGGGGCCAAACGGGGGAGAGATTTTCGGCGTAGTTACCAGCGCACCGCTGTTAACCGCTTCGCTCCAACCATTCCGGGAAAATACCCGGGGGCAATATAGTATGCTCCCTCGGCCTACAGGCAAGAGATACTCGTGCTGATTAATGGTAACTTTTCAAAATGGCTCTACGCAATAATTAGGCAGAATGATAATTTCTATAGGTCAGAAATCCCATCAAAGCTAATCGGATGAAGAAAACTATACGGGTAATTTTTGCTTTCGAAAGCAAAAGTTAATTAACGCACCTAATTACTACCACCAAGTAAAATCAAATCTACTTATTTTATATATTAGCCCTATTCACATGTACCTATGCATAATATTATTAAGAAGACACTTGAGATCCACGATTGCTAATTTCTTTCCAGAAAATTAATAGTTTTCGTTTACAACGTCGTCACCTCGAACGCAGATAACGCAAAATAACTCCAGGACAGGGGTGTTTACCCGTTAGCTAAGTTAGCTACGAAAGACATGGGCTACCGAGAGTTTGAATCTTCTTTGATCCCTCAGTTCGTTTTACAAACCGAACACGCCGAAGAAGAAATAACACCGCTCTTCGGAATAACGAAGAATATCCATGAAGAAGATCAAATACACTCGTATAAACTGAAAGGCCACTTGTGTCCTTTCAACACAAATAAACATTTGATACCCCCACAAAGGCTTAAAATAAGCAGTAAATTGCACGGACTGCCGCGCCTAAAGTGCGACCACCTACGTTCTCGGACACAATCCCCTCCCGAATGGTAAATGCCGGCACGATAACTTGATCCCGATGGTGTTTATAAGGTATCGATTCCTTTTTTCACCCATCGTGCTAAGCAGTCATCCAACAGGAGGCATCGCCGACGAAAGATGAGTAGAAGACGAAGAAAGTCGAATAATTTGTGAGGGTCAGGAGACGAAATGGGAGGCCGCGGCGACACTAACGATGCACATGCCTTACCCCCAAACTTCCCCTTCCCTCCTCGGCTCGTTCGGCTAACCCTTGCAAATAAAATAAAAAAACGCCCTCCCCTCGCGCCTCTCCCCCACGGTCAAAATTGACGCGGCAAGAGCAAAAGGAATCGCAGGTAATTGAAACTTCCGAGGCGTCGACTTTGTCGGGGGAAGAGTTGAAAAAACAAAATGCGGCAGGGACCGAGGAAAGGTGTTCCGAGGGCGTGGGCCGGGAATCGGTGGGCGGGAGAAGATGAAGGGAACAATAACATGGTTAAAAGGGCGGCGAGGGATATGGTGAGATCCGCCCCGTCCGGCTGTACAGTGTCACAGGCAAAAACACAGAATTATATAAACAACGGCACTCGCCTCTGAAGTATCCTTTATCGGTCCCACATGTGCTCTGGATTCCCTATAACACAGGAAAAAACGTGACAGTCTACTGGTTTAATTAATTAGTCAAGGCTGTCGTGTAGGGCAGACGAAAGCTAACAAATGCTACCCGAATATAATATTGTGTCAAGGTATACAGACTACAAGGAATACAGACTAAATATCCCAAAATAGCCACAAACTAAAATAACTATAGAAAGGATAGCTTCCCTTTATTAAACGAAAAAGATTCTTGACCAATTTTTATGGTTGGTCATTTGAATATTTACAAACGACCAATAAAGAATCTCAGGGGTCTAAAATACGTTTAAGTAATGTTTATTCTTATGGAGTTGGTTAGGGAATTAGTCGTCAGTTCATACCTGTAATTGACTCACGACGCCTAATTATATTATATCGCACCATCATTTCTGCTCGAGGATTATTAACGTTTTTCAGATTGTTTGTGAAAACCATCAACAAAATATACCAGTGGGCTAATACATATATATTTATTAGCATAATCCGAGAAAGGAGTCTAGTCTTGGTCTTTTACATCAGATAAATAAGTTATTCACGTATTGAAATGAAATTATCGACGTTGTAATTCCACACAATTTTTTTTAAAAACACGACCCAGGTTTCGACGTTGAGCGTCATCATCACGTCCAACGTTCGTTTCGCTCGCTCAAAGTCAATAATTTCATTTCAATATGTTATAAAAATTCCATAAAGTTACGTCGGAGACAACAAAAGTAATTCACAGCTAAATTAACGATATTAAGGGGCAATCCAGAAAAACTCCAAAGGAAAATTAAACAATATACAGGTATTCCGGAGGTGACAAGAATAATGCTCTATGTTTTTCCATTCCACTTTGACAATGATTGTGCCTTTCAGTAATGTATACAGCATCTATTGGTTCAAGAAAGACTACCTGTGAACAGTACAATGCCTGTGATAAAACATTGGACGGAAACTTGGTGATTTTAAGGAGCTATAAATTGAGCCGAATGTTTCCCCAGCACACTGCAAATCATTACCCGGAGGAACTATTATGGTATCGTAAAACAATTTATTAACTTTTTATGACTATCGAAACCAAATAATTTATTTACAGACGACATCCGTTTATTAAACCGCCAAGCCAACATTCATAATTCCTTCCGAATAAACACAATGCCCACATAACCATTAAGAATCGTAACAATTACCTTCCAATAAAACCTTATAATACCTTTCTCAATACCCCAATGATTAAATAGTCACCACAGAACTGGGACCTACCTATTTCACCCACAATCACGCAGAACAGAATATCACACCGATAAAAAAACATACCAAAATATTTATATATATTTAAACTTGTGACGGAAAATGTAACGGCTTCGCTCGGTGGTGGAAAAAAACTCGTCAGACAAGACCTTTACGTACTTCCAGCATAACCTATCCCATAAAACGTGACATACGCTCAGCATGATGTATGCATTCATTCAACACTGGAAGCGAAAATAAAAGGACGGAGTTAACAAAACATGACCCACAGACGAAGGCGGCGGACGGTCGAAAAAGAAAGAGAAACGAGCGACTGGCAAAGAAAGATGAGGACTTTCATGCAGCGCGACGAGAGAAGACCGAAGGCAGTACGCTATGTTTAAGCCACGAACTAAGTAGCGATAATGAGCAGCCTGTCCGACGCTAGCAGAGCCAGGCGGCAGGGGTTGGAGGAGGGCGGGACAAACATCCCACCCGATATCCGACCGTTCCCTCCAAGCCTTCAACACCCATCCGCCACTTACCCCTTCAACCTTGCTGCCACAACGGAAGTAACCTAGTTTCCACGAGAAAACACCCAAGTCGTCTCAGAACCCCCCGCTTCAATCAGCCTCCCCATGTCGGCGGCGTCATTAGACGTCCTAAAGGAACCGAGAATGCAACGGGGGAAGAGAGTGACTCCCTCTCGCTCAGCGGTGTCCAGGGATTCGGGAGAGGTTGAGAGAAGAACTCAAGTTACCGGCTTAACGAGCGAGTAATCCGCCCTCCCCCTTCACTCCCAGTGATCCGAAAGCGTAATAACGCCCATGAGGCGCCCGCATCGGCAACCGACGACGACTCCTTTCTTCCTCCCTTCCCAGATTATGATAGGGTATTTTTCACCATTTGAGCTCGCCCGGCCACAGTAAGCAGGCGAAAAGAAATGACGAGGGACGGTAACCGCGGCGACCGGGGGTGGGTGGGGAGGACGGGGACATTTTCTCGTCGCGAACGTCTGAAACGTTCCCCTCGAGCGCAGAGCCGAACACCAATTAAACGAACCACGGTTCGACAAGAAGGGGGGGGTGGGATAGTGAGAGAGAGAGAGAGAGAGAGCGCACCCGCGAGGGGAGGAGTGGATGAAATTAAACAAAAAAAATCACGACGCGGAGGGAATTCAACGGAGATGCAAATTACCGCCCGCACGGAACGGTTGTCTCGGCCGACAGTTTGGCCCCTCGCCGCCGACAAAAACCGACCGGCTTAATGAAGGAGACGCGGGGGAGAAAACTTAAAAATAAGCCCGCACGACGAGGGAAATAAAAAGAATCGCCACCCGTCTGGGGTGAACGAAGGCGTCAAAGCCTAAAGGAAATGTCCGAGTTGAGCTCCTTAAAAAAAATGCAAATTATTAAGTCGTCAAAAGACTTCAAATGAGGGCTTGCACGAAGAGGTCAAGGGAGTTCGCAGAAGAACGAATTCCGTATCCTCAAAATCTCCTGTAAGTTCATGGCGCCGTTTCCTTAAACCTGCTAAATATTTATTCAAACTAAGGACTTGGATGTGACCGTGACTGAAGCACTTCATTTTTTGACCAGTGCACAACAACTTCAATTTCTGTTGGCCCAATGTTTAACTAGTTAAGTTTTGACGACCACCCTCCAGTAAAATGTTAAAGAGGGCTAACTTTTAATTAATATAATCTGCGTAAAGTGGATACATTAACACAATTTACATAAGTAATAAATGAACAAAAAAAATGTCCAGTGGAAATTGCAAAGTTAATCTCCATTCATTAACTATGAAAGACTTCCACCTAGTAACGCCTGAGACAATGTTTTATACGAATATTTATATATATATATATATATATATTCACCCCTCCCATGGACTACAACCTTGTCGTGGTGGAAGGGCTTGTGTGTTCCGATGACCCCTAGAGCTGTGCTGGCGGGAGTAAATATAATTGCTCCTGGTATGGTCACCCATGCCAGATAGGTCGAAGGTTAGGAGCCAGACGAAAGGTAATCCACGCAGCGTCTGTTCCTCAGTGAGGCGGCTGCAAAGGCGTCTGACCCCAGTGGGGCGGCCATTAAGTGATGGTGTCACGTTAAAAACACTCTTGAGGAAGGCAACGGGAAACCACCTCAATTATCATTCCCAAGAAAATAATGATGGACCGAAAAGAAAACAAATGAGGAAATACTGGAGATGGTGGGTGAGGAGAGGGGTTTGTTGAGAGAAATCCTACGGAGGCAGGAAAAATGGATGAAAGGCGTATTGAGCGGTAGTGGAATGTTGAAGAGGGTAATAGAGGGGAGAATGTTGGGCAAGCGAGGTAAGGGCAGGAACAGGATAGGAATGTTGGACGGGATGAAGGGAGGAAAGAAGTACCCAGAGATGAAGAGGGACCTGATATAGATTAGTTTGCTAGGTGGGGAGTCAAAATGTTTATTTGATAGTTGTGTCCATCCAAAAACCTACCTTAAACGGTAGATTACCTAATAAATAAATATACATTCATTGAAAACTTAGCTAATCGTAAAAACAAAGAAAGGACACTCACAGACATGTTTGATGTTTCGACAGGTTTCCATCTTCTGATGAAGTGTTACCTAATTCCTGCAAAGTTTAAGTCGTTATTTGGAGCTGGTTTGAACCGAAAGGGTGAGTCGTGATGGGTGACGAAATGCAACGCATATAGACAATGCAAACACATGCGTCACTACGTCAAATCTGCGCTTAAGAAAATTAAAAAAAATGGGATTTCTTAGACGCATTATTAGCAGGAGTGACTATAAGGTCAAGGAACGTTGTTTCCATACTCTTGTATAATTGGTATAAAATATAATTGTATAAAGGTCTTGGGTAATTGAAAAGGTTCCACGCAGAGCAACCCATTTCGTTAAAAATTATTACGAAAAAACGAAAAGCTTCTGGAATTGGGTTGGGAATCTCTATAAGAAATACGATTCAATGCTAGGTTCAACTAACTAAATGAATTAAGAGACGTATGTGTTAGCGCCGATGTCTAGCAAATAATTCGCATTTAATCATACATTGGTCGCTTGGATGATGATATTACAATTCGCGAAATACATACCAGAACTATCAGACTCAAGTACTACGCCTCACGGACAATACGGGATATCTAGTAAAGGGTTACAGATATTGACCATACCTCTTGCCATTCACAGGGTCTAGGAAATAATTAGTTTTACTCAAATGCATGCTCTTTCACTAATCTCGTATGTTCTGTTGTCAAAACCCTTCCCGTATACAATATTCTATGATTATATGATTCAATATTGCATACCCTTCTATGTTGTATCCAAGCTTACCCTTCCGTCCTACGTCTCTCTCCGAGGGGGGATACCTCACACCGCCCGCTGCCTACAGCGGTGTGTTACACCCATCAACTGTGACTTTGGGGGTGAAGATCATGAGTTGCATGTCCATACAATAGTAGAGGTCTGTCGTGCAAATGTGTGAGGCTCATTCCCTTTTTTCGCATGACAAATAACTAATTTATTACATGAATCAACACTTGTTTTAAATGAAGTCTTCCACAAGCATCTATACAAATTTGAACTCCATATGATAGCTTTTAATGAATATTTTTCTCTTTTCCATTCCTCTCTCATATCTTCCCTTTTCACTTACCCTTCCCACCTGGTCCTTGCACCTCCTTCCTCACACCTTTATGGGGGATCGCGGGATATTTATGTCGATGCTTAACCGTTTTTGTTAAATTTACTAAATCATTTTTGGTCATTTCCTCCACCCTGGACATCGGCCATCGGTTATGAGAAAGTAAAATGATATTACGGATGATAGAAATTTGCCACTGAAAGTTTTATTAGGTTAGCATACGATGCATCTATTCTGAAACTAAATTAGTTTCAGGTATCCGTGATAAAGATTCGCAAGGGAAAGTCTGAGAAGGTAGAAAATTGAAAATAATAGACACTGTAAAAATAACACATTATAAGCGAAGAAGAGAGCTGCAGATACCAGGGAAGTGGACTTCATTAAGGCTGGGACAATTTATAAGGAGCTGAAAAACATTCGGTGCCAGGCAGAGGATGTTTGCATTAACCGAAGGCGTCAATGTGAGTGGTTTACGAATGGCAATTCAAAAGGGATAAACTGGAATTGTTTGATCTATCAGGGAACAGGAAAAATGCCGCGAAGAGGTACACTCTCAACAGAGTGTAACCTCTTTGCGGCACATTCAGCCCGTAAGGACACCATGGACTTGGCAACGACGAACATATAAGAATTGGCAAGACCCTGGCAGGTGAAATCAGTGGTCCCTCATCGCGCCGCTGAAGAGGGCCAGCCAAGAGGCAACTGGTGGGTATCACCGTGAAATTTACGAGCCGGCATAAACGCAAACGATCCCGGTTCACAACCACGAGAGACGCCACCGACCTCGGAAGATCATCCGCGAGCGACGGCCCCTCGCACTGGCGGAACGAAGGACGAAGCAATTAGCACGCACAGAGAAAAATAAGGAGCGTGGGGGAGTGGACCGAACAAACACAAATCACACCCCGAGCCTCCCGTTTCGCCGTCACAATCATTCAATTAGCCCACTTGAGCATTTGGCCGTGGATCTTACTTGGAGAGGGGGAGAACATCGGGAGTGATCCCCCCACCCCAGCTTACAAACCGCATCGACCGCGGGGCGGGGGTCGAGGGGGAATGGAAGGTGGGAGTGAGTGGGAGAAGGAGGCGAAAGGTGCAGCAGAGGGATGATCATTGTCCGTGAGCGGGGGAGGAAGACGGGGGCACGGAGATGGACAAGGAGAGATGCGCGGGAGGAATGCCCGATTTAGCGTGAGCGAGGGGCTTGCTGAATGGAAGCGACACCGAGCCGGGGAGGCCGGTAAGCAGCCAGCCACCGATGCGGACAGCGGCCGCCAGCCGCTCTCTGAGCGGAAAGATGGGCAGAGGAAAAAGAGGGGGGTGGAGAATTGGAGCGGAGCCACGGGCGCACGGAACGTTGTTACCGTCACCTCGGTGACGAGGCGATAACAACGAATGTCATGAACCGAGCAACTAACGTAAATAAGGGGCTGATGGGAGCCAGAGGGAGTCATGACTCGACGAGAAACCTTCCGCCACTGCTTCGAAGCCGCGCGACGTATGTGGGCCCTTTGTCTCTACATGATTTGTTGATTACCAGCACAAGTGTAGCAATACTACACGCAAGCCGAAGGAGATATATTTTACCCTCACCTTCGGAAAAGCGAAACTCAAAACATGATCAGAGCGTACGTCTTTGGAGTTATGAAAGATTAAAACGATACATTATTTTTATGGCATCGTTACTATTTACAGAATGACTGTAAACATTTATGAGGCCTTAAAAATTCTATTCTACAATACAATACTCAAGGAATTATTAAATTGAACGCGGAAGGGGATGAATGACCTGAACAATGAACCAGACGGTAGGCTGCTTCTCTTTTTTTTAAGTGTTGGGTCACACAGTATGATTAAATTGACTTTGCATGCGTTCGTAACTAAAATTACGCATTAATATCCATATACGGGGAATGACCTCTCAAAGCGACGGGTGATTTGTTATCAGTGAATCATATTCTCCTCATGGCTGAACCTAATATCGAGCAAGTGCAGACAAACTTTGACAAATGCAAAAGAGAATTAGTATGACTTCACTTTCGAGATGCGTAATTAAACAGTACGATGAAATGTCCGAACACTAATCTTTCACCAATTCGAATTTTTAAAACTCCTTTTAAAAAAAATCCCCACGCCAATCAGGAGAATGAATCATTAGTTAGTAATGACCATCAACGACTCTCTTTTCAGTAATTTTGATTAAATTTTCGGTCATCTACCAATCAAAATCCTTCGTCTTCGTGATTACGAAATTAATTTAAGATTCCTAGAATCCAAATTGGGTTGCGTGACTTGGATATCGTAACCTCACGATGTGCAGTTATTAATTTTCTAATGCCATTACTTCCGCAGCAGGGCCAAATAAAACCGAAGCGTTCGAGGGAGCACGTTATCGCCAAAGCGAGAAATGGTAGTTAAGGCAACAATGGCAATATTCTCTTCCAACGCCCAAAATCACATCTGTCGGCTGATAACATACAGAACCATCTTTTAGAGAATCTCACCGCGGAATTTAAGTAATAATTACCACTAGCAATGGCAATTAAATAATAGAAGTTTTGGAGCCAATTAAAATGTGGATTTAAAATCAACTTACGATAACAATTAGGTCATTCAAACGGTCACTAACACTTTTATATTAAGTAGGTCGGCTGAAGTAATGACATGCCATCTCAGGCGAACAAAAAATCATAGGATATTAAGCGCATGTGATGTAATACTTTTTTTAATGTTTCAACATAATTTGAATATTGTTATTGTACCTTATCTTTCACAAAGATATTTTTTTAAAAGATACAATACATGACGACTCCTTTTATCACCTCCGTCCAAATTCAACGCAAAATGTTTAAACCGATTTAATTATAACCCACGATATACTATATATATCATATTTGCTAACGGAACGGAATAAATATTGAAATTCTACGAATCCGCACACACAAATGTTCGCCAGAAAGAGAAGAGGATTTTTTCATGCAAGAGGCGCTTTCTGTAGCATCCGCATGGGATGCCTCATCACCCTATTCACTTCCAACTACCGCCTCGCTGGCGTTCTCGAGCCAACGGCTTGGCAAAGCCTTCGGGCCGGGATCCTTTCAGTACACACACATCCATTTCCCTCAGAAAACCTTGTATTTATAAGCTTTGGCCGCCGTTTCCGTAGACTACGGCGATCACAACTTTCTTCGTGGTAGTGAAGTTGGTTCAAGAAGAATGTACGCCAAAGATCTGAGCCCAAAACAACGGAAGAGTTAGAGAAAACGTGCCTCGTGCAAATAATACACGCACCCGATTCTTCTCTCAAGGAATCACACTCGTATTGGCAAATCATCCACGCTTCAATTAGTGTGGGCTGTGACGATTCGATGCGATATTTGCGCGTGAAATAAAACGCGTTCTAGAACAAGTGTCATCGATCTCACCAGCAAGGGAATGTTGAAACTCGCGACATATTTAATCCTTTTTTTCTCTACGGGATGGAAAAGTGAATCTCAAAAAAAAAGTGTAATTCGACGATGACTTTCTCGCACTAACCCTTCCTTTCAAACTACCCTGTGTGGCACGCTGGTTTGACCGTTATTAACTCTATGGAACTATTGCCTCTTCTCTTACATATCCGTTTGATGATTTCGAGAGACTCATCCATTCTCGAAACACGGCCAAACCAGTGTGGCACACTTCTTTCTCCATAAAAATTTACGCCAATAACATAGTATTCTCACACTTTCGCTTATTTAGGGACAGCAAAGGTTCTTAATGTTACACACAAAACTGACTCCCCTTGGTGTGCGGGAAAAGAAATTAGGAGGAGGGCCAAATGCGGATACTGAAACATAACAGCCATCCGGAGTCTGAGGCGAGATAATTACCATTGACCCAAAGAAGTTGGGGAGTAAACCCTGGGAGATGTCATACTCGAGATATCTCTTTTCTTGGATTACAACGGTATCTAAGGTCCCGAAATTGGAATAAGGCAGAGGACAAGAGGCAGGTGCAGGAAAAAAGGTCAAGAATTGCACGGGGCAGTCCAGAGGGCACAGAGAGCAAGGAACGAGAGAAGGATGAAGCAATACCTCAAAGGTTATGCGAATCGGTCACCATAAAATATTGACCTCTATGGACCAAAACGCGATTTCCCAAAACAACAAACCGGCGAAAGGCAAATCGGCGAGAGAAAAATCGCTCCAATCACGGCAAATTAGTGTTTTTCGTTTCATTAGATTCATCCCGTGGACAATTTTCACGTTATCGCGATTCTCGAGAAAATTCTTTGTTTCAAAAAGTTCAGAAGAAAAGTTTCAAATAAGCTAGAGAGGTTGAAATTTTGAATCCTACCCATCATACGGGTATGCAGGATGCGTAGCAACATCGTAGCCGAGGGGTAGCGCAGGGTGGGAGCTTTTGAAATCTGACGAAGTTATAGTAAGCAAGAGGAATACCACATGTATGACAGTACGCGGTACTTATATTGGAGGTACGTGGCCTTTAAATTCCTCCGTCCATTAAAACTCGCAGTAGCTGCTTCACTCGTGCCAATAGTTTGAATTATCAAAAAATCTTTTTAAACGTTTCCATTACATTTGAGTATGTGATAGATCAATTTAAATTAAAACGTGACGCTTCTGACGTGGCGTCTGACATAATCGAGTGAATATCAAGATGATAAGAGTCATTCCTAGTTTCTTATCTCTAGGTTTTTTTCAAAATCATCAATTGCAACAAATTGAAAAATTAGCCACTTAATCGCATCTGTACTTCCCAAATGCTTTTAAGAAAATCTTCCAAATTTCAAAGACATGATTAAGTGAGAAATCGACTATACGCACACAAAAATTAATTTTCCTCGCCAGATTTTAACCGTAGTCCACGGAGCAGAGGATAAACCCCGACCCCGTTCCACCGAAAGTTCACGATCTTGCCTCCCCCCTTTTGGGTCACGGGGGGGAGGGAAGAAGAGATACCAGAGGAAAATTCCGCGTCCCGTATTTTCCCCACTCCTCGCCCCCACCCCTTCCCTCCGCAAACCCCCGAAGGATTATGATGGCAAGTGGAGGAGGGGGACGATTAAGGGGGGCTGGACGAAAGGAAGGTCTCGGAGCTACGGGTGCCAAGGTCGGGATATGGTCGACCGTCCTTGCGGAGCAGTTGGGCGAGGGGTGGGTGGCTAGGAGGATGGCGGCGGTCTGGAGATCGCGGCCGGAGGAGGCGAAGTAGGCGCCGCAGAAAAAAAGCAGAGGAGAATGAGGAGGAATGGGTCCAAACTATAAATATATATCACGTATACAAGGAAGGTGGCGAGAAGTAAAAGAGAAATGGAAGATGGTCGCCTTTGAGAGAGAGAGAGAGGCCTCCCCCTTTTCTCTGGCACTCATCCCGGAAGACGCCCACTCCCTTCAACCCCTCCCCCTCGCGTCACCACCTCAGAAATTAAAGCCCGTACCAGAGGGTATATGAGCGGCGTGATTCGCCGGAAGATGAGGGAGGTGATATAATAAAAAGAAAATAATTATTCATTTATTTGTATAGCTTCCGTACGACCCACTCCCATTTCAAAGGGCGAACTACTGATTGGAAGGGGTTCAGTCGGAAACGACCGCGACTCCAAAAAGGATATCTGTCGGCGATGCTCGATGACAAGGGAAAGCTGTCGGACGCGGCGGGACTCGGAGGGACCCGACAACGGAACACGCCTCTCCCGCTGGCCTCCTGAACGTGTCGGTTGTAAATTACTCCCCGGGGAGTCGGATCATTGGTGGCGTATCATTTTCGATCCGCGAGCCAAAATTGAAATAGACGCATTGCGGCGAGAAAGGCGCATCGCCACCTACATGCGACACGCAAACCATTTCTACTACAAACTACATCATTAATCACATACATCTGCAACCTAACCTGCAGGCCGCCACGATGGCGTGTGGCAGTGAGAGAGAGAGAGAGCTTTGCCATAAAGAGTAATCCTCATGAAGGCAAGGGCATGGGCGTGTGTTAAACACCTTCCTTGGGAGTAGAGACTACCGGAGGATCAGTGACCATTTTCAGGAAGGAGTTTTAGCCCGAGCATAATGTTTTCTTGTTTAAGATAATTAATTACCTGATACAATAAGGTTAATTACAAATTGAATCGTCATGCAACTTTCCCGTAACCCCTATAAAACACAGTTTATTTAAAAACTCAGCCGTCTGGCTCCCTGTATAATATCTAGAATTTGATTAATTTATTCGTTATCTCTTATAAACACAATTTCACCACCATAAAGCCACCCCCCCCTCCCAATCAACAGAAGTAATCCATCTACCAGTCGACAATTTCTAGCAACTTCTTAACCAAGTTCTCCCAGCAGTGACCAAAAGTTGAACGAGTTCCTATTTAGTTTTTTACTCGATGTACACACATGCATTTCACCTTTTTCACTAGTATACAGGTGTTTGGCTGCATATGGGTGTTTTGTCCACGCCGTTGACCAATTTAAGTGAATGTATCAGACAAATGACGGAGCGTTTCATAACTTATATCAATTTGGTGACCAAATAACACAGGCCTACAAAAAAAATTTTTTTTTGGTGCCGGGAAACTTTGTGATGATTTTCACTATATTTGCAGAGCTGAATCCAAATATGAAATCCGTTTTTATTTAACAGATCTACTTTTTTAGATATGGCACATCTTACGATTAGTTGTTTTAATATTTGATATATTCCGGAAAATAATTTTCAAAGTTAAATAAATCTGTAAGTATACCAATTTATAACCACTCTGCGGTGTTCCTTTTATTTTCAATAAACTGTCAATAAGTTTTATGTATATTTCTATATTGTAGGCCAATGAGATAATTATTGATATAATATTCCCATATCATCATGTAGAAGATTTTTTTACGTAAGTAACAACATATCTATATCTTGAAAACTATAGCTGATAGGAAAAAACTAGTGTCATAATTGGATTCAGCACCCCAATTGTTCTTTAAATCAACATTAAAAGCTCCGGCACCAAAAACACTGTTGGCCTGTGTAATTAATGGCACTTTGGGCCACCCCTGCAAGCGCCCTCTCACTTGGCTTACTGTCTTCAGCAAAGTGATCACTACGCAAGCCACATACAATGGAGGGAAAGAATTGAGATATCCCACCCTGGTGAAAAAACACGCAACCTCTGGAAAGTAATGAATCGGAAGAGTAAATTTCAAATGCGTATGCTTATGACGTCCCCTGCAAATTGTCAAGCATTTCACGAATTCTCGTTGGCATTTCTGTATCGGCAGTGAAGGAGGTGCGCAAGGATGCATTATAATAAAAGGAAGCGCTCATGTCATTTAAGGCTTGTTGATAAGTTATCATGTAGGTTACCATCAATTTTGGAGAACAATAAAAACATTTAAGAGAGCAGTGTCAAAACAAGATGAGTCGAGTGAGGTATATTCTGAATAAGACAAGAAGCTTTGGAATAGGAAAGCATACAAACATATTCCTCCCAGCAGATAAAAACAACAAAATGTTTTGACACAGCAACGATCAGTCAGCAACCACGAGTGCTTACAGGTCACGTCGAATCGTACAATCAAGTATACTCAAAACTATGAAATGGCAGTGGGATTGGTGACCAACTAGCTCCAAAGAAAATACCTTCAGGCGCTAGACGAGCTGGAAGGGTACCTATTCCTGTTGAACAATGCACCACCACATGAAGAACTTCTTTTGCACGCCGCCATAAGCTTCCGCGAGAGGAATACGTCAATGACGCAGCCCTTTCGGAATTGACTGTGACCACGATATCAAGCCCACCCTAGGAGGTCACACTCCATCCCCGAACGCGGACAGACGCGTCCAATCGTACGTCGGTAACGACTGGCAATTCTTCGCTCGAACCACGAACAAAAAAAATCGCAAATGCGCGAACGACACAGAGAGCGCGAGAGTGGAGAGACGAGGGAAAATGAATTTTGACATCCCTCCACGCTGAAACCGCCGGTCAACAACGCCTTCAACGAAAAAAATATATGAAGGCTCACTCTTCCGACGCGGTAACGTCGTCACGTCCTCCCTCCCTGCTCCACAACCCTCCCACGGAATTACTTGCCGGACTCCACGCGAAATAAAACATTCATGAAGCTTTCCCGACACCGCAACGGACTAACTCTCATCAAATGGACCACAAACGCCCGTACGTATATAAAACGCCTCGACGTCGGTCTATCCCAGTAACCATAAAACACACCCAAGTCATCCGGCGACGGAAGGACAGAATGCAAAAAAAAATAACGTGTAAATGACCAAGGGTGGGGTCGGGTGGACGGGGTAGATGGGGGGAACGGGAAGGGAGGCCGGCTGAAACTTCCTCGGAGCGCATTCCTCCACCGTCGAGCAGATTAAAAACCTAGCGCCGCAATATCACTCACTCGTAAACACTGTAACACCAAGAGGAATGGCGTGGGACGCGAGAGGGGATTGGAGGGGAAGGATTCGGAGATCGGCCGGGCACGCCGGTCGAATAAATATATCCATTAAGTCCACCGAAATTAGAAAAAGGGAGAGGGGATATATGGAGTGGCCCCGGCAGGGGTGGCCGGGGGGGGGGCGAAGGATACAGGGAAAGGGGAATGGCGGAGAATGGTGGAGGGTTGAGACAGAGAGAGATCTCTCCGTGAATCAGAGATGAAACGACCAGTCAGCACGAACAGTGGGGAGGTAGAGAGTATGAGAGGAAAGCCCACCGTGTGAGAGCAATACGAAAACGAATACTTTCGAGGATGAAATCATGCCTATGATTGACCAAAGAGGTCAAGAAAACAGCAATTCCAGATGGCTTATTTATCTGGAACACCAGCAGCGAATGGTGCAGCTCCAGAATGTTTATTCAGCCAGGGCACAGTCTTCGAGTTATGAAATATGAAATCTTTACTAACGCTTCCCACTTCGCAATATGACATCGAGTTTCGTTTTCAGATGGAGAATTTCTCTGAGCCAAGTGGTAATAACACGTATCGTCTGCATCTCCTGCAGCCAGGGGCAAAATCCTGACGTATGTAGAAACCCACGAAGTTTGAAGACTCGAAGTTTAAACCAGGGATATAAGTAATTCTAAACATAAAAATTTTCCAAACCAAAGCTCGTTACTACTCGCGTGAAAAGACCGAAGAAAAGAAAGGGAAAAAGCACCAAATAATTTATGACGATCAAGTGATAATACAACGCTCACGCTTGGAAAAACAAATTATTGTACAATGATCTGAGAAGCATTTATGTAACCCGTTTATGAATCGTTTTAGAAAGATGCATGTCGAATTGGGACAGCGAGGAATTAAAAAACGTTCAGCGTTTGCCTGCTTATTAGTAGATTCAGAGCCCAAACCTGGACAGTCAGTCATAAAAAGAAAGCCAGCTACAAACAGGAAGTGAGCTGTCATGTGCTAGGAACAGTCAGAGTGAAAGGAGGAACATAAAACATTACTCTGGTGTGTTAACCTACCCTCGAGTTATTCGTGAGAGGAGCGACAAAAAAAATTAACAAACGAGCGAAAACAGCATTCATGTTAAGAGTACAACTAAAAAAAACAATGAATGTGTCAACTGTGAAAACAAAGCTACAACCCAAAATCTAACTCCTGCTTCGCAGCTTGGCCCCGAGATGAATATGTAACTCTTACGTGCACACACTGAATGAAATCTAAGTACTATGGCGATGATCCTTCTTGGATTTAGCTTTCTCCTTGGACAAAGAATTTAGGAAGCACTCAAACCAAGCCATAACTCCATTCACATCTCAATGAAGCCATCCAGCAATAAAAATGATCTGTGAATGTAGCTCTTTAAAAACGCTGTGATACAAAAAATATCTCATTATCTCGAATTGATTTTACCAACGCTCCAAATATATCAATGAAAATTTACTTTTCATTCCTTAAAATTCACTTCGTTAAAGTGCCATCAATATTGAAGTATTTTATGACCGAGTGAAGTCGATCGCTATATAACTTTCGAGATTACCCGGAAATTACGGATCGATCCAGTTCCGTGAAAATCCAATACGCTAAGAGGGGGTGGAGACGCGACATCCGACCCGTCTCTGGAATCCATTACCCAGGTTTATGGCGATTGGAAATTTATGCATTAAGGAACTCTTAGTGAGAAATAAACTTCACATTGAACGGGAAGAAGAGAAATGCGCGTCATATAATCAGCGACGTATCAACAGCATGTAACCGGTATCAGACTATCTCGCTGCCTGTTGCGTCGTCAACGGCCTACTGTTGCTTCAAAATAACATAAAATGGGAAAGCGGCGGTGCCAGCCGCGTTGGTAGGACAGCGCACGCACTGGGCAGCGTGATGGATTCACGCAGAGGACCATGCGTGGAAGGCATATGGGAGGTGGTGATGAAGGCCAAGGAAGCATTCTAACCGATGAATTACCAAAAGGGGCAACAACCAACCAACTTGGCACCCTCGACAACACCCGAACGACGGGCACCGAAACTACGAGACATGGATCGGGTCCCGTCCCCACCAAGCCTTCCCGCAGCCCCACGATACCGCGACCGTTCTCCGAAACACAAGCACACCTCGCTCCCCTCTAGACCATACACACATTCCCACCCTCCACCTCCCCTAACTCCCCACAAAATATTTTCTGGGACATAACTCATCGAGAGACGGGTCTTGGTGTGAGGGGCATGTGCGAGGGAGAGGGTGGGGAATGGCCGCCGCCAAAAGGCTTGAGATGGTGTGAGGAGGGATGGCGCGCAAGAAGGGCGAGAGAGGAGTGAGAGAGAGAGAGAGAGATAAAGTAACGCGGGGCGAGGGGGCGGAGAGAGAATGAATCCGCTCCAGATGTTGCAGTAACACACCCCTTCTCCCCGGCCTCCCTCCCACTTCTTGCTCCGCGCCCCAAACCCTCCGTGCCCCCCGATCAAGCATCGGGCACCACCGCCCAACTGGCTGCGTCACGTCCTTGCAGGCGAAGAC
Organism: Hetaerina titia; assembly: GCA_037158775.1. Taxonomy (NCBI): domain Eukaryota; kingdom Metazoa; phylum Arthropoda; class Insecta; order Odonata; family Calopterygidae; genus Hetaerina; species Hetaerina titia. The sequence continues at coordinate 96,109,828 of CM073769.1, read as the reverse complement.
ACCGCGAAAACATCAAAACACGAAGAGGGAATCGTGTACTCTTGCGGCACCATTTGCCTGAGTGATACCCAAGCGTTCGAAAAGGAAAAATTAAAGTTATTTGGTCACTCGAAACAACAACACGCGCAACGAACGTATCAAATCCCGGAAAGGACACGACGAATAACAAGAGAAAAAAGACTTTTTAGGAAATACAATACGCACATTCGGCAAAAAAGAGGCATTAGCACCAAGACACTGACCCATTCTACGCCATCAAGATCACGGCGACGGCTTGATGACAGTGAAAGAGATGACGAAAGTTTAGGACTAGAAAATACAGACTGGGTTACATGGAACCAGATTCGACATCCAGAGAAAAAACTATTCGTAGACATAATGAATAATCTAAGAAAGCCAGCTTTAACCTATTAACTGGAACATGATGAAAAAATTATAGGCTACTAACAGCTTTGGGCTCCTCAAGTCCTTTAAATGCCACCAAAGAGATATTAAATGACCGATAAGAAAAGAAACGGCCAGTAGGAACCTCCATGATAGCAATAAAACCAAAACATAAAAAAGGGAGCGTGTCCAAATACATATCGGTGTCATCCAAACGGCAGCAGAGTCATGAAGGATTAATGGAACTGCAGCCACTAAGTCCTCGTGGACGTCGGACCTGAGGGAATGACGATGAATCAAAAAACTTGGCTTTACATAAAGTGCTAGAGGGATTTCGTACGAAAAAGAAGAGGTGTAATGTCCCTTGGTTTACGGTACAAAGCCCACAGTAATTAGCTCGAAAGATGGTTCGATATGTGAAATCAGAACTAAATCAATAACAAACCTTTCAGTGTGTAAAATATAGCACATCAGATTTCAGATCAGAAGAAAGACGTTCATCGTACCTCATTTCACAACGATCCCCGGGTTTTTCCTACTAATGCCACAACATCCCTTTACTTTATATCCCATTACTATACATTCCAATGGTGTTCAAACCAGCTAGCTACTTAACGGTCTATCAGGGAACACTTAACAAAGGATTTTGATGAGTTGAAAGAGGATCTGCTACATATATGGAAGATTTTCAAGAACAGAATTCCCAGAGAATTGATGAAGATATTTCCGTCAAATAATACTGCAAGCATGACATAACATTTTAGTGAGGTAAGAGACGCTTGCGTTAACTTTCGACTTGGGAGTGAATGTTGGGAGTCCCTGGAGGTGTACCGAATTATTACAATGCACACTTCCTACGGTCACACAACTGAGATTAGAAAAAAACAAGTTTTTTGACCAAACGATTGCCAACGATACAAGCAAATAGCGTCAAGCGTGACTTCGCGGCTGTTTGTGATTCCAAAATGCAAATGAACCATGTATTTTTCCATCGTTTTGTCTGATGGTGACGCGACACGTTTCGCTACCCCAATGTTGACACAGTAATGCATAAAAATAATAATGTAATAATCATAGGTCAATTTCATCAATCATAGAACATGCAACGACCATTTTGGTCCAAATTATGGGAAATGGCCGTGTTCGTGGTGATTGCGTGGCTCAAGAGTAGACAAAGATCGCAAACATGACGAAGGTTTTTTTTAATATAGGATTCATCACAAGGAACCGAAATTCTTTTCAGACGATAACCCAGGGGAATTTCTTCACACTGGTTTCCTAACAAAAAGCCCTGGGTACGAATCCCGGAGGTGGCAGAATTTTCCAGTAGTGTCCCAGTCCATGTTGGGGTTTTAAGCGAAGAGCACTCCCCAAGTGGAAAACACCGTCCACCCCTTGGCTCCTTTCGTCAAGAGTAATCTAATGCCGTCTCCAGGTTTTCCTCCGCCCGTCCTCCAATCCCTGGATACCCCACCCCTACGAACGTAACCACCCATCCCTAAAGGCGCAAATGACCTCAGATGTTGGTCGCCTCCCCTTACTGCTATTATCACTCACGCACAAATTGAATCCCTATCCCCGAGCGACGACACTCACCACTACTTCCCGGCACATTGTTCTCAATAGAAAAGGATAATGAAAGATCTCGTTGAATTCATTGAAGGCAATATATCACTGACTGTTCGCGAACGAAATAAATCAATGCCCTTTCCAAATTAAAACTAAAGCGACGACCACGAGCGGAAGCACGTGGTCGTGCTCGATAAAGGATCAATGCCTTTGCATGAGTCATTTACGCCGGGGAGGCTCACGGACACGATCATCCGATACAATATTATCGCATTCGATTTAATAAAGCTGAAAGCCAGCGAGAGAGCCTTAAAACCGATTGACACGAAAGCCTTCGCCGAAGCGGCATTATGCAAGCACGGAGCGTAATCGTAAAAACTTTTAAGACGCATTTACTAGATAAAATTTCATGGAAAAACTATCTCGGCTCCCGAAACAGCGGAGTGGAGACTTTATTTAACACATTTTTGGGATGAATTCGTCGCATCTTGTTTGCCCGTTCAAGTAAACCAAATTCAATAACAATAAAAGCGGCGCCTGAGGCCTTGCGTAGCCAAATCATTATTAATTACATGCGGTAAATACGACATGCCTACACACGGCGAGGGAGTGAAACGGGATGTCCACCATCTAGCCATTAGGGAAACCTTATTTTCCAGGTTTTCCACGGAATCATTTTCCTTTTCCATACTCTCCCTTTCCAGGCTTTCAGAGGGTTTCACACAAGTAATTACATTCGCGCAGTTTGTCAACATTGGAAAAGGAAGGACCCATCAGAGTCACATTAAGGGTTATTCAGTATCGTCTAGTAACAGGACAAGGTACAGAAGTTCTGACACTTCGTGAAAATAACAAGAAACACCATTGACAGCTTGATCATCATAAATTAAGCTATAAGGAACTGAATGTGCCTTTGCAAAAGTGTTATATAGCTGTAAGTGCCAGCTCCTACACAGGCAGGGTAAATGCGTCAAAATCTAGATTTCGTTAAATACCCACTAGACGTTAAATACCCGAAGGTCTTGACGGAAGAACAAAAGAAGCGTCGAGTGTCTACTTGCAAAGAACTCCTTCAACGCGACACAACGATCCTCCAACCCCCTTAAGGTCCCGAATTTGTGTGCCAGCAGGTAATTTAATACAACAAAAATTGAAATCCTCCCTTAAAGGATACCACCGAGGCAGTTTTCGAGTGTAGGAAAATCAGCCAAAAATGTGTGCCGCCGCTAAACGTATGCTCTTCGAAAAATTTCTAGTCATAGTAGCAATATCTGAAATAATTTCATTTTTTCCGATACTTCTTGCAAACCACGAAGAGCTTAGGAATAAATATCAGTATGAAGGTGGCTGGGATCACGGAAATATTGAAGTGAGCTCTTCTCGCCAATCTTTTTGAAAACACCATTTTTCTTTTAACTATATATGTACATTGAGGAAGGAAGAAGATTGTGGGTGTGTGTGTGTGCATATTCGTATATATTTGTGTGTGCGTATATATATATATAAACACTAGGTTAATAAATATTAAACACACAGAAACATTAAAGAAAGACACTTACAGTAGATATTTACGTTTCGACGGCACGGCCGTCGTCATCAGATTATATATATATATATATATATATATATATATATATATATATATATATATATATATTACACATACACACTTTCTTTCTCCGAAGAAGGTGGCTATGCCACCGGCGACACGCGCCGTGATACAAAAAGTCATACAAAATTCCCCATTTTCCATAACCTAACGAGAAGGAGACAAGGCCAAACGAACGATGAAGCGAGCTGAATCCCACGCGCGCTAACGTGATAAAAGCAGCCAATTCACAAAAGATTGAGCGGAAGAAGGAAGGCGCAAAGGGAAGGGGTTAACGAACGGAGAAGGGGAAAAAAAACGAAATATATAGAAAATCTTTTGGTGAATGAGACATAAAACGGAGGCGGGGATAGCTCCCCGCCTCCGTTTCATTCATGGCAACCGCCGCCTGCCTCGTCCTCCCTCTCCCCCCCCCCACCGCCCATGCTCCAGCCGAAGCACACACCCACGCGACCCCGGGCCGGCTTCTTCCCACGGTCAGTTCCCGAGAAGCCGGCCGGGGGAAAGGGGGAGGGAGGATGGATCGGGCGGGAGGAGGATGAGAGTGAAGAGGGGTCGTAGGGCGGGGAGGGTGAGGTGGGGAGAAGAATGCCTCGAGAGGGAGGAGCGGTCGGAAGCGAGAATGAGAGAGAGAGGCGATTTAAAGAGGGCGACTCCCACCCGAGCGAAACGACCCACGCGGACAAACCCACGATTGTGTCGCCACTCCACGACAGATTAGTAGCTGGGACATATACGTAGCAAGCAACTTCAGTTCGCCCGAACACGACAAGCAATGACTGCGCATGATTCGCTCAGGATATTAACCTTCTTTAGAATTCAAAATTAAACAAGATTTAATATGATGATTTGATAGGCCCAGTTAACGGAAAATTCGACCTTGGCTTACCCGTAAATAATGACTGCCTGATTCGGATGAGAGCGAAACGTTCGACACCATATAAAATGTCAAATCAAAACGTTCCCTACTTTTTTAATAAAAAAATATACTTCACAAACATATTAATGGTCAGGGTCCCCTTCAAAGCTGTCTCCATCCCGACACATACACTTATCCCAATGATGTTTCCACTTCTTGAAACAGTCCTGGAACGCTTCTTCCGGAATCTTCATAAGTTCCTCCGTCGAATTTTCTCTGTCCCTGGAATTGTGGCGAATCTTTTTCCTTTGAGCGGGGTTCCTCGTGGAATGACAAGGACCATGGGGCGCACAAAATCGTACCGAAAACTGCAAGGACTCAAGAGCGAAATCCTCCTCCCTCGCGTGATTGTCCTGTGCCAGTAATGAAGGTCGTATGCTACCAACGTACCAAAGAAAAATACAATCTAATAAACATTCCTATATTGAACAATTCAAAATGAAGTATCGTAAATAATTCACAGGATGAGTAGTTATCATGGCCAATGATAAAATATCCCGTGAAGAAATTATTCTTCGTCTTGTAGAAAATTTGCTAGGCATCCATACCACAACTACTCCGGTATTTTGATGGTATTTGTTCTAATTCTCCAGAACAATTTTTGCAGCAATATTAAATTACACGTACGTCTAAGATCTCTCACTTTAAGCTTCTTCTATGACACACATTTAAGTCATAATAGACATGAAGTGACTATGCTCCCTGGACGTTTGACACTGACCAGGAGAAAATCACTGAAAAATTATCACGAAAAGGTCATCTTTGTTCCTTTTCTCTACAGAATAGTCAAGTGTCCACCCTTCCCTTTCGAAAATGCTATTCTCTCTGGATAGAGACAGGCCCCCAGAACCGGCAACTGCCTGCAAACACTTCCCGCGATCCGGAAGACCTAAAAAATAACGAGAAGACGGCGGAGAGGAAAGCAAAGAAAAAGAGGACACCGAGTGGAAGGAGAGGAAGAGTGGATGTGCGATAGGGATTGGGGAAGGAAGCGAGATAACGAGTGGAGGGGGGAGGAGAGATGGGTTGAAGGAGTGCAAGAAGGGATGTGGGAAGGGCTAGTGTGGAGGGGAAGAAGCGTCTGCTCTTCTGTTTGTGCGCGTGCGGCCAGTGCTGAGAATGACGCATCGAGATAAGGCAAGAACGGCGCGATAAGGGGAAATAAAAAAGAAGAAGAGGGGTGAGCGCGGCAGAGAGAATTAGGGACGCCGCACGACGACGGAGTAAATAGACCACGATCGGCGCCGCTTTGGAGGTAGTCGCATCCGAGAGATGTTCTCCTTCACGCCAGAGGACTTGTATACCTCTACTCTCGCACCCTCTGTTTTACAATGTCTTTGAAGACTATATACAATCGCAGTTCGAGGGACGCGGGAGAATAAGAGAGAGCCGGTAATACAAGAAAGCCGGTCAGAAGTGGACCTCCCGACTCCACGTTTCCGGAGAAAATTAGAAAATGGGACTCCAGAAACCCGATAAATGTCCACTTTATTTTTTTTAATTACGAGTCTTCCGGTAAAACAAATCTCGGTGAGCAGCTAATACGGGTTTCCGTACATATCCTTTGCTATTGTCCCATCTTCGCAGAGTGATTTCAGCATGGATTGCGACGTTTCCGCGAGATCAGATATTTCCCCAGATATCCGAAAATTCAGTTTTGTCTCCCGGCGAATGGGTGGCGGTTAATGGAACCGTCATAGCCACGAACACTTCGAAATCCTAAGCATGAAACCCCGTCCGATAGTCAAGAGAACATTCACAATAATAAGGTATTTTACAGACAATCGAAGACCATCCAGAATACTGCTAAGTAATTACGTCTTCAGACATTTTACGGACAGTCTGAAACAAAAAGTATGGTCAAGGGTGCATCACCCTACAATTAAATTTCCCCCGTGCGAAATTCATGCCTATAGGGTAGTTGGACCTTGGGTCAATAGCATTCTCGATGGCGCGTGAGATTTCTGTGAAAGATCTGGGCAGTTATAATCCCGCAACTAGTGTTTAGATGAGGGACAACAGCCTCTACACACGCTAGTTTACGCTGAAATCATTTTATTTAGACATTACAATGGTTGGAGTGGTAATTTGTGAATCATTGCGTAACATCAATTTCTCTGATTTCTATTTAAACACGAAAAATAAGAAAATCTCTATATTTTCTCTTGAAAGCAAATTAAGGTGGATATCACACGTCCAGCGATTGGTGGAGCACGGAGATTATACTCATAACTTATGCTTCCATAAAAATTACTTCGAATCTGCTCTAATCCTAGGGAAATTTTAAAATAAGAAATATTCGTTTCCAAGTAATGATCTCCTAATGAAAATAAAACGCGGTAGGTATATCGCATCCCATGCAAATAACTGCCTTAATTTAATGAGTAGAATTACATGATGCATGTCGCTTCTAACATAAAGTTACGTTGGTTTGGTTACTTAAAAATACTTTGACTTACTGAAAAAGTATACCAGTAATACAATTATTTTTCCCTCGACAAAAAAATAATCGCATATACATGCCACCATATAAGTACCAAAGAAAATGTTAGTCAACAAACTTTATACATATTCAAGAATCAACCGAGCGACATTGCTTATTGAAAAAAAAGAGAACGCAAGATAGACCATCACGTTCAATGCATTCTTAAGTCTTCTGTTTCGAAACGATTTCAACTTCGATGTCCGTCATGCACTACCGAGTATATAGGTAACTAATTGAGGAATTAAACGAAAACAAAGAGGCACGCAGCAAGAGAGCTGTAGAAAACTGTCCATATATAAAGACTTCGCCTAGCATGATCATGGTATTTACTTAGTAATTCGCTTTAACTTTCTGGCCTGGTTTCAGAGACAGAAAAAACTAAAAACTTCTTTGCTCGGATTCTCTTTTAACATAATGGCCTTTTAAACATATTCCAAACGCTTTTGCGAAAGAATTCCCGGCATAATCTCAGCAGTACCTCTTCCCCCTCCTCGTGAGATATTTACAAAAGAATAACCCTTGAAATAACCCCTAATATTCTGCAAACCAGTCAACCAGTGCGAAACGCTTACTTATCTTAAACAATCGTCTGGAAGACTACGCAATTCACTGCCAAGACCAGATCGATAATGTTGGAAACGATACCTTAATTTGCCTAAGGGAATTTTTCAAGCCATAGTACGGATAAAAACAACCATAAAATCGTTTATCGTTAACCATCGCAGCCAGGACGGCGTCGTACGGAAAAATTTATGCAACTATAAATCCGAAAGGTATTGGGAGAATTCGAGTTAAATAAACAAAAAAATAAGCAAAAATGAGATTAAAAAAGGTTTCAAAATTCACTCGAGTTTTAGGTATACAATCGACCATATATCTTTCATTTAATTTGCCAATATTAGGAATTTTGTAACAGATTACCAAATGAACCCTTTAAAGGTTAAGGGGCATTACATAGAAACTGAACACGTAACAGCAGGATTTTGTATATGGCTCGAAGGAAGAAAAACACACGATCACTTGGATTACCTTATCCCTAATGCACCCCACAGTGGCTGCTACCTTAAAACGAATTAGTGTAATACCACTTGGAACTATAACGTCTTTATTGACTAGAGCAACCGTGGCCCTAGGTAACATCTCATACGATCGTCTTTTTCCCAATGGATGGCGACAGTAAGCCACGCACGTTCGTAGCCGATTAATAGCTTTTTTTTTTAAAGAATCTGATCTCCTACGACTCATGTGAGACAAGTCACGAATCACATCTTACTTAAATGTCATTATGCTGCTGAAACTACTCTTTTGGTTAGTTTCATACCTTCCTTACGAACGTATTCGGTTGCAAGAGGTGCTAAATGACCGCAGTAGGCGGCGCTCCCGAATAAATCTCAAACTAACTACAAAATTAAATTAATTTAATCTTCGCTACATTGTAGCATGGGGCTTTCATCGGGGGCGACTCCGCCATTGTAAGATATTACTGGAAAGAAAAAGATACATTGATGGATTATATGGATATATCACCTTACATATTAGCCCTCAACCAGCCACAAGGGAGTGTGTACGAGGTAGTTGGTCACGGTAATTGAAGTAATAGTGATTTTTGACGTCCTTTCACGACGACTCGTCAATAACGGTCACAGTGTCTCCGTGTCCCGTTCAATTTCGGCGACCGATCAAGTACACGTTATATATATCCAATTGCGAACGATGAAAGGAGTGATAAAGGATCATCGGTTGCACCGGGCCAAACCGTAGGGGATATGGCAGAATCCACCGACACCGTTTAGTTCTCTACGCGCGCTCAGATGTTACTCCGGCATGTTTGTCTTAATTTTTCATTGAGCAGCCATTGCGTAGTAGAAATCAATGGGTGAAGATGAAGCAAACCCTAAAATTTCACCGTGGTCGGCTCTGCGTCTTGCCATGAATCATCTCTTCCCAATGGAATCCACGCGGTCACACGCCAGCATGTGGGAACGGGCAGATACGCCGTTAATTGAGTCACCAAGACTCCCCCGTTTGTAATTGATTCTTGGTTTAAAGAAAACTTCATTCCCTCAGCCTCAATTCCCGATGTCTGGCCTAAAGATGCGGATGCATCGTTCTTAAAGGCTTAAACCGCAGACCACGCGTACAAATACGCACGTTGACCGGAGCACTGCACTGAGGGCGTGTTATGAGACTTGAGAAACATTTAATACCTTTTCGGAGGAAGACATTTGAGTCCGTGTGAAATCCCAGACCCGAGGAAATCCGCCAGGAAAAGAAGACTTGGAGAAGAATCGAGGGGAGGAGAAAAACAAATGGGGCCAAGCGTCTCCAGCCGATGATTTACGGGCATGGGGAGCGCACGGGGTTAATTTTGACTTGAAGAGACGGCCCCCGGGGAGGAGGGAACTGCCGCTCTTCCACGATGGCCGTCCTCCTTGCCTCCGGCCCCTGTGAAAACACAAAAGGGAGGCCCACGGGCGCAGGGGACACGTAAATCACGCACCGTGACCCGCCACGTGCGCTTTCGGTAGTGGGTACCACGATATCAGCCGTCACTTAAGTAATTCAATGGAATGTTGGAGCCTCGTTTATGATTATTTAGTAGCAGGAATGACAAGGGATTTACGAACCTAAGTGGAAGTAATAGAATTTCGAGCTAAGGAAGCGAATTAAGGAAGTTAACACTGGCATTTATTCAACAATTCAACTCATTAACGGAATGAATACAGAACTCTTTGTTTCTAACAGATTTTATCCAGCTACGTAACCTTTAGCCTCTTGAATAATTAATTAATAATTAGAGAGACTAAGTGCAGAACAGAGAGGTTTAGGATGTCATTTTTTCGCGAACGATTAGGGATCAGAATAATGTTGTCCGACCGCGGTCGGGGTAAAAATGTTGATGTGTTTGGTAAGCCTTTGGTATACGATATAATATGGTTCATAAATTGACAAATTTTACCCAAATGATGATAATAATTAACATGATCATGATTCCTCAGACAAGAACATTCAGATTTTACTAATCTATGAAAACACATTGTTTACCCCAAGGGTGTGACATAATTACTTGGCACACGTCTGCAGCTTAAGGGGCCGTAATTTGGTCAAGTGAAGTGCGGACTTACAGGAGTCATCCAGCCTCTACGTCGTCGTGGATTCGTCAAACCGTTTATGATAGTTATAAAAAAACATGGGGATGGAACCATCACGTACTGGACAAGGAACAGAAGGGCCACGGGCCAAAAGAGTGGGTCCTCCGGGAGATGCGAGAACTTCCGACAAAGAGCTCATAGATCCAGGAGGAGACGTGAGCGATTGAAACTAGGCGCGCCCGAAATCCGGGGCGAAACAGGAGCGGTCCAAAAGAGAAAGATGAAGGCAAGCGAGAGGGGAAATGGGAGACAAATCAGAGACACGCCGGCCAACGTTGGAAACGAATCGTAAAATGAAGAACGGAAAAAAATGAGGTGCAAGGAAAACAAAGGAAGGAAAGGAGGCGTGCGGTTTGGAGACAAAAAGAGGGCGAAAAAAAATGAAAGCTGAAAGACATGAGGCACACAGTTGGGAGGTAGGGCGGGGGAGGTTTAGGGTATGGCTTCGAATGAACCGGAAGGGTTCGAGAAACAAGAATAAAAGAAAATGTGTTGTTCGGGCGATAAGGAAAGGGAGAAGGAGGTAATGAATGGAGACACGCGAGGATGAAAAGGGGAGAGGTTGCGAGGAGGGAGGGAGGGGGGTTAAGAATTCGACGATAAATGGAGAAGGGGGCGAAGGAGTGGGCACGGATGCTTCACGAATGAATAAATAACACGAGAACAACTCTCTTCACTGAATCACTCATCCCAGTAAGCGTCGGGCTGATAGGCGGACTGGTGCCAAGAAACTCGAGCACTAATTTCTACCTGACATACATGTCTCACTTGAGACACTCCGAGCGTCTCCTATTGATACCCTAAAGGAATAGCTATTTCGTCATTAGGTCTCCCATTAAATGGAGTAACTTTATTTAATTTCACGAAAGTTACTAAACGGGAGTACCTTGACTCTAAAAGCAGGAATTTCGAAAAAGTTATGTTGTGCACACACGATTTAAATTGCATTAAAACGCATTCAACGACGAATATGTGGAATATTATAGATTCATTCTTGTGAGAGACAATTGTGAGCCTTCATTCTAAACAGACAGTCCAGTGCTGGGTAAAACAATGCTTGTTAACTGAGAAACATTTCCCATGATACAAATCAGACTTGAACAGAGTGAAAATAACCAGTTCAACTCCCCAGGTGAAATTAATCTTTGTGAAATTAATTAAATTAAAAAATTAATTCTCTAAATCTCTCAGGCCATTCGCAACCAGACTTTTATGGAAACTACTGAAATAATGCGAACCTGTACGAAGCACAAGACATTACTTGAGGAAAGCATGAAAGGAAAAGGCCTCAAAGGGATTGAATGTGACGCGATTCGACGCGAGGGCACTGTGCTCGAAATGGGGAAACTAGATGGGAAACTGGGGGAAGATGTGAAAATTGGCGTGAAAAAGAAATGATGGAGGGTAGGGTTGCAGGATAAGAAATTCCCATTCGAAAGGGACAAAAGGGCGTCGGGGGAGGGGGACGAGAAAGAGTGCGAGGGACGGGTAGTGATTAATATTTCACACCTTTGAGCCTTAACCATTCCATGAGAGGCTTTGCGCGCGCGCGCGGACTATAAGCTTCGACGATCCAAGGGAAACGGAAATGAGGGTATGATAGCAGAAAGGGTAGAACGTACGTAAAACCGGGAAAGGGGACGGCAGGGATATTGATGGTTTTTTTTTGCAGCAAGGCGTCGACACTCTTTAGCCAGGCACAGAAATGCACTCCCCCATCCCCTTCAATTTTTGGCAATCCGCGATGCATCACCGTCACCATCCTCTCCGCATGCTGGCAAACGCAACGTAAATTCACCGCACATATATCTCCTGCGCACCACAGCACCATCTCCCACGTGCGCCATGTACTATGCGCTATGAACCCGTCAAAATACTTAACACGGTGGTCTGTTTATAAATAAACATATCGCAGCGCACCTCAACGGGAAATGCGAGATAACGAAGGCACAGAAAGGGTCGTAAGATATGTTATCCTCTGGAAAATAAGGCCCCGTGCACCACCACAATGCTGGCGCGGCGAAAACAAAACTGGGCACGTCATAATCAACATCCGGCTATGGAAATAATTTCCGACCGATCCGAAAAATCGTGATGAAAGGTAAATTAAAACGGGTTTACCATGAGGAATGTTTCCCACGAAACTACAAAATTAATGAAAAACACTAGCAAGCAAAATATTCGTGAATATACGATACACAGATACAAGTACGCAAACAATTCATATGCACACACGTACAAAATATAAGCATACATAACCGCGTGCGCGTGTGTATATAAACATACAAAAAACAATGTTCCACTGCACTCTCGCAAACATTCATGAATTTTTGTGGGCATCGTTTTCATAGAACTAGGTGAGTGTTTTAACATCAATACAGCTCGCAAATCGTTTCATTGGTCCCACCAATATCTTTAAAAACGGTTTACTCGAAGAATAAAATCCAGTGGGAGATCTTAAGGCGTATGAAAGATGAGTCCAAGAAGGAGGCAAGCGTAATTTGGTCCACGGTTTAGCAGAAGGCTTCACAGGTTTCCAATGCTGCAAAATATCGCTGAAGATAATGCAAGAATACCGAAGGGATGACTTACGAGGACGTACTCCCAGCAAAATAATTTACTACCCATGACCATCATATTCCACAGTATTTCGCCAAACATTTCCCAGACTACGGACACTTTTCCGATATTAGTAACTTCTTAGTAAAAATTATTTTACCATTACTTGTCAACTTCCGATAGATTAGCTTAATTTTTATCGCTAAGTATTAATCAATTACAGAAAGACGTTAGCCAAAGAAGGAATGCAGAGAACGCAAATGAACCAATCCTTTAAGAACTAGGAGACAACGGTTAATGCTCACGCTCATATGGATGACGCAAAACGACATCAAAAAACTTACAACACACGCCAATTTACAAATTAAGCAAAAAACTTCTTCGTGGAGATACCTGGGCAGAACATCGTGCTATCCATTGGGAAAGACACAAAAAAAGTAATACAACTGTACGCTGCAACGAATTAAAAATCTTATTCGAGCTCAGAGTAGTATAAAATAACCGTCAAACCTCCTCCCTTCCCTCGAGCACTCATTGCGTTCAGGTCGATCACGTTCTGCTAATTAACTCTCCGTACTATCACGGTTAATAATGGCGACGCCTAGGAACGAGTCGAAATTTGGCCACGAACTAAGAGGGAATCGCGAGGGATAGGAGTGAGAGATGGAATACACGCGAGACTGAATGACAGGTGAAGGTGAGAGAGAAAGATAGTGATGTCGGGGGATGCGAGTTAGCTGGGGGGTGGAGGGAGAGGCGGGGAGAGAGAGAGATACGACAAGCGACGTTGCGCGTGACAGGAAGACGTTTAAAAAGCGGAGGGAGGGAAAGAGGGGGGGGGAGGGGCGTCTAGATGAACGTGGAGGAAGGAAGATAGATAAGGAAACGTGGGGAGGAGGGGCGAAAGGGATGTGCGACCGTGAGTGAAGAGGAAGGAGGATGCTGTGTCTGGTGGTTGTGTGTACCGGGAGAAAGGGGGCGAGATGAGGATGAACGGAGAGAGAGAGAGAGAGAGAGGAAAGCTAAAAGCAAGACGAGAGGCGATGTGGAGGAAGAAGAGGAAAGGGAGGAAGGAGAGGGAAAGATGGGGAGAGGCAGATAGAGGAACACACTCGAGGGAGAAGTGGAGGAGGCGAGCGGGGGTTGGAGGGCGACGCGAGCGACGCAGCAGAGGGGTTGGCGACGGGTTGGTGTGGGGGTCGGAGAGAGGGAGAAGAGGTGAGAAAATCAATTATATTTAATTAGAGACCGGGCCTAAAGTGCCATAAGACTGGCTTCTGTTAGAAATTCAGCCCCAATCCTCCCAATGTTGCCCGCTGGGCTAGAGCAAAAATACTTCCTCGGAGACAAATTAAATGGGGAAGAAAAGAAGTAGATTTTTTTTATTTCATTCGTTTCAGTCGTGCAAAAATTAAAACTTCTTACAGAGTTTATGCAAGCACCCTTGTTTTAACGAAACCTATTGTAGAGTTTTTCCAATTCGGTCCACTTGATTCCTTTCAAGTTTCATTCATAGACGTATCATAGCCATTACCCAGACTTGAGTAGTTTCAATGAAACCTAAGTTGACGATAAACATTACATGATATGGATGTCCCTTGAAATTCTTTTTGTTACAGGATAATGCATAAAATTTCATTCTAGGTAATATAAATAGCATCATTAATAAAAAGACGACAGGCATTCCAACATGGTTTCCGTTTTCGTGAAAAAAGTATGGAATACACACCGCATACTGTTTTACATGGCTCAATGTTGATTACTAATACTGGACCCTGTGTTATCCTAATTCTCATTGTACATTCAAATATACAGCGTGTTACGAAATTTTAGCACGCGATATTAATTCCAAACTTATCAAGCTACAATAATCTCCAGTATGAGCTCCGAATACACCGGCATATCAGCAAAACTTGCGAAAAAGTAACTGGGAAAAAAGATATAATAATAAACCAGTTTTTACAAAAGTGCCAGAATTGCCGAGCAAGTTATTACAAAATAAAAAGGTTCCGTTCATTACCGAGAATTCTGTTAGAGTCGCTGAAGGTAACTGATCCGGCACGAGTGAATCTAGGCGGAAAAGGGGGAATGGCTTACCTGTCAGGAATTCCCAAGCCTCATTGATTTTTATCGGGAAAGAATCTTGCGGTGGAGGAGCCGTGGCAACCCGCGTGGATGGTAGATAAGGGACGTCGGGAGAGGCGGAAGGGGTGCGTGGGAGGACGAGAGAGACAGGGGCGGAGAAAGGGGACCCATTAACAGCGAGGCTGTTGTTTCATTTCCACATCTGCGTCTACACTGGACGGGCAGGAGGCTTTTTTTTCGACAACTGAGCTCTTCCACACAACTGCTTGCGACGAAAGGCACCAAAGCCTCACACCTTATTACCCCTCGCCTCAGCCTTTTATCGCCCCAACCCGATCCGCTAAGTACGAACAAAAGTATATATGTATATCCATACGATACACAGATGCCATCGGCATTACGACGTGCGACCGCTTATGATTCTCTCACTGAGATGCCAATACAGAATGTATCATATTCCATTTACAACATCGATCCTTGAAGGAAAACATATGGATGTGATGAGAACATTAAGACAGGCACACACAAAAATGTCGATATGATCAATATCACATGCACTTATATTCACAGCTTCCACATGATATACATTCCTTCCCCTTCTCTGTATCGTATAAAGCAATGTATATATTTAGTTCTTCACCTGATGATGACTCTCCGAGTCGAAACCTAGGTCGTGTTTAATAAAATGTACGCGGAAGATGTACTCAGTATGATTCGCTTTCGCGAAGTGACGCCTCAAAACGCCCAATTCCAAATTACATGATAAATCCATGACATTAAAAATCACTTTTAAATCTACATTGCCAATTTCCAGAACCAAATACTAGAATTTTTCCAACGTAATATTTGCCACTTATTTCGGACAATATTCATTGATATTCTGTGTCACGTGTGTTAGGGCTTAAGAAATTGGTAGCATGTAGAGTCACGGTCCATCGAAAACCTAAGTCGGTAGAGAAATATCCATCTACCTGCATGGTACGCAGAAAGTGCCCACCGCTGGTATGTGATGGGGTAATAACACACACACACACATCAGGCATGCAACATCAAATATTTAGATTTTTTTATTTTGTACTTATTATTATGACTCGTACCGTTTAATGTAGGTTTGGATGGACGCAGGGCAACAATACATTTATTTGCCCATCCTGACGAAACAAACCGACACCCAACATTACAGTAAACTCATCCCATCTTCATACTTACCTTCCACTTCGTCCAACAAAGCTCTCCTTTCACCTTCCTCGCTTGCGTAATGTTTTCTCCTCTATCATCTGTTTATCAATGGATAAAGGTTAGCTTGGCAGATAATATTAGTAACATATTCAATTTTGATTCATCTTCCCCTATAATTTGTTATTCTACTCTGAATGCGTCATTACCTGACTTTAAGAAGTACAAGCAGATATCTGCCCATTAAAACAATATTAAACGATTATATACACACATACTTGGTAGCCTGTGTCATTGTTTATTGATTATGACTTGCCTAACATTAAAAGCATTCGTTTTATTGATGTTCTTACAAGATTTCAAGTCTCTCGTGCTCTTCATTAATATGTATATAACAGTAAGTTATGTTCATTGCTATCAATAAGGTTATGCATTTGTGTTCGTTTTATTGTCGCTTGAAAAAAAACAAAGGATTCTGACGACGGAGACGGCCGCATAAATTGAAAAGGGAAAGATCATTGATAGAATTACGACTTCAATCGTTGCAATAATAGACTGAAGCACTTCTTTTATGGCTATTGCGCATTTCTGTTGCTTTTTTATTTCCATTATTTCATAATCCATTTCCTCATTTTATTGAGCAGGTCGCTTTTGCTGTTTAAATATTCTCTTCTGACAGCGTGCTTTCTTCATTGACACGATTTTGTTTAACGGATTGATGAGATTATATAATATGCCATTGTGCATCCCGGGGTCATAGAATTCTCTCAGGGGGTGGGGGGGGGTATTGTAAAGGATGACCGACTTGAATAGGTGGTTATGCTAGCAATTTCGCCATTTGACTTCGCCAAAGGTAATATGCACAGAATTGTGATACAGAACGAACAGTCGGTCTAACCCCATGGCGAACCACATATGCCGGGCAATTGACTTCCTGTCTTTGACTGCCGAATTTTCCGAACACATGCAAACGTTTTATAGTCAATTATTTCTCCAACTCCTGGTTACTACTCACAACATTTATTACCTAATAGATTTCCATCGTGCCTGCATGAATTTCATGAGATCCCCCATCGTGGCATCCAACCATTGTCGTATTTAACCTTTCATTAAAATACAACCTCACCGCTATGAAATAGCCACTGCTATTAGAAGAGATACGCCTACTCAGGTCATATGGGCCACGTGGGACATTTGCATATTTTCGGAGAATGCAAAGTTGGACATGGGAGCAGCTTTGGTTGACGCTCGTCGTCCTTTCAATAGTGAAGAAATACAACAAGCTGCCTCGAGTCTAATCCAAGTTGGGAGTAGTCGTTAGAAAATAACGGGAAGGCCTATGTGCGAGAAAAACGTCGAGTTCTGAGAGAAATCATAGTATTCCACCGTTGAAATTTAATGGTGAATTCCATACAGAATTCCACTGCTTCCAGAGGACACGCTCCGGTTACTTCACCGTCAAATTTGCAAAATACGGAGGGGAGGCAAATAATATATACCGCATGGAATGATGCACGGACACGACTATAATGTCCACAGCTTATACAATGACTAGCATAATTAATTCAGGAACTCATATTTACCTTTCATGCATTAATTTGCAATTACTCTCATCGAAATTAATTCAGCACGAATTAATATTTTCACATCACGCCCACTTGTTCATTATTTCATGCTTATTAAACAATTTACAAGCTGGAAATACATCCAACCTGAGTCCTAGACGACATTATTTATGACGATAACTAATATTAACAAGTTTATCTAGATTACTTTCCGATGGAGCGGACTATTTTGTCTGAAATTCAATTCGTTAAAATGAAGCTATTTATACACATTCACGTCGTTCACACTTAATGAGCGACGGAGCAGACTTTAGTTCTTCCACACATTTTTCTCTAAAACTGTCGAAAAACGCCCTTTATCGCAAGAAAACATCCTGAGACAGTCACAACGCCAACACACACAACACTACTCCACCGAGTGTCCCAGCACCGTTCCGATCAACACCGTGGAAACCTCAACACTCCGGAACCCTATTAAGCCTGTAAACAACTTCCCTGGTAAACCTCGTCTTGCAGGATCCCCGAGACCCTCCCTCCCCCTCTATACTCCGGCAGCTCATACGCTAAAACACGGTCGAAAACTAAAGAACGGCCGCCGCAGCCAAGGCTTCTACTCCACGCCGTTCCGCAGAGCACACTTGGGTGTCTCCGACCTCGCACACCACGTCCCCTCCGTCCCGGGGATCGAGCACACAAATGGGGCTCGGTGACCCCCAACCCGCCCCGCGAGAACTCAAGGAGGAGCAGTTCTCTCGCCTCCCTGCCTCTCCGCCATCCTCCCACGCGATCGCTCCCTCCGCTCGACGCGGGAGGATCGCTGGCTCGTTAAGGGAGGACTCTCGACACTAGGGGATGGGATAACAAATCACCGACTAGAACTGTCGCCATGCAAGAGACACCCCAACCGACTGCTAAACAACCGTCCGCATCTCAACATCTGTATTCCGAAATGTCGACGAGGAGAGGAATCATAATTTTTATTCCGTATTTTCATTTAATTTCATCTTTTATCCATTTCATAGCCAATCGCTGGGGAAAGCAGATTACACGGAAAGAGAAAGAAAAGAAGGGTGATACGCATGGTACGGAATGAAAGAAGGACATTGGGAGATATTTGAAGACGTGAGAAAATGTGGGTTCATGACAATATTTGAAGCACAAGAACTGATTGCATGTTGGAGAGAAAAACGAATAGGCACATTGGATGGTTTGGTGGGAGGTAAAAAATGGAGTCCAGAAAAATAATATTAAAATTAAGCTTATGGCTGCTTGCTGTTATCTCAGCTGACGGACAAAGTAGCTATAGTATATGGATGACCTCAGTGTTATACAACGTTGGTGCGACACTTGGCCATTAGAATTAAGCTTAAAAAAGGGCGCCGTGATGCATTTTTTGGAATAAAAACAATTCCCTGCCGAACGCCTACTACACCAGGAATAGCGAAATGGAAAGTTTAGGCTCGATTAAATATATAGGCGTCACCGTCACTCACGACCTCCCCTCGGTGAAATATTTACGGGGAATAGGTGGGCAAGCAAACAAAAAATTAGGATTTATTAGACAAGTCCTGGGGAAATGTGATGAAAATGTTAAAGCGAAATGTTATCTTTCGCTCGTTAAGCTTCATTTAGAATTAGGATAGGGGATTCTCATGAAGTTGGATCAATTGACGAATAGGATCGCGTGCAGCGTAGAAGGCCTAGATCTAGCGATGACATTGAAAATGTATTATTAACCCCACCGTACTAAGGCAAGAGAAATCATTTAAACGCATTTAGAGAAATTAAGTGTAGAACGTATAGACTTAAGATGTCATTAGCAGTCTGCTGTGTAATCACCCCCCGCCAAACATCCTAGCAGTGGCCAGCAGGGTAATTTGTGCATGCATGTAAATGTTTAGAATAGAAAAAACGGTTACATCTTAAAGAACTGCAACCTTATAAAGTAGTTTAGCTGGGTCCACCACAAATAATCCTCTGATTGACAGACTATTGATTTTAACTTGCGAAAGGAATAAATAAATGTTTCGTTTTTTAAAGAAATATATATAGAGGGATATCTATACCCCACGAATTATATTCTTGAAAAAGTACGAAGAAAAACAAAACAATTAAAGAAAGGGGCAATTGTTTTTTTTTGTTCTACAAAAATCATGACAAGAGACACGCTTTTATCTTCAACGCATTTACTTCAAATTGAGCCTTCAATGAAGATCACTGCCAAGTGCAAGTCTTTTGACATTGAAATGCCTCGGTTTGCGTTTTCTCCAATTCCAGTAAGCCGATCACTTTCTCAGGTAATTACACTCGTAATGAAAATCGACAAACCAAGGATTAGCTACTGACGAGAGCCAAGGACGAACTGTGAAAAAGTTAAAGAGGACAGACCATCGCAAGAACTCATGAAGGACGAAGACTGACCAAGAAAATTATTTCTCGGAGAACTGCTGCCAAGCAACGCCACGACTGCTAAACCGAGGAGGCGAGGAGTATTTTCACCAACAACAACTCTCTAGATATCGAGTCTAACACGCCATTTCATTGAAGGAAGAACAATTAAAATTAGTTCCCGACCAACGCTTCTGCGAAACTATCTCCCACCAAGAATCACTCGTACATAATTTTCCGGGTGGTTGGAAAGATGAAGGGGGAGATGGGATGCGAAGGCGCTCTTCTTTCTTTTTTACTGCTGCACCGAGACCGAGGGTGCTGGGAGGAGCACGGGAGAAAAAAGATGTAACCAGTCAGAGAAACTGTTCCAGCTTGCCAGTGTCAGGGGGACTGGCGTTGGTGGGGAAGGCCCGCGAAAGACCAAACAAAAAGTCAAATAGCCCATGGAAAGCATGCCATAAATGCCCGGAATTCCTCCGGCCCTTGCGTCACCCGCACGCAAATAGAATGAATCCAACCACACGAGACAGAGCGGATTACCGTGCGAGAACGTCCAGCGAAGACGAATGGAGCCGGAATCTCTTAAGAAGAGACAATCGTCTAAGCGTGGCGCCCGGATTACTGCGGCACGGCTCGATATTGACCACGGAGATTTTGCCTTCCTTCTGGGGAGGGCAAAGACTAAAAAAGGTGGTCTATTTTTGGAGTTATTCCAGGAAACACTCCCTTTCGCAAATTTCTTCCATGCTACTCAATCCTTTCATTTTTCTTTCGCCGCTGGCATCTTCTTTCACTGTTTCATCTTTCCTCTTCCTCTCCCTACGAGGGTAATCCCAGAAGTACCCGACCGAACAAAGAAAAAACAAATATTTTGGGAAAAAAAAGTATTTTTCAACATAATCTTATATCCAATCTAGTAATCTTAAGCGTAACTATGACCACAAGAGGACGAAAAACAAGCTAAAATATTACATATGAGGACAAATAAATGGACATTTCCTGGAGGATACTACAGGTATGTACTTTGTTTTCCCTATCATTTCTAATTTTTGCGAATATAACATTTTTTCGAACGAACATAACAATGACGACACCAAATAGATTAAACCATTTACCTTTCCGAAGCTCACGTCCTACTCTAGCAGCATGAGAGTTTTTGTTTTTCTACTCAATGCACGAAAGCAACACACAGGACAGCGTTGACGCCATACGGTGTTAATAACAGTTCTCATTTAGCACGCCATAGACGAATTTCCACAGATGATTAAGGTCTCCAAAGTCACGGAAGTCGGTTACGACATTCGCCAAGCTAAAAAAATACCGTGGGAAAAAGGCAGAAGATAAAAACCAACCGAAACTTTAAAAAGAGTCTAATAAGGCTGAATCAAGCGATGGGAGCGAAACGACACTCTTTAAGATTCCTAAACGAGTATCACGACACGGGAGAGACAAAACGCATCGAATTACTCGTAACTAGACAATTGCGCCCGTAAACAAACGATCCAGACAAGCACTGAGTAAGAAAGTATATAGATAAAACCCACGAGTAATGACCTTCAGACGACGCGAACGAAAGTGAATCACTGCAGTTGATCGATAAAAAAAAACTAGATCTTGTTAGTATCCCCACACTCATGCTACGTGATATCGTCTCCGACGGAATAGGTTAGAAATGTGCGGCGAATCGATGACCATTAATGAAGACCGATGGTCCCCTCCCCGAGATCACAACCAGGATCTAAATAGCAAGCACTCTTTCGAACGTGGACCGTCGGCAAGAGTACTCCAACATTCCAGCTTGTCGCTGCGAAGGAGACGAGACGTCAATTAAACGTATTGAAAACGCAAAGGTTTCTGCCCTTTCCGTCCGAAAGAATCTGCCACGTCTGTGAAACCCGATCCCTTTACCAAAGGATACTGACTCACCTTTTAAATTATACGACGATCCCATATTTAAAAAAATAGGATGTAACGACTAAATGCCGGTATAATTATTAAACCACGCCGACTAATGGGGTGGCAATCAAGTTCACGAAGCCACGCGGACGAACCAAATTTTTACGCTTGGGAAACAAAGACCTGCGTCGTAAAAACTGGCCCTCTCCAGCCAAAGGAATGCTAGAATCATAAAAGGGGCCAATGATCGATAGAATAGGCAAATGAAACGGGATTCTTTTTTTTTCCCCTCGCCCCCAAGTAGCGGCACCAACTCCCAGTGTCATTCTCACCCGTCGTCGTCGGAATGGCCGGAGAGCACTCGGCACGCCCGTTAGCCATTTTAAATTCTCGGAACGCCCTCGCCGCACCTGCCCACACCCTTCCCCGCGAGGTCTGAGCGCCGCCGCTAAACCACGCCACGCACCGACCGATGAGACGGTCAACGGCCCACGGACTCCGTCCACTCCTCGCGACACCGGAAGGCCAGAATGCCTGGAGGTACATGGCTGACCGATATGGCAGCAGCGCGGTATTCAGACTCGGGAAAATATAACCCGTCGGCCACACAGCACAGGAATCGCAACGAATCCCACCAGTCTTTCAGATCCAATCAGTCTTTCTCAAGCAGCACATAAGCAACGTATTACCACCAACGTATTACGGTCGAAGGGATCACGAATATAAGACTAGAGAGATAGACAGCAAGACTGACAGGTTTAAAATGTCATTTTTTCCAAGAACGATAAGGGACCAGAATGCTTGTAGCCGAAATTCCCCAGGACATAGTTCATTACAATAAGTATTAACGTACAGGTTAGGGACTGCGCGAGGATGTGTGTGTAAGTATGTGTATATATATGTATATTTTAATATATGTATATATATACATATATATGTGTGTGTGTGCATATATATATATATATATATATATATATATATATATTCATTCAAACAGAAATAGATATAAGGAAAGGGGATAGGAAAACACATAATAGGCGAAGACAGGACATGTGGGGAAGGCGGTTTTTGAGCAGATCACGAAAGTAAAAATATTTCCCTATCCGGGATTTGAACCACGGACCTTCCACTTTCCGGGCGGATGCTCTACCAGTTGAGCTAATAGGGAAACCTGATTTACCTTGAGATCTGCGATCTTATAAAGCGCCAAATTGCTCCGATACATATTGCCCGAGAGATGGCGTTATGGAGCTGTTTCACCCACCAAAGGAGAAATAGACGGGACACAAGAAGGGGAAAGGATAGTAGAAAAGCATTCATACGATCATAACATATATACATATATACATACACATACACACACACACATATATATATATATATATATATGTGTGTGTGTGTGTGTGTGTGTGTGTGTGTGTGTGTGTGTGTGTGTGTGTGTGTGTGTGTGTGAAAATGTATATATGTATATATTTTTTCTTACAGGTTTCCCCCACCTTTCCTCACCTAACCCCCAACCCCCTCAACCCTTACCCTTCCCTCATGGTGCTACACTCCCTGCCACACACCGTTTTGGTGGCTCGCAGGGTATTGATGTAGATGTAAGCTGAAATTTAGCGTTGCGACAAATCACGATTCTCCACCACGACCATTCCCGGCAAGGTGCTAGATCAATCACTTTGCAAAAAGTTGCAAAATCGAAGAATCTTTTGTTAGAAAGGGAAGGATGGAGGCTTGAATTATTGCTACACACCTCGCGGATCTTCACTGCTATTGCAATCCTCCAAACTGTCTACATACGCTCAATCCACTTCCACTTCCGATGAGGAAACAAGTACAATCTTATAATATCATAGGTGTAGATACCGCTGTTCCATAGACGCATTTATTAACTCCCCCGTTACTCTCAGTCTGGATGAGAAAACTCGGCGGAATGCCGGTTATGTACTGACCGTTCGCAATCGGACATGACAATCACTGAAACGACGATGTGGGATCGCATGTGTGTACACAACAAAGTGAGTAGCGCCACCCGAGAACTTTTCATGTGCTCCTCCGTGAACCGAAGGTCTTCCACCCTGCAAAGAAAATTCAACTCCGGTATTTGCAGTGAACTCCCCTCGGCTCACTTCGACGACAACAAGCGGTTCGGAAAATAAATATTCACCTCGGAAACCCTGGTCTCGCGTTGGAATAAGTAAATAATGATCCACCGCCGCCGGACTACACCTGTTTTCTCTACCGTGAGAAAGGAAATGCGCAGTGCTGGCTTCGGTGGCTCAGGAACACGCAATGCTATCACACGAATGTAAGTTTGAGAAAACATCCAAATACACTATAACCATTCAAATGTTAATGCACCGAAAACTCGAAAGGAAATATTACTTTTTTCGCGCTGATTGAAACGGCCGAAGCACTGTGAACCACTTCTCCGATAAACAAGTATTTTGACAGTTAATTTGTGAGCGGGTGTATCTTGAAGTTATCCAAGAAGAAAAAGAAAAGCTATCAACGGAATGATCAAAGAGAACAATAATGTCCTCAACATCCTTTATACCAGCACAATACGGTCAGGAATATAGACGAATTCCCACTTCGGGAGTTGCATTTCATTATCACCTCTCAATGTTTCTCGTCATAAACTGAGTGAATGGGGGCCTGATACAACTAAATAATGTCACGGTAGCAAAGCACAACTGACAGCACCCAAGACCAGAAAAGAATAAACTTTAATACTGTGAGCATTCCACCACCACTCACCACTTCGCCCACGAATTCCAAAAATTAATGGACTCGCAAAGAGCAACAAGTACGTGACAAACATAGGAGATAACGAAGTCGACTATGAAGAGAAAATGGTTCGGGACGAATGGAAACCAAAAGGGATGAACTAGTGGGAAGATAAATTTGGGGGATGGGACTCACAGAAGGTCGGCGGACAAGGGGCAAACATAAGAGATTGGAACGGAGAGCGATGCCGGAGAATCTCTTCAAGGATTAAGGTAGCCAATTTCACGACGAAGACAACTAATTTGAGACGAAAAAGGATTACACTCCCGTACTCGCCTCGTTGCGAGCGCAAATTGGAGAAGGGGTCGGGGGAGAGTGGGTCGAAGGCCGAGGAGGCCGATGACCTCCCAGCGGCGTCAGCTAGTTAATTGTTTCCCCCAACACTCTCCCCCACACCCCTCGGGGTGACGCACGCGGCACGTCGGTCGACGCGTGTCCATATCGCCCCGGCACCGAAACGGCCAACTTGCCCGGAGACGTGAATTCGAGTCGGGGACTCGTAAATGCCATTTTTGTTTTTGGTCGGACGTGACTCCCGACGATAATCTGCAGAAACGTGGAAGGGAGAACTTGTCCCACCCATCCCCGCCTTCCACCACACAGCCACGCCGGAGGCGAGGCGAGGGGTGTTGGGGGAGGAAGGAACGGGGGAAACTCATTCTTCACTCGCGTGCACGTGGGAGGAAATGAAACTTTTCTGCAGTTGACGAAAATATTAACGAGGATTGGAGGCATTGTTGAATTAACAAGGTGAATCCGAATCACCTAAGGAAGCCTCCTGGAAGATGAGAACGAGGGAAGTTCGCCTTGCCTCTCCCTCCCGCCCCCCCCCCTCCCGCAGAGCGCGAGGGTGTAACTGTCTATTGAACAACTTACGAAACGGGAGAGGGAGGCGGTAGTCTGTTGCAGCAAACCCCTCACTCTCCGGGTGGATCGTTCGCGCTTCTCCGCCCCGAACGGAACGCCCGAAAAGAGTTTCGCTCAAAGTTCATTCCGGGATCCCGACGACAGACGCCGGATGAGGAAAGACGTGGAAGCCGAGATTTTCCTCACCACCCACCTTTTTTTTCAGTCACGTGACCCGAAAAGAAATTCACACTTGGGTACACCCGCTCTCTCTATTACTCTCGATAGTACTAATCCTCTTCCATCGGGACTGTAACCGAAGATTAAAGTTGAGCGCGAAAAAAATGTAACCCCAGCTGGGAAAAATTCAAATCCACAATCTACTACCATCGATGACTGCTCCGCAAAATTTTCCTTGGAAAATAATTCTGAATGCAAATGAGGGCGCGTCTACGGAAAGCTCAAATAGAGAGGAAACTAAAATATCGTAGTTTTTGCTTCGGTAAATTAGATTAAATTACCAATATGATTATTACTACATATTTTTGTGATTGTAAGTCGGTTTTTCCGTTTCAATTGAAAACCACCTCGGACAATTCCTCCGGTAATTAAAATTCACAAGCTGACTGCCAACAATACTCGGAAGAGATACCAACAACCTGCCTGAGGTTAACGATTTTCATTCACAACACACCAGCCAATGTCAAACAAGAAACCCCACATTTTGGCAACCTGTCACGCACCGTTTCTCAAACAATGTCTTCCTTGTTTTGAAAAGACCAAACCAATTTTTTTCAAAATATTTTTACTTGTGCCGTAATAAATACATCAACATACCATTTAAATGTTTCAAATACCTCCTAATGCCACTCCGCCGGCGTGCGTCTTTCATTTACCGTCATCATACCGCAAAGAAAAGAGTGTTTTCCGTCCCACATGCACTATGCCAAAATCGAAGAAAAGAAATAAAATCGCAACTCGAAACTACACCCGCATACCTGTCTTCTTAGAAACACAACGGGCCAACGGCCATTGAAAATAATTACGGCTCCGTGATTCTGGAATATCTTAAAGTCATTGCAAAACATGTCCGTCTCGGCTACAACACAGCTGAGTTTAATTCTTCAATCAAAAAAAATTTTTTTAATTCTTCAATGGTTTAGGTCAGGCGTAAGAACCATTGGCAAACCATTACTTCCAAACAAAAAAACTAGAAGAACGGGAGGATGAAACAGTCAAACGTGGGACTCACAGCGCTATTTCTATAACATTCAAATCGGAAATTAGGCAACAAATAGAGCAATTATCTGCCATAATTCAGCATATGTACTTGAATGCTTGAGGAGTGAAGGGAAGTAGATGCGTATTTGCATGCGTGTGAAATGATAGGATGTTTCTACGAATGTATGCACCGCTGTGGACTTGGGTTTGCATGTATGTGTTGGTTTTGAATGCGGTTTTTCTTTTATCCTTTTTTTGGGTGGTGACCTAACACCCCCCGTCATACGCCCTTGCGGCGGCTTGCTGGGTATTATGTAGATGTAGAGCAAAATTGTAAGTCAGGGTGAAAACATTATATTTAGGACAATAACATTTTTAATGGGCACGCATTGGACTGGACTGGTGTCGCTTCTTTCCCCAACTGAAAATCCCTAAGGTACGTCGTCTGAAAGCTAAAACTTCCGAGCATCACACGAAAGTGCGACAATATTTCACGCTCAAACGTACTACAATTAAGCATGCTAAGAAAGTACACCTTGATGTTTTAGAAATTTATGATTTAACATAGATGTACATCCCTTAAATCTAAGTCTAAAATCCAACTGATTAAAGAGAAAAAAAAGTCTGCATAAACACAAGTGTTAATAGGGTAAATGATTTAATTAAACTTGCTACGAATGGATAGCAAAATCTGAAATGATTACTAACTAACGAAACAGTAAAACAGAAGTTCAAATCTAGCTCTCCCAAAATGTTCGCTTCAAATCATACAACTGCCAAATAAACTCGAATACGTAACGCTTTTTTGATAGCATGGGCAATTGAGCTAAAATATGATAAAGTTGTAACCTAAAACTTCTGATATGTGCAAACCACCTCCCCCTACGTATTTCAGTCGATATTGGAGAAAAAAATAATCCGACTAACGTGAAAATGTTGTCGAGGTGAGAACTTTTTCCATAAAACACAGACACTAACTGCGGCATAACTCCCATTCATTTGGCGGTTATTTTTTCAAATGCCAACGCCCCCAATTTTCATTCTTTCCCTCATATTATGGTAAAATAAATACACACACGCCCAATCCCAGAACGATGACCATGACTCTAAAACACGAATTATCAAACTTTTAAATTTCAAAAAAGTCACCGCAGATTGCGCATTTACCGATGAACGTAAGAAAGAATGCAAATGAAGCAACGTGAAAAGCGTTAACTTTAATAAAGCTTATTTTTAAAACATCGACCACAAAACTTTAATCAACTACTACGCCACAAATCCATTTCACACATCATTTTTCACTCGGAAAAGAACCGATCGAAATATGAGGACGAAATCGCAATGGCTGTCGCCGAGAAGTTCACAGAACGGATATCGATTACCAAATGACGGAGAAAGATGGTTGGGCAGTCACGCAATAATTTAAAATCGATGATTCACGGAGTGAAAGTTTCGGGACGAACACGAAATGCCAAGTACTGTCACTGACTGCGCGCAGTCAGATCATAGCTTGAAAAACACGACAGTTCCACTTGGTTCAAGTTTAGTCCGTACTCCCGGCCGCTAGCCGAGACGAAGGCAAACCATACAATGCCACTGTTACCATTCGGAATTTTGCAACCGTTCCTGATAACATCATTAAGGTCCATTATAATTTTTTCAAACCGTTCATACAGAATTACCAAAACTGGTCGATGCCGGGGTACAAAACAAACACACCGCAAATTAAGAAACTTACTATTGCTCCTGATGATACGTAAACCTAAGAGCTCTAATGGTGAAAACTCAGTGCGTAACAAAAACCATAGTAATAACCAAAACTGCGAAAATACTTTCCAAAAGCATTACGAATACGTAATGGTCGGAAAGGAATGAAATGTCTTCATTTCCAAAAACAAATTAAGCCACAAGATAACTACACGAAATAATTTGAAGACAAATTCACTTAGGCGATGTAGAGAGGGAGATAATGCACAAGAGGAGCTTTTAAACGAAGCGCGAAATAGTTTGCTCGAGGCACTTCCGGAGAACGAAAAAAAACGGATCACCCCCCTCACACATCGCTACGGTAGTGGGAGAACGGCAAATCGTGAGTTTGTTTGGGAGAGAGGGGGGGGGGGTTAAGTTGAAAGCGGGCGGAAAGGAGAAACTGGAAGTGAGTGGCCAGTGGATGCGGAGGAAAGAGAGAAGAGTAGCCGGGGGAAAAAGAGGGAGAGGAACGACTGTGGGGGGAGGAAGGAGAGAGTCAAGATGGAGAGGCGGAGGAAGAGGACGAAGACCGTCATAAGAAATATGGGAGACGGGAAAAGTTTCGGTGGGCGGGAGGATGGGTTGGGGAGAAAGGGAGAGAAAAAGTGGGGCACGATGAAGGGAAATGGATAGAGAGCGAAGATGTGACAAGGTGGTTTAAAAGGAAGAGCGGGGGTGCGGGGGGAAGTTGGGACCGAAACTGACACAAGGCAGGTGGTGACGGTGCCGGCGAGGGAAGAGGGGTGCGTCCCGCGAGAAGCAAGAAAATTAGGCGAAAATAAAGGAGAAACGACGGGGAGGTAAAGGAAAATGAGACTCGAGAAACGAAGGGGAACATTTACGTAATCTTCGAGCGGGCTTCTATGATGGAAAGGTATTATTTATCACCGGTCGGACCACACGTTTGAGTACACGGGGAGTACTTTGGAGCCGGCTGAGGAAGGAGTACGACGACTGCTGAGCACAAAATAAATCTAACGGAAGGCGCTGGATTAGTTGAAGGTCCCTGGACTGACAGAAGAGAAAAAACTGGGCAGAAGTTTGCAACAATTTCAGAGCGTAAAAGTCATTCGCCTTGACCGGCAATTTTTACGCTCTGAAATGGTTGCATTGAAATGCATGTTAGCGGATGACTCCGTTGAAAGTTACTGTTGCGGCATCTCCCGCAGTTTCTTCAAATGGACAGAAGTTATTGAGCTCTCGGCATTGAGAATCGTTGCACGGGAAGTAAACAGGATGGGAATACTAGAAGAAAAAACCTGTTAAACTAAGGTAGTGTCAATTGTACTCACTGAGAAAAAGACAACCAATTATACTTTGAAAATTAATTTATTCACCTCCAATCACCCTCTCGCTCCTTTTCGCAGCTCTCAAATGCTTTGATCGGTCGAAAATGAGCTACGCCCAATTAACTGGTTCGAATCGGCAACTCCATGTAACGCGTTGAACTGAGTCCATGACCACTGAGGACACCCCTCCCAGGACACACAAACACTGAAATCTATGGCGAAGGATCACCAATGCGAAAAAAATCAGATCTTTCAAAGCTTTTATTACAGAAGTGAATTTTAAACGAAAACCAGACTAAATTCAAGTCAAATACAGAGCATTTCCTGAATAGCGGTAAGTGCAAGGTAGGTGTAGAAAATAAAGAGTAAACACATCCGTCATATTATCAGCAACCACCGCTATGAAAACGTCCCTTGCAATGACCGACGCAAAAAAATATACTCAATTGGCTAGATTTTACGAAATAATTATCCAACGGAAATCACATAAGGAATAATTCTTCCTTATGCCTCGTTTGAAAACTCCCACTACTCACGCACGGATTCCTCACCCCGTATCGTCCTGGAAGCCTTTCAAGGCATCACAACCTTGAAGAACTCCCCTCAAACCGCCATCCCTGTGGTTCCTCGTGCCTGCCTCTGAAGCGGATATAGTGAAGCAATCGACTAGGAGAAAAATACAGCGATCGCCGTCGGGACTGACGGAAATGAGAACTATAACAAAAATAATCCTTTGATTAAGTGCCCGGGTAAGAAATATTCCTCAGCGAGGGACCGAGGAGTAGCTAAGGCGCTGAGCAAGCATCCACGCGTCACGACCGAAGTAAAGGAGGACGTGAACAGTGAGGGGGGGAGGGTTGGGGCCGAAGCGGGGACGACCGGCCACCCCTCCCCATCAATTAATCACATTTCGGCAAAAAAAATGGTGAAAGCGGAGACTACCCCTGGGGATAAGACGCGCGTCTGCCTTGACCGAGTTAAAACGCTGACGATCGAAGGGGGGAAAGAGAGGGAAAGGATTTAGTTCTTGAAAAAAGAAGTTGCTCCGTAACACAGACCCGGGGCGGACAACCCTTTTGGCGAACGCCATGGGCGAATAATCGATCGGCCATGGAATTTCGACGATCGTGATTTTGCGATACTGCCACTCAAACAGTTAAACGCTGCGCTTTGGCACCAGTTTTCGTGATGACGCGTGTTTTGCCTTGCATTTGTCACAGTGATCACACGGGCACGTTATAAAATAATACCCTAGGAATAACCTGGGCGATATTATGGGAACGGTATTGAAATCAAGGGGAACTCCATCGTGGAATTAACAATTACGATTCGTAAGTATTCATTCTGTTCGCGACGTGATTGGGTCATGCTCGGTCGACCTTTTCGTTAAAACGCGACCTTAATAATTCAAGGAGTGAGAATAGAATTCCATCAGGAAAATGGACGAGTTGGGAGGGCCAAGGGGATTAAGGGACGGGGGAGAAGTTATTATGAGGTGGACGGAGAGCAGACGGAGAAAAGAATACATTATTTACCTGAAAAGTGCCAGCTCTTTGTTTTTCCAAATACATCGAATGATTCCAGACGATTTATTTCGACTCTGTTGAATGAAAGATTAACAATCATCATCTATAGGCCTCTTTATTTTCCACTTCAGCAAATCCTGAGAAACTACCATTCTAATTCATGTATCTTTCTCCAGCGGCTTCCCTTTCTGAGCATGAGCGTTAAGAGGAGAAGGGCACAATTATCAAAAATAACCCGACGTCAAACGCGATTTTCTACACGCCAAGGTTTGATGAGACACCAAAACGAAGTTGACACTGGCATAATTGTTGTCATTGTCCACGAGGCCTGCTTCTCGACGACTTGATTGGTGTGGGTGGTGCCCGTTCTGATGCTAGATGCGAGTCCACCACGAAGGAAGAGAAAATGCGAACGAATGAAGACTTTTCAAACAATTTCGTAAAAATAGAAAACCATCTACGGATGACAGCAAAAGTTATGACCGAATCGGAAAGGGATATTGTTACTATTTATACGATAGGCGTTAAATTATTTTCCCTTGAAAACCGACTGACCTCCAATGAGGCGGGGCCTTGTTAATTCACGCACAAATTCAACAAAAATTGGCAGATTTGGCACAGATGTCGTAGGAAACTTTTTTCTTTCGTCCGATTGCGAAGCCGCAGCCGTTTCATTGGAAAAGGAAGACTCCCGCTTAAGTCAGATTACGAGAAATTAAGAGAACATGCGTTACTCAACAACAAATTACAGAATATTTTATCTCGCTTCTTCCCTATAATTATATGACGGCTCAAATCCGTAACGCTTAGTTAAAAATATCGAGTGATGAATGAAAAAGCACCACAGTGAAAACCATTAGTTCGCCACTAGTGCGCTTCCCTGTAATTTCTAGACGTAAATACCGGTTTTGGCCTTAAAACATTGAGTACACACCATATAATGGATTATCCGACGCGGGAAATCATTAAGCACGAATCGCATGGAAATCGCTACATACTGTAAGAAGAAACTGGTCTGGCAACACGTGTGCTTCTCTGAGTGCAGGCCGACAGACTAGTGCCACTATCCATTAGACTTCGACCTGTTGAGAGCTCCCGGAAAGAAATGTTATTTTAAAGTTCCTTTGGTGGAATACGGAATGAAAACAATAACACATTTTATAACAATGACGCATTAAGCAATTCAAGTCCAAATATTTAATATAACCAACCTTTCCACCTAAAACCTTATCTACCACCCGTTAAAAGTCTTTCCGACGAATAAGAATTGCATCACCAATACACAACGATATCATGAGCTTGAAATAACTTAGTCATTACTCAGAGGTTTCTCAAAGTAGTGATATTAGAAAAAATATCAATCCTAAAAAAATGTTATTAGGCCACACCGGGATTTGCAACACATTTAACCTTTGAAACAGTTAAACTGCTTCACGAATTGAAAAATGTGAAATTTTAAACAGAACGTAGAACTGAAATACATGACCTGCCTCAATGCATTAAAGTCGATAGTCACGTTTCCTTAATTAGTAGCTACGTAAAATCATAAGTAAAAGAAAAATGAACTTGTACGCAATATGCATAAAAGAGAATTATCCTCATTAAGTCTCACACACAAAGATTTAAAACGCTCGACACAAACTAAGTGTAACCCTTCGTAAAAAATATTTCCACGGCAACAGAGCACTCACGCGCTTAAAAATGTAAAACATTTTGCAGTACTCCCCCCAAATGTCAGTCATAGCTCCTCCATTAACACTACCTCATAAAAGTTTTACACCCCATACGTAACTAGCGTGGAGATTAAAACAAGATTGGCTAGGAAAAATCACACTCGATCTTAAATGTACACTCATTCGCACACCACGATACAGTTAAATTTTCCATCAAATACAATAAGAACGTCATACCAACCATATGCCAGCAGAACCTGAACGCTTACGTACCGAAAAACATGGCCGGGATAAGATAACGGGGGCGATAGAGCAAATCAGGCGACGGGAGAAGGAACGTGAAAAAAGCTAAATGAAAACGAAGCTAACTTGGTGAGTCTGTCATGAATTGAGCTCGATTTCTCAAATCGCGTTACTCGTCCAGCTGTTCTCTCAACTCACCTCGATTTATATACGTGCATCTGTAAATTCACGTGATAACAATTATGTACATCATAAAATTCCACCACACATTATTCCAAGCGATTTAACCTCGAAAAAGAACGATTTTTTCCTCAACAACAGAATTGGTCGAATCAAAGATCTCAGATTCTTAAAAAAAAACGAATAGGCTAAGGTGGAAAACTGAGACGGTCACATGTATCCTTGAAATTTCCTCGCATGGTTGCGGCTTTACAAGTCCCGGATAAAGAAAGCCTTTATCCCAAAGAACAATTATTAGACCCACCATCACCTAAATTGACTCTAATCGCTTCGACCCCAATACTCCATAAGTCGAAGTCATTACTTCAAAATGAAGGGCAAATTTCTCAATAGGATAAGGTACCAGAGGGAAAAAACGAAAGCTTTAACACGAACCTACCCGGAAGAGAACAATTTTTAATCCAGCGAACACGTACGCTCTGAGGTAACACTCTTAATGCAACTAGCATCGCTTGTACTCCCCCCAATTTAGCATTCAACGCATTTCTCGAAGTCTTAGTGCCGTACCGTGGGAAGTACACATCCATTATTATTTGCTTTTGGTCCATCTCTAATTTAACAAAAAAATTATGAGCTTGAATATGGATTTAAAAGGGAGATCTATCAATGTGACACCTGCTCAAGTACACAAATGAGAGTTTTATTCGCGTATATCATCAGCCAGTTCCATATGTTTGGCGAAACTGGATTAAGACGACAAGAGAATATTCGTCGTGCAGGGTAGCGAGAGGAACAAATATAAACTTCAGAAAGTAAGGAGAATGGGCTGCTACTGGTGCCAGGTGCTACAAACGGCATTAACACTCGAGGGAAAAACTTGTTCGCACTGTCACAAAAATGTTTAGAAACTTTACAATCATATCCTTAACAACATTCAGAGAAGAAGAATTTCACACCTAATACATCATATACTAATGAATAGTTAACAGTCTAAGATGAACCTGCAAGCCCCTCCTCCAGCTTGTAGGCGAAACGACGAAAACGCACTTTTTCCGACCGAATGACATCGACGAAATCCATCCGACACACCACTCAGACGTAATTCGTCCGGCGAACCGACCTAAAAAGAAGAAAAAAACAACGGGCAGCCCCGAAAGGGCGGACGGGCTCGACCTTCCCACGGAGAAAGGTCGCGTGCCCAAACTCCCGCGGCCGATGGGGCTGTTCCCATCTCCCCACCCTTATGCGATGGCGTGCGTGAGAGTGTATGTATGCTTGCCCCGCTCTTCATGGCAAGAGCGCATAAAAAGAGAATGGCATACGCGATGAAATCGTTCCCCCGAATAATCCCCTTTCGGGGCGGAAGAGAAAGATGTTTAATCCGTTTCCGCCTCTCTTCATCGGAACCACGCGCACGGAACGGGGGTATCAACCCCTGGACACACACACACACGATGGGGAAACGATAAACTCGTGAAAACCGGCGAAACGCATACGCGCCCACGCACGCCCATCGGAAACGAAATTTTAAAACAAAAACATGTACACTGTAACGAGAACGGAGAGGCAAAGCGCACCGGGGCAGTGAACCACATCAACACGTCGTTCTCCCGCGATATTGCTACGAAAAAAAATGCCCATTTCGCGAAAAGGAAGTGCTTAGTTCGGGGTTCCCCCGGAACTGATGCAATCACGTCACACGCTTCCATTCATATTTTAAGAAGCCGGTGGAGGGAGATGGCCTGGTAATTGCTTCGTTCATTCCTCTTGTGCATTTGACCCCACCTCTTCGTGTCTTGTGAAACGATTGGTAATCCCCCAGGGTAATAAAGTCGTATGTCATAATTTCAACCGATTGGTAACATGTGAAAAGGCAACCACCGCTGCATCATATCTCCTAATGGAGTGAGAGCATGTTCCTTGAGCTCAAGTCCGCGAGGCGCGACATGCAAAAAATATATACGCATTGCTTCGTCTATTCCTAAATTTTCGTCCACTACGTATGTACCACCAGTATTTACATAACGAAGGAAGGTGGTTGCAAATACTTCTCATGAAAATATGAAATTTCATTAACTTTCTTAATCAAGGCTTGAAAAAAAGTAAAAAAAAAAGGATGAGAAGACAAGAGGGGACCGAGACGGCATGAAGGAGAGGACTTAAAATTGGACAAACCAGGAACTACGCTTCTGAAGAACAACTCGAAAGAAATTTTCACAAAAACAAACAAGAAATTCCATGCTTTACTTCCTCGGCCGTAGTATCAACTAAAATACAAACTTAAAACTTTTCAACTTTTTTCACAAACTACCTTGGGACTGCGCTATTAAGATGTTGCCGTTTCGACTTTAAAAACCACTGTTGTTATGCGAAAGCCCTTCTCGTGAGCAACGGCAGCATTCCATTTAAGTCCAAACGTTCAAAGAAAATCACCCGTGAGCACAAAAAGTAGCGTCATTTCAGTTTGGCAGTGCCCATATGCACTCAAACATATCACCGTCGGATAAGCAGCCGAACGAACGCCTAACCCTGCCTAACTGCCACGATTGCCACGCACCTCTCTCGCCGGCTCGAACGAGCACATGAATAAAATCGTGGACAGGACATTAAACGTGAAGATGGCGGTTCAACTTGAGACGCGACTCCAGGGGGGGACGACGACGACTCCGTGCTGAGTGCTGCGACCGCTAGCATGCACGTGGACACGGATATGAGACGGAGAGGGGTGAAGGGAGGGAGAAGGGTCCGGGAGTATGAGGAGAAGTAGAGGGATGAGGAGCGGTGGGGGTCGGGGCGAACGGAAGTCCATGGCAACAAGGTCGAGTGAAGTCAACAATGGATCCTCTCGACAAAACCCCACCAACGCCCTTCCGCACCGAACACACGCCCGACACACACACACTCGCACACCGCGAATAATAAAAAAACCCCGGCAGTCGTGACAGACACGCCAGGAGACTGAGGGGCCAGAATGAGGTCCTCGTCAGCCGTCGGGAGGACGAAGCGGGTCGGCTGAGAAGCCAGGGGCCGCCGTGTACTAACCACCACGTATCTCGCGCCGTTGGAGGCGACCCTCCACAAAAGATTCGCCCTCCCCCCCCCCCCAAAGCCAATACTGGACCCAAAACCACCCTCCTTGTGGAATATATTCGGCTTTAAAAATGAATGCACCCGCCGCAAATTCAGGATACCCGTTGTTCCCCGTGCGCATAATTATACCCCGGATGGTGCGTTGAGGTCTCTAAATAAGTGCGATGAGTTTTAAATCCAATATAATTTTCAGTACGTCATGTGAGGATTACAGAACAATAAGTTTGATATCCCACGCAGCAAAAGTTATTCTCAGGATCATCAACAAAAGGATTGAGAGTAAGGCAAATGATTACTTAGGGGAGGATCAGTTTGGGTTTAGGAAAGGAAGTGGTACGCGTGACGCCATTGCAGTAATGAGATCACTAATCGAGAGGAATATAGAATACAATCAGAACGTTTTTGCCTGTTTTGTAGATTTCGAAAAAGCGTTTGATAGAGTGAATTGGGAAAAATTAATGCGTGTATTGCAGAAAATAGGAATGGATTGGAGGGATAGGAGACTGATCCGCAACGTGTACATGTCTCAGACTGCTCAGGTGCGAGTGGGGAACGGAGAGTCCGGATGGGCAGTGTTAGGAAGAGGGGTAAGGCAGGGTTGCCCATTGTCACCGGTGCTGTTCAACGTATATGTGGAGGAAATGATTAAAGAGGCATGGGAAGAACTGGAGGTAGGAATGAAAGTCGGAAGGGAATTCGTAAAATCGGTTAGGTTTGCTGATGACCAAGCATTAGTTACTCAGTCAGCCAAGGGGTTGCAAGCATTGCCGAGTGAATTGGAGGTTCAGACGCGATAAATATGGGATGAGAATCAATATTAATAAAACAAAGGTTATGCGATTTTCCAGAAAGAAAAAGGCTAAGCTAAATATTAAAATCGGCGGGGAAAAAATAGAGCAGGTAGAACAGTTTACATATCTCGGAAGTATTTTGAACCAATACGGTCAAAGTGGTAGGAACGTAAGGAGAAGAATTGCGCTAGGCAAGGAGGCTTTCTCAATGAGGAGGGAGTTGATGACGGGGACGTTGAGTAGAGATGATAAGACAAGACTCGTAAAAACTCTGATATGGAGCGTAGCTATGTACGGCGCGGAAACGTGGTCGCTGAAGCAGGAGGATAGACGTAGATTGGAGGCTTTTGAAATGTGGGTGTGGAGAAGAATGGAGAAGGTGAAATGGACCGAAAGGAAAACAAATGAGGAAGTACTAGAAATGGTGGGGAAGGAGAGGGGTTTGTTGAGAGAAATCCTACGGAGGCAGGAAAAATGGATGAAAGGCGTATTGAGCGGTAGTGGAATGTTGAAGAGGGTAATAGAGGGGAGAATGTTGGGCAAGCGAGGTAAGGGTAGGAAGAGGATAGGGATGTTGGACGGGATGAAGAGAGGAAAGAAGTACACCGAGATGAAGAGGGACCTGATATAGATTAGTTTGCTAGGTGGGGAGTCACAAAATGTTTATTTGATAGTTGTGTCCATCCAAAAACCTACCTTAAACGGTAGATTACCTAATAAATAAAAGATATCAACTTCTTGCTGTTATCTGTGGTACCTTGTTGTTAAGAATTGAAGATTCATACGGTAGTTTAATGGGTAAAGAGCTCGACTACCCATCGAAGGGTTCGGGTTTAAATTCAGGTAAATCTTCAACCACGGAAGTAACAGGGAACAACTAAAATATTACCAATTAAGGACAAAAAGCCTTCATATAGTATTTCAATCTTAAAGTGTCTCTTCGAAATTTTTTTGTATTTTCTTACTCTTAGGTCTTTAAATACTAATTATATTTAATACTTAATTAGAAATTTTCTGGGATCAACTTCAATAACTGGGACTCTGTTCAAATCGAATTGACAAAGTAGTACTTAAGTATGAGCAGGGAGAATGTTGGGCAAGCGAGGAAAGGGCAGGAACAGGATAGGGATGTTGGATGGAATGAAGGGAGGAAAGAAGTACACAGAGATGAAGAGGGACCTGATGTAGTTTAGGTTGCTGGATTGGGCTTTGTTTGGAGTTACAAAATATGTATTTGATAGTTGTGTCCATCCAAAAACCTACCTTAACCGGTAGATTACCGTATAAAAAAAATAATTTTCAGTTTGCTGCATTGGACATTGGACAATCCATCCGATTAGCACCAAAATTTCGATGTCTTGTAAGGCAATAAAAACGAAGATTAAACATATCTCATTTTAAGTATATGCATACGTAATGTAATACGTCTTGCATTTAACCACTCGCACTCTTATTTACTACTCCATCACCTATGTTTGCTTCAATTTCTCACATGATTTCCTTTGCGTTTACATAATTTCACTTACCACAGTAATTCGACTTACTGTACATGTGTCATTGGGGTCACCTGTTTGCGACAAATTAATCATTAATATTATAACGAGCATTCCCTCGGTGTCCTTTATCAATGTTTATCACAATGGGAAAGAATTTTAAAGGAATTGACGACCAACACTGACTAAAGACGACCTTGCCAGAAACCTAACCGAAAAAATATGGTTCGTCTATTACAAGAGAAACTCTATAGAGAGCATTGTCTGCCGCAAATCAGCATCCCGTTTCCAACGGAAGGTCCGTCGTATAATCATCGTCAATCTTGTTCGCTGAATTACTTTGAGCTTGAACCACACCCCTGATTGACTTGTAATTCTCGATGAATCTTGATTGTGTAAATATGTCAACGGGGATGAGCAGCGGTGGAAGGAAAACTGAACGGAAAGTAGAAGACTACAAGCGATATATTGAACACTGACTAACGAATAAGGTAAGTTTCAGGAGTACCAATAAGAATGTAGTGAAATATCCCGTCAAGAAAGGGAATAACCCAGCGTACCAACATAATATTAAAAAAGAATCACAGAGTATCGCGAAAGGATTAAATATACAGATAATCACATTCATGAACACGGCATCATGAAGTACAGAAGGGACTAAGTGGTATGAAAACGCAGATTAAGTAAGCTAACACTTGGAATGAGAATGTTTTTAGAACACGCGAACTAGTGAAACAAACATTTTGTGCGTACGATCTGGGTAATTGTTTTGGAAATCTACCGACGAATCTTCTAAATATAGTATTTCCTGCCATTGCATCTATAAAAAATGAGTTTCCCCTCATAAAAAACTCATTGTTTTTAGTTTCCCCGAAGGTTGAGGGACGACCTCTCTGTGTATTACGATTCTACTCGCGTGCATCATGAAAATTGGGCGCCAGGTGACAATCGACGCTGGGTTGAAATCGATTTTTTTCGATGAATTTGGAGGGTTTAGTGTACGCAACGACCGGAAAATGGGAGATCAAACCGTGAGAAGATCGTGGGTTTACGTCAAACGCACCAACGAGTCAGTGGATTATCTCGTATTTCCCTGAACAACTCATTGTGGAAGTTATAAATAGCATAAACTCGGCATACTTATTTGATTCATTCGAGCAATTACAAACTGTCCCACTCGGTGACGATAGGGTAACCCCTTGACGGCGCACGTCCTTTAATCCGCTCTAGCAACGGTTCGGATCCCGCTGATGAGAGTGCTATTCTTAGTGAGCCATTGGGGTTTGAATATCACCCCTTGTTTAGTAAAACCAAACTACGCTACTGTAATGGGAGTATCCAGTACACAATGAAGAAGCTATCATCATTGTTATTATAACTCATGAAACACCGACACGGAAACCGCCTTATCACCACCTTATCACCGAATCGCAAATTCTACACTCATACACGCGTGCAAATTCTGGTCGAAAGGGACGGGGAAAGAAAAAAGTAGTAGAAGAGGGCCAGCCTTTCGATAATGCGAACTCCCCCAAATCCTCCTCCCCCGCCGGGCCCTTTCCCTTGGCAACATCACCCCGAAAAGAGAACGCATTCCCGAAGAATTATTTTGGCTTCCACGCCTCTCAAAAAAGTAAAAGAACAGACAGAGAGAGAAAAAAGGGGGGAAGAGGGGAAGGATGGAGGGAGAGGGAAACGGGGACGGGGAGCCCAAGACATTCCGCAAAACGATCTTAATGGGGTTTCACAACGGGATTTTCCGGGACCGATTCGCTAAAGGACGGGAAGGATTTGTTTGCGCCGTACCTATATATAGCCGTCGATATTGCCGGGAGGAATGGGTAGTGGAAAGGGAGATGGAGTGAGACGAAAAAGAGAGAGAGAGAGAGATCACAGACCGCCACCCCGATCTCCTCACTATTACGAAGAGGGGTGACTTTTTCCGTTTCTCATCATGGCGCGCCCCTCTACCCCAAAGCCCTTCCCTCACCCAGACCTTCTTCCCCCCACCGCCACCCGACCACAATCGATCCTCTTGTCACTCACTTGAGCCTCCGCGATGTGTGTTTTTTCCGCTCACGAGCCATCAAACCACCCGGAGAAAATCC
This sequence comes from Hetaerina titia, assembly GCA_037158775.1. Lineage (NCBI taxonomy): Eukaryota > Metazoa > Arthropoda > Insecta > Odonata > Calopterygidae > Hetaerina > Hetaerina titia. Next base: position 96,069,039 of record CM073769.1, on the reverse strand, counting down.
TTCGATATGCGCGCGTCCCGAACCAATCTTCTTGTGAAGCACGTTCATTTTCGCATTCCCCGTTAGCGACGGATCCCTCCGTCGGGTTCGGCAAATGCGTCAAAATTTTATTTATAATACACGTACCACCATAAAGTTTCCTCCCTTCGAACTAATCCATTTCCCACTCAGTTCTCTTTCCACTGTATACGAATCGCACTTCTGCCATTATTTTTTTACGCATTATTTACTCCTGGCAATCTCACGGTTTTTGACTTCAGTTCCGTCGCCCAATTAAGTCTCCAGGAATAACGCACGGAAGCAATTGGGGCAAAGACCACTGATCTTTCAGAAGACGGTCTTCATCGATTATTCACAAACATTCCGAATCCAAAGAAAGGCCACTGATACGGCAACATCGTTATCCCACTCAAATTCTATAACATAACAGTAGATTGATGAATTTTTGTTGCCAAGGTTAACTGAATACCCCCTGTATGTCGTGTTACAAGTAATTCTGGAAGTTCTGCGAAACTTGTTTCTAAAAAAAATGTACGAACAACAAAATCACCCAATATAGATTCTGATATCGTCCGGGAGATGACTACTTCAATAGTCCCTTCACCTGACCCCACAATTGAAAGTGGCGTATTCTAAAAAAAACTATTACGGCATTCTTAAACGCTCTTCATGAACCCTCTTAAATGCTCAAGCAAGCAAGATTGAATCAGCGCCATGGACACCCAAAGTAACTTCAAAGCAACCGCCACAAATAAATTAAACAGAATGAAACGAAACTAATCCCGCAATATGTCTCCTTTTATAAATGGAGACTTGTCTTAAGAGAAAAGTGAGGTCGTCCTTAGTGCTTCGGATTTAATTGGTTTCAAAGCCGAAGCAATAAGAAAGACCCAACGGGGGAAAGGTTTTGGCATGGCCTCTCTCGCAGCTCAGCTCCACAACAGGTACGCCAAAAACCATTCAACGTCCAGCTCTTTCCCGAGATCTCTCGATGCACTTTCACTGCGAGCGGAGGGTGACGCTCGCCTATACATCACCGTAACTGAGGGGATTTTCGGCCTTCCTGAATATGAGATCACACGGAGTATCAAAGACCCCGAGGAGGAAGATAAAAATTTACATACATTGGGCGGGAAAATGTGCGGTCCCTTACGTTGCATGGCCTTCAGTAAACCCGAAGGCCGGCGGGCTCGATTCCCGCCCCGGATAAAGGTAAATTCTCTCTCCACACACACAGAAAAACCTACCGGGACCGAGACGAACGTGAAGATAACTTTCTCCTAAGGGAAGTCACGCAGAAAAAAATAACGCATTCCTCTGAACCCTGCCTGAGACTCAAAAGAAACGACAACCAAAGCAACTCCACCCCTTCTTGGGTATTTCGTACAACACAGTCCCGAACGATAAAGAAATCAAGAAACTACACCACTTACACGATACCATGGGCCGCCCTTGAGCGGCCCTTTCAGACTATGGTGCACCGTAAAATCTGGTGGGGGGAGGGGGGGTTTAAAGCGGGTGATTAAAGAGGATGGCATCAGCCAAGAGACGAACATTAGGATCACGAGTAATTACAGGCCGTTGCGGCTGTGGAGTGACGCAGGACTCACCAAGAGGTGGGGGGGGGATCTTAAATCTAGACCAACTTTACGCCCTCTCTTTACGGGGACAAACGCCCCCAGACCTCAACACCTACTTAAAACGAACTCACTCACTTGAGGATGAGGAGGTGACGAAGAAGATGGAAGGAACGAACCTTAAAGACTGCCATAAAAACTAATCCACCGCAATAAGCCCGGTAAACAGCAACGCAACCGAGGAGTGAGTGCAGGCCTTTTATTCAACAGCGTGAGACAACACTCGCACCATGGTGCAAATCCGAGAGGAATGGAGTGGGCCCCTCCCACCCCATGGGCGAAAAACCACGAGCGTGCAAGAGTGAGCGGGGACGTGGCAACAATGGGAGAAATAGGCGAGCGGAGAGGGTGGGGGAAGAGAACGCAGAGAGGGAAGAGGTCGGAGACAGAGGATGCCGCCGTGAGAAGCGAAGAAAGAAATCTTGAGAAGAAGTCTGGGTGGCAATAGGGCGAGTAATTGGCCCACCACCTCCGCCCCACCCTCCCTCGAGAGCACTCCGAAAACCACTCGGAAAAAAACCTCTGGCGACGTTGCCACATCGCGCGGGGGATGATGATGATTATGCAATTGTAATTAGGGAGATCAAGACGATGGGAAAAACCTGAGGCAATTCTCACTCGGGCAATCTACGAGAAGGCGAACGTGTCACCACCGCGCAGTAAGGAAAATTATACCTCAGATTAACTGCAGACTCCCTGATAAATCCGCGCATGAAATAAGTTACCAAATTGTCAGGCAACTCGCGCACCGATCCTGCATTCGGCAATGATTCGATGGAATTGTTAATTTTGTTCTTTCCTGCATTAGCGACACTAGTGAATGTTTCAATAATTATCATGCCTCGCGTCATCAAATGCAGGTCCCGACACCATTTTTTTAGTCATTCCCACAGCGGAAACATACGCATTCCCTTAACGACTGGCACAAAACTTCGTAAAAAAAACTGGCCATTCCCCAAGCTTAACTTTTTCCTCCAATGCCAAGCAAAATCTGACTCTATTCTCGAATTTATTTTTTCATACCCTATTACGCAAACAATGATGGGCACTTTTACATGCAATCGACCAATCACACAATAGGTCTAATAACATGATTAACATTGTTTTGAAGGAGAGTTTCATAAGGAATTTGCTAATAAAACTAATTACTCAAGCAAGCCTAAAGTAGAAGAAACGATTTCTGCATGAGTAGTTGGCCAACGAGTTTTAAAAATATGTAATAACTGCATATCATATAATAGTCTCATATCAATCCCCGTTGGCTGGTTGATAAGTTGTCATTTTGAGCCTGCAGAAACGTCGATTACGCATTAAGTCGACTGTAATGTCAACATTTACATAGCAAACTGCCCCACTTCTAGAACTCCCAAGATTATGAAGGAATTATAAGAAATTCAAAATGGTTTCCATTTTTTCCGGAGCTTCAGGCCTTGTCGGTCGGGGCCCCACTATATGAATTACCCGATGACCGCGTCCGCAACGTCGTAAGGAACTTACTTAAGAAATTAATTACCCTCGATAGGTGTAATTCTACAAATAAGCATGACGGTCCGACAACACGGGGTAGCACCCAGGCAAGAACTCCCGAACTGAAAAGTAGGGCAAAACCACGCGAGATCGACCGTTGACAACGGCGACGACGAAAAGCATAAACGGAGAATTCCGGAAACAATCGAGTCAACGATATAAAGAATAGAGGACGCTCCCTTTCGACGATGGCACCGTTGAGAAAGACCTGAAGAGGAAGGGGAGAAGTAAGGTGTGAGGGGAGGAGGAGAATTGTAATTTCCACACTACGAACCCCTTCCAAACCCCAGCTAAACCTCGTACGAGGCAACGGGCGTTGCCATCGTGCCGACCCCTTACCCCACGCGAGGAGCGACCTCGGATCCCAAAATTTCGTCCAAAAACTCGGGGTAGAATGCGATTTCCTCGAGGGGGGGGCGGGGCGGGAGGAAACAGCACGCGACCTTCGGACAAAAACGCGCAGAGGACTAGCGGGGCGAACAAAAAGTCAAGGGGAAGTAGGGAGGAGGGCCACCAACGCCGGCCGGTCAGGCGGAGGGGCAACGCCGCTTTCCAACACTGCAGGGAGGAAGCAGAGAGGTCGGTCGGCTAGGGGGGGGGGGGGAGAGAGAGAGCTTCTCCCCCTTCTCTCGGCCTCGCGCGACCCTGAGAGCCGCCACCCGAGTTCGAGGACCGGGTGGGGGCGTGCTCACACTCTTGGGGGAGGAGGACGGCTGGGGCGGCCCTGACGAACTTTCTCGGGGCCAAACACTTGGTCCCACTACAGTGTTACGGGCAGGCCACGAAATTGTGGGGACCAGACTCGGAAATAAAAATCGACGAAACCAAACCACAGTAATAACCCCGAGGGTTGGTTCGATAGGCGAGGAGGGAGCTCACCCTGAACTAAACCCTAAGGCGTGTGAATTCTCGGGAGTAATGGGGTCGGTTCCCTTACCACGCACCGTGATTTTCCAGGAAAATCCTTCAACAGAAGAAACACACAGCTTGTGTTCTAGCGTTGCTCAAATTATTACCCACATTAGGACCCGCTGGCAATTTATCTGACCGCTCCACCAACTAGGCTACCAAGCTAATCGACGTCATATTCAGAATAAGAAACCAGCGCATTTCAAATATGTATGCATGAGATGTTTAAGTACAGCAAGGTTACGATTCCGAAAACTTTTCTACCCTTGACCTCAGTACAAGAAGGTGCTTCTTACGCATAACACTACAGTGTAAATTTTTATTTATTGTTGATGGTATTGGTCTAAAAACATTTCATAGTGTTCATTGGAAGGGAAAATTTAAAATGTTGACCTTTTGAAGTGGAGCTCACATCAGACGTGGGAATTGACTAGTGCCAAGTGACGAAATGACAGAAGCCAAAGCCTCTCGAATATTGTGAAAAGCGTGCTATAGAGAAAGTGCACGAAAGTTCAAGAAACGCTCATTCACTATATTTATAATTGAGCCCTCGTACATTAAATAGAAACGATGTGAAAGCCCACTTCGTAATAAGTAAATGTGTCGGCCATTGCTCACATGCGGCGTTTGGCATTCATGGTAATCAAATTGAGTCGACTCAAATAAAAGGAAATACCATTCAATATTCATTTGAAATCTGTGTCGTATGGGTTTTACCTATGTACATGCATGGTTAGGGCAATATAACTAGTTTGAACGATGTCATTGCTCGAGGATGGAGATTGCATTAGTAATAAATGGTATACATAGTGTATCTCGGACAGATTTACCAGAATCTATCGATATTTATCTCCAAGCATGGCCTGAATTGTGCACTGCGAGCCATCAACGAAAACCAACAGCAATATGAGCCAAAAAAATGGACAAAACTCGTACATTTCCATTGTTCACATTCCGGTCAACATCGAACATCGACTTGTGAAGACAATAGACAACAAACAAATGCTCACTCGGCGATGACTACGCAAGTAATAATAATTACATAATATACACTATGAAAGATTAATTAATGGCAAGAAAAGACTTAATCTATTCACTGTTGAACATTGAAGAGTGAGGGAAATCGACACTCAACGCGTTTTCGAGCGACTTCGTATCCAATTATCGGAGAAACACCATATATATTCTATAATCGACATAATTTCATTGGAAGTCGTAACAATCGGCGGTTGAGCCGCCATCACGTAGTGCATCGCGACAGATATTACACGGGGGTCTCAAGGTGAACAAACGAATGAAGAGCGAACAGTGGGAAATGATGGCCCTCGATCAACTGTTATGAAATCGGAGAATATTACATCCCGAATGGCGTGGGGGACTAAGCCGGGCGCGTTCCGACGCATTTCCGGATCGTCTGGAGGAATGCCGTCGGGGTGGCGAGCCTGCTTCCTCGAGGTGTTATTTGCTCGCCGGCGAACCAGCAACCATCCCGCCTCCCCATCTCGGAGCGGCCGCGATGAAAGCAGCATGTCCGTGCAGCTTTAAAAGAAAGAGACGTCCGTAGTCACGAGCGAACCATGTGAGAATTGGGGAAAATGAGTGTCTAAATGGATCACGTGGCTCTCGCGAGGGGGAGCGGCGGTAGAGGGGATGGACATTATGCGGCAGAGGGCATTTCAATGGCAGCCCAGGGACTTTCATTGCGGACGAGGGAACGGGAGTCCATCATGTGTACCCGCTGTGTATTTTCCCGGCAGCATAGAATAATGAAGGCTCTCCTCCCCAGGCGAGGAATGCTCCGTGGTGCGAGACAAGGGTGCAAGCGCTCGCGAACAATACGAAGAAGACAGAATAACGGGTCCGCAATGCCTTCGTTACATGTCTGTGTCGCACCACACTCATAATACGCCCATTTTCTGCTGAGATGACAAAATCTCGCAAATTAAGCCGTGCATGGGGGAAGCAATAAAATATGTGCACTGAGGTCTGGCGCAAATAGACGCAGCAGGGGCAAGCATTGTGATAGACCGAGGTATTTTGCCCGAGCTAGTTACCAGTCACGGCTCGTCACGATGCCGTGTCGCGCGCGGAGGCAAAGACAGCTGCCTACGCCAAAGAAGACACGAACTGCCCTCTTAGCCGGACTTGGGAAAAAAAATTATAAGGTTTCCCTTGGTTTTCAAACCTAAATTGCCCATAGCAAACCTCGACCGATAATCGGAAGAAATTTGGAATACATATTACGCAGAAGGCTCCAACAAAGGAAGATGCCGACTAAGATGACAATTGAAGGCAGCATCCCAATTCACAGCATGCATGAAAGGTAACAATGGCAGTCTTATGAACATTTTAGTCAACAATAGATTCATAATTCCCACCAGCTTCGATTTTAAAATTCATGGATGCAGTCAATTACCTTTCCTCAAACTAATGAATGAACAGATTATGGCACTCGAAAATAAGGAAGCGGCATTAGGACGACAGATTTGCTAAATTAATTCCTGGATAGAGACCTATCTTCCAATGGGGGAAAAGAGGACCGGCCAGACACGCATCCAGTCGGATGCTCGACTCAACGGACACAAGTGGGGACGTGACGGTGACGGAAGAGCCACTGAAGACCATTTTGTCTCAATTGCTCAACCCAGCACTAAACCTTCCACCAAAAAGATTATAATCTCCTCCTGCCCCCTACCAATCCGCCCAGTGCCTCGTCATTCCAGCACTGACTGACTTAACAGTCTTGAACCCCCGGGATCTCAAACCATTCTCCATCACCGGGGGCGTAAATCAAAGCCGGGGATCAGATTCCGAAGTCATGACGTCGCATTCCGACCATCTAAAACTCTTGCAACGCGGACAGCTGGCCGGCAAGACTCTTAAATCACTCGGTAACCTTCATGAGCGACGGCTTAATATGGGGTCTTCGGATGAGATATAAGAGAGTCGGTTCAAGCAAAGATTCATATCTAGAAAATTCTTATTTTCCCCTCGTCAGGAAAAAATTGGCAAGAATTAAAATGAAAATTTACCCGCAAGGCGGCGAAGTTAACGACTTAAAATTGGGTCGCGAGTCTGTGGCTTCTCTTAAAGGTCCCATTATTCTGCCTGAAGTACCCTGTGCAAAGTATTGCAACGCCTTAAATGAAAGGTCGAAATGTACAAGATTTAGGAAATCAATGATGTTATTTATTATTATTATTAGGTAATCTACCGGTTAAGGTAGGTTTTTGGATGGACACAACTATCAAATAAACATTTTGTGACTCCCCACCTAGCAAACTAATCTATATCAGGTCCCTCTTCATCTCGATGTACTTCTTTCCTCCCTTCATCCCGTCCAACATCCCTATCCTGTTCCTACCCTTACCTCGCTTGCCCAACATTCTCCCCTCTATTACCCTCTTCAACATTCCACTACCGCTCAATACGCCTTTCATCCATTTTTCCCGCCTCCATAGGATTTCTCTCAACAAACCCCTCTCCTCCCCCACCATTTCTAGTACTTCCTCATTTGTTTTCCTTTCGGTCCATTTCACCTTCTCCATTCTTCTCCACACCCACATTTCAAAAGCCTCCAATCTACGTCTATCCTCCTGCTTCAGCGACCACGTTTCCGCGCCGTACATAGCTACGCTCCATATCAGAGTTTTTACGAGTCTTGTCTTAACATACAGAAACTCACTTTCTGGCTTTTACGTTATTTTCTCCCCAGAGGCTTACAGCTTGACCTTAATTTATTGCAAGCAGGAAAACATCCAAGACAAATGAGAATGCCAACGATCACTCAACCCGAAGATTGAACTCTCATGCAGGTAACCAAAATTTCAAAACAGTACGTTCGCTGAGTCACATTTGTCAGTCGAATGAATATCATTCCACCACCTTAAGGAGGCAATAGTTAACAGATCAGACACGAAGCAAAACGGTTACTCCGGACGGCGGACAACGCGGTGGACGACAAAATGTCCCAAAACTGCACAAATGGAAACAAGCTTCAAGCAAGTATTCTCACAAGTATCACGCAAGTATTATCACAAACGTGATTACATCCTCATTCTACCTTCAAACAATCCTCCATCTGACGCCGAAATTCAATTCACGGCGAACTAAGAGGCGAATCGGCTGGAATCTCACCGCTCGGGAACGCTTCAATAGCACATCTTCAAGTTTCATTGATTAGCTTGGCTCGCTGGCCGACTTTCCCTTTTGCGAGTGACCTTGAGGAAACCCTTACGACGACGGCGCCGACGAAATTCCCGAAACTACCAGTTTCACATCACGGAGAGACGGCGAGATGTAACATGAATCTTGACGCTCAACTCGGCCGGATAACCGAATACGATTTTTTTTTAATTGGTAGAAGTTATAAAAAAAAATTAATCCGTGGCATCCTTTAAAAAAAATATGGCCGTACCTTGGCAACGCAGACCTTATTTCGGCGATCACCCTGACGCGCATCGGTCACATCCGTCACCCGTCCTACCTCCTCTCTCGCCAAATTTCTCCCGAAATTAATAAAATTCGTTCCGCGGCTGATGGCGTCCCACCCCCGAAGCTGGCGACGTCACCGTTTTTACCCCAGCTCCGCGAACACACACGTGCGCGCGGACCGACCAGCCAATTTGAACCCATACACTTCTTTTTTTTCTTTCCAAGGCCGAAAATTCGAGCGGCGAATTAGGGAACGAGGCCAGGATCTAAACAGTCCCCGACTTACCGGGAGGAAGGAGGAAAAAAAAGGGTAGACAGCAGCAACTCGCCACGCGAGCGACTAAACGCATTAAAACCCCGATCCCATTCGGAACGTTAATTAACGCGGAGGGAGCGGAAAGGGGCAGGAGACCCACGGGCTCATAAGAATTTTTTTTCCCGAAAAGAAAAAAGACACGGGAAAAAAATTAAAACGACGGTATGAATCCAACCCGCATACCGTTTTCAAATCCCAGAAAACCCATTCATCAAATGTGAAAACGAATTGGTTTCGAATGCGAAGACTGATGAGTATGGGTGGGGAGGGTGGGGAGAGGTGGGTGAAGAGGTGGAGGGGGGGGGGAAATGTCCGATATCCTTTCAATTTTTACGCCAGGGCAAAGCACGCGGACCCGTGAAACATTTCACCTGCCCGCTCCGAGGCACATTAGCGACGACCCCGTCGCCATTTCCGGGAAAAGATGAAAATTGACCCCCCCACCCCGCCCATCAGAAAATGAACAAGAGTCGGAGAGAGGGGGTGGGAGGAGGATATGGAGGGGGGAGAGGATTCTGATCGAGGAGATGGGATGCCTGGATGGATATATGTACGTATGAATGTTATGTACAAGGAACACCGGGGCAATTTGCAAAAGGGGGTGGGACATTTCCTCTCGTTTCGCATCCCATGTAGATGAAGGCCCACACACCCCATCATCAACGGCAGAGGAAATGAAGCGAGAGCTGGCGACGATGACGGAATGGGAGGGCGGTAGGGTGGGGGAGGGGAAGAGAGAGAGGGGTGTGTTGGTAGCGAACGGGCGGGCCTGCTGGTTCAGGGTGGAGAGCGAGGCGAGAGGGAGAGAGAATTGATGACGAACGGCTCGGATGGGTTTGGGGAATTGCGTCCGGTTCGCTAAGTAGATGCAACCCCAGTCTCACATCTCGACGGAGTAATGTACGCGGTGTAGCACGACGAAGAGACAGAAAGGGAGATGAAGAAAGAAGGAAGGCAGACACGTTGTCCTCCCTTTCTCACAAGCCCAGGCCGTGGATATGGAAGGTGAAGAACGCTCGTGGGGGGGGGGGGAAGGTACGGGGGAGAGTAGAACATCACTTCTGCTAATGAGTGGACATCATCGCGGGAAGCCGGGCGCGAAAATCTGTCCGCGACGAGAGCGTCGGAGGGGAGGAGGCGTCGACACGAGCGCGGACAAAGCCCCGCAATCACTTGGAGACGTGGATGTCATCTTTTAATTCCGAAGGAAATGGCGAAGAGAGGTGAAAAGCACCGCGAGATTTGTGTGCCATCGCACTCGAAGAGGGATGGGGGACATTTAAAGGTTCCTTCGCGAACTTCTCAACCGTGGGAATCCTTGAAAATGGAGACACTGAAACGGTAACTAGCGGAAAGGACCTTGCACTACGTACACCCCATTATGCGAACAAATCCGCCTACCTGGGCTTAGTTCTTCTCGAGCACATTTTACGCTCATTTGGTTGGACTATGACTGACATAACTGTTCCGAATGTTAACGAGGATTTTGTATACCTTCATCTTTCTCGGTTCCTTATGAATTCAATTCATAGTGGAAAAAAAGTTCAAAACAAATCAACGAGGCTCAATAATTATCTGCCCGATGTGAATCGCATACCTGATTTCAAAATTAAAAGAGCATTAACAAACAGAAAACACATTTATAAATCGCATACGTCTATTAAAACCAGAGGTTCCGCCACTAAGCCCGAATGATATTCCAGGCCATTCCCTTCAGTGTGCGGAATTCATTCATACCCTCATGGGGTCTATTTCTTTCCTCTGGTGATCTGACGTTTACCAAAAACATCATACAATATTTGTTAGGGAGATATCTCTTGGAGTGGAAGCCAGTGTACCCTCGCGGCAGCCATACAGCCAAATTTTAATAATTTGGGCAACGACACATCGTCTCCCAGAAGACAGAAGAATGGTTATATTCTTAAAATGCCTATAAACACTCAAAGACACTTCGTCTACTCATTTGATCGACTTTTAAATCTCCAATGTGACAAGATTAAATAAGATAAATCAAGTTAAGTTCAAATTTCAGAAATATCCAAGGAAAAATGGGAATTTAAAAATTGCATGGACGCTAAAAACATAAACAACCTAACCAAAGGATGAGACATGTTGGTGAATTTTACACGTCCTTTTAAATACATCGCAATGCTCCACCAATAAGCCAGCCAAGGTGAATGGGCATAAACAATGCAATAATGACCCTTTTTTTTAGCCGACTCGACATTCAACCCATAACGCATTAGCATTTAGTACCTCCACAAACATTTCAGCGAATCGGGGTTTAACGTAAAATGTCATATTCAGGCGCAGGTGGCCTCGTTATGAGTTGGATCGCATTGCGAATATATCATATATATCATCAAAAGCACGACGACTTTGTTTACACTTTGCTCGACCTGCACGTATGATGGACAGATCCATATAATTCATTCTTTCAGTCTTTTTTTTAAAGAATTTGCAGAAATAAAAACCCTGGTTTTGCAGCTATCTGGTAAGCCACGACGGGGGCAAAAAATGAAAATATTTAAATTAAGCGGGCCGGTGGCTCTCAATCATGCTCCAACAAATATTAATCAATCTCACTTTTTCTCCGCAAGGGGTTTGAATAAAAAAAAATTCGAGACGCCGTACCCCCCAGCGGTGTAAAGAAACCGTGGGAGCCACAAGTGAAATTTATGACCAGCAGTCCAAAACAACATTCACCAGAAAGAAATAGAGGGTGAAGTTCCAAAACTTTGTGACGATGATGAATCAGTAATGGCAGTTATCTTGCCTTTAAAACACCCAGTTTTGACAATTTATCAATCATATCCACGATTCGGTGATTTACACCTCTAACCCAGTTGATTCCTTTCCCTTTATCAAAGTGATTTAGATAAATATCCAAATGGCGATAAAATGGCTTTCGCAATTCTATAACGAGAACTGCCGCGCAGCAACGAAGACAAATTTCACCAGACGATGAGGTATGGAAAGAAACAAGACTAATGGAAGACTGAAATCATGACTTGAAAGACATTACAAAAATCTTTATTCAGTTAAGTTCCCATAACACCCACTCGACAGTTCTTAAAATTTCTCATCACCGCCTGCGTACTCAACCATCGGTAAAATAACGGGAGATTTCACCAGAACGAGGAACCTCGTAACGACTAAGGAATAGAACCACCAATGCAACTAAGTGTGAGGATAAACAATTGACACTGATAAGGATTGAATAAAAAAATATTCACACACATTCAAATACGAAAACCCGCCATGGGGTGGACAAATATTCGTTCATATGCGTGCCACAATACGCACTGTTCCTATCCTTAATGACGTTGTATGAATACTTTCATACTGTCTTTTCCTCGTGTCGTATATTTCTCCTTTGGTAGGTGAAACAGCTCCCTAAGCCATCCCTTGGCCGTAGAATCGGGGCACTTGGTTGCATAAACCACCCTCCCGCAGATTTCAGTGTAAATTACGTTTCCTCGATAGCTCGAGTGGTTAGAGCATCGGCCCAGCAAGTCGAAAGATACGCGGTTCAAGTCTCGGTCAAAGAAATATTTTTGCACTCGTGACCTGCTCGATTCCGCCTTACCCACCTCTCCTGAGTTCGTCTTTTATAGGTATTCCCATCCCTTTTCCTTATATCTATTTCCAATAATAAATAAATACATATAATTATATATATACACATATATAAACCATAAACACAGTAATCAACCCGAAGGTCGGTTTAGTAGGCGATGGTAGAGCTCACCCATGTACCAAGCCCGACGGCGTGTGAATATTCACACATCAGGGTAGGGGGGGCCAGTTCCTTTCCCTGTGCCGGTTATGGTTTCCCAGAAAGATCTGGTATCCGAAAAATCAAATGGTTTGGGTGGAGCTGCAGGTGCCCAGAGTGCCTTGCCCAGGAATCGAACCCGGGACCCTCCGGTCAGTAGTCCAACGCTCTACCCACTGGACCACCGCGACCCATACAAAAATGAACACATGATTTCATTGAGAGTGAAGAGTAATTCATCCCTAGATTTCTAGTTCCAGAAGATAATGATGCGGCATAATGTGAACAAACTCGCAAACCTAAGTAGAACACCATTGTTCTCGAGCGCAAGGGCATTCTTATTCTGTTCCCTGCCAAGGAATTGTCTCACAAATATACGATCAAAAACAATGCCCACAACACACCTATAAACACACGTGCTCGCGAAAACAATCCCGAAGACATCTATTCCACGGGGTTTTCCTACTTCCTTAAGAGTCACGATCAACGGGGATGAAGCAATACCAGAGGAGAAATGCGCGCATTAAAAAACCTCTCCTCCCAACAAATAACACGGGAACGACCTAAGACGCCAGGGGGGTCTACGGAATGTGAAATATCTCCTCCGCCCCAATTCGCCGACTGTTTGGAGCCAAACGACAGAACCGTCCCAGAAAGTAAATTACCCCTTCATCACGCGAATTTAAATTTATATGTAGGGGAGGAGAGAGAGAAGAGTGGAGTCATGAGGGGATAAATAATGCTGCCCGTGAGATAGAGGTGGGTCCACACCGAGGGAGAAACGATGAGGAAGATTCAGATTCTTCTTCCCAGGCTCCCAACACCCCCAAGGCCACGGGGAGGGACGCGCGAGAGAGAGAGAGAGAGTTCCTGAATGCAAAGATCTTGGATCATCGCTGTTGGGGGAGCGGCGGTGACCTTTAACCCATTCCAGGCAATAACTCGATGTGGTGACGCGGCCGACGGTGTTTCATAGGAGGGGGGGGGGGGCACGAGCTTAACTACACTCATCAGTGGGGGGGGCAGGGGTTGGGGGTCGGAAAAGCGCAAGTGTGAAGAGGAAGAAAGCGAGTCGGGGAAAGCGACCGTGACGAATCAGCAGCCTCTTCCGAGGGCCGTCTTTGTGTTGCGCACTCGAAATACTAAACCAGCTCACCCCCGGCGTAATTCAAGAGCATCCCTGCATTTTGCATGCAGTCGGCATATTGCGGCGGCGTCAACTCAGGGATGAAAAAAATTAGCATACAATAGTCCGTTTCCTGCCGCATTGATAAATTTTTCAAAAGTCTCAATTATGCCTAGGGAACCACCGGCAGACAAAGAACATGGACATGTTTTGCTAGCGACGAGATGACTATCCGCTGGGAAGAAACTGCACGCGGTTCCCTTCACCCTCTGCAAGAGTAACATATGCAAATGTAAGCTATCGCTGGAGCGCAAGGGAAAACCGTAAACGGTTGACTAAACACAAAGTGAACTTCCGGGAAAAAAACGGATTAGCATCATATTCCTACGACTTGCGTACCAGCAAAATATCTTTGTTTGAAAGAATTGACATTTAATTTCGGAACAAGGAATTCAGCTTCGGGTACTCCAATACGCATATCAGGAGTCACCACAGTGGTACTTTACAAGTCTCAATTCACCATTCGTCAAGGAGAACGCCTACTATCAAACTTAACGCGACTAGTTGAAAGAAAGAGAATATCCTAAGGAAGTTTACTAGGACCTTAAGTGAATAAATAAATTAATGGACCAATTATTCTATCCAAAACGAAGTGGCTGCAACCACTTCTATTCTCTTTCGTGTTGGTTGGGCAATATACATGAAAACAATTCACATTTAACTGATAGGGAAATTGGGAAACCTATTCCCCATCCCTCCCAAATCCAGCCGACACCCATACTGCAGAGGTGGAAGTATTCCCACGGTATCAGAATAGAACACGAATGAATGATTACCCTATTATGTTATACGTACACGTATTCAAGCCGCCTTTGTGGGAAAGATCCCATGCCATGTAAGCTACGTGACGCTTTTTTCCCTTCCCAAAGCCAATTCTCCCTACTCTGGCACATCTCTCCATTTCAGTGCACACATTTTACGCGGTCTGTTAAAAATTCCAGCACATTCTAACGACCTCTAGCACAAGGCGGGAAGGAAATCGGTCAGAGCAGTTTTTTTCCACTGTGCGATTGTAATTAACGCCGGTTTATCTTTGGTGAGGCATGGCACTGCGATGAAACGAAAGGAATGGAAAACGAACTAATACCAGTCACCCCCGTTAAACGGCTAAAGAAATGCTGCCTAGCAACTCCGGTTTCGCCAGATTAACCACGGTGTGAAGCATCGGGAAGATCGACAAGGTCGATTAGAAAAAAGCCACTGGGACAGAATAAAAAGGAAAGAAACATCGGAGGCCCAATGACCAACATTGTAGTCCACAACATCACTGGGAGTCGCGTCGCACTTGGGTTCCGATCCAAAGCCCCATGCAAGAGGGAAGGCGAGAGGAGGGGGGGGAGGGGCGAGATTATGATTATAACCTGTTGAGTCGTCGGCGTGTCTTCCGGCAACCTCCACACGCGCGCCCTGACGCTCAACAAGAGGAAAAAAGTTCGAGAGGGTTGGCGAGCGAAATAGAGAGAGGGAGGGAGCGGGCCAAGAAAATACAGCCGAGATAAAATAAGCGATGCGACATCGGGGCGAGTGGATTGAATGGTAGGAAAAATTAAGCTGTGATGAATGCGAGGAGAGACTTAAATTCGCCCCTAGTCTCGAGTTACGCCCACATCGCATCCCACACTTCATTGCGTCCCTCCCCGCGCAAGCCGACGCCAAGCTTAAACGCACAAAACGAACCGGAGCACGGAGAGTTTGCTTCGCTGGTCTTTACGAGCGAGGATGGGAGTACGAAGAGGTTATGGGAAAAGGAAGGAAGAGCGGCTTCATTCTCCCTCGGTCAAGGAGAATGAGAGGGGGGAGGACGAGAGAGACAGGGGGGGAGTGAGGGGACGCATCGGTGCGACTGATGAGAGAGTGCGGAGAGGAGAAGGGGGGAAAAGTCCCGACACGTTTGGCAACGTCGCACAGACGTTACGGGACGTGGTGAGTTTACCACCGATTCAGACTCGTGTTCCTCGTTATTATGGAGCTCACGAGGAAAGTTACTACGAAACACAGTAAACATACATTATCGCGACTTAAGCTATCACACAAAATGGAACCTTTATTATTTTGTTATCTTCCTAAGAAAAAGGGCAAGGTTTAGATAAACCGATGGAAAACAAAAGCCGGCCGAGAGCCCATCGACGGAAGTGTGAGAAAAGTGGGAAAGCAACTACTTCCTAGAAATGGTTGATAAGTCTGCCATGAAGTTACTAACGACGAAATACTTGTGTGACGTGCATACACATCAATTAATAAATCGTTACCTTTCAGAAGTTAGAAAATATCTGCGTCTACCTATTCTGCTAAACTTCGCACGATCATCTTATGTAACACATCCACATAAAATAAGGGTTATGACAACCATACCCTTCAGGACCAATAATATCACCCATCGTGTTTTTAAGAAGTCTAAAAAAAATTACGGATCCGGTGAAGGCCTTACAACCGATTTCCAAATCAACTAGTTGCGAGGGCAATCCAGGCATTCCAACCGTAAGCAACACGTGAGCACTAGTTGCACCCAGAACTAAGAGACAACTCCATAGTTTACGACCAGCGAAGGATCGTTGAGACTCCAGCAAACAGACAGGGTCACTTTTCAAGGCTACAAAAGGTGCTCGAGTCGTTGACGAAGGATTTTTAAGTCGCTTATCAACAAAGCACAACAAAAAATGGAAACTGGCAACAGCAACTTCTGAACATAACACAGCAAAAGAAATTTGGCACAACTAACTCCTTAATATGGGGTGTGGGCATGAGGTATATTCAAGGATCCTATCTTTATAAAAAAATTTAAATGGACTGGATTGAAATTTCAGTTTTGAGCATGATTGTGAAGTGGGAAAAAACCGCGTGAAACGAAGATAGAATGAAGGCTTAATCTTTAAAAATCCAAGGCAGATTAGAACTTAGGGAAGCAGGGAACACCCACACCCCTCCCAGACGTTTTTTTTACCCTCTCCACGGGGGGAACAGAATTGGACCCGAGGAGAAGGAGAGGGAATCGAAGGCAAGAGGAGTTTCGTGCTCTTGTCCCTTCGCTCCCCACCATCCCTTTCCAAAATCCCCCCAACACCCATTCCCCCAACCTTCCCAAAATTTACCCCCTCTCACCCTCTTTCCCTTTCAGACGTCCCCCTTCTTTCCACCCGCACGTCGACCGCCTCACGTTTCGAGCACATTCCATGGCTATCTGGACCTTGGCTTCCCCTCTCCCCATCGTCAGCCCCTCCTCCTCCACGACCGCCCCCTTCTGTTCCCCATTCCCCACTCACTTGCCACTCCTCTCGCTATCGGCAGAAGGGGCTCCCTTCCCCTCCTCTCGTGGTCTCGAGCCCCACCTTCCCCCTGCCCCGCACACTTATCCCTCGGGGGAACGAAACTCAACGTGACGAACAAAAGCAAAAGAAGATGGCGGCGGCCATGCTCGCTCCCTAGTGAAAGGAAAGGCGCGCCCGTTGAGCTGCATACGAACGGCAAAAACGTGGGAAATTCAACGGCATGCGGCCCACGAAGCGCCAGATCGGTTGTCGCCTCGTGGCGTACGACTTGGGGCCGACAAACATGACGCATGATCAACAAAGAAACACCACAGAAAGTTTAAACAAACACGACAATTGTCGCTCACCAACATGCGCCGATTCTCTATGACAATAATTCGGTCGGAACCAAGCCGAATAGCGTGTGAATCACGTAGCCACAGAACACAATCACACCAAAACTCCAAATATCAAGAACGACGAACCGGCGACTGCTGTCATGAGATCGCCGAACGAGTCAAGGAATGGCACAAACATAAAAAAAGAAAAGGTTTGCCGTACTCACCAGAAAATAAGGTAGGTTTCACAAGTATATCACAAGAGTTGGTTAATGAAGGCGTGCCAATGGCAAAACTTCACGATATATAAACCAGTCACGTAGGTATCTCGGGTATAAAAAAACTCCAAACCAACACTTGGGATGTAGCACTCCGTTAAAAACAAGTGGCAAAGACGTTGGGCCGAGAAGAAGGAGAGAGAAAAATACTAATATTCCAAAGGGAAGGCACCGAATCGCCCAACTTTATCACACGCCAAACGCCGAAACACACGGAAAACCACAAAAGAAGAACACTCGCACGCCGCAGTCAGACCGGGAAGAACGCGCGGGCTTTCCTCCTCGGTTGTTGGTCCGCTCTGTGGAGCTCCTACACGGCTAACTTGTGGTGCGCTGCGGTTGGTTGAGGGGCGGCCCAGTGACGCGGCGCTTCGACTAGAGGACGCTCGTCCGCAGGACGGCAACCCCGCGCTCCTAACAACCCGCCTTTTCGCCGCCGTGTGCCTTCTTCCCCTCCTCCTCTCCTCTTTCCTCTCCTACCTTCTCCTCACTCTTTCTCTCCCTTCTGCCTTCCCCTCTCCCATACTTCCCTCTCTCCGTCCCTCGCTCGCTCGCTCGGTCTTCTCGTGAAAACCCAACTCACTACTCTCTCGAGAACCTCACCAGGTGCACGAGGGATCTTGCGATGGAAGGGACCTGCTCACCTACCTAACCCAAAGGTGAAGAAGGGAGTAGGGCCTTCCGTAAGTAAGTACAGCTGCAGTTGAACGAAAAAAAACTAAAGGAAGGTAAATGCCGTGAGGGAAAAATGGCAGATGGCTTTGCTTAGCGGCTGGCTGTCCACGGCGAAGAAGAGCGAGACGACCTGCAGGGGAAGTTTCGTTAGTCATTGACTCCACGAAGTCCGTTCTCTCGGCGAGATCGGCGCAGATTCGACGAAGGGCGTGTGCCGGCTCGCGTGTTGGCTTCGGAAAAACTATTCCTGAACTTCTTGCTGCCCCTTCCAGGAGTTTTCCCCCGTTCCTCTGCTCACATGAAATAATACACTTGGATCACGAAATAGGAGAGGGAAGGGGGGGAAACATTATTAAATGCATTATTCAAGCGCATTAAGCGGTCGCTACATTTCGAGAGAGACGTTTTCACATTCATTCACTCTTCCTCGTACTCATTTCGCACGAATCCCACTGTCATCACTATTACGACAAAATTGCGCATGTTCCAAAGTGTTGCTTACGGATTCCCCGAGGAAATCGTCAATGAAGAAGACAAATGATTATTTAAGTTCGTAATTACTACAATAAAGTTCCCGTGCAACAACGTCGTATATTAATGATATTTTTGTTGTCGCTATCAGAAAAGTTTAGGCATGCGAAATGAGGCATCGCATATTCACTCAATTCAACTAGTATGCGTCGAAAACAACGATGTTTTCGTTCAACGCTTCGACCCCGTTACTTTTTGCTGCTTCATTATGGAGGCTACAATCTCCCTCGTGCATGGGTTCAAGAACGTGTGCTAAATACGGTGGAGGGTAGGGATAATCGAAAGACGAGAAGATTGTAATAAACCGTCCGCTGAAATATAAATGGGGGCCACGGGATTTTTCAGGTCCCGTGAAGGGTAAGAGAAAAAGCACAGGGAGAATGGGGAGGACGAGAAGTAGAGAAAGCTTCCTGAAAGACGGACGGGAGTGAAATCCTAATGAGAGGTTCTTATGAAAGCGACGTGGTAGAGCTTTAAAACTCCGGAATGAGAGGGAGGGGGGGGGGGATGAAAGGGGCGAGTGTTAAAATGCACTTTTTTCGGCCTAGCGCTCCGCCCTGCGGAATTTCCCCACGCCTCTCCTCCGCCCCTCCCAAACCCTTTCCTTGGCTCCTCTTTCCCACTCTGCGCCCCCGTCGTTGTTGCCACTCCCATCGCCCGCCCTCTACGAACATATACGCTTGAATATTTGGTCACAAATACGGTCTTAAAAATTAATTGGGGTCCGCAAAAAAAACACCTCTTTTTTGTGTTCTATTAATTTATAGTGCAGTATCTACAAGCATTCATTTCCACTCGTTTTATTAATCAATAGTACACAAACCTGTTGGATTACGACGGTCACGGAAACCAGAAGCTTACACACCTCTTTAAGTCAGGATTAACATAAAATTTTCATTTACATGAATGTAAGGATATATATATATATCAGGAAAAGGGATGGGAGAGCATATAAAAGACAAACACAGGAGAGATGGGGAAGACGGAATCGAGCAGATCACAAGTGCAAAATATTTCCTTGAACGACGGATCTTTCGATCTTGCCGGGCCGATGCTCTAACCTGTGTTTGTCTTGAGTATGTGTTCCTCTCCCTTTTCCTTAGAAAATATATGTGTATATGTATATATATATTATAATGATGTATATGAAGTTAACACTAGCGAACACAGACCAAAACACAGAAACACAAAAAGAAAAGAAACTCACATTTTCAAATTTTCGGTGGTACAAGCCACCTTCCTCAAAAGCGAAGGAACTCTCTTTGAAAGAACTGTCTTTGTTCGCTAGTGCCCACCTCATATACATAATTATATATGCGTGTGTGCGCGAAAAAATATATGTATACATACATACACACATTCACACGAATACACTGCGCAAATAATGACTTTTGTGGATTTGGACATGTAGAAGGAACTCAGGAAAAAACAACAAGAATCACTACTACATGAAAATGGATGATATTCGCCTTCTAATTCTCCTTCAAAACGTCGGAGGAATGTCTCTCCTTAACGGTCTTGAAGTATTAGGAGCCTGATGATGAGCGTGATTGTAATTCCTATTTCCTATCCCGATATTTTTGCGTGTCAAGCACTAGACATACTATTAAATATTACAGACACCAATAAAGCATTGGCACACGTAGAGACGAACGCTCACAGGAATACAGAAGAAGAATTGCAATGAGTAAATGAATACGAAGCCAATAAAACAGAATAAAAGACCACGAATTTCCTGTCAACACCGTTTTTAGAGCCATCTTTTCCGTGTATTGTTTGTACGTGTCTTGTATCAATTTATTATACTGTATATCAGCACATTTGTTTATGTGTGCAAATAGACAAATACTACCATCATTTTTGGTCCCAGAGCCCTCTTCTCCTTCACTTGGCTCGGATCCCGGGAAACGCCTCGCGACCCTAACAACCCTCAATCCATCCCACCCTCTCACCCATACGTACACTCCTTACGCGTGCGATCTCCTCTCTCCCAACCCCCTTCCGCTCCATCCGTTTATTTTTTCAATCAGATCCATTCTTTGCGCCTCACCCTCGCGATGAAGGATCCATCTTCGCCTTGCGTGGGATGGGAGGAGGACCTTGGGGAGATAGGAGTGGGGGGACGACGAGGGGTTGAAACGAGGGAAGAGGGGGAGAGGAGGCGAAAGGAAAGGGTGTAGATTCGTGGGGAGGGTAGTGAGAACATGAAAAAATATTCGAAAAATAAAGTCGGCGGCGACTCCATCTTATTAACACTTTCGACAACCGTGCTTTTGAAGTTCCTCGTTCATTGGGACGGGAAAATAGCTCTTTAAATACAAGTGGGTGGGTGTGTGTGTATAAGCACACATACCTAGTCTAAGCACACAGTCCTGGCGAATCTTCTGATGAAGACGGAGCTCAATTCCGTCTAAATTATCAAGAAATAACGTGTGAGTATTTCTTTTATGTGTTCTTATATCGTGTGTTGCTGACTAAGTTATAAAATTTTTATATATATATATATATATATATATTTTTTTTTTTGGGGTAATCTACCGGTTAAGGTAGGTTTTTGGATGGACACAACTATCAAATAAACATTTTGTAACTCCCCACCTAGCAAACTAATCTATATCAGATCCCTCTTCATCTCGATGTACTTCTTTCCTCCCTTCATCCCGTCCAACATCCCTATCCTGTTCCTACCCTTACCACGCTTGCCCAACATTCTCCCCTCTATTACCCTCTTCAACATTCCACTACCGCTCAATACGCCTTTCATCCATTTTTCCTGCCTCCATAGGATTTCTCTCAACAAACCCCTCTCCTCCCCCACCATTTCTAGTACTTCCTCATTTGTTTTCCTTTCGGTCCATTTCACCTTCTCCATTCTTCTCCATACCCACATTTCAAAAGCCTCCAATCTACGTCTATCCTCCTGCTTCAGCGACCACGTTTCCGCGCCGTACATAGCTACGCTCCATATCAGAGTTTTTACGAGTCTTGTCTTAATATCCCTACTCAACGTCCCCGTCATCAACTCCCTCCTCTTTGAGAAAGCCTCCTTGCCTAGCGCAATTCTTCTCCTTACGTCCCTACCACTTTGACCGTGTTGGTCCAAAACACTTCCGAGATATGTAAACTGCTCTACCTGCTCTATTCTTTCCCCGCCTATTTTAATATTTAGTTTAGCCTTTTTCTTTCTAGAAAATCGCATAACCTTTGTTTTATTAATATTGATTCTCATCCCATATTTATCGCACTGAACCTCCAATTCACTCAACAATGCTTGCAACCCCTTGGCTGACTGAGCAACTAATGCTTGGTCATCAGCAAACCTAACCGATTTTACGAATTCCCCTCCGACTTTCATTCCTACCTCCAGTTCTTCCCATGCCTCTTTAATCATTTCCTCTACATATACGTTGAACAGTACCGGTGACAATGGGCAACCCTGCCTTACACCTCTTCCTAACACTGCCCATCCGGACTCTCCGTTCCCCACTCGCACCTGAGCAGTCTGAGACATGTACAGGTTGCGGATCAGTCTCCTGTCCCTCCAATCCATTCCTATTTTCTGCAATACACGCATTAATTTTTCCCAATTCACTCTATCAAACGCTTTTTCGAAATCTACAAAACAGGCAAAAACGTCCTGATTGTATTCTATATTTCTCTCGACTAGTGATCTCATTACTGCAATGGCATCACGCGTACCTCTTCCTTTCCTGAACCCAAACTGATCATCCCCTAAGTAATCATTTGCCTTACTCTCTATCCTTTTGTTGATGATCCTGAGAATAACTTTAGCTGCGTGGGATATCAAACTTATTGTTCTGTAATCCTCACATGACGAAGCCTTTGCCTTTTTTGGAATAGGAACTAACACCGATCTCACAAAATCTTCCGGCCAGATTCCTTCCTCATAGATACTACGAATCAGTCCATATATGGCCTTCTTCCCACCTTTCCCTAACCATTTCAACATTTCTACAGGAATATTGTCCACCCCCACAGCCTTGTTTGCTTTCATCTCCTTTAATGCCCTTTCTATTTCATCGTCGAGTATGCCTGGACCTAAGCTATCTTCTTCTACCTCATGTTCCTTTTCTATGTCTAACCTTGTCGGCCTAAGTTCTTTACCATACAGTGTTTCTATATATTCCTTCCATCTCTCTTGGATTTTTCCTGGTTCAACTATTATCTTACCCCATTTATCTTTAACTGTTAGCACAGATCTTGCCTTCTTACTTCCCGATAATAACTTAACCTTGCTGTATAGAGCACCAATTTCACCCTTCTTCTGTAGACTTTCCATATCCTCGCATTGCGTTTTCCACCATTCTTCTTTTGCTTTATTTGTGGCCCTTCTCAATTTATTGTTTAACTCTTTGTACTTCATTTTGCCTAACTCTGTGTTTACATTTATATATATATATATATATATATATATATATATATATATTATACAGGGAAAGGAACTGGCCCCCCTACCCTGATGTGTGAATATTCACACGCCGTCGGGCTTGGTACATGGGTGAGCTCTACCATCACCTACTAAACCGACCTTCGGGTTGATTACTGTGTTTATATATTATATATATATATTTTTTTAAATAGTTATATATGTATATAGAGTTTTTCATAAAAATAGAGTTATATATTTTTATATGTATCTTTTTTTATTTAAAAATGAGTTCTGTTCCTAATTCCTCTTGAGAAAGGTGATTGCACCACCGAAAATTCGAGAACCAGTGAGTCCCTCTTTTATGTTTCTTATTTGTTTATATAAATACATATAATTATATATATGCACATATATAAACCATAAACACAGTAATCAACCCGAAGGTCGGTTTAGTAGGTGATGGTAGAGTTCACCCATGTACCAAGCCCGACGGCGTGTGAATATTCACACATCAGGGTAGGGGGGCCTTTCCCTGTGCCGGTTATGGCTTCCCAGGAAGACCTGGTACCCAAAAAATCAACTAGCTTGGGTGGAGCTGCAGGTGCCCAAAGTGCCTTGCCCTTGTTATACAAAAATGTGACAGCAACACAATATGAGAACACTTACACGTTATTTCTTGATAATTTCGACGGAATTGTACTCCGTCTTCCTCGGAAGATCAGTTAGGACTGACTGGTGAAAGGTAGGTGGGAGAGAGAGAGAAGGGGACGGGGGACGGGGAGAACGGGTGGTGGGGGAGGAGTGAAAGAAAGGGTTGTGGAAGGGGAAAAGGGGAAGGGAAGCCAGAGGGGAGCGGTGATGGGATAGGAATGAGAGGGAGGATGTGGAAATAATTCCCAAGCGGCACCGAAGACAAACAGTCAATCCGCAGACATTGCAACATCTACGACCCAGGTGTCAACCTACAAAGTCATCATCAGGACTCAACAAGTCAAACACCAAGCCAAGAATAACACAATGTACGCGGACAAACACAAAATATATTACTATACCGCATGAAACAAATCTGGACCTGTCCACTTCTACCCTCTATAATTAGTGAACAAAATTGAGACTCGGATGTTGATAGGCTTCCCACAGCCATATAAATGCTATTTCCATCGTTGTTAATTTTATAGGGTTATCGGATGGGTGAAGGGATGCTCGAACGATACAAGACCGTCGAAATTATTAAGAAATAACGTGTGAGTGTTCCTTTTATACGTATGTTCTCATATTGTGTGTTGCTGTCTCATTTTTGTATATATATATACACACATAAAACTTAGACAGTAACA
This sequence comes from Hetaerina titia, assembly GCA_037158775.1. Taxonomy (NCBI): domain Eukaryota; kingdom Metazoa; phylum Arthropoda; class Insecta; order Odonata; family Calopterygidae; genus Hetaerina; species Hetaerina titia. The sequence goes on along the minus strand of CM073769.1, from coordinate 96,044,458 downwards.
CACAGCACGGGAACACACACACACACACGCACACACACACGCGCACACACACACACACACACACACACACATATATATATATATATATATATATATATATATATATATATATATATATATATATATATATATATATATATATATATATATATATATATATATTCATTCACATTGAAATAGAGATAAGGAAAAATGGTAAAGGAACACATATAAAGGACGAACGCTTTATAAGATCGCAGATTTCAGTGTAAAGGTATCGTTCCTCGATAGCTCAGGTGGTTTAGAGCATCCGCCCGGCAAGTGGAGAGATCCGGTGTTCAAGTCCCGGTCGAGGAAAATATTTTTACATTCGTGATCTGCTCACATCCGCCATCCCCACCTCTCTTGTGTTCGTCCTTTATATGTGTTCCTTTACCATTTTTCCTTATCTCTATTTCAATGTGAATGAATATTTATATTCGCCATATGGCGGTATTTCGTGTTTGAATGTGTATATATATATATATATATATATATATATATATATATATATATATATATATATATATATATATATATATATATATATATATATATATATATATATATATATATAGAAAGAAAAAGGCTAAGCTAAATATTAAAATAGGAGGGAAAAAAATAGAGCAGGTAGAACAGTTTACATATCTCGGAAGTGTTTTGGACCAACACGGTCAAAGTGGTAGGGACGTAAGGAGAAGAATTGCGCTAGGCAAGGAGGCTTTCTCAAGGAGGAGGGAGTTGATGACGGGGACGTTGAGTAGGGATGTTAAGACAAGACTCGTAAAAACTCTGATATGGAGCGTAGCTATGTACGGCGCGGAAACATGGTCGCTGAAGCAGGAGGATAGACGTAGATTGGAGGCTTTTGAAATGTGGGTGTGGAGAAGAATGGAAAAGGTGAAATGGACCGAAAGGAAAACAAATGAGGAAGTACTAGAAATGGTGGGGGAGGAGAGGGGTTTGTTGAGAGAAATCCTATGGAGGCAGGAAAAATGGATGAAGGGCGTATTGAGCGGTAGTGGAATGTTGAAGAGGGTAATAGAGGGAAGAATGTTGGGCAAGCGAGGTAAGGGTAGGAACAGGATAGGGATGTTGGACGAGATGAAGGGAGGAAAGAAGTACACCGAGATGAAGAGGGACCTGATATAGATTAGTTTGCTAGGTGGGGAGTCACAAAATGTTTATTTGATAGTTGGGTCCATCCAAAAACCTACCTTAACCGGTAGATTACCTAAAAAAATATATATATATATATATATATATATATATATATATATATATATATATATATATATATATAACTTTTGGACGGCACAATAGAACACAGAATAAAAAACAGATAACACGTAAAACGTTTTTTTTTACGTGTTATCTGTTTTATTCTGTTCTATTGTGCCGACCAAAAGATATATTGCTCTCGTGAGTACTTCCGCATCATCTATATATATATATATATATATATATATATATATATATATATATATATATATATATATACATGTACATATAATAGGGAGGGACAGTCTACAGTGACGGTTATCGGCGCGTCGCGTCGGTCCGAGAAAAGGACTCCTCATATACCGGGAAGGGGAGGAATGAGGGACGTGTGTGGCAGAGAGAAGGGAGTGGGATATTTGTGCATTCGTGCTGGATCTACTCTTGTTTTCGCGACGCTTAATGTTGTTCACGGGGAACGACTTCTCGCACGTTGCTCCGGAAGGGGTTATCTACGCGACCCACACCCACCGCCTCTCCCTCCCGATCCCCTCGTATATTCCCCGCCACAGTCCGTGGGCTGCGCCGCCCCTAACGCGCCACGCCCCCGTCCATTGTCTGTCTGGCGACGCCGAAGGAGGACAAGGGGCGGGCGAGCGACGCCGACAGCCCCTGGGGGAGTGAGCGTACGACCCCGCGCTCCCGCTCACAAGTTTAGGTCGCTGATTTCCGGAGACTGAAAACTACTTGCTCTGAATTCAATGATCCCTCAAAATACACATTTTATGAGGCGACTTTGCGAAATCAAAACGATTATACCGACCTCGGTCTACATTCCTCAATTAAAGAAATTGCTGAACGTGCAATAATGCAAAACTGAACTGTCAATTAAAACATTTGCACAATAAACATTTGTATCTCTAAGAGCAAATGTTGACTGAGATTTTCTCGTCCATACGTAATCGTATTTTAACGAAGCTGAGTGGTAAACAAGATGCAGAAAATTTCGGAAAATTCAATCACTCCTGTATTATTTGCAAATATATTCTTACGGAAAGAAAAATGCAGCTTATATGTTAATATCACTTCATGTTTTAATGATGATGATGATACTATCTATTAAAACCTGGGTTGTAAGATTAAAACATTAAGTGGAATTAACATAGATGCATTTTTCTTTCCGTTATCGATAGAAAAAACCATAAACACAGAAATCAACCCGGAGGTCGGTTTGGTAGGTGATGGTAGAGTTCACCCAGCACTAAGCCCGACGGCGTGTGAATAATCACACATCAGGGTAGGAGGGCCAGTTCCTTTCCCTGTGCCGGTTACGGTTCCCCAGGAAGATCTGGTACCCGAAAAATCACATAGCTTGGCTGGAGCTGCAGGTGGCCAAAGTGGCTTGCCAGGGAAATCGAACCCGGGCCTTCCGGTCAGCAGTCCAACGCTCTACCCCCTGGACTACAGCGACCCACCCGCAATGGATACGTTCCACAAATTCAAGCCTGAAATAACGAAATCTATTGTAATTTGTTATTCCCTCGGTGGACGTTCTGGTCAGAATCTTGTAAAAGCTCTGTCGTCAAAACATATTAATTTCCCAGAGTAGATAAAACTCATCTCTCCCAGCGATTAGAGCATAATTTGAACGCGAAAATTCCCCCGTGTTTTGCATTAGGTGTTATTGTTTCTATTCTTAAATGAAATGTGTAGAATAATATAGACCATTTACATGAAATAATTCCCTACTTAATGGACTGCGTTATTACTAATTTTTCAGCTATCTAATACCTTGCTAACAGGGTCTCTGGATAAATAATGTCAACAGATTTTTCACAACGCATTGCTATTTTTTTCGAAATTGAAAAACAAATACAAAGATATCATTTGAAAGCTACCGGAATGTGTCGGCAGGAATACAATTCTGATTAATTGAAGGGTAGTCCAATTTAGTTCGTATTACTCTCGCGGTGCAATCACAATGCTTCTAAAAATTTAAAGTATGTAGAGTAGAACTTTGCGAAAAAATTGAAAATTCAAAGTGCCTTTGACAAAAAGGTTACACGTTTGAAATATAATGAGGTCAATGAGCTATTTCCGCAATGTATGCTTGAATGTGGAGCACACATCTCTAATTCGATTCCCTCGAAGGAAATAAGTACTTCTCTGTACTTTATAAAAACTTATTGAATTAAAACTTAACCAGATCCCTCGTTAAACCATTATAAATGTTTATTTCTAAATACTCTTGCCCAGAGTAGAGGAATGAACAGGTTCTTCGAAATGACCCTCGGGCAATCCCAGTCATGTTTCACAGTCTGTTCATTGGTCTTTTGCCTGCACATCTGCGGAAGCTCCTCAAACTCAACGTTCCTCTATCTATAAGTTAAACTACCACGCCAGGAAAGCAAAAACATCCAAACTCGGAGGTGATGACTTCATCTTTTCACACACCTAATGAGCCCATTAATCAAGAGGTAATGCGCATTCGTAAGACTTACCGACAGACACTCACCCTATTATTTCTCTCGTGACAATCTACGCCGCTTTAATCATCGTAATTTACATTTTAATGCTTCCGATGAAGCTTCTCCTGCAACTACTCTTAACTCGAAAATTATTAGTTTCTTTGCGATTATTTACACTTGCCGCTTTCATTATTCCACCATAAGTTAAACTCTGACATACTTGACAGTTCTACCTTTTCCTCTACCCTCCCAATATACGTATTCTCTAAGAAAACGTTATGTCTACATATCTTATAATGCACCAGATGTCATTACCTCTGGTTCCTATCAGTGCCTTGGAGTTTTTCTTTATTCTAATACCCTTCGAGAACCCGTTTCAGTATTCATGCAATTTTCAACTGCTCCAATCATATAATATTTTAACCTCTCCATTTCTTGCATTCCTCTCTTGTCTATTCCATTCTCTGCCCACTCTCGAGATCAGAGAAAAGAACTACCCTCCACATCCGTTTCTCCGCCAAAAATAAATTGAATTAGGGAAACGTTAAGCGATTCTATTTTCCAATTCTATCCCATAAATCTTCCCAAAGCCATAGGTTTCGTTCATCTGGAAGACCTCCAATTTAGTGGATGAAAGCATCACAAATAGAACTCGATTGAAAGCTGAAAAATAGCATCCCAGGAAAATGACATTTAAATCTTTACGAGATTCAATTAATTACCTCTTTCGATTTGACTTGCTCGAAAATTTACTGGTTCTGACACATGAGGACATTTTTTCTTCATTTTACTTTTTGGACATCCCTGGGGTCTCTGGAATCCGCTTTGGCTACAGTCGCCTTGCACTCACACCAAGGGGACCCGCGTTGACTCAATGCAGATTCCACGGACCCGACCTTTTTTTCTGTTCGCCCGGCGAAGGGGTTAGCTTAGTGTGAGCACCCATAATCTCCCGAATGTTCTGATGCGCCGAATCACTCACTTAATCGAAAAAACGCCTTCGACTAACATTCCCAGGCACGGTTTCACCAGCGACAATCAAGCATTAATCGGGGATTATTTCTTGATGTGACAGACGATTTCATTGAATGCATTTCACCGACGAAAATCTGCGTTGACCGAGGATTAAATCGCCGGTGAAACTGATTATGACATTGGCCTATGAAATCGAGTATGAAATAATATTTGTCTGAATAATGTTTTCTCATTACGACTTTAATTTAATTGACACGACAGTTTCGTCAGAGTGCCTATAATTAATGCACACGAAGAAAATGATTGAACTACGCAGTCTACCGTTGATTTTCAAGTTGGAAAGAACTCAAAATCATCCCATTATTTGTAATGAGTCGATTGTTAGTAATCTTACGACATTTTGCACTGGTGATTAATTGAGAAATTTGCTTAACGCTCACTCAGGCTTGTTCCCACGATGTTGTTGGACCGAATTCAAGATATGATCACTCATAAATGGAATGGCGTCGCGAAAGTGACTGTCGATCGAACAAAACTTGATGAAACCGAGCCCTGGTGTATTCGTGAACCTAACGCTTATCTCCGACGACCACGAAATGGCGAATCCGAAACATCGTTTGGACCAACCACGAAATCCGTATGCCACCTTGGAGCTCCCAGTCTTAAACTCGTAACTGGTCACTCCCCACCCCACCCCTCCCCCCCCACCAGGTACACGATACGTTACCGTGCGGCTGTGCTATTATTGCGGTAAATACTGCGGAGCCGGGAGGATTTTTATCAGCGGAGCGACCCAGCATTGCCCGCCACTCATCCATTAGGGGTTTCCCCAATCTCCCCATTGCCTAAGTCCACTTTTTCATTACTGCGGACCCCTGTATTCTGGATTAAATTCCCCGGGGATCCGAGAGCCCTGGCACAGAGCCGTAAATAATTTACACGCAATGCTCCCGAATGGAAAGGCAATTTCATTTGCGTCTTCTTCGCGTCTTCCCGCTTGTACCTTCTTCGGATGGGGAGGAGAAATGTGAAGGCAATATCGGTAACAACGTGTTCATTTATTAAATTTGTCCTGTCGCTTGGGCGCTGGCCGTTGGAGGTGGAAGGGTGAGTGGGGGAAAGTGGGGGAGAACGGGGGAGTTGGATGGATCTTAGACTCCCAGGAGAAGCGAGGGAGGTGCCTTACCTCTTCCCCTTCCCTTCTTCCCAAGGGATACGGAAACCGCTTGCCCAATGTTCCGATTGCCCCGAGAAAAGATTCATCTTCCCCTCTCGCTAATATTATACAGGTAATACAATCGTACGCTATTCAGAACGTATTTTTTCCCGGGCGAGAGTCCTCGAGAAGGAATTACAAAATTTTTATAACTTTGACCATGTTAACGGTCTCTCTTTTTGTCTACGAGGTTTCCCATGACTTATTTCTACTCAGCATTTTTTTCCACTACGAATCAGCTCTTAGGGAGTGATATTTTTCTCTCGAATTATCGTTGGTGATTAGGGCCTTGTCGGTCACTACGCTCGCTAGCGACCACCTTACCCAGGTAAAAGTGAGGGGGAAGACCGATATTTTTCTCTCGGACCGTATCGGAACGGCGACCAGATTTAGACGGAAACTAAATTACGACATGAAACTCGGTGTCGAACCACGTGGGAACACGTAACTACGTCACGTCATAAGTCCGATTATGCGTTGCCGTACGAGTACAATGCCGGGTGGCAGGATGCTTTGCATGTATCCATTGGATGTTCGAGTTTCGATAGACACGGAATTCAGCACTTAGCACAAAGATTTGTAGATACAGAGAGAGTTCCGAAAGTAATGCAATTAAATTTCCCGCGCCACTCCTATTGGTCGGAGTGGAATCGCACCGCTTTGCAGTTGGTGGGGGGAATGCTAAGCTTTGCCGTGACACTAATCTCAGTGCTCTCCAAGCTGTGGAAGCGACAGTACGTCAGTTATTGTAAACCCTTGCGCGCCGGCCGTGTCACGGCAAAAATGGAATCGACGATAGAGCAACGTTACTCGATTACTAAGTTTTTTGCTTAACTGAAAAATCTCTTGAGGAGACTAACAAAATGATTCGTGAGGCTTGCGGAGACTCTGCTCTGGCCTAATCATAAGTTTCGATGGGATTAAAGGCCTTTAGGGCCAATATAGATCCAATCAGCCATAACGAAGACCTAGCGGGAGGTCCCCGAAGACGCCTTCCAGGGCGCGTACCGGTCAGGGCAGAGTCGCTGGAAAAAATGTGTAGAGGCCCAAGGACAGTACTTTGAAGAATTTGAATTGTTTGTGCAAATATCTTCAATAAATTACTAAAAATATATATAATTGCATTACTTTCGGAACAAACCGTACGAACTGTACGTGCTGTTGTTAACTTGGTCTGTATTCCTGCACCGCTTCGCCTTGAAAGGGTTGCAAGTGATTGATACTATCCCGTTATGGCATTTAGTGCTTGATCCCTTGATGAAACTACAGATCCAAAGTCAACCTCCAGGGTTCTATGTTCGAGACGAGAGCTCGAGTACTTCCAGTTTCGCGGCGGCCGCAGTCGGATCCTCTCCTTGTGACGAGGGCGAAATACCGTAAACGTCGGGTCACATGCCTGGATGAAACTTCTGATAAGCGCCTCTACAACGGTTCCCGGTCGCATTTTCCTGATATGGCGATAAGATACCAGGTTGATATGCAACAAGTGTGGGACCAACTCCATCAGATCGTGTCACACAGGGAGGACCGCCGCGCAGCCAACTACCTGAGATAGTGAACGCATTTTCAGCAGGTGCTTAACGAGGCGAAGGGAGAGGTGGAGGGGTCGAGGATTCCGGAGAGACAGGATGATAAACGTTCGCTACCTCGAAAGGAGAAACAATTCGTAATTAGAAAATGAGTTGCTCATGTGTTAAAAATACGCTGTAAAACTCCTCGAGATCATTCAAATCAATCAAAATACATTGGATAATTCAGATGGAGGGAGAGATTTAATTAGAGAAAAACATTATGTTCCCTGTTTTATTCCATGAACGCATTCCATGCGGAATATTCGGATTGGTCTAAATAAGAGATCATTGAGACGGATGTTCTTATTTCCCGACAAGGTTAACCAAGCTGTGTTGCAGTCGCTTCGGTATTCCAACTCCGACGCACACGTTGTACACGACATTTATTTCCTCCACCTTCGACCAAAATGAAGTCCAAGACCGAAAAGTTTAGGCAAGAAACATGACCATTCTTCCGCTTCCTCTTCCTAATTTGACTGCCAAATACTAACGTTCGCTTTCACTCGACTTTCGGCTGTCTTCACCAATTCGTATTTGAAATGAATGCCACCTGAGAATATTTTCTATTTTGGCGAACAATAATAGGCGATTTTTGACGGAGTGCCAACTTCCTGAAGAGGAAAAGTCACCAAAAAAATTAACATGCTTTTTCATAAAATGCAAATCGACAAATTACCATCTTGACTTTCAATCATTATTCAGCGCTCCATAAGTTTTCGCAAAGTAAACATAGGAAACAAGTTTCCCGCGTGTCATCGGTTTGAAACTTGGCTGACATCGATTCCAAACTTTCCCCTACATTTGAAAGTACGGCCGACTAAATAGTGTCACTCACACCTACGAAAAAAATAAAACAATTTGACAGTGACGTAGAATACTCAACGAGGTTGGAGAAAGTGATGCCGAATATTTCGGGCCCTTTCCGATGTACGCGGCGTCTGAAAAGAAGGGAGGGAAGTTCAAGAGGGAGTGGAGACAAAATAATATCCTACATTGTATTTATTTATTTATATTTATATGCATAGTGCCCATTGAAAGAAACCCACGGTTTAAATTAAGAAATACCGTATAAGAGTGCCCCAATGATATTGGTTACTCATTACTTCCATTCGTTTTCCAGGCATCACTTCCCTTGTAAATTAGGTGCCCTTAAAGTGTGTTTGAATCGTGGCGAAACATTCTTACTGATAAAAATAACCTGCAAAGTTGAGGTGGTGCATCGATATTAGTTGAAAGTCTGCTTTAAATACCCGTTAAAGTATATGTAATTCTCGGTATTTGGATACCTGTATACCAATGTTTCTAGAATGTTCATGCTGACCCATGTTCGCGAACACAGCAAAATAGTATTTCCACATTACAGCCAGAAAAAGACTGTCTCCAACTCACCCACTCGGCCCACTCTGTCAGCGTATCTGCGTTTGCAACCGCTGAACGAACGATACAAAAACTGACGGGAAGGGGGTTCATTAGCACGCCCCAAATACCGGCAATAAAGGGTCAAAGGTACATTGCTTCGTCACAACCATCCATATTCGTTATGCGCGCCTCTGTTGGGAACACCGATGCAGCCATTCCCGCGAAATCAATAATACGCCATCAAAACCATCAATCCGGCGCTGTGGAGGAGGGGGAGGGTGGAGAGAAGACTAAATTAATCTGACCTGTTGGCCAACGACTGCAATTTCATCAGCTGGAACAAGCCTGCCGTGACGTAATTATTCCCCGAGAGTGACAAAGATATTGGACGCGCGAATAAAAACAGGGAAGTACTCCTTCCCTTCTGCTTGCTTCCCTTACTTCTCTCCCGAATCGGTCACGAGACTACTCAGAGATCGATTTGCTTAACCCCTGAGAGATTGTTGATTAGATTCTCCCCTCCCGTCTACCCCCAAAGAACAGCAAGGAGTTGACGGAGCGAGGGGAGAGGCTATCGGGGTAAACAAAACGGAACGAGAGTAAACAAACTTTCGGGCGCAGCGGAAAAGTGGAGGGTGGCTTTCCCATGATAACTTGGCCGGGAAATAGAAGAGCACGACAAAACCATTAGATAATTGCGGTCAAACCATGAGATTAATGGTGACATTTATTTAAGAGAGGTAGAGACGGGCTTATTTTTTTTTCTTTTCCGCCGAGAAAGTGCTCTCGCATTCCTCTTCGGTTTTGGGAAACACTCGTTTACTTTGTGCGCCAACTGCCGTCGGTTCGTTCCACGTAAAACCCGAGTAAATATGAATAAGACACATCACATTGGAGATGACCGCAGCCGTCCAATTTTTCGTCCAAAGTTTTACGAAAATAGTTTTCCCGAACAATGGTTTGCCAAACCGCATAGCATTTTAGTCACGCTGTGGGATGCTCAAGCAGATGGGTTCACGAAGGTGAAAACAAACCGCCGCTTACTATTGACACCAACTGCCTCCGAAGCGGAGCGAACCTTTAGTTTTGCTGATGCGGCAGAGAAGTTTTTGAGTCCTACTTTAGTTCAGCGAAAAACATTCTCTCGCCAAGTTACGGGCCGATGATAAAAATGGGCGGTCAGGTTTCTCTCGGTTCTACATCGCTTAAGTGAGTGAATGCGTTCCTCGCTATTGAAGCATAAGAAAAAAATAAAACGTGTAAGCACGCGTCAGGCGTCATTAAAGGGTTCATTTTGAACTAAGCACAACATTAACATCGGTCAATCCGCGATATTACCGCTACTCATCTTGCGAATAGACATAGCCATTTCATTTAACCCCTAGCTACAATAGACGACTCATTGATGAGGGTCGAGAAAGAATCAGTCCGGTGACTTTCCCCGTGAGTGCTTTCTGGAAGTACCGTCGGATCAAAACTACATAACGTACCCTCGCGTCGAAAATTTACAAGAACCGCTGCCTTGAAGTTTGCTCCATTTTGCGCGGATGCAGTCAATAGGTCTTCGTTTCCCACGCGTGACTGCGGGGAAGTCCTTTCCGTCGCTACGGAGACGACGGACGACGTGTCGTTCCACAGATTCGCTAGAATCAACGCACGAGTCCTGGGGGTGGGGCCAGGATCAGAGCCATATTAACAAAAAGAAGCCGTTGGCTTAAAAAAAAATTTTAAATTTCATGAATATCCCAGGGCTAAGGCAAACGTCGTCCACTCGATCCTTCCGCGAGGCGACCGACGACGGCCAGGCGGGCGTCCGGGTCCGCCGCCGCAGTTTGCGAACCCACCCCACTCCCCGTGCTCGACGCTGGACGAGTACGGGGGGGGGGGCGTTGGAGAGGGGGAAGAGAGGTACGGCATCGCCGTCTTCATTGAAAAAAGACCCCCAAAAAATGGTCCGCACGTGATGTCCCCCAGTCACCCCCATCATCGATCCAATACCTCCTTCTCCAGTCCCCATTCTCCCCCACCCCACACCCCCTTCTCCCCCATCCTCCTAGCCCCTTTAACCCTTTCCCACCCCCTCTTTGAAGAAAATTTAAAAAAAGATTCTAAAAAAACCAACCGGGTACCGTCATTCTCCATTTTATTTTTCCATCCCTTCGACGAGAAGTCAACAATGGATCGGGAATTTTCGGGACCTTGGAAGAGGAGTGGCGGGACGTGAAAATAGGGGAAAAACGTAGTTTTTAAAAAATACAAAGGGGTAACAGCGAGGAAAAAAAATTTGAACAAACGAAAAAAAACGGAACATTTCCGACAGTCTTGTGCATGAGTTTCCCACCCTCTCTCACTCTCTTCTCCTTTCCCTTTCTCTCCTTCCCATTCCAATTCCCCGCCTCTCCTTGTCGGATCGATGTTCTGCGTGTGATTGAGACAATGGTGGTGCAACAACCAATCCTTCGGCTCGGTAATCTCCTCTTTCACTTTCCTTCACCGACGGGAAAAATATCGACCGGCGACGGTTAGCGCTTGTTGGCAATGGCAGGGGCGGGATTTTTATGTTTTTTTATTCCCCCCCCCCCTTACCCACCCCACCACTTGGAAGCGACGAGGATTGCGACGGGATGGTGGGAGGAGGAGTGATTTGGGGGAGGAGAAAGGGTTAAGACGGAGAAGGGGAGGGGACGGCAGGAGACTGGAATCGGGGGGAGTGGGAATCTGACGCCGCCCGACCGACTCGGAGTCAAATGTTTGGAGGGACGCGGTTTGGAAAAGACACTCCGGAGGGAGAGGAAGTCGGGTCCACGAGGGGAGAACGTACGCGGAAGGCATTCCGTATGTAAACGGTCGGGAGGCCGGGGTTCGGCCCCGTTTTACATTCATTCCCGACACCACAAACGGTAGGCCACGGCCAGGGTACCAACGGGCCCTTGTGTCTCCCCTAGTGGCCACCCTCGGCAGGATTTCACCCTCAACTACCTCCTGTTCATCACTTCGCTAGTATCAGTGGTGTATCGTAGGTGCACGAGAGCTGAAGGCTAACTGAGGAGTATACAATATTTCAACAGCTTGCGATGATTTCCCTCAGAAATATCGAAATGACCAAACCAAGGCCAAAATCATTAGTCCTACAGGACCAATATTGTGCCTCGATATTGCTTTTTGAACCTTTTTCACTGATTCCTCTAGGGATAGTGAGATACACAAACGAATGAAGTTACGTTAACATTCACAATGTATGGACACAGAGATACAATACAGTGAAAAAGTATATCTGTTGAAAAACATGTACGTATCTGTAATACGTGTACAACGGAACGGCAGAATACGAGTGGACCTAACTGAGAAACAGGAAAAAAATGGATATGAATAAGTACATGGTGGTACTCAACAAAAGAAAATGTGTAGGTACGGTCAGGGAAGAAACTTTAATCTAACGAATTACATTCATTAAAGAGAATTAATTTACTTGGGATAAAAAAAGAATCACCGCCACTATAGTGGAAGGTAAGAAATCTATAATCTCTTCAGTAAGATATTGTTAAATAGTATTAATAGATTATTAACCGTTCGAATTGAGACTAAAAGAGTTTATAAGGCGAGAAAACAGTTAAAGCGCATAAACGACAAACGCATTGCACGGGAATTATCTTCTAGAACACGTGCATCTGCTTCATGAACCCTGAGGTCATCGAGACCAAGCGTTAACCCCTGAGCCTTCCTTGTAGCGAATGATTCTGTATCCGAAGACCCCCTACTATAAATTGCAACGAAAGTTGAACCTTGAAGGAATCACCCTACGCAATTATGAATCTCCACTAAACTTGGAAACAACAACTATACGATAGCACATACTTTACTTGTTATGTCACAGTATGCGCGAAAGTTTAAGACTCGCTGGGGAAAGGAAACTGCGCAGTACATTCAGGCCGAAGGTACGAGTATCTATCTGCAAGCAGAAGCATTAATGTTCTTTTCGGCTTCGGTTTTTTCCGACATTCCTGTCTCGTGTGGGGACAGTAACGCCGATGGAAAAAATCTTCGGAGTGCAGAATGACTTCTCAATGAACTTGAAAAAAAGACCGATGCAGCTGGCTGGGGTACTTTCCGGAAATGGAACCGCTGGGCTTGCGGAATAGGCCTCCCGAACAAAGGCTGGTTCACACGCACGGGCCGGCGGAGAATGAGGCAACACGCCACGTGATCCGAATGCGGCGATGGCCGGGCGAGGGAGACGTGTTGAAAGAAGATATTGTGCGCCTAAGCTGAACACAGGGCAACCTTCTTTCGGCGACGCAATGGTAAGGCGCTCGATATTTTTTTAAGTCGCATTCATGGTGATTGAGCTCAGTATAGATAGTCACCTTTCGGATCTAGGAATCTCTCTGGATTTGCCAATGGGAAACATTCCCATTGATGTTTTGCAGTGGGAGGCTTCTGAGATATATGCAGGTTAGGTCTAAGATTATAAAAATAGTCATAAAACTGTTTACTGTCGCGATATACGTTTCTAAGGAGACGTATACCTCGTCCACCCGATAAGTGATTTCTTCCTGAACTAAACTAACCGTACGCATAGGACACCAGGGATTTGATATTCCTCCATTGTACACCTTTCACTGAGGGCAAAGGTGAAGAGTTTGGTGGCTTGGGAGCATGGCTATTGGGATAAAAGGACATAAATATTGCTATACGTAAAATATTTTCTAACCTCTAACACATTTTGGTGGCGTCCGGGACACTAGGAACCTGAATCCTCAACTTCGACTACCGCCAAATGTACCGTACCATGGAATTAAGGAGCTTCTGAGAAATAACAAGACTGAATTAATTTATTTTTACAGAAACGAGGTATTACCGACATTTGCCTCCTTAACTCCTACTGAAAGTAGACTCGATTAAATAGTTAGGCGTCACTCTCACTGGAGTCCTCTCCTGGGTGAAACACATACGGGGAATATGTAGACAAGCCAACAAAAAATGTGTATTTATTGGAAGAGTATTGGAATAAGGTGATGAAAAGGTAAAAGAAAAATGTTAACTGTCGCTAGTCAGACCACATTTAGAATATGATGCTAGTGTATGGGATACCCATGAAGTTGGATTGATTGCCGCATTAGATCACATGCAGCGTAGAGGAGCTAGATTTGTTAAACGTTGTTACAATACGTTCATGGGAAAAATTATATCTTAAATCTGTCTGTCCTACACTTAAATCTCTCGAAATTTATTGACATGACCTCTCCTACCATAGTACGATGGGACTAATTACACATTTTCAGAATCATTGCTAACATCCTTTTAATGCATGCAAGAGATTTATAGTGTAATTCAACCTTCGCCTTGTTACCGTAGCGAAGGTTGAATTACACCACATTAATTGATGAATTTGGCCCTTTCAATAAACGGGGTGAGTTTCATTATTATGATTACCACACAAAAGCAGAGTATGGTGTTTATGATTCTTCTGAGATTAATATAAAAGAAATGTATACATGAACAGATGCAAGTGGCGTATTATGTTTACGATATTAACTCCGTGGTCAAGAGTAAGATACGTTTGTTCGTCGTCAATGGAGTAGTTTACAGATATATCCGTATTCCGGGGCATAAAACAGCTTTAACAGATGACCTGAATGCTATACAACGTTGGTGCGACACTTAACTATTAGAATTTCATTTAAAAAGTTGCAAAGTGATTAATGTTTGGAATCAGAGCAAAGCTTTCTCGAACGCCTAGTCTCCACATGAAATTTTCATTACACATTCTGCATTTTTAGTATTTAGTGTACCCTACCATATGAGGATGAAAAAACAGCATCTTCTCGTCATAGTTTTCAGAGAAATTTACGTACAAATCCAAGACTTTTCACTTGAACTTAAGCCAGTACTAATAACAAGTATTCCCACTTGATTGAAACTACGGATACAATTTTTTTGGGATTATACATGGTTTTTATAAAAATTATCGGGAAAAGTTTTGGAAAAATGTAATCACTTCAGATATTACTACAATGGCTCAAAATTCTTCTAAGTACATCCCTTTAGTGTCGACACACTTTTTTGGCAGATTTTCCATGACTCGGAAGCCTCCCCGATAGGCAGATTCCAGATAATCCTCAAGAGATCGCGTACAAGCTGCTTTGACGGCGCTTAGGGTCCCATGGTGGTGGTGTCCTTTGAGGGAGGATTTCACTTTCCGGAATAGGAAATAGTCGGATGGTGCCAAGTCGTGACTGTAACGGGGTTGGGGAATCGTCACGATGCCGTCGCAAAAGGTCTTCGCAACAGAAACTCCACTCTGCTCAAGGTTGTCCGTCAAGACATTCGGACCGAGTTTAGCAAAGATCTTTCACATCGCCAAATTTTCAGTGATAATGGTGCACACTTTTTCATCACATTAATGTCAATACGATCTGCGATCATGCGAACAGTTAAATCTACGGTCTGTATTCAGAACTTCACGCAATGCGCATCAGGAATAAATTGTTACCGATACTTTCTTTCAAACCTTGCATACGGGAAAAGACGGAATTAATCCTTAAGAGCTGAAGAATTTTTAGAACTCAAATAATAGCGGACAAAGGTACTCGTAGTACTTCTTGTTATGTCATCGTATTAGACATAGAGCATAATAAATTTTCGATGGATAGGGTATTTTTCTTCCAACTAGGGAAATGAGGAATGAGTATCAAGTGTTTCCAGATACGTACAAAGTTTAAAAAAAAAACCCTTCTTAAAGATAGATGCTGATTTTCTAAAATGTACTTTACAAGGTAAAAAGATTCCGGATGAATTTGATGGAAGTCGAAGAGATGACCACTTGCAAAATCTTAATTTGTGTTACAGGGGAACAAAGGACCTGGGTGGAAATTAAATATCACTCTTCAAATTATCTTATTTCATATTGGTATAAAAATGATTTATAGTTCTCTTAGGAAATCAATTACGATTTTGACCACCCATGGGATTAATTCCTATTCGTAAAAAAATTGGGACAGCCCATTTATTCACACAGGGGGGACACTCACAGGTCTTTCTCTTTTATCTGCTCCATGCTCCCCAAGAGAATCAGAATCCCGTCCCAGCAATTAAAACGAGAAAAATCAGTTACCCCAAATAATTCTTCTGTGATGAGCGTGTCAGCTCCGCCGACCGACGCCCATAAAGATCGAATTCGACCTCTCCAACCGTCGATACGCCACCCTTCCAGTGTCCTCCGCAGCCGTCGAAATAAAGAGTCGCGGGAAGGGGCAGGGGATTCGGGGAAGGGAGGGGAAGGCGAGGGTGGGTGGGAGGGAGACCGTGTTCCAGGTGTGCTTGAAGAGGGAGAGAGAGAGAGAAAGAAAGAGAGAGAGAGAGGTGGGCGTGTGGAGGCAAGCCTAGAGGGCGAGTGATAATGGCTGAGGAGAGCGTACTTGCGCGATTTCTGTGTGAGTGCGAGTTTGCGTGTGACGTAGACGGAATATTCGGCCGGTTTCAGGAGGAAAGAGAGGAGATGTGGAGGGTGGTTGTGAGGACAAGGAGGAGAGAAAGTGGTGTGAAAAGAAGATGAGGTGGGACTGGTGCACGTGCGCTGCTCGTTGTGCCACCTTTCCCAGTGGTAGATCCCCGCGTGCAGCTTGCGTAGAAGAGACGGAGATGGCGGCGCGCTAATCAACAAATATTCCCGGACCACGCCCACCAGTTCCTCTTCCTTCCCAGTCTACCGTAATCATACCCCTCCAACTCTCAACGTTTTGTATTTTTCAATGCCTGGTATTTCTATATCGAGGAGGGATTCAACCATAAGAAAAAAAATAATAACGAAGGTTCTCAAGAAATAGGAAGGCTTATGGTCAGCATTAAAGTTGGAGGCCATACGTTGGAACGGGTAGAGTGAACTGTAATTTTTGGGGGAAGTTCTTTGGCTGAAAATTGACAAAGCATTGAAGACATTAAGTGAACGACTGCGTTACGTGACAAATATTTTACAAAACGGAGGGTGTTGATGACAAGGACTGTGAGTAAAAATATGAAGAAACAATTCGTGAAAACTGCAATATTAAAAGAAGTTTAGTATCGCTCCGAAACTTGGTCAATAGGTCAAGAGGATAAGAGTAAGGCGGAAGCATTCGAGATTCGGGAAGTGAGAAGGCTCTTAGGAGAAATTCAAAGAATTCATGAGAAATATATGCAGGGGGTACATAAGTGACAGTAGGCTGTTAAAGACGGTAATAGAGGGGAGAATGGCGGGAAAGGAAGGCAGGGGAGGAAAAGATGAGGCATTTTGGATGGTATTAAAGGAGGTAGACCGTCGGGGGAATCTACAAAAATGACTTTAAGTCGCCTATGAAACCAACCTTCGGGTCGATCCCTTGGGTTGGCATGGTTTTTAGAGGGCAATCACGTAGATTCAACTTAGGCATAACTTGGAGAACCGCGGCAATGTGTAGTTTCGGGGTTAAGCGAAAACCTATTCTGTGCAGTATACTCGTACAATTGCTAACAATGATAATATTCTATATATAATATTTACGTAAAATTTTAGGTAAGTCTGTAAAATATTCAAGGTTTTGCAACATAAGTCGGGATTCCTATGAGAAGCGTCGTTAGCTTCAGCTCATGAAGTTAATCTATGTACTTACACATTTTTATCAAATATTAATTTCACCCCCACCGAATTCCACCAAATTTTTATCTCTCTCCCTCCCAAACTTCTCTCCGTCGCCCCATTCACATTCCATAGAGAAAGAAACGCAGACCGAATGCCGCCCCTGCGACTTGCAGACGGGATTCGTCCCGAGTCACACGAACGCGCCAACCCCCTGACTACCATATCCCTTCACCCCCCTCGAATTCACGCACACCCCCTCCACCGCTCCCCTTTGACTCCCGTGCACAACAGACCTCCGATGTCCCCACGCCCACCCCCTCCACCGAAAACCGCCCCTTGCTCACTACGCCGTATCCTCCCCTCCCTCCCCTTCCTCCACGGCACACACACACTAACCTCTTCCCCTCCCACCCCACCCCCTCTCTCCTCCTCCGCCGACAGAACCCCCAAACCACTCCGTTCAGACACTCCCGCTCCTCTCCTCTCTCCCAAAGCCCTCGTCTTCGTCTCCATAAAGCCGGGATATAAACACGGGCGCACAAAGGGATCGTGAGTGTGCAGGGGGCGAGGGGGAGGGAGGGAGAGGCGGGGAGAGAGAGATGGTGCGGGAGGGAAGGGGAGAGTTGGGGGTGAGGTCGAAGACGAAAGAGCCGAAACGTGGTGACTCCGTGGAAAAAAGCATGCGCTCCGCGTATTTACATGCGCTGTGCATAATGTGGTGTACGGTCACCACAAACACACGACCACACGCGTGCACACGGGAACGCACGGACGTGAACTTCCGAACCTAGAACGAACGCTCTCTCACCATCATGGTCTCACCTGAAATATTTGAGCGCTCCGCCGTTGTTTCGGCGGGGAAGCGGACGAAAGGGGAGGACTGTGGAGGGGGAGAGGCATAAAAACGGGGACAGAGTAAGAGTAGGAAGGAGAGACAAAGAAAGACAGGAAGAGAAGGTCGGAAAACTCGACCGATGCCCCCGTCCCCGTGTCTTCTTCCTCCGCCATCCTTCCGAGCCGTCGCGCGGTGGTGCCGCGACCGGCCCGCCGCCACTCCCAGAATGCACGGGGCTGAGGGATTTCGATCGGATAGGAAGAAACAACACGACTCGATTCCACTCGCAGCGTCAGCGCGAATCAATTTCGAAAAAAAAACAGTTCTCTTCGGTCCCTCGGGGAGGCGTGCGTGAATAGTTTTTTCTTAACAATAGCACTGTCGAGAGTGGAAAAATCGACGAATCTCTTGGGAATGTCCCTTACGTTCCCGTGACTCAACCCAACGCCGATCTCCTCACATGACTTCTGAATTAGTTAGAAATATGAAAATACGTTTTACTTCACT
The DNA here is from genome assembly GCA_037158775.1 of Hetaerina titia. NCBI lineage: Eukaryota > Metazoa > Arthropoda > Insecta > Odonata > Calopterygidae > Hetaerina > Hetaerina titia. The sequence continues at coordinate 96,025,695 of CM073769.1, read as the reverse complement.
GAGATACGTCCTGACCTAGGCGATAATAGCGATTACTCAAAGCTCTTTCGATCAGCTTGAGAATTTGCAGAAAAGAATAACATTTGGCAATTGACCAATCTTAATCAAAAAGTGTTCGATACTATGTCACTCATATTAGACACAGTGGTGACTTTATAAACCATATAAGTATCTTGAACGCAATAAATGACATGTGAACACAAATGTATGCGTGCAGTTGCGTGAGTGCACGAACGGAAAAAACAATGACAATCAGTTGGCAAAAAATTTCATAAAAGAAAGGTATTAAAAATTAAGAGGACAGAACAAGACAATTTTTTTTGTTTCGGAGTCATACAGTCTTCGTAAGTCCGAGATAGGCTCTTCTTATTTGCTAAATTACACAGCTAATTATGCAGGCGTATTCAAGTGTGGGTGCCTGTTATGTGGATTGAAAAATGAATTTATTTTTAACACACATTCTGACACGATTTTCACTTAGTAAGTTTTAATCAATCCTCGAGACACACCCTTACATTCAGACCCCCCCCCCCTTCCCCTAAGTTTGCACACTAGGTCTATCCCTTTCCGCCACGGCGTTTTAGAACGATGGCAGAATGGTGAGCAAGGAAGCAGAGAGGGGGAGGTGTAGGGGGAGGAATGAGGGACAGAGAGAGAGAGAGAGGCAGGGATGTAGGGGGAAGTATGGAGGCGTGGGAGGAGGACGGGGGGAGCCGGCGTTCGGCCTTTTAACCGCCCCCTTCCTCCAAGTCGCCGTCTTTAGAAGCGGCGTGAGTGGGGGAGGAGTGGTGCCAAAAACTCTTCGGGCCACGTGATCGCAATAAAATCTCGCTGGACACGAGAAAAACGCAGATCTAAAGTGAGTGAACGCGGAGAATGAATGCAGGCTAAATGCGTAGGGAAGGATAATATATCTAATTCCACCCTCTTTTCCTCCACCTCTTTAAATCACTAATTAATGTGAATCACTGAATTCGGAATTAATGCACGTGAATATCTGCGTCACACCTGCCCAAAATTTTTCCCAGCGCCAATTTCAGCGCCAGCGTCGGATGCTCGGCAAGCGCTTCAAATTATTGACCGCGTATAGTATTCCCTTTTTTTCTGTTTCAGGATAAACCAATTAGAGGAATGGAGTAATATTGAAAGCCTCCAAAGAAAATGATAGGATATTTAAGCATCAATCAAAATAAGTGCCTCCGCATGAATAATCATATCACCCTTGCTAATTCAGGTGTGTGAGCTTGAATCGGTCTTTAAATATTAAAGTCTTCCTCGCGATATAATTTTTCGGCGTCCCAGGGCCTAACCAGAATATCCGTTGATCCGCCCAGCCGAACGCCTATCGCGCGGGAATTACGAACGTACCCTAATTATTATAAGGTAATCTACCGGTTAAGGTAGGTTTTTGGATGGACACAACAATAAAATAAATATTTTGTGACTCCTAACAAAATACAATCCAGCAACCTACTCTACATCAGGTTCCTCTCCATCTCTGTGTACTTCCTTCCTCCCTTCATCCCGTTCGACATCCCTATCCTGTTCCTGCCCTTTCCTCGTTTGCCTAACATTCTCCCCTCTATTACAGTCTTTAACATCCCCCTGCCGATCAATATGCCCTTCATCCATGTTTCCTGTCTCCATAGGATATCTCCCAAGAAACCCCTCTCCTCACCCACCGTACCTAGTACTTCCTCATTTGTACCCTAATATACAGACAAAACAAATGAGGAAGTACTGGAGATGGTGATTGAGGAGAGGGGTTTGTTGAGAGGAATCCTATGGAGGCAGGAATAATGGATGAAAGGTGTATTGAGCGGTAGTGGAATGTTGAAGAAGGTAATAGAGGGGAGAATGTTGGGCAAGCGAGGAAAGGGCAGGAACAGGATAGGGATGTTGGAAGGGATGAAGGGAGGAAAGAAGTACACAGAGATGAAGAGGGACCTGATGTAGATTAGGTTACTGGATTGGGTTTTGTTTGGAGTTACAAAATGTTTATTTGATAGTTGTGTCCATCCAAAAACCTACCTTTACCGGTAGATTACCTAATAATAATAATACAGACAAATTAAAATGAATGTGATTTAATCATAAAAATGCTGAGCGTCGTCAAATGAAGATCGATTCCAGTACCATTCTAGAAAATCCGATGACTGGGAACGTATTGTTTCCCATTTTTAGCGAAGGGTTCCCACATGAATGTTCACTGTCATCAGGCTTTCCCTCGAAAGTTTCGTTCCGCCATAATGAGCTTTCCCCTTCTCTATCAACCCACCTCAGCATCTTTCTCTTGTTTCTCTACACTCTTCCTCGTTACCCTAATTTCAACATCTCAAAAATGCTCAGATTGTCCTGAATTACAGAAATGACCACAGTAGTACCACTGTCAACTGTATATATACTCGAACCATTCAACAGTGACTGTTTTACGCTCATAGCATCACAGGGTGGATGATCAAGGGCTCAGTATAGAGTGAAAAACAACTCGAATGTTGGTTTAAGAGATGATGGTGTATCTCAAATCGTTCTTTGCCCAAATGTGGGTGAAATTCATAGGCTAAGGGAATGGTGGTCAGTTACTTTCCAGTGCCATCATCTATTGTTTCCCAGGAGGATTGCATGCTCGAAAAATCGCACTGGCCACATGAAACTGAGGGTGTTCAAGCTAATGAGAACCAAACCCAGGCTCTCCGGTCGGTTGTAGAGTGCTCTACCGACTACGCTTCCACGCCCACCCCCAGCATTAATAATTCGCCACAAAAAAAGCTTGACTTATCTCTTTCGTAAATGGTTAACAAGGTTTTTATACTCCCTCGTACTTTCCCTCGCCGATAAATCCACGGTCACTCATGACAGGAAAGTAATTAATTTCTCAAACGTAAAGGTCTGAAGTTTCTTTCATGTGTAGACTTCGCACCACTTGAACCCGTTTCTAAGGAACCTAGAATCAAATCAGCGAAATTAAAAGCCAGTTAACCTTTTGAAGTATCAAATCTCCAACGTTACAACTTGCGAATCTTTCTGGGTCAGAAACTAATTTGTTTTGTGAGCGATATTTTCCACGTTTTTGTCTTAAACTCGTTGCACGGTTTTCTTTTTTCATTATTTCTCTGCAATTCAGATCATTCCTACTTCAGTCCAATAAATTCACAATCCAATCCCAACTGCTACATAGGGTTTGAGTTGAGATATTCTCTGGATTTCACTCGGAACTCGTGAATATCAACCCTTTCGAGAGGTAGTGGGAATCGTTTTGCAAAACGTTGCTCATTTTTTGTTGCTTTTCGAATGGCTTCTATCGGAGAAGTGATGAATTAACTCCAAAACGGTTTTTTTTTACCTCGAGATGGCTCTAGATTTGGCTGGTTAGTCCAAATATATTCGGTGGAACAGTTTATTCATGGAACTCACCCAACCGTGACATGAGCTTGGGAGCGACGCTTGAAAGAAAGGCAGTTCGAAAAAGCCTCGGGAAATACATTGGTGGCTGACGTCGCGGGCTCCACCCGGTGAATGTATCATCCACTTATTCCCCGTATACAAATTTCAAAACGTTAAGCCAGTATTCCCAAACCGTGTGTTGCGGCGCCCTTGGGACTATTAAACTCTTGAAGGAGTCTTTTTAAAAAAGTACGTATTCCTTTCTTTGAAATGTCCTGATATTTCCCCATCCCTTGCTGAATAGGCAAGGAGAACCATAGAAGTGCATTAAATTTTACATTAATTATTTAACGGAGATCAGTGACTTGTTAATGTAGCGAAATGATTCATTACAATTTTATTGCAAATAAAACTGCAAAAATATTACAAAAAATCGTTAAGTTCGATGGGAAAACTTAACAAACATTTCATTCCAAAAAAGGAAAGAAAATTCCCTGTACAAAACGTCCAGGACCTGAAACATGAGGTCCACCATAGAATTGCACTGAGATCTCGCGAAACTGTAAAATTGCATTTAAAAAAATTGAACCCTCTTTTTTTTTGCTTCCGCTTCCATTATTCACTCTCAATGTTCACTTCTACGTGGGTGTACTTCAGATTATGCAAAAAGTATCATTTGTCGATTGAGACCTGTGGCGAGGGTATGCGGTTGAGTCAATGAAAGTTTTAGTACTTGGACTTTCAACTCTTCGAGATCCAGGGAGCCTCATTGAATAACTATCAATTAAGTGATATGGAACTAAATTATTAAGGGGTTGATGGGAATTGGCTGATCGACCCGAGAATACCATTTTCTACAGAAGCCACATGACGAAAAGGGTTGGAGCGCATTTTGGTCGCAACCTTCTCTCTCTCGCACTCTTCCAGACGATAGCAGGAGCGCCGAAGGATGCCTAGGAAAACTCAAGACAGAATTCCGAACGAACACTTTCGATGATAAGATAAGTAATTACGCAACATCAAGCGTCGGTGTCATCGTGGATATTCATACTGCGATCTTTCATTTACGAGTTCCCTTCACAAGACCGATAGCGCACATCAACATGGGGTGAGACAATTATTATTAGGTAATCTACCGGTTAAGGTAGGTTTTTGGATGGACACAACTATCAAATAAACATTTTGTGACTCTCCACCTAGCAAACTAATCTATATCAGGTCCCTCTTCATCTCGGTGTACTTCTTTCCTCCCTTCATCCCGTGCAACATCCCTATCCTGTTCCTACCCTTACCTCGCTTGCCCAACATTCTCCCCTCTATTACCCTCTTCAACATTCCACTACCGCTCAATACGCCTTTAATCCATTTTTCCTGCCTCCATAGGATTTCTCTCAACAAACCCCTCTCCTCCCCCACCATTTATAGTACTTCCTCATTTGTTTTCCTTTCAGTGAGACAATGAGGGACATTAAAATGAATCCATAAATATTTCCCCTGCTGCCATAAAGAGTTGTGGTGATGACAGAGGTCGAATCGGCCGTGGAAAATATTTCACCTTTGGTTCGTAAAGAGAGAGTATCACTGCTACAGTTCGTTGAAAAAGTAATTGCCGTAGCGAAGTTGTAACTTGCGAGTCTAAACGTTAATCATTCAGCGGAGATAACCATTTGAGAGAGCAGAGGGAATATAACACTTTTTCTTCGTCAACTGTGAAATACCTCGTCACTCCTTATGTATTTACGACGCTATCGCAACGAATTTTCATCGACGTGGGTGACGCCTTGTACTACCCGCCTGCATTAGGACTTTAAGAAATGGATAATGTATTCATTTTCTAAAAACTTCATGGGTTTCCTTACAAATCAAACTACCACTTTCCGGACATTAGTATATCGCCTCGATGGCATTGGATAGCGTGTGGCTGGTGATGAGAGAGAGAGGCCAAATTACAACTACTCCGTGACAGCGCGCACGAAGAGTTACAGTAATCGTTGTCAACTGTGTGCGCACGTAATAGATGGGTTTCGCTTCTGACGATACGACGAAATGGAGAAGTAATACAAGTACCTGTATAATGTCAAGATTCAGCAGTTCATTACGTCCAGATTATTACATGTACACGCCCAGTAATCTGTGATTTCACGTGAAGTTCCGCCAGGAAAAAGGACTATTTCGCGTCTGGTCTTCGAAACTGTGATGGGACCTGTAGACAGGAGCGTGCTTGAACGTTCAAAGCTTTTTAATCACGTAGAAAAAATATCTCTTTGATAGGAGAGTCTGACTTAAACGTAATTCTCCTGAGCCTTCTAGCTTGCCGCTGCTGATTAGCGCATTCGCTTGCGAATAAACCCTGGAAATTCGGGTGAAACGTCGGGTTACGCTGCACCTTTCTGTTCCCCGCGGGGATAATCCGACGTGTGTCGGAGTCAACCACGAATCGATGAACTGCGAATCTGGCCAGCCACCCGTCGGATACAACCCCGAGAAGGGTCGCCGGAGAGAAAGAAAATGAAGGCTGGGGGAGCCCAGAGGACACGCCCTTATAAACCCTTGTGGCAACCCCTTCCCCAAAACCATCAAGGCAGAGCCACTTCCTTCCTCGATCCACCCATTGGAGGTGCGTCCTGGGTCGGAGAGAGGCTTTTTTTTTCATTTTTTTGATGAGAGTTGGTTGGGGGCGGAAGGTTTCATGATGAGGCCCTCAATGTGCACATATGGACTCCACTTCTAGCGTTGCCGCCCCTGTATCCCCGGGTCTCCACCAAACCCGAACACTCGAAAACCTCCACGTCCACGCACCCTCCCCAATGCAAATGTTCTGACGGTGGATCGGAAGCGCGGTGGATCTGGGGATCCTTCGAGGCCTTCATCCTCCCCGCAACCATGTGCGGCTCGAACCGCGAGTTCGGGGGTGAGGGGGAAGAGGCCTGCCTGCGCCACCGGTGTTCCAGGCGAGTCGTGATGGACAGGTTACGAGCAGCACCGGTGGGAACGACGAGCGGAATTGCGAATGCGGGAACATTTTGTGAATATTAATGCAAACGGGGGAGTGATCGATTTGGGGGTGGTAGGGTTGTGGGTGGGGTTCGGTGAAAAGAAGAACGGGATCAGGAGGGGCGAAGTGAGGTGAGAGGTCGCGAGTTCGAACGCGATGAACTGCCTTTCGTCGATTTGGTGTGGATGAATGGATTCAAAAGGTGCCCACAATTAAACTTCTTTCGCCTAGCGCGTAGGTGCCCACTCATGAAATCGACCGAAAGGAGGACGTTGAAATTATATATCATTGCGCCCTGGCGGGCCAATGCCATTAGGTCCTAGTCAAGGCACCCAAGCCAAATAGGTCGAAGGCTAGGAGCGCCAAACGAAAGGTATTCCGTGCGGCGTCTGGTCCTCATTGAGTGGTCTGGGCCTAATGGAAAGGCCATTTAAGTGATGGTGTCACGTCAAAATCACTATTGAAGAAGTTAAGGGGAAACCACCTCAATTCCCACCGAGCCATATATCATGCCTGACAGTAGTGAGGCAAGGTTTCCGCAGTCGTCATCTCACGAAATCCTTGCAAAGCGGAATCAACAGCTGCAGAGAAGAGGAGTTGTGTATGGTGACTTGATGAAGTGATGTTTTGGTTTTGGACGAAGAGGAACCCGAACGAAGAATGCATGGCGGGAAAGGAGAGAGAGTTATTGGGGGAGATATAACGGAGGCAGGAATAGTGAATTCAGAGCATTTCAAAAGGGGATGGAATACAGACGACTTTGATAAAGACGATTATTTTAGTCAATATAGGTTGGGGGAGGAGAAGGACAGGGATTTTGGACAAAATTGAGGTAGAAACCCTTCCGAATTGAAAGAGAGTTTAATGTAACGTGGGGCGTACATTTGAACTTTTTGGATGGAGCTGGGAAGTGTAGTGATCGTCGGATGGTAAGGGAGTATGGCTAGTTATTAGTTTCATGAAAGATGAGTTTAGGATATTAAGAATAGCCCAGAATTTGATAGAAAGCGTGGCTTTGTACGACGCGGAAACAAGGTCGTTGAAGGCGTAATTTGTCTTTTGGAATATGACTTTGGAGAAGACTGCAAAACGGACGGAGAGAAATATAAACAAAGACATTCTATTTTTAATTGAAATTGGCAATTTTCCACAAAATAATTATTAAATTAATCATTAAATTATTTTGTGGAAAATTGCCAATTTTAATTAATCATGATATTCCGCCATATCACGCCTGAAACGTCTCTTTTTAAAGACATTCTAGTCAGGGTGGAGGTGGATAGAGGATTGTTTGGAGAAATCCAAAGAAGACAGGAAAGATGGAATTCTGACTATATTGATTAGTGAGGGAATGGTGAAGACTCCGATAAAGGGGTTTCAGGAGGAGGAAACTAATAGATAGGCACCTAGGACAGAATTAAGGTAGGAATTATGCATTCGGATTTGAAGATAAGTTTGCATTGGCGCATATTTAAAAACAACAAGGAAAATCACAATTACGCAAATAATACCAATTAATAGAGGAGAATTGTATTTTAATTTGGCAAGGATCTCAACGTGAGCAACATTCGACTCTACGACTTCGGACTATCATGAAACACCGTTTCACCGTCGCCTCGTGGATAGGCCTCTCCAAAATTATAATTTCCGTGATGGTCTAAGGTATTTTCGGTAATTCAGGACGACATAATTTTTCAACAACATTAAACGAAATACATTAACTTAATTACAGATCTCACATGAGAAAGAATTCGATTCGGTGACCTCTTCCGTGACCGCCAAAAATGTTTCCACCCCATATACCACCGCGTCAGAACGGTTACCCATATAATACACTAATTTCTTAATTAAGTCAGTATCCTGCCCCATTTTCTTTCGAGAGCCATCGATTTTAGTGTGTCGGTAATTAATTCAGGGGGGCACTCAATTAGAAGCGCGAAAGGCGGGCCCGAGCACTCCTCTCGCCCCTCTTCCCCGCCACCAAACTCTCTCAATTGGCTGTCATGACCATGACGTTTTTCCACGAAGAAAAAGAAATCCCCGGGCCCTCTTTTTGGAATCACATCGAACAAAAGAGGCGAATTTAACTCGTTTAATCTCTATATTGGGATCCATCCGACAAATTTTCGACACGCGAGCCCCGACTCGACAGGGAATGAATTCCCAACGACGCCAAAGTTTCACGACCCGACGTGACGCATTCCGCGGTCGATCAAACAACGCGTTGAAAATATCGACGGCCGAGGAAATTTGCATCCCGCCTATCTTTCGTACCCCTGCCGCGGAACACTCGAAGCACAGCAGCGGACGAGGGAGGACGAGAGAAATGGGGAGAGGGAGATGGAGAGAGAGAGAGTCGATGACCATAATTGATATTCATTGAGGAATATCGTACGCCCTTTACTCAAAACGTCAGTTTCCATTTTGGGCAACGCCGCTGGATAAAGTTCTCGCGCCATTATTTGCGCTCCGTGCCAATCCCCTCCGCCCGGTTACTCACCACCACCCCCCAAAATTTTTCCCCCTTCGTTCCCTTCCACGTTTCCTCTCTTTCTCTCTCTCCCCCCACAACCTCCCTCCTCTCCTCTCCCACATCCCTCCCCGCGCGAGTCATCTTTTATTCGAATGCGTGCGTATGCTGCCTCCCCGGCCCATCCAGCCGTGCAGTTTTTATCGGTGGCACTCCACTCAAAATACAATTCGCCGTTTTCAATATTGCTCAATTTGATACCCACTCGATGCGCGGGTGGGATGGAATGGGAGGTAGCAGAGGGGAGGGGCACGATGGGGGAAGGGAGTGAGTGGTAGAAGGAAGGAAGAGATAGCATCATCGCCCGATACCTACGGCCGTAGTCGTAAATAAGACGACCGACGACGACGGGGGAGTTTTATTGCGAGCGTGCGGTTTGGGAAAAAAATATACGGCGGAGGCGTCGTGTTTTTCGGATGGGTAGGGCGAGAGAGTGTGCAATGCGTGCGTGTATGCGTGTGCGTGAGCACACTTCGCCCCGCCTCGCCTCTACGCACACGTCCTCTGGCGGGGTATTCGCGAGCGACGTTGACACCGATGGGCTTCGATGAGGGGATGATTTTGAAGCCGTCTCCGCACGCCTTAGCCTCGCCCCCCGAAAGGTGACGGCCCCTCGGGATACCGCGCCACAAAAGACATCTGGTCGAGCGGGGAAAGCTTTTGCGCGAGTCCGCACTCTCTTGCAAAAAATTAGGATTTATTAGAAGAGAACATGGTAAATATGATGAAAAGGCCAAAGAGTAATGTTATCTGTCGTTGGTTAGGCCTCATTTATAATATTCTGCAAGCATATGGGACTCCCTCAAAGTTGGATTAATTTCCGAATGGATCGCGTGCAGCGTAGTGGAGCTAGATTTGCAAAACGTTGTTTTGATAAACTTGGTAACATATCCAAAATATTAGAGGAGCTAGGCTGGGAATCACTCGAGGAGTGAAGGTTAAATTACAGATTGAAGCTTTTGCATAAATTGGGAGGAGATCTCTTTAGCAGTGATATTCAAAATGTCTTATTACTCCCATCGTACTACGGTCGGAACGGTTATGGTAATAAAATTAGAGAGATTACGTGTAGAACAGATTTAATATGTTATACAGTATTTTCCACGAACTATCTTTCGGGGAAAAAATGGATCATAATAACATTGTTCGACCGCGGTAGGATTGCAGGGTATTAATAAATAAATAGATATTCATAGAGTCATAAACTTTCGTTGGAGATGATATGGACCACGTCCCCCTTCTCCCCAGCGGTCTAACTAGGGGACCCAAGACTCAAAAACATGGTAAGCTCGCGTATTGCGGTTCTCCGAGTCAGGGAACAAACTATATTTTTAACTCGCATAACATTCGTGTGTATTAAAAGTAATTAATTGCTATGTTAAATTAGAAATACTCAACAAATGTGTTGACTCCGGTGTAGCTTTATGGAATTAACATAACATACACGTATTGAAGTGAAATGAAATTAATGACTTTGTAATTCCACAAACTTTATTTAAAACGCGACCCCGGTTTCGACGTTGAACGTCATCATCAGGTACAGACATAATTAACCACCTCGTAATTCTAAAGTCATCCTTTCAGAAATCAACTCACCCATTCTAAATGACAATTTGCGAAACTAAATATTATATACTACCATTACTACTACACTAAATAGGCTACCCACATCTTAAGTGTGGAACACCGATTTTTCATGCGCAGAGTTATTGACCAAATACGAGTTGCGCAGCTGATGTGCCCGTGGCCAACCCATGCCGCTATTCATCTGCGTGCTAACAACATTTCTGCGGGATATCAAATCTCCAACAACGCAATAGGTGTCATAGGTAAATATAGTCACGTGCAGAGTGGATTCCTGTAGAATGGCTACTCTGCTGCAGAAAATAATGCATGGCTTTCTATAACACATTTCTCCTCCACCTCTCCACTCCTTGTTACTCCAAGACCGGTGGGCTCACACACCGAATACTATTATCTCTTCTGACAAATATAAATGATCTTAGTTATTTTCCTCAACCTCGAACTTTCCCTCGACCGACAAAGTGCAAACAAAAGTTTTTTTTTGCAGCGGCTTGAGTGGTCGAAGCAGTCCGAAATAAGGTCACTCAAATAGGAGCATTTTAACACTGGTCTCACGGACAACAATGTAGTTGGCATGTTTTGAAGGTGCCCTAAAATAGACACATTTAAAATCGAAAGCTTGCAGTAAAGAGAAATGAAACTTCCAAATGACATCTTTGAAGGCTTGTGACAACGGCGTGCAAAATATTTCGACATCGTACGGTCACCTTAAAGGGTATGAAATGTCAGTCCATAAAATGTGCTGAGAATATTCTATCTGTCTCATTGATGGATTCGAAAAGATGGATTCATTTTGTGAGATATAAAACGATTATAAATATTAATCTTATAAGGATGTTTCTCTAAAAAAATAAGTGTTACAGTTTGACAACTTCTATGAAGTTCTTCCCATTCAGAATCGCCACGTTGATCCTCACGATCAACTTGCTACGCGATGGAAATTCGTTCCCGCGCAATTTGGCGCATATTTTTCTAATGAGACCAGAGAAATGAGATTCCAAACGTGCTTGCTTTTCTCCTCTGACAAAGAGGTCAAGGGGCAGTATTCTGGAGTTGTATAACCATTCGTAATACTTCACTGTGGGTTTTGTGGAGTCGTCCAACATCCCTTACTATTGAATGTACAAGTGCGTAAGTATCCTTTCAATGCATCAAGTGCTCAACTCTTTTCTTGAAGTTAGTTATCGCTAAGGTCTTTACGGACCTTAGCGATAACTAACGAAAATTGTGACGGAAATAGTAATTGATGAAAAATGTTCACGGGAGTTTAAAAAAATTAAATTTCTCTATTGCGATGGAAGGACTGACTGGGATTCCATTATCGTTTAATAGTCTCTTGAGAGAATAGGACATCGCATTATACTAGCAACACTCGAATATAGCAGATCATGTGCAGGGTGTCAATTTACAGTACTGTCAACTTATCTCAAGTAATGATATTAGCGTCTCAACTTCTTCAATATGTCAGTAAAATCGAACCCGTGCGATACATGATTCTCCGTATTAGAATTGATTTGGAGTGTAGATTCGGAGAATTGGTTTAGATTATAGTTGTATAATCAATAATTTTCAGGCGCACAAACAATGTTTAACGATATAAATATCCGATATATAAAGGATATCATTAATATACCATTGAGGTAAAAACAGGTACGAAGAGAAATTTTTAAGTCTTTTTTCTGAAAGAGAACAGTCACTCGCCAACGTATGGTATGAATGTCCACTCTCCGTATGTTCAGATAATTACACCTCACAACTGCCCCAATTCATTTGTAGGGAAATATTTGCTTGTCCACGTACATCATTTTTCCTCTGTCCTAGAGAAAGGAAGTAATAACGCGGCTTCGAGGAACGCGTCATTTGAGAAGTGGTAAACATTACTGGAATTTTTTCGAGACCTCCTGTAACTGGAGGAACTCAAATGCCTACCCACCCCTTATTCGAAAAGGAGGACGTCGTTACCAAGCGGGACTCAAATAAAACTCTTCAGAAAAAACATTTTTATCGACAGTTATTTCACTTAAGGTGCGTGATGGAAATTTTTTCCAGTGGTCCTCATTTCTGTTACCCTGAATCGATCTCTTTTGCGAAACCAGAAATTAGTTTTTTCGATGGATACATGGCCTGGGGAATAAAAAACGTGTGTGAATCATACAATTTTTTAGCATATTGGCTATGTAAAAACTGTAACCCTTATCGGCAGCACTCATTATTCTGGAAGAAAATATTCGCATTTGAAGCTAGATATAATTATTTTTCTATTCTGAAATTAGTCATATCATTTGTTTTATTTTCCTGAGTTAGTGTTTCTTTCCGATTCTTCAGTGGCTACTGATTAGAGGGAAAACTAACTTATGCTAATATTATTTGTCGGCCTCCAGCTAATCTCTTGCTTTATGAGAGTGGTTTATTTCACAAATACCTCTCTCTAGGGATCGGAATAAATAGATGCTTATTTTTGACGAATTTTTCACCTGCATTATTCTTTCGTGCTTCAAAGCAGTAGATTCCAGACCCTAAGTTGTTCATTCAGATGGCTGAAATTATTTCGCATTATCTAACACAGGAAATGACCCTAGGACAAACGATAAATCCAAAGGAACTTGGAACGCCCGGTGCTGCGTGATAGTGATAAATATTTCTACCGTACCCGCCGATTGTTTTGAAGCATACATTTATTTGCTAATTCAGAGCTCTATTCTCACCTTTGAATTATGAGACCCAGATTTCTATCGCTCATTGATATTTGAACACACATCTCCCAAGAACTTCCGCATCTTATTCCGTCTAGGGATTCCCCTTCCCAACATTTTGTAATGCATACTACTCATTCATGAACCACGCTTCACAGTAATCCACTTCGAGGAATATCCAATTAGTTCATCTCTTTTAATCCTTTCCATTGGATTTGTTTCCTTTTATTTGTGAATACATGCTTCCAAGTCTTTGTTTTTCAATTATTTGTGAAAAACGTTGGGAAAGAAGTGTGATCTTCAATGAAAAGTTGACTTAATTAAAATAGACCCGGTTCACTTTCAGCCCGATCGGAAGAATATGTCGCTGAAGACCGAAGAGGGTACGTTCAATGTCTTTGGAATTAAAATTTGTTGTCTCCGCGATAACTTTATGGAATTTGCATAACATATGGGTGACCGTTTTTTAAAAAAAGGTCATCCCGAAAAAGAACATGCTTGTTTACTTCGATGCACGCAGCCTTTTCACCAACGTGCCACCCATGGAAGCCGCGAACCTCACCGAAGCCTTCCTCCTCCGGAAATCCATCCCAGTTCCAGGAATTAGTGAACTCTGCTTATTACTAAAGACACGTGTTTCCCAAAATTATTTTATTTTTAATGGCCATATTTTCAACAACCCAATGGTTTAGCCATGGGCTCACCCTTTTCCCCACTCCTGCCCGATATTTATATGGACAAATTTGAAAACCTTTTGTTCTCCTCAGCTCACCCTCTCATTAATAATGTATTTTGCTGGTTTAGATATGTAGACGATGTCTTGTGTGTATGGACAGGTTCCGATAGGTGACTAGATCAGTTTCTAGCACATTTAAATTCTGTTAATTCTAATGTACAATTCACGTGTGAAAAAGAGGAAAAAGGTTCCCTTAATTTCCTCGACCTATCCATTTGTAAAGACAATGGTGGGTTACAGTACTCCATTTTTAGGAAGGAAATTTATATGGACCAAATAATTAATTCCTCTTCAAGGCATTGCTTCGCCCAAAAGATTTCGGCACTTCATGCAATGATCCACAGACTATCCTCTATCCCTGTGTCAAAATTCAATACAAATAAGGAACTTAATGTAATTAAAACGTTAGCATTAAGCAATGGCTATTCAGAAGCTCTAATTAATAAGCTTTACCGGACGAAACTTAAGAAAATAGCCTTAAGCCACTTCCTAGCTTGAACGTAAAAACCTGGCTCGTGTTTTTAAATAAAGTGTGTGGAATTACTAAGTCAATAATTTCATTTCAGTTCAATAGGTCATTGAGATTCTTTCAAAGTTAAACGTTCGACCGAAGCGCTCCGCGCCAACTGTGACCACCTCAATACTCACAGTACTGAATTACTCAGATAGTGAGTATCAATGCGATCATGATAATACTCATTACACGTGGAAAAGGGGTATCCACATCTGCTCCACTTCCATCTGAAGCGTCCACCCATTCACTCTTCACAAAGGAAATTGGTAAATGTAAAAAAGTAAAGAGCGATTCGAAGTCGGAATTCAACTCGAGCGATGTTCGATTAACGTCAATTAAAGTGTGATTCGGTCAGTGAACAGAATTAAAACATCTCCAGTACCATGGATGCTTTCGCTTTTGAGTGTTTTACGGAAGGACACTCAATTAAATCGTAATTTGGACCTAAGATGACCCTCGACTTTTGAAAAAATCAAAATGCCGACCTTAACCAGTTTTTACTCCGTTTTCAATAATTTCTATCACTTTCGCTAGGGAAATTCCATTGAAAAATAATGAAATGAAAAAAAGAACCATTCCATTATTTCCAACAGACGCAAAAATTCACATAAGAACAAGATCTTACCTGAACATCAAATTCGGGAGCGGAGGTCACCAGATATCGATCATTGGTGATTGATTCGATTGACTGAATGATCATTCGTGACTGTTCACGTGAACCAATATTAAACCGAGACTTGGGAGCGAATTTTTCTGAGGACGAGCCGGATCTACCGTGCAACATCTCTCGCTGGTTGACTCCGAATCGCATAGGTCGGGAGTCGTCGAAGCGGTCTCTGAAGACAAGAAATCGATGGCGTGGACGAGTGACGTTTCCTCTTCAAAATGGATTCCATTACCTTCCTCCGCAATGACCAATAAATTTCTCCGAGAGCCCTTCATCCATATTCAGGACGCTTGAGCAGTTTATATTCGTTCGCGGACACCCGGAGACGAAATCGTCGCGAGCATAGACTTCAAAGTAGTTTCCCTCCATTTCACTGGATACCACAATATGCGGCGGAAGTGATAGCGTGTAGACGCCTGTTTGAATCCCAAATAAAATACAAAGCTTCCCCTTGATTTCATTTAAGCGATGGTTTCAAGAAGTCAAACATACTTCAACGCTCTCCTAGAGGGGATGATGCGTCATCGGTTACCAACTTTCTCAATAATCAAGACCAATCAAGATTGAAGTGAAGAATTTTCGGTGCCTTAATGGTACCTAGGAGAAAAAACATATGCCATTAGTCATCCTCAAACACTAAGTATTTCATGAGGAGGGCAATTTTTTTAAAATTCACGATATTTTAGAACATCTTTGATGATAAAATTTTTCTAATTTTTTACCGCCAAACCTTGGCGGAGCTACAAGATCACAGCTCTCTTTATGAGCACTTCAGGTGAGACATGAACGGGATTAATTATTTGAGACTTTACTGGTAGGTGTCTCACAAAATTAATTGACGAATGATGTTCAGATAATTTAAAGAATCGTGTAGCTGAGCAATTTTCTAAAATTAATTTATCATCTGACCATAATGTCGTCAGATCGTGTCTTTTACAACGCCATTAAAACTCTTGAAAACGACCCTAATAAACTGAAATAATGGAGGTAAATATTTCACGGTGACATGCTATAACTTGCTGAAATTAATTGCAAACAACACGTTATGTAGGGTAAAAAAAAGCAGTTAAATTTAAAAAAAAACCATCTGTTAATTGGAACACAAAATTCTTACTCAAAGAATGGATCACACAGGATGGAAAAGCTATTTCATTATTTCAATGAAAATATTCCATTCAATTCATTAACATTTATTAATCCACCATCCATACCTATACATAGCGACATACCACGACAGAATAGCAATGCGGCCGATGGTTGAGCATTTTCGGACGGTAAATTAAACGTTGTTGCTACGAAGTGTAAAAGTGTTCGAATTGTATTTTCACGCTCGAGACGACGCAAGAGTTCCGACAGCCCTGTGTGTGTGGGGGGGGGGGTGGGGGGTTGCATGCCGCACATGTCGTAGGAATGAGTGTTAATTTGCCATCCATCGATTTAATATTCATCAAGCGAGGAGTGGAATGCAATAATGAAATTGAAGAGGTGGGCACCAATCGCAGAAATCCACTCACGGCTTCAATTCTGAGGGCTGTCCCAACTATGGTGCATGACTAGAATTAAAATTCGTACGACGGGCCGTTCTTCACGCCTTAATTATTTGATGTAGTGATACTCTTTAGTTTGTAAAACGCTCTTGCCTACGGGTGCCATCCCGAAGAAATTGATTCTAGATTGAAATCGTTGTCGCATCCATCAGCATCAGCGTAGAAATAACCAACCAAAGGGGAGAATGGCTGGCTTTTCCTGAAATCCAAGTGAATCACATTAACTCCACGTAATTGGCGCATTTTTTGTGAGTATACGAAGATTATTCTTAAAGTAAGTACCGTTTTCTTATATTTAAATATTGGCGCTTCAGAACACAGTTTTGCTCCTGCAGCGCCATCTACTGATTCATTGAGAAGCTATAGCAGCATTTGTTTTGTTTCAGAAGCGTTTGCTTGTCCGTGCATGCAAACAACAATGTCCGCGACAATCGTTGATCCCGCCAGCTGTGAAGTGCGTTCTGTCATACGATTCTTGTATGCAAAAGGATTGTCGGCTGCTGAAATTCATCAGGAATTATGCCTAGTTTATAAGCCTACAGTTATGAGTGAAGGAAAGGTTAGACAATGGTGCTGTGATTTTAAAAATGGACAAACAAATGTCCATGACGAAGAGCGAAGTGGTAGGCCCAGTATTCTGACCGATGAAATTGTTTTGCAAGTGGAACAAAAACTGCGATGTGATCGTCGATTGACAATTAATGGCCTGGCTGAACAATTTCCTCAACTTGGACGCACTACTGTCTACAATATTGTTACGGAAAACCTCGGATACCACACATTGCGTGCAAGGTGTGAACCGAAAATGCTCACCGACCACCACAAAGAGTAAAGAATGTCCAGTGGACGAGAGTTTTTGGGTCGTTGGGAACTCTTTAAACCACCCACCGTACAGTCCTGACCTTACACCCAGCGACTACTTCCTCTTCTTGCACTTGAAACAGTGGTTCGGTGGACAACGTTTCGAAACCGAAGAGGAACTCAAGAATGGCGTTGTCGATTGGTTCAACCCTCAGGCGGCGAGTTTCTATGCAGAGGGGTTAAAGAAGCAGGTGCAGCGGTACGAAAAATGCTTAGAAGTGAACGGCGATTATGTAGATAAGTGAAGTAGGTTTATAGCTAACTAAAAGTGCCAATAAAATGTGTTTCATATGAGTATATTTTTTCCTGTGACCAAACGGGCCTTACTTTATGAACACGCCTCGTAGAAAAATCGATAGTCCGGTTTCCTACAAAAACATTTAAGATAGGACACGTAAAGTAAAAACTACTATTAATGCCATTTTTCCGTCATATCGATTTATCTCTTATGTTGGTTAAAAATGCCATTGTCACATTTAATAAGTTTTATCCCAGAGTGGTAAATAGGACGATTGGATTTCTTTAAATTCATTTCCTATAGCCACCCTCACCAAAGGCTTATAATTAATGTACCATGGGATTCAGATAAAATCATTGTAAATGCACGTAAGTATAGTCCAACATGTAATCAAATGACATTCTGATGGTAAATCTTGCGATATGACGTCAATTTATAAACTTTCGCTGATTTCAAAGGTAGAAAAGGACTAAAGCAACATGTGGATATTTCTTTTTACTAGAGTATTCATGTTGAAGGTTGGTTTAATGAGTGAGGGGCACCCTGACTAAGTCTTAAGGCGAGGAAAATTCACATAGGATAAGAAGGCAATCCTTTCCGAATACCAACTTTTGGTTTGGTTTGTGGTGACTGGACAATCGTACTGGATAGATTTTAGAGTGGGTTTTCAAAATTTATCAGTAGTCGAATACTATACCCACTGGGCTTCCACGCCACCATTGCTATTCTGTAATGCAATTGTGTGGGTAAAAGGCAGAAGAAAAATTTAATAAAGACCTTTCCCGAGAAAAAATATATAAAGTATGGGCGGAATATCAATAAATCATTGAATACAAATTTTGATTGAGGATGACTACAAATGTACGAATACGCAGATTAAGACGGCAGTAAAAATTGTGGGATTAGAATTTCCGGGAGCGATTAGCACAAACAAACACAACAGTCTAAAACTGACAGGAGGGTCTATACAAAAAAATTGAGGAAAATATGAGTGCTTCTCAATAGTGATTGATATTAAAAATAGGGGTGTGCAGATAGGAATATATTGAACATAATCAAGAGGCGAAGAGAGAATTAAGATATGCAAAAAAGACGAATAGAGGAGGACTTAAACAGGAGTAAAGAGTAAATAGGATAACATCGCTCGATAGATGCATGAACGGTATCGATTAGGACGAGCAAAGAGACGAAATGTCGTGATAATTGAACAGGTGCAAAATTACAGTTGAATTAATGAAGATTGAGAAAAATGCAAGGAAAGTGTGAATGGAAACATGGAATTCAAAGAAACTTCGGGAGATTCCGCAACGGTAACTTTTTGTTATTCACGACCTAGCTTTCGACTTACAAAGATGACGACTTTTTAAGTCGAGGCCTGGGTCGTAAGTGGTGGAGTGTATGTGGAGGAACAAAGTGTTTTCTTTTTCGAAATGACCATGAGTGCGAATCTCCCACCCCCCTCTATTTACCTCTCCATTTCTTTAGTTTCCCGGCTTCTTTGGGTCTCCACATTTCCCTTATTTGCCTCCGCCTACCTTACTCCCCCTCCTCTTCTCTCCTCCCCCCTCTCCTCAAACAGGTATAAATATGATGTATCATATGCTGAATCTTGTCTTTTACCTGAAGGTGGTTCGATGAACTGAAACGCGTTGTATTTTACAAACAAATCTGTGGAAAAGTGCAAACTTTGTTTTTCTCATAATGTGGTATTTATGTTGCGCACTTGAAAATGTTTAGTTGAAAATGAGAAGATGGACGAAGAAGAAGTAAAAAATTTTTTATGAGTACATCATCAATAGAGTGTAATTATTCATGTGAAAACAACATCAGCATTAACGGAATCATAATGGCCTCACACTACTTAGGTAAATTACACCACAAAGATGAAATAAGGAAGAAAGATTCCAATAGAGATAGATTCAAATACTCATTCTTTCCCAGAACAATCAGAAATCATAAAAGTAAGAAACCAAAGTCCCTCTAGAAATATTAAAAACATTTAATTTACAAGTCGGAACAAGATTAAAAATTGCAAAGACATTAGGTTTAAATGTAGGTGCATGTGTATGTTTGTTGGTAGTTTGTGGGTTTGCATGTGTGTGGGATGAAAGGGTTCTTGCTTAAATGTTTACCATGTTTGGTTTGTGGACTATAAATTTGTGGCTTCTGCATTTGTGGTTTTTTTCCTTGGTAAATTACGGGTGGTGCCCTAACAACCCCCGCCATACGCCCTTGCGGCGGCTTGCGAGGTATTGAGTAGATAGATAGATAGAAATGACAGGCAAAACGACAAACTAATAGCCAAAGAAAAAGGACAATGGAGGTCATGAATGAATGAATTGAGAAGAGAAAGGGTTAAAAATGCAGCGATTGAAGGAATTATGGACGTTGTGAAGGATTTTATGGACACTACAAAAAGAATATTACGACGCAAGAGTATCTAAGAAGTATTCTAGAAGAGCAAGGTAGTGTTTTAAACTTGAAAATGTTCATTTGAGGAAAACTACTGAAAGCATAATTCAATGAAATAAAATATCACTTAATGTAAATTGATGTCAGTTAAAAATTGACAAATATCGAACTATGTAATAATAAGCGAGAAGGCTAAGAGTAGATGCGAAGAAGTCTTAGGTATTTTGTTTCGCGGTAAAAGTTGACCCCTTCTCTCATCTGATTCTGTCATGTGCTGATATCTGTCCTTTATGTGTTTGCATTTCAATGTCATTTATTATGGATAAATGATTCTGAAATGAAGATACAAGAATTATTCTTTATGATAATGCTCAAAATGAAACTGAACGTACAGCACTGATTGAGATTTATGCAAAAAGATGAATATAATGTCGAAGAATATAGAAAAACAGAATATGAGTTACAGTAGTAGAGAGAGGCTTTCTGTTTTCCTTGAGTGCCTAAGAATGTGGTAAAATCATAATGAGTTCAGTAAAGCTAACACCACTCGATAATTTTGATGATCTATACGAGAAAAAAATAATAGCTTATTTTGTTTCAAAATAGTTGCAAGAAAAACATTAATTGATAAATAAATGTTTTTATGAAACTAGGGCGTAATTTTCAAACAATTGTGGGTGCTTATTTTCATAGTAAAAATGGATTGGGTGCATTTTTTGCCTGAAGTATTTACTTCTCTAACTGAATGCAAATATCGTTATAATTCAGTCCTGTCTAAGGTGTTTGGAAGGAGAGTGATGTAAACAATATACAGATTTTTACCGATTACAGATAAAAATTACAGATACTTACGGATTTTCAACCACAGCGGACAAATAAAACGTATTCTGTTAGCCTATATTGCAGTGTACCATGAGGAAAAGCATATGCGTCTCAAATGATTTAGGTATCGATAATAGTTTAAGGTAAAAGGTAAACAAAATCATCAAAACTCGCTCATTACTATGCATTCAAAGAAAACATTGGATGGAGGGACACTGTACGAGCGAGCAGATGGTGGCGTGGAAAGGGACACTCCAACCTAAGTGTCATACTAATGATTTATGACGTTAGTTCCGGTGGAATTTGATACATTCGTTGTTATTATTGGAGATGTAATATATTCATGGCGTACCATCGAGCCAATTAACCCAGTCGGGTGAAATAATTGCGCACATCGTTCCGCTTCCAATTCATTAAGTCTTCAACTAAAATTTGAACTGTTGCATTGTTAAAATTTTCATTCCAATCACCTTAATTCAACTGTAATTTCCGGTTCTGTTTAAATTTGTTTGTAACTATGATTAGCAATTTACCAAAGCGCAGCACACTAATCAATATATCGAATTACGTACGCATCCAGTTACTCAAATGTTTTATTCGTTTTCATCAACACTTTGACTTGAAATTTTAAGGTTAATTTTGCCACGCTTCGGGGAAGACCCGACAGTCCTGCAAACTTGTGTGCGGACAAATTATAATATCTCTTCTCCTCCGCTTCTGTATTCTAAAAATTAGGTACATCCATAATATACTTATTCTAGTTGCTTTATTTGACGCAGTTTCGAGGGGAGAGTCTTAATTGCATCAATTAGAAACGATTGACAATTACTTCATGTGTATAGAGAATCAACATATGTGTAGAAAACAAGCCAAGATTAACAGCAAAGTCTTAACTGAGTGAATTTGTTGAAACTAAAATTCCTTCGTGAAAATAATGAAATTTGTCTTATTTTTTGTTTTATAGCTATGCTTAACCTTAATTTTAAAAGAAATTATTTGTTGCTTAAAGCTACATACACCCTACTGTTAAAATCACAGTGGCACAATCTTTATTTATTCCGCCTCAATTATTGAATGAGACTCCAGCGGCACTATCCCGGAGTAAAGAGTGACAATTTTACGATGGATTTCCATCAAAAAGCAAAGTTCCCCAAGTATCGAGACTTTGCGATTGAAAGGAAATCGAGAACACCGCAGCTGTTGCATTCCCGCCTGTCGCGCCGAAGGTTGGTTTTGAAAGCCACCGGTAGGATACGAGACCCCACCCTTGACTTAGTTCTGTGGCGACGTGCGACATTCACTCATTCAGGATAGGGGAACTATTTTCTTTCCCTCACCCACCATTCCATTTCCCCCAAAGTCCTAGGAGCCAGAAATTTTCCGCGATGAAATTTCAGATGGGGTTACCCCAAAGGCAAAACCGGATACGAGAACCCGGGCCCAACGCCTTAACCACCAGGTCAACGCGCCCGAGGACAAATGGTTTTACATTTGGTGACCGCTCGGAATTTCGCTCATCCGTCTAGAGGCAAAATGAAAACAACATAATCTTCGCCCCCTCCTTCGAACTCACCCTCACGCGGGACATTGCGGTCGATGTGCGCTCAAGTACGCGAATGCCAAAAAAAAAACGAGTCGAAAAACATTCGAAGAACGCGCGACGCTGCGCACCTGTTGAGGGGTCGGCGCGTGGAGAGAAGTTCCCGCGAGAGAGTGAAAGCTGCCTTGAGGTTTCGGTCGGCAATTTCCAGTTGGTCCCGGCGATTCAATTTGAGTCCTTCCCCACTACAGCTCCATCTCCCTCCTTTCCGTCTCGATTTTGCCCTCCCCCCCCCTTCGCTCCCTCCCATCGCGTTCCCACCGCTCGTCTCTCCATCGCATTTATTTCTTTTTCTCCCTCACCATTCGCTCTTTTCCCTCGGATCCTCCCCACCCATCCTTTGCTGGCACGACCGAGTCCGGGGAATTGGGAAAGAGTGAACAAACAGGAACGGGAGGAGGCCCCGCATGCCTGGGTGAACCCGAACCCAACCCGGAGATGTGCGTGCGTCGCATCCCAAGTGCACGGCCTCCAGAAACCCTCTCTCTCCCTTATCTCAACCGCACCCTCCCTACCCCCCCCCCCCGCTAACTCCCAAATACCGAGAGCGCTTTATTTCTCTCATGCCTCTCTTTCTCTCAGCCGGTTGGTTAGTTAGGGCCACGCTTAGGTGGATGCAACTTTGTGGGATCCTCACTTCACCCCTCCGGGACCGACTTCTCTTGCACCGTCATTCATCCAATCACGTACGCACGAAAAACTGACCATGGTATATATATATATATATATATATATAATTTTTTAATGTCACGAAGGATATATTTTTTATGCTGAAGAAAGCAAAAAATATAAATACTAAAGTTTTGCGAAAATTGATCTTAATTGATCCTAATGATACCCACAGACTGGGACGTCAACTGGCAGAAATAAAAAATATTGGAAAAAAATTGACTTGGCATCCATTTCCACAAAAAAAGTGTTCATTGAAAATCCCCCATTTGAACATACTAATGCCATCTTCAGGAGTTAATGTCAATCTTCACACGTGACTGTGAACTTTCCATGTTGAAATCGAAATGTTAAACGGAATTTTTTTGTGGAAATGGATGTTCAAATTCATTTGTCTCATAAAACAATGCCATCATAACAATTTTTACAGCTGAAGATGACATTACCATGTCGTAACCGGGTTATGGAAAAAATAATTTTTTTTTTGGAAATGGAAACTAAGTTCATTTTGCACAATAATAATTGACCTACCCGATGTGTTACCTTCGAAACGTACCGGGATGTTAACTCTGTCATTTCCCTTTTATCTACTTGGGACCATGGCCTTAGAAAGATTTTGTGAGTATTTTGGCCTTGTGTATTGCTAACGGTGTATGTAATTGTTACTTCCTGCTGCAAAGAGATTAATCAAGATCCAGTGGCATATTAAATACATTTATTGCGGATATTGAAAGTCGCTTGTCTTGTATCACAATCCCGTTCCTTTTTATCAAGCATCTATTCAATAAATAATTCTGTAAAAAATAAATTAATTAAGAGTCTGAATTTCAAACCGTAGTCAACCTTAAGGTTTATTTGATAGGTGAGGATAGAGTTCACCTAGGGCTAGGGCCAACGACGTGTACAATTCACACATCAGAGAAGGGCACCTTTTTCCTATGCCACCTATGGTTTCTCATGAAGTTCTGGTACTGATTGGGTGAAGCCGAGGGTTCCCAGGGGCGTCCCCAGGAATCGAACCCTGGCCCTGCGGTCAGCAGTCCAACGTTTTCTCCACTGCATTACTACGTTCACCAGCTTGTGCAAATAAATTTAAAGTACACTTCTCGTGAGCACCTAGCCAAACATTAGCGAGTTCTGCTGAAATGAAGACTCGGCTTACACCGATTTCTAAATGATTCAATATTTTCAAATGACGAGGCAGTATATTGCATAACGTATAATGGAGAATTATGGTGGAAGGATTTCCTTTCAACTTATTTTTTTTCAGACCTTTATAGTCAGCTTTTTTGGCTTGTAAAATGGAAGATAACAACTAAAAATTGTTAGGTCCAATCCCATCTGGAAACGGGAGACTCTTGGGAGTGACTCTTGAGCCAGGAAACTAATGACGATCCTTTGTCACGCGAGATTTACCGCCGATGAGGAGAAATGTTACGAAATTACCCCGACTTTGAGAGTTCCTGAAACCCAAAATGCCCGAAATACTTCGTATTTCAAAATCCACCCACTGTGCCCACTGTCCCACGACCCCGTCGACTTCCCGCCCGCCCGCCCGCCATGACCCGGCGCAAACGAAATATGCGGACAGCGAAATATGCAGAGCTCTCACGGAGGTATGGATGTCAAGTCCCGCACTCGAGTCGCGGGTTCAAATGATCGTGTTCGAACGACCGCCGGCGACGTACAGTGAACGAGAGAGACGCGTGAGACCCCGGGAATTAGTCTCGGGCCCGGGCGAAGGAGGAATATGGCCTTTAATCTCAAAGCGGACTAGACTTAAACAACGCGAGAAAGGGACTGAGGTTGCCCAACTTGCATGAGCCCGAAGAGCACACAGCATCCCGACCGGTTTCTCGGCACTTCAAAGCGACGATGGGTATAGAGCTCTTTATGCGCCCCGAGGGCCCCACTACCCGAAATATTCACACTCACGTCATCAGAAGCAAGACTCACGTCCTCATTTTGAATATGCCGTTTTTTTTTGACGTTTTCATTAGAGAAACTATGAAACAGCTTCATGAAAAAGAAACGAATGGGACGTCACTTGAGATGTAATTAATGTGCACGGATCAGTACGGGGGGAGAATATAGCTACAATTACGAGAGGAATGTCAGGTCACGAATTTATTGGAAAATTTATGAAATATGTGAAATGGGAGTTATAACGAATGTAAAGTAATTTTACTTGAATTTGAGAATTTAGGTAACGGTTAAGTTCAAGAATATAGTCAAGGGATGTACGTGCGTCATTCATATTGGCAGGGTAAGTAAATAATGTGCGGTTATTATTTTTTTTACGGTTTTATGTGATTCGTTTACATTGATTTAAGGATACGCTATTGCTTAAGAATCAAAAAAAAAATTCCCCTGGTAAAGGATCTGGCAAAAAAGAGCAAAGAATTTATTTTATTTTAGCTGGCTATTACAAAGTCACACCCTAAATACTTGCGGCGGCATTCCGAGGATGCTGTTCACTGCTTCCGCGTGTTATCCTAGGTTCTGTCCACCGTGAGAAAAAAACGAGTGATATTTAGAAATTTAACATGCACAAAACATCAATTCTACTAAGGGGCAAGGGATAAATAAAGAAGAGATCATTAAAAAATACAATGCATGTGTGAGGTTACTTACAGCCCCCGAAGAGGAATGAATTTCCGCAATTTTGTGTATAGACGTAATATGAGCAATCAAAACTACTCCAAAATGCTGCGTCACTAATTTAAGGACCGTTACATTCCTTTCGGCAGAAACTTAGAAATTATCTCAATGGACATTTCACTTAGTGCTATTTTGTTAGTACTTGACAACTAATTATTATGGTATCAAAAAATGGGTCACTACGGGAACATTTATAAGGTACTGCCATCGTTGTATTTTAGTAAAAAAATGTTGGCGAGGTATGAACCATGAATAGAGCCAGTTCTATGAAATACGAATAAAGGTGATTATGGCTGAAACATAAGGATAGCTAAATAACAATGAGTACACCTTAATAGTTCCTTTATCGATTTGAGCCATATTCATGCAATGCTCATTCAATATGTGGAATTTAGGTATTATTGATGGTTTCCGGCATAACTTGATGGAATCGATTCATATTGGAAATGAAAAAAATAGAAACTTTGTGATTCCACAGAAAATTACGACCCAGATTTCGACGTTCGGACACAGATACGACCCGGGTTTCGACGTTCAACGTCGTCTTCAGGTCCACATCCACCTGAAGATGACGTTGAACGTCGAAACCCGGGTCGTGCCGTAATAAATTTTTTTTGGAATCACAAAGTTACTACTTTTTTTTATTTCCAATGCAATTTAGGTGTTAGATCGATCCCAATGTAATTCCCAATGAATGCCATTTGGCGATATGCTAATGTCGCCTTTATCTGCCGTTAATATTCAATTGATAACAATTCATCGGAAAGTTCATGCCTTCATCCTAATTTTACACTATCCATTAAGCCTTCAAGGCACCGCGATACTTTGGCTTCCTATGAATGAAGAGCAAGGTCAGTTAGAATTATATTTTTAGAAAGGCATACCCGATGTCACCAATGTGAGCTTAATATTTCATCAAATATTCATTGAGACAATGGAACATGAAACCACTGACGGTATATCATTTCTTGAACATGAACAGTGGCTCAGAAAGTTGAATAAATTCCTGGGACATTTATGAAAAAACCGTCGCCTTTATTCCACGCGCAAAATCAGAATTATATCAACGAAAACATTTGCGATTATTCACTTTTTATTTGACAATTTTGCTGACCATGAACTGTCATTCAGCTGTACGCAAAATAAAAGAGTCACATCGCAGGGTATCTATCGTTAAATGGCAGAAATAACACCCAAGTATTGAATAGTCACATCACCCATTGATCGGCATATCGAAATCATTGGAATGGTGCGAACGGAATTCGTCAATATATACTCACAAGAAGCAATATTAAAAAATCACTTAATGGCTTGGATATGTTTCTGGAAGTGAATGGGAACAATAAATCCTACCATGGGTTTCAATTAAATTACCAGAAACGGTCTCCCAAATAAAAGCTTCCACTCATTAAAATTTATATCAGTGACTAAACTGTGAGCACATCAAAATGAAAATTGGTCATTTGGTCCAGTCACAAAAATCATGTGGTTCTAATGGGCGACCATTAACTGGCAAATATTGATATGGCGAACGACACCCCGTCCTCTTTGCGTCGAAAAAACTAGGCTTGTGCATTTAAACGTATCGGCTAAAGAAACCAATCCGGAGTGACATTCTTACTTCCGCTCTTATCGATACCATAAAACTAATGGACTGGATCGAACGCGGTAAGAAGCAATAGGAGACTAAAAAAAAAGCAAGATTGAGGCGGCGATCTTTTTTGAAATCCCTCTCCCTCAATGATTCAGCGCGTTATCAGCAAGTACGAGATATATCGAAAATTCGCAGTCTGCTGACCCGAAGAAGATCAATACTGCCAACTGAAACATATTATTACTCTAGACTGCAATCCTAACCCAATCTTAACCTGACACTTAATGATGAATGTGGGCCATAGATTCTTCAATGAGATAAGGACAAACATCGCCTCCCCAGCAAAACCAACCAACCATCGAACAAAAAGAAGAATTTAAAAGTTTTATCGCCACATCCGTGCGAGCATATCCCACAAAACAGTGGTCATGAGAAGTTATTATCAGATATCCTAAGGCCCGACATCAACAAAAACAAACACACAACATTTTCTTTCATTCCGAATTCAAAAAAAGTAAAAGACTATCATTTAATAACCCATGTCCCAATGAAGACCCACAAAATTCAGAGCAAGTCATTTCGATAATCAATGAATATGGAAAACTGTAATGATTGGTTAAGAGTAATAATTTACTGGTGAGAACAAATGATCTTCGAGTAGTAGGTTATTGGGACTCGCTACAAATGGTCCAAGAAGAGTTCAGCGCGAACCTTTCCATTTCGCGGAAGCATGCAAACCTGATATGACCATCGAAGTTTGTTATTCAGTGGCCTACCTGTTGATTAGTATAAAATGCCATTTAAAATAAAGTCTGCGCATGTAAAAGACAGTCGATGGAAAGACTTCTCCACTCAAGTGACGAACATGATTAACTGCCCCAAAAAAGAAAACATTCTTTTTGACTAGCCAGCGGAGTCTTTCTGTCATGCCAGATAACAAATGACAATGGAAAGGATTCCTTTATCTACTGCAATATTTCATAAAAAATACGAGGTACTATAGTACCGAAAACTTTGGAATGGCGCGTGCTCTTATATGGCTCGGAAACTTCGTGTCGAAAAAGATAATACTCATTGAAAAGGTGAATTGGACAGAAAAGAAAACCAAAAGAAGTACCAAAATTGTGAGGGAGAAGAGTGGAGGAAATCCAATATTTTTTGGGAGAAATCCAAAAGAGATAGGAAAGGTGGATGCAGAGCATTTTGATTGGCGACGGAATACTGAAGACTGTGATAGTGGGAATGACGTTACTTTAGGGGTAGGGAGGATGGGCATATTGGAAGGGATTAAGGGAGATAAAGAGCTCTCGAAATTAATGAACGGCTTAATGTAGTGTGGGGTGTTTTGGTGTGTCATGCGAGCCTCGGCTAAGAAAAATAGGCGTGTTCAATCTTGTATTAATCCAAAACCTACCTTCCAACAACAGTCTACTAAATTATATTAATTATAATAATATTACTTAGTTGCACACACTTGATTAGTTCGAATCGTAGGATAAATGATATTTGAAAAAATCCAATTTAAATCATTGACTTTTTTGTGGAATGTCAACATTTGACGACGGCAAGAAGAGAGAATGAAAGTGCACAGAGCTGATTAAGGGTACAGTGTAGCGTCAAGTGTCGCATTAAGTGAGGATAAGATAAATCGAAATTTTTTAGTCAACTTATCCAGCAAAAAATCTCCTTAACCAGACAACCTTTGATGATAATAAAAACTTGGTGGTAGAAAAACTTTTTCCTTACAGCCTCACTCTAGGTTGGATCATATCTTTTATTACACTTGGAGCAACGGAAAGCTAGGCGAATTTGGCTCAGTCTGAGAAACTAGCCTTGCCCTATATGGATATAGTGCGTTGAGGCCACAGATTCCAGCTGAGAGCCCCATTGACGTCAAACCTGGGGATCTAGGAAACCTTTTGATTATCCCCGCAGTGGGGTTTTTCCTCCCTTCCACTGACTCTGAGGGCTCCATGCGTCAGATATGAGCGCAAAAGATGCTTCTTCCCCGCTCGCGGGGCCTTTAAATAGACGACTCGCGACATAAAAGAAATTCATCGACCGGAGAATAAGAAACGCACAGTGCTCCGGAAGACTCAAAGCGTTCTGAATAATACGCGATGAAATGCCAGCGGGGTCGACTCGGGGAAGTCTCGGGGTGGGGGTTGCGTACAACTGGGCGATCGCCCCTGGCATACTCCCTTGCCTCTCTCCTCCCGACGAACGTCGCACTTCATTCCGTCACGCTTCCTTAATGAGATAACATCGAAGGGTAATGTATCTTTCATGATAAAAAATATCGTCCATTTGTACCCCTTAGTGGGCTTTATCAAATGACGGTGATAAAACAGGGTCTTCTCCTGTTGGTTTTCGTAGAAATTGACGATTTTAAAACACGCTCTAATGGCAGTAAAGGGCTATCATCAGAAGAATTACGGATTGATGGTGCAAAGTAACACGTCGCTCTCGCAAGAAACTGTTATAATGCGCACAATTTTATAATAGTGGTATTAGTATTGACATGACTGCCCCTATCCGGCTTTGTTCAAATGATTAGTGGAATTGATTGATTGATATTAATCAATTAGTGGGAAAAAACAGAAGAAATGACGAAGTTTCGAAAATTGCGGTCACAAGACGAGTCCAAAATAAGTTGTAGGGCACGTTTAAAACATTAATGGGAGCCTCAGGAATGCATAAAAAATGTATATCAAACACCATATCTGTTTACGAACTTGGCATGAATGAGTAAGAGGTTCATAACTCGTAATTAGTAAATGATCTAAGGTGAGAATTTGGACTCGTGCAGTCACGATCCAACCTCCTCAAGAAAAAAAACGAAAGCGGCGCGCATCCCGGAGGCACGAATGGATGAGTGCGGAGGCGGTGAATCGCGGGGCGTCCCGGCGCGGCCCGATAGTCGGAATCGAACGCGTCGTGTTTGACAGACCCAGAATTGGTACTGGCGTGTGTTAGTATTTGCCAAAGGGAACGCGTTTACGTTTGTTAAACGTTCCGATGTCTGATTCGGGATATCAAAGAGCGGAGGCAGACGGGAGTTATCTTCGGAAACCGACCGCTTACTCCGATATGGAAGATGAGCTCGCAGAACTTTTTTTAACCTCTATTCTTTTTTTCTTTCTTTAGTGTTTCATTTTCGGTCTCGAATAGCCAAAACCGGTCTTGATCTTTATGTAGACAGCCGACTTTTAAAATCTTTTAAAGAACTCCGTACAGGTTTTTTTCCATCAAGGACGAGTACGGCAAGGGCTCAACATCAATTCTCCGGAGGATCAAAGCATGAGTTCACGCGCGCTTTCGAAGGATCTTTTGAGAGCCAAACAACACAAACGGAGTTTTAAGTCATAAAGGTATAATATATTTTGTAATGCATTCGGATATAATTTTTTCTGGCACTCGTAGGAGGTCTTATCACACTCATGATCCACATTATATCACTATACCATGTGCGCTTCTAAGTTTTCATCTGGAAACAGTGACCTAAATAACTAGTCGAATGCAAAGATTTCAATAGAATATGGGTTTCTACTTGCACGTAAGAAAAAATCGTTAAACCTTGGATTAAACCAACGCAGAACCTCAAACCTTGTCACCAAGAATTTTAAGTTAATCTCAACAGAGAAGTTTCTTCGGTAACATAGGCAAGTGCTGAGAAAGCTTTTCGATTATACTTTCCCGAGTAGTGTATTCCTAAAATCAAGATTACCAGCAGTATACGATTATAGCTTACAGGCAAAGGCAAACACTCCGAAGGTTTCCATACAAGTTTACAATGTTAACATAGAAGATTGATATTGTTTATTTCCCCGCCAAAGACACCGCAGACAAAGACGATTTCTACTATGATCACAGAAAATTTTAAAGGAAAATTTGAGCATTTCTTGCATGTATCACTTGAAACTAAACGAAATTATACTATTCCTGCTCAATCTATATTTTCAAAGACACTGTAGGGAGAATACCAAACTATTTACCTTCTGTAAAGCTGTGAGATAAAGTATTTCTATTGCCCCGAGGAAAATAACATTGTAATTGAGATTAGGAACCTGTATAATTGTCCTCTTTTTTTATGACAAGCGAGAGGTTGATTAACACTTCTCTGAATACATTGCTGCAATTTTGGGGAATATTAGAAATAGATGCCGAGCGGTAGACCAATTTAAAAGACAGTGATTAGCACAGAAATAGGTGGCAGAGAAATAAATAGGTTTCAGAGATCAAACGAAGAGAGGTAAAAAGAAAAGATCCATCGGTTAATAGGATTTTCCTAAAAGACGAGGAGAGGTCGAACGGGGAAGAGAGAGAGAGAGAGAGGGAGATAGAGCTGTCGTATCACAAAAAAACTGAAGAAGGAGCAAGGAGTATAGGAAAGAGATAGAGAAGGATACCAAGTCACGTGAATGGAACAGAAAAAGCAAACCTCGGATCGTAATACTAATTTAGTTGCCCTTATTATCATTCTGATTGTGAGCTTATTACCCACACCGCAGTACTTTCATCTGTGATCATTTGAATGCATTACACGTTCACTAAAAAAATACATGGCTACTTTCCAACTATGCTCATACAATGGAAAAATACATCGCATTAAGAAGCCCAGCTCTGCTGAGAGAAATTTCGGAGCGGAACGATGGTTCCACAAAGGAGAACTTTCAAATAACTTGGAATCATATATTAGGGATACAACTTAAAAGGCTTAATAAGCGGAACCTAGAGACATGTAAGCAAAGGAAAGAAAATACCAAGGCAATTCGTACGGTATTGCTAATATTGCTTTATATGCCTCTGTATGTTCTGCCATAATTTACAGAAATGGTACCTTTTATCCCTGAGTATTTCACGTTATAAAAATATTTTTTTTACCATAACATGAGCATAATATTAAAAAAAGGAATTCTAATAATTAATAATCTTTAATGATGACCATTTAATTTTAATTGAATATTTAATCTAATCATTATAATACTTCGTTTGAAAGCAACGGGTACTTCAGCTTGTATCTATATTTAAGTCAACTATGAAATAACGAAAATTACTCGTATTTATATAGTTTTATACATATAAATATGCAGACACATATTCATTTAATTATATACAGCATAGTTTTCTCTGATGGGTGATACAATATATTACAATTAAATGAGAAAAACGCAAGGAATGGAAATTTGGCATCACAAGATAATAAGGAAGATTAAACACTGGTCGAAAAATATCGCAGATGTTCTACCTAGGGTGATATAAAAAGCTATCTACTTGAAACCGAAAAAGAGTCGGAATCTTTTCGTTCGGAATTTCGTCTGCCTTTAAATTTGGCTTCAGTTCAAGCCATGCGATAGCCCGAAAAAGGCTCTCATCATTCAGAAAATTGTTTTCCTCGATCGAGGGCAGGGGAGACAGCCCAACTACCCCACCTCAACGACACGACGACCGTTCATAGTATTTTGCAACCCTTTGAAGCGAACGAGCAGGACTTAGCGGCTCACTCAAGACGCAACACCAAATGACATTTGAGACAAACGGGCACGGCACCAAGGACGAGGGCATGAGTTCAAACTGAAACCTCGGGCGCTTGAGTAAAAAGCACCCGTAATGACGACGTCACCCCCTTCCTCCGTCGCCTACGCAAACTCCACTACGGAGGTCAAACTCAGCATAATGGGGGGCAACAAACGAAAGAAAAAAATCTTGCGTCTTGCGACGGCGAAGGGGAAGAGAGTGCGAGAGAATCACTCGCACGGAGCTTTCACGTTCGCTAGACGTTAAATCCCATCCCGCGCGTCGGCCGCGAAATAAACCCGTCTTGGGCCCCGTCCCCCCGAGGCCACCGATGGGCAAGAAGAACGCGCGCCCATCTCCCATCCACCCATTCGGATCGTCGGGTCGAGCAGTGGCGCGGGATTCAATCCCACCCACCGGGATCTTCACCGATATCCTCAAGCGTGATCCCTGTGGATTCTTCCTACTCTGACCCCTCCGGTCCACAACCCACCTTACGTTTTCTCTGCACGCCACGCCCCCTGAGTTCTGTTCATGGCATCTCTTCCTCACCTCGAAGCGATTCACTAATCTCTCCTCTCTCCCGAATCCGTCATCCTCCGTTTATGCTGTTGCTGGTACAGTAACATTGCTCTCAACGAACCCTTGGCGGCGGGTACCGAGTAGGTGTATATCCATACCGAATGTCGAATGGTGGATTGGTACACCTGAGGCAGGTTCACCCTGATCACAAAAACTTAAACTAAGAACTCATCTAAGACTTGGCCTAGGCTCATTTTCTCGCATAGTTCACGAAGACATGTATTCCAAATCCTGCCAATCATTAAGCCTTTTTCCCCATTACTTCGATCGGTCGGAGCAATTCGTCTCGTGCTTTTTTAACCTACTCTGGAAATATGGAATAGTTTACACCCCTAATACTCGAAATGATTTTGAAGATTTATTGACTGCTCTTCTCGTTTGTTGCCATTTCTCGTGAAATGCCTACTCTCATTTGCTGCTGTTGCTCGTAAACTGTTTACGCTGCCCAAGAGGGATC
The DNA here is from genome assembly GCA_037158775.1 of Hetaerina titia. NCBI lineage: Eukaryota > Metazoa > Arthropoda > Insecta > Odonata > Calopterygidae > Hetaerina > Hetaerina titia. The sequence continues at coordinate 95,991,632 of CM073769.1, read as the reverse complement.
GAACAAGACTCGGAGAACTGAAGAGCACGTTTTCGCCCGTGGTCGGGCAAATTAACGACTAGGACTTTAAAGATGAACATGGGCCGGCCATCGTTTGCGCTACGTTTAATATTTAAGGCACAATGTGAACGGGCACGTTCCCACGCACGTTCTCAACTCCATGTTAAGTTGTTTCTCAAGTTCTGGCATTCAATTTGGACCGTCCTTTAACGCCCTCGCACGTGTAGACGTCAGTCACTCTCCTCTAATACCCGCCTGATCCCCTTTTTTTTTACGAGTCGGACAGGGGCGATCGCGACGGGCCCCTTGGTTGACGACACGATAACGCTGGGAGTCTTCCTCAAGACTCGCCCCAACCTCTTCGTCCCCCTTGAGAGAGAGAGAAGGAGACGACGCGAGTCACGCGACCCTTGCCCTACGCGCCCCAGGGCGAGGCGGCAATTTGTCCTAACCGGACGATTAGGGGAGAAGACACCGAAACACCCACGCACTCAAACACACGCACACAAACTCATTCGGAGGAAGGGCTAGGGGAGGGGGGAGGCGTGTTTGACCCCTCAAGTCCCCGTTCTCCCTACTCGTGCTTCGTCGCAGTGTCTGCCGAAGGGAGAAGGGGAGGGAGAGGCTTAAAGAGGAGGAGCGCGAGGGCGGGGTCGGAAAGGGTTAGAGGGCATGTCTTTTGTCGCGAGCGGTATCTCTCGACGGGAAGTTTTTAAAGATGTCAAAGAGGCCTCCGGAGTTGGAGGGACGAGAGCCGTGAAAGTTATTAGGGGTCGGAGGTCGAGAGGCGGGCACGCGCTGTAAAGACGGTCGTAAAAATGTTCGGAGGCTGCTGACTAACTAACTTTTGGAGCGGTCGCTCTCTGAAAGCAGTCACCCTTCTTCGCGGGAACCCCTTAAACCAAAATGATCCCCGTTTGTCACCTTTTCCCTCCATCTGTTTCCCTTCTTCCCGCTCCACCTCGACGACCTCTTTCGCGTGTGTCACTCACCAGCTAGCTCCTTTCGCTGTCGATGCATTTTTAGGGGTGCTGAGGCACAGAGAGACGAAATGACTATTTTCTTGGTTAAAAAAAATCTACAACTTATCGGTTTTTTTTTAAGATCCTTGAGATGTGCTAAGACGAATGACAATCGAACCCATTAATAGGAATTTTTTGACTGGGTATTGCTTTTAATTCCATGTCAAAACAACACATATTATGATGTGTGAAAATTGGAAATCACTCCCAAAGTGCAACTAGTTGTCAATTTTATAAGTTCATTTATTGTTTTTTTTCTTAAATATCGTTCATTTTACAAATTTGTCCAAGTTATCTTTCACCCACCGCTTTTGGGACAAAATCCAAATCCCCTGGAGTCTACAGGATTTGGATTTGCCCAAGGTGGTCATTAAATTTTATATTAATTAAGCTATAATGAAACTCAATCAAATTTCAGCTTGAAAAGATCGATCAGTATTACCTTCAGTGTACTGACTCCAAAGATTGTCAAAAATCCGTCAAGTTTTTGAGCCTGTGGACTTAAATGCAAATAATTCCAAAATATGATAAGAAATAATTTCAAAACATTGGATGCTTCGGTTCACTTTGAGGGTGGACACCGTAGTGCGAACAAAATACTGTATGTGCTCCACTGAGGAATGACCGGGTGGCTCTTGTCTCGGACGACGGGCCTTGCGTAAGGTTTCACGGTCTTTGAAACCTCAAAAGAAATACGCGAACCGGACGAGAAGGAAAGAGCACGGCGTGGAAACAAAAAAGAAATAGCGTGGAAGAAAAAGATATTTCGGGGCCCCATGGCCAATCGCCATAAGCATCTTTCGTCATAAAATACGCGGGTTGAAACGAGGAAGGAATGGCGTCAACGCATTTGATAAGTGTCAATAATGACACTGATTTGGCGCTTCTCATACACATTCACGAGTGGTGAAACCTTGCAAATGAGAATCACGTAGTTCATCCTAATAAAGACAGTTACCCACGCATGCATCAATAATAATAATTATTATTATTAGGTAATCTACCGTTTGAGGTAGGTTCTTGGATGGACACAACTATCAAATAAACATTTTGTGACTCCCCACCCATCAAACTAATCTATATCAGGTCCCTCTTCATCTCTGTGTACTTCTTTCCTCCCTTCATCCCGTCCAACATCCCTATCCTGTTCCTGCCCTTACCTCGCTTGCCCAACATTCTCCCCTCTATTACCTTCTTCAACATTCCACTACCGCTCAATACGCCTTTCATCCATTTTTCCTGCCTCCATACGATTTCTCTCAACAAACCCCTCTCCTCCCCCACCATTTCTAGTACTTCCTCATTTGTTTTCCTTTCGGTCCATTTCACCTTCTCCATTCTTCTCCACACCCACATTTCAAAAGCCTCCAATATACGTCTATCCTCCTGCTTCAGCGACCACGTTTCCGCGCCGTACATAGCTACGCTCCATATCAGAGTTTTTACGAGTCTTGTCTTAACATCCCTACTCAACGTCCCCGTCATCAACTCCCTCCTCCTTGAGAAAGCCTCCTTGCCTAGCGCAATTCTTCTCCTTACGTCCCTACCACTTTGACCGTATTGGTCCAAAACACTTCCGAGATATGTAAACTGTTCTACCTGCTCTATTCTTTCCCCGCCTATTTTAATATTTAGCTTAGCCTTTTTCTTTCTGGAAACTCGCATAACCTTTGTTTTATTAATATTGATTCTCATCCCATATTTATCGCACTGAACCTCCAATTCACTCAACAATGCTTGCAACCCCTTGGCTGACTGAGCAACTAATGCTTGGTCATCAGCAAACCTAACCGATTTTACGAATTCCCCTCCGACTTTCATTCCTACCTCCAGTTCTTCCCATGCCTCTTTAATCATTTCCTCTACATATACGTTGAACAGTACCGGTGACAATGGGCAACCCTGCCTTACACCTCTTCCTAACACTGCCCATCCGGACTCTCCGTTCACCACTCGCACCTGAGCAGTCTGAGACATGTACAGGTTGCGGATCAGCCTTCTGTCCCTCCAATCCATTCCTATTTTCTGCAATACACGCATTAATTTTTCCCAATTCACTCTATCAAACGCTTTTTCGAAATCTACAAAACAGGCAAAAACGTCCTGATTGTATTCTATATTCCTCTCGACTAGTGATCTCATTACTGCAATGGCATCACGCGTACCTCTTCCCTTCCTGAACCCAAACTGATCATCCCCTAAGTAATCATTTGCCTTACTCTCTATCCTTTTGTTGATGATCCTGAGAATAACTTTAGCTGCGTGGGATATCAAACTTATTGTTCTGTAATCCTCACATGACGAAGCCTTTGCCTTTTTTGGAATAGGAACTAACACCGATCTCACAAAATCTTCCGGCCAGATTCCTTCCTCATAGATACTACGAATCAGTCCATATAGGGCCTTCTTCCCACCTTTCCCTAACCATTTTAACATTTCTACAGGAATATTGTCCACCCCCACAGCCTTATTTGCTTTCATCTCCTTTAATGCCCTTTCTATTTCATCGTCGAGTATGCCTGGACCTAAGCTATCTTCTTCTACGTCATGTTCCTTTTCTATGTCTAACCTTTTCGGCCTAAGTTCTTTTCCATACAGTGTTTCTATATATTCCTTACATCTCTCTTGGATTTTTCCTGGTTCAACTATTATCTTACCCCATTTATCTTTAACTGTTAGCACAGATCTTGCTGTCTTACTTCCCGATAATAACTTAACCTTGCTGTATAGAGCACCAATTTCACCCTTCTTCTGTAAATTTTCCATATCCTCGCATTGCGTTTTCCACCATTCTTCTTTTGCTTTATTTGTGGCCCTTCTCAATTTATTGTTTAATTCTTTGTACTTCATTTTACCTAACTCTGTGTTTACATTTTTCCATCTTCTCTTCTCATCCATCTTTGCAATCATCTCATCCGTTACGCATGGTTTCCTTATCCTTTTCCCGTTAACGGTTCCTATAGTATCTTTATCGGCTTCCAATATCCCTTTCTTGATACATTCCCATTTTTCTTCGATAGTACTCAGTTCTTTACCGTCATCCATCATCTTCTCTACAGCCTGCTGATATTCCTTCCTCGTTAGTCTATTTAATGCTTCTAAATTCCATTTCCGAACCCGCCGCCCTTGCCTTATCTTCTTGAAACGAACGTTACATTTCATAACAACTAAATTGGGGTCAGAGTCAGCATCCGCTCCTGGGAAACTGTGCGAATTTATCACACTGTTCCTAAACCTGTGCCTAACCATAATATAATCTAACTGATACCTTTCTGAGTCACCTGGCATTTTCCATGCATACATACGCCTTTTGTGGTGTCTAAACCATGTGTTGGTGATGACTAACTCCTGTCTCCTGCAGAATTCCATTGCTTTCTCCCCGCGTTCATTCCTCGTGCCTAACCCATAGTCCCCCACCTCACCATGTATTTCACCCACATTTCCATGTATACCTACGCCTTTTGTGGTGTCTAAACCATGTGTTGGTGATGACTAACTCCTGTCTCCTGCAGAATTCCATTGCTTTCTCCCCGCGTTCATTCCTCGTGCCTAACCCATAGTCCCCCACCTCACCACCCTCTTTTCCTTCGCCTACTGTCGCATTCCAATCCCCCATCACTATCAAATATTTCCCTGCAGGAACACACGCGATTATATCCTCTAACTCATCGTACATCCTATCGACTTCTTCCTCCTTGTGATTGCTCGGTGGCATGTATACCTGAACAATGACCAAGTTCGTCGGCTCTGCTTTAATCTCTACGAGTAAAATTCTATCTGTCGCTTGCTCTATGTTGACTACTCTTCTTCCTACCCCTTTATTTAATATTACGGCAACCCCTCGTTGGCTCTCGTCCCCACCGCTGTATATCACTCTATAATTGTCACTCCAGTAATCCCCGCTATCCTTCCATCTCACCTCGCAGAGACCTAACACATCTATATTACCTCTTTCCATCTCTCGCTTAATATTTTCTAATTTTCCTGTCCTCAACATTGCCCTGACGTTCCATGTTCCTATTCTAACTACTTTCGTCTTCTTCTGCGTCTTCTGTCCTGCTGCCTTTATTTCTTCCCTGCAAGAGTTTCGTGGGATGACGACCGCGGAAGCCTTGCCTCCCCCGCTGCCGGGCACGACACACGGCCGCTAGGGCCGAGTCCCGCAGTTGCCAGGACTCAATTTCTGTTTTGCGTTCATCATTATTTTCTTGGGAATGATAATTGAGGTAGTTTCCCGTTGCCTTCCTCAATAGTGTTTTTAACGTGACACCATCACTTAATGGCCGCCCTCCTGGGGTCAGACGCCTTTGCAGCCGCCTCACTGAGGAACAGACGCTGCGTGGACAACCTTTCGTCTGGCTCCTAACCTTCGACCTATCTGGCATGGGTGACCCTACCAGGAGTAATTATTATTACTCCCGCCAGCACAGCCCTAGGGGCCATCGGAACACACAAGCCCTTCCACCACGACAAGGTTGTAGTCCATGGGAGGGGATATATATATATATATTAATTCAGAACCTAACTTTCTTCACGGTAGCTTTTAAAGATATATCTAAAGCGTCATTCCAAAATATGAAACAAAATAAATAGTGCTTTCGGTGACCGTATCGGAGAACCTAATTATTGAAACACACGCTAAGGTATACAACAATTAAAATACTGTGGGTGCTGACGGGCATTCAAGCCATACGGAAGAGACTGGTCGTGGTATCGTGACTGAAAATTATCGACCCGTTTAAAAATTTCCGATTGACAATGGAACTCCTTGTGTTGTCAAAATTAGCGAAAATGAGCTAGCAAAATCAAGCTATTTGATTTAATTCTTGATAATGAACAGCAAATCTCTAAGTATATAACTGACTGACAAAAATAATTGCTATTGTTTTTCTCAGAGATTTATTTGTTTGAGTTCGGTAGTTGTAACTTGTCACCGTGCACCCGTCCAAAATTTTAATTAATGCATGCCAACCCTTTAAAGCATGAACATTAAAAAATTCTCTTGCATTAAAACATTTCGTGCACCACATACAGCACGTAACGTATGAAAATATCCTCGATATCCTGCAGACTGTTCCCGGAAACTGACAGAATCGATAAAAAAAACCCGGAAATATTAAATGTTCCCTATTTCTGATCTCCCTCCGCCTATTTATTCCCGTCATCACCGCCCATAACCTCGCACAATTCCGACCCACGGCCTGGTTCCGGCCGGGAGAAACATCCGACGCACGTTAAGCGGCATATTATTTTTTTTTACGGCCGGATGCCGCCGCGGATCCTTTCTCCAGGCCCGCCAAAGAGATGGGACCGCTCGTAATACCCAAAGGCCAAACATCCATCCCCCGGCAGAGCACAGAGCCTCCTCCTTTACCGCCACATCCCCCGCCGACACGCGCTTACCACAGCGACAGCCCCTCCCCGCCCTACTCTCCTGGGGTAGGGAACTCGGACGGGTGTTCGCGGTGCAGACCGGCCCTGCTCTTGCGAAACCCCTGCTCCAGAAAGAAGCTGGGCGGAGACTTGAAACATCTCTCCCCGGAGGATGCGTCTGCGATGTAAATGCATCCCATGTAAACATGCATGCTATGATATGACGAGATATCTATTTCAGGAGAGCATTAAAAAAGAAAAACAGATGTTAGAAGGATGTAGGTTAAAAAATTTGCCGGGCCAATGACCCGAGGACGATTCGAGATCTATGAGAGGAGAGATCCATTTCGAGGGAGACATGACGGGTCAGTGTACGTACACGCATTCGTAGAGCGAAGGAATCGTTTTTAACTCCTTGATTTTCATGGCTACCGAGCTCCGCTAGGGACGCACACGTTTTTCTTATGAACTCCCATTCCAGGATGCACGAATTCCGCGTCTGTGTATACATTCATGACTCGGAATTTGTAAACACGTTTCGCTCGATATCGGCAAACTTCCGGGGAGTAGCTGATTTCATACTGAGAATCGGAAACTACCTCACGCACTTCAGGAAACTTGTACAGGTATGGTGGATCCTCTCCCCTCTAACTTGTATGTCGTTAAACTTTTTCAATGAGCTATACAAAAGCATTACCAAGTTGATTAATCAACTACAGTTAACCGTCTTCCCATATTTGACACAGTAAATTATAAGTTGACCTTTCCGAAACTCTATGCTATGTTTTAAACTTAAGGTAAAGAGGTATTTGATTATTTTTTACATCAAGCTCAGGGTTCTCAGAGGGAAAATGGTGCCTTGGCACGTCTTCTCGAAAGTCACACAATTTTCTCGCAAGAGGCAGGTTTCCACCGACATTAAGGAGGGTTCTTCGTGTTTTGGCTTTACTCAGCACTTCCTCTGATTTAGCCAAAACTCATTATTGCTTCATGATTAACGTCACATTGCATCAATTAAAATGTGTTCTGCCTTTTCCGTAGAAACGCTTTCGAAGTTTCATGAAAACGGTCTCATGCGACAGAGAATGGAAAATGGGGGAATAGTCTTGCTTCTGTGCGAACCTCCAACCCAATATCCCTCCAACCAAGCGTTATGGTGGTAGAAAACTCGGGTTTCATCAAACAAATAGCGCGGAAATATCGCATTGGCAAAGTTAAGGAGAGGTCTTATTCGGTGTTGTTAAGACCTCACCTTGAGTATGCGTCGAGTGTTTGGGAACCTCGGCACACAGACCTAATTTCGGAATTGAAGGATACTAAGAAAACCCGCCTGATTGATGAATCATCTCCATGAACGGGTAGAAAGTGTCATGTATCATTATTATTGGATATCCTAGGATACCGGAAGCAAGATGGTCAAACGCTAGACTTTAACTTTTAAATAAATACAAAGTATTTAGGTTTAACGTTTTAATCAGGAATATTATTAACCGTGCATTTCATTGATGAGTGAGAGAAAAGTGAGGTGATTGACCCTCCGACTGATCTTTATAAGAAATGTTTACCTCGCTAAATTCGACATCACAACAGCACAAAGCATAATTTGCGAAAATTTGAACTTCCCGAATGCCATTAATCTCCAGTAACCAATTACTCTAATGCCTAGTGACTTATCACTTCCTTGTCGCAAGTCCTCACGACAACTTGTAGGGTAAGACGTGAATGTTGTTGAATAGAAATAGCTACAGATTTTAAGTGCACGCCAATAAATTTCACATCATGAGATGAGCCAACTATTTCCCTAAGTGCATCGAAATAAATTACAATGCAGCCCATATCGGCGTTAATGAGTAGATTTTTCGACGAAGAGCCGCTGTCTCCGTGGGTAAGTTTCTGGCAGCTCCGGCTCAGTTGTATTTTCTCGCGTGATACCGAGAGAAATTTTAAGAGATTTAACCCTCACTCAGTGCCATCGCGACTCGTCTAGGCGTGGAACCGAGAGGAAGACGATATTTATAGCGGACCCATCATGATTTAATCGCCCTCTCAATTCACAGAGCAGAGCAATTTAAGGCGCACTTCACAAAGGGACGTGGCAGGGATGAATGGCACCGCGAGTTTCTGAATGCAGTGGGACACAGAGCAGTTGCCATCATTCGAGATTACGAAAGCGATGGCTAAGTGGATGGAAATTTTGATTGCGTGCGATCCCAACCGCTGCGCTCACAGGCGTCTCACGTCTGATTTCAGTCGGATAAGACCCATTACCTTCTCCGGAGAGGCACTGTACCTTCCAATTTCGTTCTGGCAAAGCAGATCATCATCAAATACCTCAGTAGTATGTCCGCCATTTCGAGCCGGAGCTTATCGCATTACGGAAACTCATCCAGGCTTGTAGTATGGGGGAAATAATTGCAAAAAACACTTAACGAGCTCAATAATGTTCATTTGAAAAAGACGAGAATGAATTGAACAACATGAGTGAATTGAAATAAAAAAAATATTTATGTGATCTTGATCATTATGGCATTTTAAATTTTTTTCACCTGCTGTACTGTTGGTTGGCGTACCGAAAGAAACTTTGCAATTTTCAGCGTCTTGGTGTGGACTGTGGAGGGAACCAGTAATGGACAAATGAAGAATAGAAGCAAGTCACCTCCGCTTTCAATCTTCTTCTGGTCACCGATCTGGCAAATGATGGAGATAAAACTGATGGATCGAATAACTACTGGTAACAATTTGCGATGATTAGGGGAAATAAGAAGTCTAAGGGAAAAACTGGAAAGGCGAAGGGAAAACCTCATCGGACACAGACTGAGCAAGCATGACTTGGCGATAAATCTATGAGGGTGTTTAAAAAGCTAATTAATAAGAGGTACGGGAAAAGGGCCTGGATGAATACATTGATTGAATGAAGACAGACAGAAGAGCAAAAAATATTGAAGAAATAAAGAAACTACGGGGTGAGAGAATAGAATGGAGAGTCCGCTAAATCAACCCCAAGATTGATGACTACTGATAATAACATCCATATTTTCGCCATGCTTCTTTAAATTCAATGTGCTGGAAATTTATTGACTCATTTAATTTGCCGTTCCTCACCGAAGACGTAAAGTAAGCTTGGAATGGGGGCATTAAAAGCTCTCCGTTAAGACAATGGAAAATAGTTTTTATGCACGACAAAGTTGATGCAATCTCCACATTCAGAGAGAAAAGAGGCATGCTGACCTTGAGCTTCGAAAGATGATTATCTAACAAATTGGTATCCGTTATTGCACCCTGGTACCGTAAATACGAACTGTTCTCTTGAGTCAAATGACACAGTACTCGCAATGAAATGATACAAAAAATAATCCCTTTTCTCTAAAAATAAATATAATAAAACATTATGGATTAAAAGTCCCGGGTATAATTAATAAAAACCTTACGAAGAGATTGTCCACGGATTTTTCCTCAGAAGTGATGGCCACTGTTACATTTGTCACAGGTGTAAAACTTTGCTAAATATTCGTATTTATGAATATTTAGACTCTCATATGAATAGCCAATTAAAATCAATAGAAGTTATTAGAGACTGTTCTGGAGAAATCCTATTTATTAATTTCTGGAAACGTTCCGTATTCGCGATATTCACTCCTTTACTATATGAATAAATTCATTGTCTTCTCTGTGGAAAAGTTCCATATCAAACCTAACTTCCTAATATTTTACTCCATAGTAATGAAACAGTGGTGTGGAGACAGGTCACGATTCATTCTTCATATGAACTTCTAAAGGCTGTTTTTTTGGTTTAGTGATCAACGTTAAGCATATTTAGCTCCGTGAAACAGCGCATAAAATTGACTCTTATTAAGAAAAATCAGGTCAATAAGTACTAATGGCCACCCAGGGGTAACCATAGACCTACAGCTGACCTCTCCTGTCTCCCCCCAATGCGTTTCAAAAACGATCAACTGCCGCCTTTCAACTTCCACGTATTCCTGAAGACAAAAATATTATGAGCATTTAATAGTCACAAAGTCATTACATTAATAGTTACCCGGAAATAAATTTCTCGAAAACTGACACTCAAATACAGTATGCAACAGTGTAATTATTTATTATCCAAATTTCAAAGAGATCAATCCTTTTCATATATTCAACTGTACGTGTTGATTGTTCTCTAAATAATACCCTTTGAATATTGAAAAAATTAATTGTCATCAATTTTCATTATTTTTTTCATTATATTTTTCCATTTTTTCATTTTCATAATTTTCATTATATTTTTCCTTTCCCTCGTCGAATTAATACGGGCGAAATTAACGTTAATGGTTTTCCAATCCACAGTGGTTGTCGAAGTCGTTGAACCGCATAATTCTTCATCTCAAAGGAAATATCGTACATTTTTAATACAATGAAAATATATGGTTGATGGCTATAGACAAATGAATGCCCAAAAGACTTCTTAATGAAGCCTTTCTTTGTTTTCTTATCTTTCACATTTGACGAATCAACTACGTTTTCTAGACATACCATGAGAGCTATATTTTAAAATTCTATAAATATGAATAACATAGTGAAGTGGTAAACTAATACGATGAAAGAAATGGGGCGAAAAGAAATGAGAGATGATATGGCGGAATGATAGAGGCGTGAAAACGGGCGAGCGATTAATGAAGGTGAAAGAAAAGTCATCCAGTGAAAAAGAGCAATGAGATGACATGATTTATATGATTGGGAAAGAGAGAAAGTTGCAGGGGGAAAATGCCGGTGTTGTACATACCGAGAAGTTATTTGGGGAACATTCATTCCATGAAGTGCTAAATCCCGTGATAGAAAGGAGAATGATATGGCAAAGAGACAAGAATGGCCATTTTGAGGAAGAGAGCATGTGTTATTAGTAGCTAAAGGAGAAAATTATGCACAGTAAATGCATTCCTATTTTTCAAAATACTTTTTATACGCATGCGTGGTGATTGTCTAAACATATTTAGAATTGGCAGACTAATTCTAAATATGTTTAGAATGGAATAGAAATGGTTTAGAATGGTAAAAACCAATGCGAAGTTTCAAAAGCTTGTTTTCGCAAAATTGTAGCTACTTATCACCGTCTTAGTTGCCCTGTCCCGGCTTAGGATTAAATGTCCCCTACTTAATCACGACCATTAGATTGAAATTTAGCGATTTTTTTAGGTAATATACCGGTTAAGGCAGGTTTTGGATGGACACAACTATCCAATAAACATTTTGTAACTCCAAACAAAACCCAATCCAGCAACCTAATCTACATCAGGTCCCTCTTCATCTCTGTGTACTTCCTTCCTCCCTTCATCCCGTCCAACATCCCTATCCTGTTCCTGCCCTTTCCTCGCTTGCCCAACAGTTTCCCCTCTATTACCTTCTTCAGCATCCCACTGTCGCTCAATACGCCTTTCATCCATTTTTCCTGCCTCCATAGGATTTCTCTCAACAAACCCCTCTCTTCACCCACCATCTACAGTACTTCCTCATTTGTTTTCCTTTCGGTCCATTTCAACTTCTCCATTCTTCTCCACACCCACATTTCAAAAGCCTCCAATCTACGTCTATCCTTCTGCTTCAGTGACCACGTTTCCGCGCCGTACATAGCTACGCTCCATATCAGAGTCATAGTACTATACTGTTTATAAATACACGCAGTCTTATAACATACATATATATACACATTCAAACACGAAATCCCGCCATACGGCGAACAACGTTTATTTCACACACAGAAATAGGTATAAGGAAAGGGGATAGGAAAGCACACAAATTTACTAAAAAAAAGACAAAAAGATTTATTCTTCCATTGACTCTATTTGCTCTTTAGGATTTACTGTTGCCTAATGCGTTTGTTTCAATGAATGATAAGTAAATAAAGTACTCTTTAAATTTAAAAAATCCTGATTTGGATGAATTAGTAATTGGTAAAGACATCCGAGATGCAAGTAGGACTTTGTATAAAAGTATGCAGGGAATTCGTTTATGCTATGATAAATATTTACGTTTCGCTGTTTTAAATACCCTCAACAATGATAATAAGTCAAAAATAAGTGATCTAGAGAAGCATGCGACAAAGTCCATGCCTTCCTTTCGAGTAGTAATAGTGTTAGGGCAGGCAACCGACAGCTACGGTCATTTGCGCCATTAGAGATGGATGGGAAAGGAGGAAGGGTGGAGAGAAACCCGGCGTCGGCATGAGCCTACTCTTAACAAAACGGTGCCAAGGGTCGTACTCCCGTGCTCTCCACAAAACACCTCAAGTAGGGCTCGGGATGCCACTGAAAAATATCTGCCGTATTAAGGATTCGAACCCGGGTCCTCTGTGTGGAATGTCAGCACGTTAGCCACCGGATTATCCCGATCCCCCCTACCTTTCGAACCGCTTGTCAACCAACGTGTATATACAAAATCTTAGCAGCTAGTATACTTTCTCTCTACTTCATATCTCTCAGTTAAGCCTCAAAAGTGAGTTGGCTCGTTGAAGAAAGAAGAAAGGGAGCAATGGGGAAATGATAACTTTGGTGTCATGTTATAATTAAAGCAAGTTGCACACCATTATTACAAAATGTAAGTGTAAGTTTTAAAAATATAATGGTCGCATAAATTATTTGCAAGGTATTTGTTCAAATTTTATGAAATTTTAAGAGCATTCTGAAAATTTTCGACATTTCTAAGTTTCCTGAGCGTCGCGCAGTGAAAATGTTTACGATTTGAGTCGCGAGTTTACACAACGTTTTCGTATTTTTAATATCTCCAACTCCTTAGTGACAGCAGCTACTTAAGGAATTATTTGCCCATCCCGATCCCTTAGTATTCTCTATATGGGAGAAAAAATTGACAAAATAAAATGAAATAAATCCTGGGAAACATTACGTCGAAACTAAGACTTTTCTATCCATGTCCATTGTTCTGTCGATGTGCACAGCATGATAGAATTTAATTCAAACCATATTCATGACATGGATGATTTCACAGAATTTGGTTTTTACCTCTAAACTTACCGGAATAACACCGAGAAAATTAGGCCATATCCATATCGTTGCCTACCTCAAAGGCACCAGTAATTCTGACAGGCAAAATTATGGTATAATTTTGCATAATTGTTTAATTTATGTATTTTTTGGTCTCAAAGAAGGCTTTAAATTTTAGAGCAACGAGGTTTCGCGCTACCATGTAGTAAAAGCTGGAAATATATTTCAGATGGAATATGAAGATACAGCAAAGAGAGCATTGTAAATGTCAAACTCCAGCATGTCTTCTGCCCAACGAATGTACCTTTCCGTAAGTATTTTAATCATCCATTTGTTACGCCGTAGTTGGCGGGTCGCTCCCACGACACGCAATTTATTCCACCCAACCCTCCTCCATTACAACGACGGAGATACTATTTTCGGCTGTACCTAAAAAAAAATATCTTAGAGTCCCTGACATATGTGCACGGTATGGCGGAGATTCATATTTTATTCAAACAGCAATTCTTCGCCCTGGTCTCGAAAAATGAATGTGTCCTTTCGGTGAATCAGCAATTTTCAGCCTAACGTAAGCGAAGGACAAGCACTGTCCATCTCCAGAAAGTGGTCTTCCAGACAAATGTAAACGCTACCTACGATACATAAAGATGCTAATGAATATTTGGTTCTGTTCTCACAATCTACCTTCGCTCTCTCTAATTCTTCGGAATTGCTGGGACCTTTATATTAAATCGCCGAAAGCAAAGTCTGGAATCATAACTTCTCTGATTTTTCTGCTCTCTGCTATGGCGATATCATCCGGTAAACCATATTTTTTATATGGTTTATACATATCATATAGCTAGATTTAACAAAATGTCATACCCGAGGCTGGACTTGAACTCGCAAACTTTGGGCTGGCAAACCGGCCATTTACCTGCGTAACACGGACGGCTATGATATCTACGTATTTTTGATTGCAGACATTTTTGGGTTTATTAGACCGTATAAAGTAACCCCAAGATATTCATATGTGGATCAGAGGGCACAAATTCTGATTTTCCAGAAATACTTACACCCCGTGGTTCCTCTGGAACCATATTTGTTGCGTGACTGATTTTGACGGTGCAGAGGTTAAGTTTCGCTTTTAGTAATAATACTGAATTCTCCCCAAGCTCCCCAAGAATGTTTATGAATATTTCCAAACTTTCCAACACCAGTTACATTCAAAATCGATATCAAGCTTTGTCGTTGCTCAAAATGCAAAACAACAGATGATTTTAAGTTTTTCAATTATGTCCATTGATAATTTTACAGATTGACACCGTGGGCAGCAGAATTCAATGTAAAGCATTATTTTTTGTCTTTAGTTTAAGATATCATCTTTATGAGTTCTTATTCAACCCACCGATGTTTTAAATTTGAATAAGACCATACCGAATGAAAATTATGCATTGTTTCTCCTTCTTCCTATCGTATTCACAATTTTATGTCATAATTGTTTACATGTTGTCAAGTCAATTTATATTGGATTTGCTAAATTGAAAAACAAGTTGAGCTAATTAAGTGGCAAATCTACTTGCACAGTTACGAGTGGTATTCTTATGAAAGAAGATATTTTAAATTAAAATTCGCAGATTGAAAAAACTAGGCGGTTTAGAAAGTGGTCTAAAAAACATGTTCTGGCCTATATCAGCCGCTTAACGTACTTAGTGGTTAACATGATCTAAAAAAACATGGTCTTCACCATTTAAATACATATATGCACACAAAATTGATTCCATGTTTACTGAAATGTGATAGGTACATACTCGTGCATTAGCATGGGAGTCTCCCCGATACGGATTATAATTTTAATGACTTCCCTCTGCTTGTTATCTTTAATTCCGGAATGATAATGGCAGACAGATAAAATATTAATGAGCCATAATAATGCGATAATGGGAAATGCCGTGATTGGAAGCAATAATTGCTAATCGGAAGTGAGTTCGGATGCCAGTTCAAATTTAAATCAAACTGAAGCTGAATAAAAATTACATCTTATATCGATTGGCGACCCAAAAAAGTAGGACCCAACGATTGTTTTATCGTGGAAGGAAGCACTCCGTGCCTGATTGGCTTCAACAGGAGCAGAGGATGCATTGTTCGTGGTCTATCAAGTAGGATCACTTCCGTGGGACGCGATGAATGCGGACAGCAGACTACGACATGTTACGGACTAGCACATTCAAAATGGGAAGTAAATGAGAAATCAGTTTCCCTCGACGCGGCCCGCTCACTATCCCAATGTCTAATTTACAAGCGAAAGCGGAGGAGCGTGAATAATGGCGTTTGTTAATTTTCCCCCGATGTTACATCCAGTTTCTCTTTAGAATTATTCAGTAGATAAATAGTTTGTGCTATACAGTACCGAATAACACTCCCAACTTTAGTATGCCTTGATGGATGAAACTTGATGCCTTGCTTTCGGGCATAATGACACAGGACGCGAACGCACACACGTAACTGGTGTGTGAAACGTGAGTGACTGGCTGTGGTCGAAATGTGGTAATTTCGAGGCTTCAGTTTTAATGAGGCAATCCGTCCTTCCAATTATGCCCTCATTGATAATGCCATTAGGGGACAAATAATGCAAACACCAGTGACTGTGCGGTTTGATCATCCAGATCTCGGTAATTGCTCCAGACACGCGAGATCTAGGGATCAAAGATAAATCCGAGACACTCAACCAGATTGCATTCTTTGCCGTGTGATAATCTTGATCTGGGACGAAATATCAGCACAGAAAATACACAATTGTAAAAGACTATATTCCCTCAGATTGTATTTCGGGGTGTAAAGCATAGTGATGTGTTTGTAGACGTTCCCGTGCATTTGACAACTTCGTATTTACGAGTTGTAGCTAAATTCACCAACAAGGTGCGCCATGTTATCAGCGATAGGGCTCTGGCGTCAGAGTGATTCCTGGTATATACGAGCATAAAGAGTACGAGATTAGGACACCGTATTGTCCGGGGGTAGAGAACTATTCCTCCCAAGACGGATGAACCCAAATCAGCGGTCAACGCCATGAAGATGTAGAAGGCAAGGGGAAGGAACTGCATTAAAATACCCGGATATTCCGTTCAATTGTTCTGGGTCCGATACAAAATATTCTAGTCATTCATAGCCAAGGTTTGACGTGGACAGCGACCACGTTTTTGTGATAAAAAAATGCAATGTTAGGTCAAGGAAATAAATATATTCTTTAACAGCTAAAAATAAATTTGTTGAATAGATTGGGGGACTCGAAAAGAAGGATGGGAAGATATAAAAAATGGTAGGACAGCAGCGGCACAAAATATCTTCAGTAAAAAAATAGAACCACAAAACCATGGATGATTAAAGACATATTAGATCTCATTGAAGAAAGAAATAAGAAGAGTGCCTAACGACTCAAAAATATCGGGAGGCAAAAGAAATGCGGATGAAAGAAAAAAGTACGGAAAAGAAGGGATTTAGTTATGGCAAGATCGGACAAAGCATACGCCCAAATTATATCACTGCAATTGAACGAGGAACCAATGTGATTAGAGACAAAAACGAAAATGTACTGTTCCAAATGAGAAATTTTATTTGATGGAATGATAACATAGAAGCATTATACAAGATACACAGAATAATCACAAAAGAAATAAGGAAGGAATGGACAAATACTGCTAGGACCTTCAATTTTCTGAGAAACATTCTATTTTGCCTAGAAAAATCTGAATGACAAAGTGATAAACACAGACCGTGGTAGAGTGTTAAATACTAAAATGTTTAGGAGTAGGCAACAAAAGAACGGTTGTTTCAAATTATTAACGAAACAACACAACAGTAAAGGTTCCTGTGAGTTTCACTAACAACAAAACAATTACAATCCCCAAGAAAAGCAATGCGTTAGACTGAGATATATAAAGAACAATTTCCACTCTCTCTCACACGCCCAAAATTCGATTGAAATATATGCAAAACAGCTAAAAAGAAAACACCACAGAAAACAGAAAAAACCGGGGCAAAGAAAACGCGTGCATATTAGAATACTCTTGAGCGCTCCCCTGATTGCGGTAAATTTCCCATCTAAGGTGGTAGGAGGAGACAACGGCGGCGGATTCACGAAACGAAGTGACGGCTAATAATCTCTTCAATTTCTAGTTATCCAATAAACCATTTCATGGGGGTTTCACGTTATGGTCTAATGAGCAGAGTGAGGGCGCATACGTTTACACAAACGCGCCTGCGTTTGATTCCGGGTGACACGAATGAGTACCCTCAACTTCACCCAAGCTGTGTAATTTTTCGGTTACCTGATCGTCCTGGGAAACCATAGGCGGTCTAGGGAAATAAATTGGTCCCTCTACCCTGATGTGTGAAATTTATACTCCCCTGGGCTTAATACTGGGTGACCTTTACCATCACTCATCAAACCAACCTTCGGATTGGTAACTGTGGTTTTTTAAGGAAACGCTATCATTACTGAAAGCAAATCACAGGATCAACGTAATTTATTTGGCATGGGTACCAATGAAAAGAAAACTAATGTAATGAATTCCTCTAGAAATAAGAAGGTTGAGGTAAATATTGAAGTTGGGGGATCAGATCAGGTAGAATAGATCACTATTTAGGCAGTGTTTTATAATGGTGTGAGAGAAGTAGTGTGGATATTAAAATAAAATTACTTTAGGTTAAGAAGCTTTCGCATGGAAAAGGGGTTTGATGATGGGAACCTTAAGTAAAGGCGCAAAGAAGAGAAGTGAGAACTTTGACACGGAGCGTAGTTTTGCAGGGCTCGGAAACTTTGTCTTTGAGTTAAGTGAAAATTGGAAGCTTCTGGGGATTTGGGTGTGAAAACGGATGGGAGGAGTGAAATAAAAGGAAAGTAAACAAACGAAGAAGTTCAAGACTCGGTGAGGAAGAAGAGAAGGCTGCAGGGAAAACTCAAAGAAGACGGGAAAAATGAATGCAGGCCTTATTTGGGAGCAATGAGATGTCGAACACTGTGACGCGGGGAAGTAAGGTTTCCCTGCCTCCTCTTAGCCCAACCATTGAAGAGAATCACCGTGTTGGGCGAATGAAAGGAGGAGGAAGTATGTGGAGTGGAAGAATTATTTACGGCAATGCAGACTTTTAGATAATTTATTTAACGTCGTTGTGAAGAGGTTGGATCGTGAGTTCACGAGTCAAAATGTCACCTTAGTTCATGCATTAATTACGAGTTATGAGCACCTTGCATTCATTATTGCATAATTCGTAAACAGATGTGATGTGAATACACAGTTTTTAAGCACTCGGAGGTTCTTCCTAATTTTTGAAACGTGCTACGTAATTTGTTTTGGATTAGTTCTAGGACGCCAATATTTTAAATTCATAATCCCGGCTGTTCTTTCTCCACTAATTGATTTGTATTCGTTAAACTAAGGCGGCACCTATATGTCAACTACTAACACGACCAAGATAAAATTGTGCACATTATAATCGTTTTTCCTGAGGAAGAAACGTATTTTTGCACGTTTAATCCGTCTTCCGGTGACAGTCCTTTAGAGCGGGTTTAAAATATTTAATTTTTGACGCCAATTTCTACGAAAACTAACTGGGGAAGACCCTGTTTTATCACCGTCATTGGGTAAAGATGCACTTAGGGCTACGAGTGGAGAAACATTCATCAAAATGGGATATACCTGACATCTCAATGCAACTTCCTTAAATCAGGTCTGGAGTTATAGTCGTGCTTAGCTGCGCGATCCATCAAACCTATATTTACTGGCATGAATGCTCTTAATAATATTACGATCTTTTGCGTGCCTGCGTTTCACACCCCTCCGAGGGTTCCTTTTCTCTTTCCCCCCCTCCCACTGCTCGCTCCCTTTCACCTTACCACTTCATTCTCAGGGAACGAGTAAGTTAAATGCAACCGTTCGCCGTGGCATATTCAAGCACAAGAGCGTCCTTTCTCATCTCCCTTCTTCCACCATGGAATGCATTGCTCAAGCGGCGAGAGAATTCTGATCTGGACCGTGTATGGACGGGGCGAGAAGGGGAGTCGGAGGGAGAGACGTGCGAAGGAATCTCTCAGCCGCGGTGAAGACGGTTGCTCTCAAGGATGATGGCGATTGGGGGTGGCGGCAGCGTCCTTCGGGGCGTGGGTGGGTGAGTGAAACGATCTGGGGGCCCAAGCGAGAGGCAAGCATGTGGGCGAAAAATCGACTCGAAGGCCGTTTCTTCATTTTTGCAATGCTTAATTGGACCAAGCTCAAAATAAATTAATAATTACTTGGTTTAATTTCAAAACCATAGCAATATTTTGTGTAGAGGTGATGAAAGTTGAATAAAATAAAAACTTTCCCTTTCTTATGGGGACTTAACTTTTGAATTAGATTAATTCAATCGTGTTAGTCTCCAGTAGCACTCTACTCGGTCTATTTGGGCATATATACCATTTACTGTCAACTTGAATGGCCAAGTTACAACAGAAATTATAACTGAATCAGTAAATTACATTTTACTTAATTCCTTTTGGGATCAAGCCTCATTTTAAGCGCTTAAACTTGCAGCGCAAACATATGTAGAATATTATAATGTAATTCATCTCACAGGGTAATTCTAAAAAACTTCAAAACAAAAACTCACCTTTATTGATTACTATATCGAAATTTGGAGTAGATAAGGGAATTATTATAAAGAATATGATTCGTATTATAAAAAATAGATCGAATGAATATCTCAATTAACATATGGTTGTTGACTTACGCATAAATGTTTATGCTGAAAAACATAATCTTACAATGATGGGCATTAAATTGTTGAAATGTGTAAAATTAAAATAATTTGGAATCCTTATCATCAAGAAAAACTCAAAAGCACTAAGAATCATTGAAAAAAAATGTGAGCTTTTCTCTGTGAATGTGGATATAAGTGAATTCTTATAGCCAATTATAAAAATATGGAAATCTCCAATACACCAACTGATATTTCTAACAATGCTCCCCCCCCCCCTTAACCTCTCCCTCCGCCACATTACTACACCTCCCCTCTCCTTTTCCCTCCCCCGGCAGATTCATTATTCACTTGACATCGAACAGTGCTATACACTACCGACGTCTAATCGCTGTTAAGCCCTTTCTCCCCCTGTTGATAGTCACCGGCGGACCTGAATAACGTTATTGAAGCTTTATAGTTTATTTTTATTTGCTACAGGAATTACTTTAGCTTCGCACTAAAAATCAATATTTATGCGAAATGTGATTGGAAAACTTAGCAATATTACTCGTTGTTGATCACCTCTGTTCAAGTATTTCTAAAACATGAGAAAACCTACTTAACTGACGGAGTTCTCGCTGGGTAATAATTTCGGACGAAGTGGAATTAAAAGTTTGGAATGTAATTTGATTTATTTTGGCATTGGAATTATAGGACACGAGGCTACTGTCACCATCGGACACTTTTGTGTAAAATATCTTTTTACCTCCACATACAGTCACTGCTTTTTCAGAAGTTAATATTTTTTATAACTGTTTTGATTATAGTTATAACAGGAAAACAACAATTTAGAACCAGTCCGCCAGGTGTGTTAAGGTTAAGATATCCGAGCGCTCTGGGTTTTTTATATTAAGGATAATAAAGGATAATATAAGGATATATAAAGGATATTAGTAACCGTATCTGCCCGCACTATGGGCAAAAAGTATTTTTTACATCCTTAGTAGTATGTTGTCATTATTCCATTTAACCTAAGTTATCGTCCTTCTTTTTACTAACAGCTACTCTCAAATGCGAAGAGAAGTACATCTCACTTAGATACCGTGGTGTATGTACATGATATACATTATTTATATTATTTTACTCGTATATACGGTGACTAAAACTGATGAAAAACTTAATTTTTGTTGCTGCACGCTCGGTGTATAACCACCCCCCGCCACACATCCAAACGGTGGCGTGCAAGGTACTTTGTAGAGGGTAATTTGTTGAAGGTAAAATATTTAATAATGCGGTTATTCCTAATTACGTCCCTCTATCCTGATTACCTGTGAACGCCCATGCCACCGTTTTCTGGTGATATTAAAAATGCAGTGGCTGTTCATATATGCACATTATAAATAGGCGCTCTCATCTCCCGGCTCGTCAGGGACACATCGCGTCACAATCCACGGGGTTGTCCTGGACGCCAGGACACCAGAGAAGTTTTCCGTTGCCCCGGGCAGTGGTGGTGGGGCCAACGCGGGCCGTCCCTCCGACCGCGGGGGGATCGGGCTGGAGGGAGAGGAGACAGTGGTGGACGGGAGGTAGGGCGGCAGTAGCGAGTGGGCCTAGTTCAATATGCAAATGGTTATGTTGAATTAAATGGATTCAGGCTCAACACTGAAAATTTACGATCACTGTATGAATAAACTTAGTATATTTTCAATTTAATTTATTTCGGCACAACCAATGTCAATGCAAAGGCGACATCATCACATTCATAACGTGCTCGCGAGATAAATGTACCATTTCATAGGGAGGGAGGAGGGTTATAGAGGGGGAATTTGGAGGTGGGAAGAGAGATATAGATAGATAAAGGACTTTATTTGAGAGAAATTGAGACCTAATGGTCCCTTCTTCCATTTAATCCATTCCGGGTGGGAAGGGGAAGGAAGAAACGCATTGGGTGAGAGGAGGGGTCGGGGGGTGGCGTTTTGCTGAAAAAGAGAGAAGGGTTAAAAGGAGGGGTTCTTCTGCAGGGGTTGACGGGGGAGGGGGAGAAAGGGAGGAGGAAGAGAAGTGGGAGGGGAGGATGGGGTGAATGGAAGAAGGGAATCAAAGGAAATTCCTCTCAGACGGGTGGTGTCTGAAATCGTGTCACGCTGATCAGATATGAGGGGTTAGTTTGTAGTCTCTTGATCTGCGGGCAAGACCAAGAGACTAGGAGATAGAAAAAAAATAATGTGTCTTACTAAGCGAGACTTAGGAATTTCGTGGGGTTTTGTCTTTTTCTATCTAAAATCCACTTTAAATGGGAGATGATAATATAAATAAATATTTCTATTAACAATAAGAATATATACATAATAATAAAATAAGAATATATATATGATATTAATAATAAGAAATCGCAAAAACGGTCTTTTCCGAAGGAATAGGCCATCATTTGGGGCCTAGAACTAAAGTTGATATAATAAATTGATAATACATCGTCAAAACATAATAATTGTAGTAAAATAATTTTGAATAATAAATCGATAGAATGCTAACTTGAAAATCTTTACTTGGAAGAAGTTAAATTGAAGATATTTCAATAGGAGATATTTCTCTGTAAAACGGAGAAAAGTAGGCATATAGTATTTCAAGCTAAGAGTAGGAATAAAAATACATGATTTTCAGAGTGGATGTTAGGGAGATATCGAAATTATAAAAATTGTTTAAATAAAATTATCGAAATTAACTCTATCGAAATATAATTTACCAAAGTGCCTTAAAAACACGCTTCAAATTGTGTAATTGACTAAAAGGAGTAACTAATTAAGTTGAAGGACACCTATGATATCTCAAACTTACGTCCAGGGTATAGTAAGAATATTGGAAGGAATGCCAGAAACCTTTTCCTAAGTATGTATTTGCTAGTTATTCCAAAAATAATTCTTGCTTACTGTATCTTGTGGGAGGCAAGTTATTTATAATTCATATTCTCCCTACATCCTTTCTCGTGATCTTTCTGACGAAGAGGTTTAAAGACATTTTCTCTTCTCAAAAACTCAGCCGTCCATGCAGCTTCTCTCTGCTGCTAGAAACTAATCCTCGAAGCACGGAGTGAAAATAAACGTTAGGAACACGCCCATCGAAAAAAGAAATCTTTCTCAGGTGAGTTGGGAACGGAGGACGCACGAAATCGGTCCCAAATGGTTTGAAGTATTTACCAAACACAACCGGTGTGCTGAAGTGGAAAGTTTGAGGGAAAGCTTTTGAAAAGTCGTAGTTTGTCAAACACTGCTGCATTTTACCCTTGCGATTACGACCCTTTTGAGTACAAATGCTCATATGATGTTAAAATAACGATAGTTTCGAAATGTATGTATGAACTAAGAGTAAAATATCTTCCTTTATATTTTGATAAATAGGTGAATGAATCTTGATTATTTAGTAAAATAATGCGTGAAAATTAATTTTATATGATATAACATTAAATAATATTAACAATTACATTCATTAATATCGCAATCCATGCTTATCAGGTGGTTACGACACAAAACAATTAGTGATAAAACGGAGAATGTTACCCACAGGTGTCATTTATTATTATTTGTTAATTATTTAAGATATAAAGTGAACTTTCTTTATTCCACAATTAAGAACTAATGCTTTTCGAATTGAATAATTGAGTTTACGTTGAAAAAATATCTTACCCAAAATATTATAAAAAAATTAAACAGAACTGACAGAAGGTAAAAAGGACGATTCAGGTATAAATAGTTTATTGCTACGGTATATCATATGCTCCCCTCAACACATCAAACTTCTTGAGTAAGTCCTGCAATTAGATCTGGTTTCACGCTCATCAGCTATCCTAAATACTTACGAACAGTGATTTCTCACTAATTTCTTGAGGAGAGATGGACTGTTAATAAAAATCAATTGATTATTACTAAACTATTACAATGAAAGTGGCTCTGACCTTCGCTCACTCCAAAGTGAAATAGCCGCTGATTTAATTAGAAATAGAGTCATCTGCCACAGATCGCCACTGGGTGCTCTGGGATGGTATTAACGGAGCAGGGAAAAATACATTAAATGTTATAGGTTTCCGCGCTGCTTCGACTTCGAGGAAAATGAAATGGGAGTGGAGGAACTTCCTTCCTCCTCAAAAGCTCATCGCTTTCCTTCTCTCGAGTTCCTATCACTTTCCTCCCACTTCCTCCCTGATTCCCTGTGCAAACCTTCCCTCCATTCGTCGCGATCTCTGACAACTCACCCATCCGCCGCCTCCACCCAACCCAATCCAATTGCCCTTCCAGACTCCCCACCCTCCCCCGTTCCATTTCCTTCCTCCTTTTCCACTTCCTTCCCCTTCTCAGTTTTAACGACGCTGGCCCACGCCAAGTCCCCCTCTCACCCTCTACCTTCTCTTTCCATAAACCATGCCTCTTTTTTTCAAACTTTCCCGTATGAACTTCAAGGGGAGAATACCCTCCTTCCTTCCTGGTTGGAGTGCGCCGGTAAAATTAGGGGATATTCCCCCTGACGAACGGAACTCGGTAGCCTCCCCCTACGCCAAGTCCTCATTATAAAATCATAATGGTGGCCCGATATTTTTTTTAAAAACAATTCCACCTGCCCGGCCAATATTATACTCCCCTTTTTAAGGTTAAATTAATACGTGTACCCATATTTACCCGGTCATGTTAAAGATTGTACGTTTAGTGGACTGGTGAATTATTTACCAGTTGTCCAAAGGTAGCGTGAAACCACAGCATCCCAGGTCAACAACGCGCATTCGACGCTAGATCTCCACAAAATTCACTAACTCGAGAATTTTCGACCATTTACCTCTCTGAAGAGCCCGCCGTAGGCGTACGGGAGCCATAGAATTAGCGGGAGCACGTTAAAAGGTCATCGATTCGATGATGAAGGCGTATGTGAGATAAATCCTGAGGGTTCCCCTTCACTCTGGACCTGACGTATATATTTAGCCTGAACCGACTGAAACAGTATTGTTTCCAAGCGCACCCTGAGATTTAGTCTACTTTCTAGACGCGGGCCGATCTCCATTCGATTTGTGAGTCCCCTGTGCTCACCCAACGGGTAATAGATGCGTTTGCAGATCAACCCATTCGGCACTTGGAATTCCCCCCGTACGTGAAAGTGTCTTGGCATTCAGAATCGGATGATATTTGCGACAAAATATCGTACAGGCCTGAACTCGAGAAAAAAATGTATAATTATTTGAAAACACAGTTTTAACAAATTCCAAGCAGCCAAGTGCTGTAGAGAAGCTGCATCAAAGTCGAACCTTAATATTTTAAATGTGCACCACAAAGATAAAATTTTTTAGAGTTATTTGAAAAGTGTGGAATCAACTGTATTATCTCGCAATAGGCTTGACTCATCCTTTTAAGGTACGTTCGTGAATCCGATGCGGTCACGACTAGATACATCGGACCTGATCTCGAACGCGATCCCTATTTCCTTCGAAAGTTTATTGTACTCGTTTTTCCAACTATTCCACTGGTTTACCAATAATAAAATAAAAACAGATAAATTCGGTCCCTACGTACCTGTAGAGTGCTCATGGGAGAAGTTTAACTTTGTAAGACCGATTACCGAGCGGTCTTGTTTTCAGAACATCTGAAGCAAGAACTTCTGGTGATGCGGAATCATACTAACTAGCGGCGTGTGGGATATATTTTTTTATGAAACGTCTTTTTTTATGACCTCTTTCTCATTATTTTTATCCATTGTTTTGTGACATATGAAATTTTATGAAATGGAGATTCATACTTTTTCATTCCTACTTGTTCCTATTTCCACACCATTTCAATCAGTTTTCTTAAGACTATTCATTTCGAAACGGGACTTTTCAGAATCTGACGGCCGGGTGTGCAGAAGGCTGATAAAAAGCGACCAGCTTTTGCCATTCATTTAACATCCCGACAGTACTTGTTCATTAAATATATGGTGGGAGTCAATCAATAATTTTTACAGCCCCCAAACATTTATGAAGTCCTTGATGGTCTCTGCTCCTTGCCTAAAAATATTTATCTTCCCTAAATGAGTTTGGTAGTATTGTTGACAGAAAGAATTAATTCCTGGGAGATAAACAGTTCTTTGCCAATGTCACTAGGTATCAGGCAAGATTAAATTCCGCTTTCCCAAACTTTTGTCACTCTCAGTTATAAAGTTCGCACTTGTGCATGTTTTATGCTTTAATATTCTCCCCAGTTCTCACGGGATGTGACCTCAACTTGAAATTTAAACGCTGTGCGGGCGCTAGGTAAATACAACGTCTTCGACTCAGGTCACAGTAGCGACTCACCGACACATTCGCAACCCTGGACCATCACCACAATATGGAGCTCAAGATTCGGCGTTGCGCAGGGATGGAGGAGATTTGGCCAATCGTTTCACCCGTACCCGCTACATTCCGAGTCAGTGGGCATCCGGATTTCCTCATCACCCAGCGTCGCTAATCCACCCATTCACGCTAAAATCAAACATGGGATAAAATTCCTCCAACCTCTCCTCATGGCAGCAACAATGCCGATGGCTTACGGGAACGGCTTGATGCTAGCACGAAACGAGGGGACATTAGGACGGGCGTTGCCTTCAGTCACCACCGACGTTTGTTATTGCACCTTTTAATGCAACAATTTCAGAGTGCAAAAATCATTCGCTTAAACCGGGATTCGAACCCGGATCCCTCGTTGTCCGGCCGAGTGGTTTAGCCAGTTAAGCTATCAAGGCGTCCTCTTAAACTCTGAAATTTTTGGGCACTCGGCCGGACATCGAGGGATCCGGGTTCGAATCCCGGTCAAGGCGAATGCTTTTTAAACTATAAAATTGTTGCATTGAAATGCATGTTAGCGGATGACTCCGTTAAAACTTACTGTTGCGGCATCTCCCGCAGTTTCTTGAAATGTCTTGTACTTTCCTTCGCGGCACGCAAATTCTGGAAGAACCACCTCGATTCCGAAACCGTACTGTCGCAAGTAGAAAGGCGTCACTCATGTACCCCTGAGTTTATCACCAAAACATTAACCCATTCCAGAAAACACTGATTCGAGAAGCGAACGTAGTAAGGAAAATGGCTGAACGGACCGTGAACAAATCCCTTTAGAGAACACAAATCGTTTCAAAATACCCGCTAACGCGAGATAAGAGACTTGAATACACTGCTTCAGATTAAACTTATTGCAATGCCAAACTATAAATCGTGTAATTTCACTTGCTAAGCCGAGGAACCAATCCATATCCCTAATCGAGCGCCAAGGTGGGACAAGTGTGACAAACCATATATGATATAGATAAAGTATATGCTGACGAGCATACTTGTACAGATTGCTGTTGTGGAAACAAAAAATAATGATTTTCAGCTTTGATCTGACAAATTCAACGTGATACTTCCAATTCAAAGATTTCATTTGAATTGACGTAACGCAAACTCCAGCAAAAGGTAATCTACCGGTTAAGGTAGGTTTTTGGATGGACACAACTATCCAATAAACATTATGTAACTCCAAACAAAACCCAATCCAGCAATCTAATCTACATCAGGTCCCTCTTCATCTCTGTGTACTTCTTTCCTCCCTTCATCCCGTCCAACATCCCTATCCTGTCCCTGCCATTTCCTCGCTTGCCCAACATTCTCCCCTCTATTACCTTCTTCAACATTCCACTACCGCTCAATATGCCTTTCATCCATTTTTCCTGCCTCCATAGGATTTCTCTCAACAAACCTCTCTCCTCACCCACCATCTCCAGTACTTCCTCATTTGTTTCCCTTTCGGTCCATTTCACCTTCTCCACACCCACATTTCAAAAGCCTCCAATCTACATCTATCCTCCTGCTTCAGTGACCACGTTTCCGCGCCGTACATAGCTACGCTCCATATCAGAGTTTTTACGAGTCTCGTCTTAACATCCCTACTCAACGTCCCCGTCATCAACTCCCTCCTCCTTGAGAAAGCCTCCTTGCCTAGCGCAATTCTTCTCCTTACGTCCCTACCACTTTGACCGTATTGGTCCAAAACACTTCCGAGATATGTAAACTGCTCTGCCTGCTCTATTTTTTCCCCACGTACTTTAATATTTAGCTTAGCCTTTTTCTTTCTGAAAAATCGCACAACCTTTGTTTTATTAATATTGATTCTGATCCCATATTTATCGCACTGAACCTCCAATTCACTCAACAATGCTTGCAACCCCTTGGCTGACTGAGCGACTAATGCTTGGTCATCAGCAAACCTAACCGATTTTACGAATTCCCCTCCGACTTTCATTCCTACCTCCAGTTCGTCCCATGCCTCTTTAATCATTTCCTCCACATATACGTTGAACAGCACCGGTGACAATGGGCAACCCTGCCTTACCCCTCTTCCTAACACTGCCCATCCGAACTCTCCGTTTCCCATTCGCACCTGAGCAGTCTGAGACATATACAGGTTGCGGATCAGTCTCCTGTCCCTCCAATCCATTCCTATTTTCTGCAATACACGCATTAATTTTTCCCAATTCACTCTATCAAACGCTTTTTCGAAATCTACAAAACAGGGAAAAACGTCCTGATTGTATTCTATGTTCTTCTCGATTAGTGATCTCATTACTGCAATGGCATCACGCGTACCTCTTCCTTTCCTGAACCCAAACTGATCATCCCCTAAGTAATCATTTGCCTTACTCTCGATACTTTTGTTGATGATCCTGAGAATAACTTTAGCTGCGTGGGATATCCAACTTATTGTTCTGTAATCCTCACATGATGTAGCCTCTGCCGTTTTTGGAATAGGAACTAACACCGATCTCACAAAATCTATTACTTCATATCCATTCCGGATTTATACACGTAGATATGATATTGGACCCTATCCTAAAAAGCATAATCTACTAGCAATTGTGAGCCCTTTTCTAGAAAAAGCGTCCAAGCCACACCCATTAATATACTCGTAAAACTCATCGCTTGAAAATCCCTTATTACGTAACTCGTTATTCAATTACAGCTGCCAACTTCCTAAATTCGTTAAATAATAACAAGTTCTAATATTGAGACTATACGAGTATGTATAAATGTGCTGGACTTTGGAAAAGACACAGGCCATTTTCAAACTCGTGGACCACGCACTTTGAGACGGGCATTGTCGACTATTTCAAAGCAGCATTTTGGTCATTTACAACGACGATTCTCAAACAGCCAGGGATTAGAAAACGCTGACACCCACAGTTTTTGCGCTTCAGGATCTAATGGCATTAAAATTACCAGGGATTACATACCATGCCGCTGGTAAACACTTTCTGCGTTTCAGAATCCAACGACTCGGCGTGATGGATTTACGCCGCTGTATTTCAAAAGCTGCTGGGCTTAAAATTAAGTAAATTACGATGACTGTTGGAGCAGATTACTCCGCGCGGGTTTTCGCTGACAAACGCCCGTGGTCGATGCGAGCATGAGCAAGCCAGGCTCAAGTTTCCGTCGTTCGTTCCGCGTATTTTTTTCGCGAACTAGTTGGCCGAGCACCACCACTTCGCGCCCGATTTCCGATGCTTCTTCTCACAAACGGAGACCGATTCGGCGATGGAACCTGGATGAGGACGCCGGTTGATTTCCTCCCTCCCTCGCACTCGCTGCGATCCACGGGGGGAACGAGCGTTCGGGAGGTACAATTAAATAAGTCATCCCCTGGAGAGGGTCGAAAGGGAAACACGCAGATTGTCGGCTCCTTTGAGAGTCCGCGTTGGAAATCCCTTGTTTGCCTCGCGTGAGGAGTCGTCTCGGACCGAGACGGCGGGGGCCAATTGGGACGAAAACGTTTCTTGGTTTTCGGTAGTGGGGGTTTTTGGGGCTGCGAGGTGTAGGGGAGGGAGTGGAGATGTGCTTTAAATCAATCAACTCCATCCCCCAACACCACGACCAACCTCCCCCCTCTCTATTTCTTGACGTCCCCCCCCCTTCGCGGTCCTTCCTCCATATATTCCACACACTGCCCCCTCCAAACCCCACACTTCACCTCCTCCCTCCCCCCATAGAAGACCGAGGAGAGCAGTAAACATTCTTCCCTCGGGCGTCGGGTCCAGGAATAGCGGAACGCCCGCTAGCGACGTCTTGGACCCGGCGCGCAGATGTCGGACGGGGGTGGAGGTACGGTGAAGCCCCTATTGGGGGAAAGGGGGGAAAGGGAGGGAAGAGAGGATTGTGGAGATTCGGGAGGGGGGGATGGTAGCGTTCTGGGGATGTTTGGATAAGAAAGGGGCCATCGGAGTGGGATGGCTCGGAGGTCTGAGCAGTGGGGCGGGCACTGATTCTGAGAAAAGAGAAAAAGAGAGAGAAGTGGCGCGAAGCGGAAGGAGGGGGTGAAGACCGACAGGGCGAGCGGTGGTAGTAGACCTTAAAGACTTAAATGAGAAGGGCGCGGAGAACGAAATTGGGAACGGCGAATTCACCGCAATGAGAGTCGCCATGGGTTCGTGGAAATCATTGAATATTCAGAACGTGGAAAAATACGCGGAGAATAAGCAAGTGTGGAAGATACGGAGAGATCTTAGGAATGCATTAAGGAAACCGGGCTTTGCGTGGCGGAATATTTCCATTTAGAATGGAATAAAGTGACCGGGTACACGGGAGGACGCAGGGTTAAAAGCGTCACCGCCCGTGATAGTGCGATAAATCGCATTAAGGGGGATGCTGGAATCCTTATTCCGCAGTGTGGAATCCTTCCTTATTCCGCAGTGTTTTCGGCGTTTAGCACACGGCAGGGGAGAAATGGAAGCTGATGTAACACGCCATGCTGCGCGATGAATTCGTGGAGGACACGGGTGCTGGGGCGGGGAAAAGAAAGAAACTGAGGGCAATGCCGAGAGAAGTAGGAAGTGTTGGCACTAGTAGCTGTAGCAGCAATTACGAGAGTCAACGGGCAGCTGAGGTCATTCTAGGCATTTTGGACGGGGAGGTAAGTCGGGGGTTAGTTAGGATTTTAGTGGGAGTAGGAAAGCTGAAGAGAAGCTCGATATCGGCATTCCTCTGGTCCAAAACACTTTGTCTCATCTGGTGAACGAAGTACAGCGTCCAAAGTTGGACTGGGAGTAAGAAATCTTTTTATTCATTGCTCGGCTTTCTTCCCCTCTTTTAACATTGGATGAGCATCGTCAGAATGTTTTCTCCTGTCACATTCACTTTCTGTCAAAAGTTCAATTCTCAATAGGTTCACATCAAACTTTCATCCGTCCTAAAGTTCTCTCCACCGCACAAAAAAATACGGATACGCAATATGGGAATTACGGAGGAAAGGGAAGATTTGCAAATGTTTTATTCTGGTTAAAAATAGCGTGGATTGGAAGAGGGATTGAAATCCGCGTGATGACGTTATTTGATGATGACGGAATGAATTTTCTTCAAATACATAGAAGGAAGTCTAACCATACAAACAAACTTAAATCCAGGGTTCAACATTGGTTCAAATATGGGTATCGAATAAGAATGAGTATTTGACCGGTTTGGGTTCGAATAGTTAGAAATGTTCAGTTTGGCGAGAAATTCCTCCTCAGATCATTGAAATATTAATGGAAATGCCCCTGTTAGGACTCACGTTCTGGCGGTGGAAATTCACTTGCTTCAAATAGAAATTTCGGCAAAGCATAAATTACATTTGATAACGCTCATTGTCATCGAAAAATATATTACAATAATAAAAAAAACCCAGCGAATTAGAATGATTTGAGGAATTATGCTCGGCAAAGCCATTTTGGTAAGTTTGGAAAAAAAATGAATGAATAAATAATGTTTTTTAAAAATAAATCCTAAATTGCAACAAAAATTATCGATACGATTCTGTGATCACAATTGAGTAATCAAAAATACATGTTAGGTTATATTTACTTTGAGCGCTCCAACAAGTATTCCACTAAGAATTTTGAATGATATTGCATAATGTGTAGGAACAGTTTAAATTACGGCTTGGGTTTAAAAAATAAAATCAAACTTCCCTGACGGTACGCAAAATTGAGAGTCACAGAGAGGCTTCTTGATATATGATCGAAATTACGTTTCAAAACCAATGCGCAGTGCTACTTTTATTGTTGGTCAAGTGAATACATTCGCGTTACTCCAATAACACGCCATTCCTACTCTTTGGAGCCTTCGTGGGCTTGATGAACACCCTTCATTCCGGAAACATTAATGAAACCGCTATTGGAATCGCCTGGACTGTAGAGATGTTATTGGCGTCTAAGGTAGCCAATAAGGTTCAAGAACAAACTGGAGAGGACAATGGCGATGTTTTGAAGAGCAGCACTCACAATTCCAGGTGCATGTTGTGAACAACGCGCGGGAATTGGATGCATATGAGAAAATTTATGGAAATTACCAAGTATGTTATTTTATGTTGATCCCTTATCATTCGCGGGAAAATGGACACCTAAAATCTATCTGTTCTGCACTTATTCTCTTCTACGATAATGCAATGTGGCTATTCAAATATTTTCAACATCTCTGCTAAATGGACAACCTTCCAATGTATGCAATAGATTTATTATATAATTTAGCCTTCGCTTCGAGAGTGATTCGCAACCTAGATCCACTGATAATTTTGATACGCTATTCAGTTTGTCATTACAACGTTTTACCAATGTAGCTCATCTTCACTGCACGCGATCCAATTCGGCATCAATACAACTTCATGAGGATCCCATATACTGACAGCATATTTTAATGAGACCCAATGAGCGAAAAATAGCATTTCTCTTTAACTTTTTCATTACAGTATGGAGGAGGAATACAATAGCATGCGAGGAGGGGTTTGCTAGTGTGTACTTTGTCTCCAAGATCAGGGCAAATAGAACTCTGGGAGCAACATCAGTCAATCCCAAAATTTACTAAACAGCTCCGAATATGCTCGAAAAGCTCTCCAGCAACGAATGTGAAAGTAATGATAGCTGAAGAAAGGAAATGGACCACAGGTTCAAACGTTGACGATTGGATTCGATTATTTTACTTAACTATTTCGTCGCCAGATCGTGTCTCCAGCTAAATAAAAGAGATGAAGAGTCGTGGCATCCACAATTTAACCGTTTTCATTTTAGCAAGACGAATGTTTAGCTGACTTGGAGGATCGACTTCGGAATTGTTAGAACATTCATTTTTTATTTTTTTTGTTTATGTGCACTGCAAGCCAGCGCTAGGGTGTGTGACAGGGGGTGAATCCTGTAAACATTCACCTCTTTCCGCAAATTCCTACACCCTCCAGTTCGAAAGAAAGGAATATCGGGTATAAGATCTTACTTACAGCTTAAACGAGTAGAACTATCCATGGGAATTACTCCTGGAACCTTGATATACTATATGTACGCTGTGGAAGGAACTAACGTTTGCAATTTTGCGACAATAAGATGCGTCTCTCATGACTCTTCTTATCTCGCCTTATTGCCGTAGAACTGATGCGCCCTTACCAGGCGATGAAGTGGATTAACCATAGGCTGAGGGTGATTGGAAGGGCAAATCAGAATGATGCACAACCACGGGTGGTCCTGAGCATCTCGGCGCCCCGGGCACCGACTTACACCACCGTTTTCCCGCAAGGGATTTCCAAAACTGAGGGAAATGCGTCATCAGGATGGATGAATCCAAAGGTTTTCTGGATTTGCACAGAAAACCTTTCATCACTGCCGGTCGCGAGCAAAAATCGCTGCTCCGTCACGGCTTTAAATACCTTCGGCGCTGATCGACCTGAGTTTTCGGAAGCCTCGCGGGGGCATCGCTCCGGGAGGCCCATGAGCCGCCGCGGCGATGGCTTGCCCCCCCTCGGGGCACAACGCGCCGTCGCCTCTGGGAACGATCAGCCTATTTTCGGTGCGGGATCACGCTTTTGATCGTACGGAGCGGAGGAAGATTTTCCTCCGGAAATACTATAAAAATATCGCAAAGCTAAACACGGGAGTCAGGCTCTCTTTGGATGTGAATCGGTGGAAAGCTTCGGGTTACATTGAAGAGAGAGAGAGAGGGTCCAAGCGTTCATTGTCGGCCCATACGGGCACACATACACCGTCCCGGTGAGCGATCTACTCAGGGTACATCTACTCAGTTAATGATGATATTATTGTAATTTCGGTTGTATCTTTTCCGATTCCGTGCTGAAAATATGGTTGGTATCTGCCTAGAAGTATCTAAATGGTGGCAGTCTAAAAGCAATCAAGACAAACGCTACTTTGTAAGTAACGTGACAAAGTAATGTAACTCGACTGTGTTCAGTAGCTTTTGTCGCATTCAGAGCTTGCTTTAAGAAGGGTGTATTGAAGATCAGTTATTAGAAAAAATCTCATTTCAATTCATCCATTACATTTTTTCATAAAATTAGGTATGACTATAAGATGTGGCTGCTGGCATGATTTGGATCGGATTTTTAAAATTCAAATTTAAGCGGAACAAGCAAATTATTTGATTTCAGTAACTTACGTGACTTATCTCTGATGAAATTGTCAATATATTTTTAAGCGATAAGAACAGCGATGTAAGGTTAATTTTAATCGAAAAATCGAGTGTCAATCCTTGACGAAGGAGCAAATATGACTTTTAGTATACGTACAATTTTAAATTACTTATTGAATCGAAAAATGAAACTTGGAAATCTATTCCCTATTTTTTTAACTTTTCCAGAAATTCTTTACATTCCTCACAGATGTGTCAAAATGTGAATTGGAGAAATGGAAGAAGAAGAGTTTTTAATTTCACGTTGATGACGGGTGCACTGAGAAGAAGATGCGTAAAAAGTATTGGCAAAGACTTTAATATGGTGGTCAATTCCTTATAGATGTGAGAAATAGTCTATGAGACAAGAGGATGAGTGTAGATCGGAGGATTTTGAGATTTGGGCATCTAGGACAATGGAAAAAATAAGTTGAACAGAGAAAAAGGCAAACACTGAGGTTTTAAATGAGGAGGGCGAAAAGAGGAAGTTACTTGGGAACATCTAAAAAAAGAAAGAGAAGGTGCATTAAGGAAATATTAAAAGTTATTGATATTTTCAAGACCGCGATTAAGGCAAGGGCATTTGGTCAGACGGGCAGAGGAAGGAAGACAGTGGGAACCCTTCTAAGGAGGAGGAAATTCTTGCAATGGTTAGAATTAAATAATTGTTAGGGACCGCCAAACATGATGCCGATCATGATTCATCTCGTCACTAAATTTACCCAAAAACTAGCTAATCGGCGATAAACAACGTTTCCGGGGGCCTCTTTGATATCTCATCAAATTTAAGTATCCCTGTTGACTTGGGGAACCCGCATGTTATGCCCAACCATGGATTCTGTTGCACTCACTCCCGTTCCCAAACATTCCTATAGCATAGGTGAGATACATTAATGTTACATTGATATCAAACTTTGCGCGGGGTACACATCACAGGAGATTATGCACTTCAGTCTTAAAGAAGCTAAGTTTCATTAGACAGGATGTTAGACAATGTAATGAAAAAGCGAGAGAGAGAGAGGTGTTAACTCACTTCATTTAGGCGACATTTAGAATGCGCTTCGAGTATCTAGTATCCATGGGGGAAAACGTTCATAAAAGTATTGGGTAAGGTTAAGCAAAAATTCGATTGGTTTGCTTGCGTTGATTTGGATCGCGTGAAGCGAAGAGGAGCTAGATTTGTGGAACGTTGTAGTGACAAACTGAGTAACCTTTCAAAATTATCAGAGGATCTAGGTTTGGAATCGCCCAGGCAGCGAAGGCTAAATTACAGATCAATCTTGTATTCATTGGAAGAAGGGTTTAGAAATGGTGTTGAAAATATGTTATTAAGTCCATCGTTTTACGATAGGAGAGGTCATGTCATAATAATTCGAGAGATTAGGTGCAGAAGTGATCAAATTTCATTTTTCCCTCCAACAATAAGGGATCAGAATAAAATAACATTTGCCCTACCAAGCTAGGAGGAAAAGTTGTTTCGGGTCTAGGATAGTCTGGTGTGTAATCCCCCCCTGCCACACATCCTCTTGGTGGCCCACAGGGTGAACATAGATAAAACTAAAACTATAATTTACCTTGGTTACGAGAAGCGAGTACGCGTCATGGGTACGGTTGATGAATATAGTATGTCTGGGACCTTCTTGATTCTCGCAGAGAGAAGGCAAGACTGACTTGTAGAAAAGTAGATAGCACCTGATGTTTCTTACGATACAGAGATGACGAGTATTATGGCTGTATTGGTTGATTCGATCACCGGGATAAAATAAGAGAGAGAGAGAGTGAGATAGACACCGTCCCAGACAGGTTCAACTACATGTTCTTCCCTCGCAAGATACGCCATCATAACAAAATCGAACCTAAGAGCCAGAAAAAAATTTTTGATACTATAATTTGATAAAATGGTCAAACGCAACAATTATTGCATGATGGACAAAAGCATGCAGGTGCATGAGGGTTTTAATGTATGATATAACATGTATTCAAGAATATATATGAACCGATGATTCTGTATTCATGGGGTGTGGTGGTGGGTGTTAGGGCTGGAGGCCTAACACCCACCGCCATACACCCTTGAGGCCATTTGAGGGGACCTGAGTAGATGTAGACGAACAAATCACCTACGAGTAGTTAAATGATACGTACTTAGTTACCTCAGCGGTCCCGCGCTTCTAGCAATGTGCGCCACCGACTTCATTCTTGTCCTTCTCCAGGGTGAAGAGAGTGAATGTTTCGCTCGCAGATGAAGTCGCGCCACTTGGCACTCGTGGAAGCCGAGATTGTGACCTCAAAAGAAATCCGGGGGTGGGGGGGGAGTGGATCCGATTGACTAGGGACGTCGCCCTACTCCCCGCCGACGACACGATGCCTCTCCCCCTCCGCCCAGCAGCTAGTACTCGGTCGAATTTCTCTCGAAAGACGGATGCGTGGCATAAAACAAACACGTTAAGGTTTGAAGTGTCTGCGAAGCTAAGGGAGGGATGAAATGAAGTAGATGGAGGAGAGAAGATTGAAAGGAAGGAAGATCACGAGGTCCGTCGGTGAGAAGGGAAGGGTGTCAGAGGCGTTCTGTGAATGTGAAGGCGGGCGAGAGAATGTGTGTTAAGGGTTGGGGAGGGAGATGGAGAGAGAAGGAGAGGAAAGGAGATGGAGAGGATAAACACAAGGGGCAAGAATGGGAAAGCAAGAAAATAGAGAGAGAGGGACGGAGGGAGAGAAATGGGGAAGGAAACGAAGGGTGCGAAAGAGAAGAGACGGAATTAAGATGGGGACGGGAGTAAATGATGCGGCGAAGATCCGGGAAGAGAGGAGGGGATGCAGTGAAGAAGGGAAGGGGTCGCTGGAGGGGGTGAGGGAACCTCTTCAAATAGTAGGGATGCCGGGAAGGAAGAAAAAGGTCTTTGCATTCGTCGCGGGCTCCCACCCTGGATTTTCCCGCAGAGGGAGTCTCAAGCCAAGACTTCCGATGATGCTCCTGGGGCAACTTGCGTTTTCAGGGAAGTCACTGATGTATAGATCGATTAAATTTTTAAAGAAATACAGGATATACTAACCAACAAGATCAGTGGATTGGCGAAGATACTTTCAGTAAAGTTTGAACTGAAGGTAGGGGCGGATACAAAGAGTTGCCCCTAGGACCGTGGCCATCTTTGTTATCAATAAAATTAATAACAAAATCATAAAGTTATAATAATAAAATTTACCATCTCCAGTTTTGAAAACCTGAACATAAAATTATACACTACTGGTGGGCTCTTTTAACTGGTACGATTAGCTACAAATTTAATATGATTTTCAACTTTCTTTGTAGGAAACAGTGGAAA
The DNA here is from genome assembly GCA_037158775.1 of Hetaerina titia. NCBI lineage: Eukaryota > Metazoa > Arthropoda > Insecta > Odonata > Calopterygidae > Hetaerina > Hetaerina titia. The sequence goes on along the minus strand of CM073769.1, from coordinate 95,953,804 downwards.
AGGTTACACAGTTATTTTTGGGCGATTACGAAAATGGACCCCCTTCGAAGTTTTCTACAAGCGTTCCTGACAGAAGGGGAGTAGAGACATCTGGACGCACAAATTACCACTCATTTCTTCCCAGTCCTCTCCGGAATATAAATTTGGATTTAAAAAAATAATAAGGCTGGTGTAAAGATAATGTGGATGCCACCCTGAACGCACAACATTACTGTTCACCCCCTTCGAGTCTACCACTGCGGCATGGTGACACTCGGGTTTCCTGCATAAGACAGATTAACTTACAAATCTGCATTTGAGATGCGCTCCACATCCCACATATTCACCGGACGTCGCAGAGTGATTACCGTTCCTTTGACTCCTCGAGGGGACACCAGATGCATTCCCGGGCGATGACACGAAAACGGAAGTGCGCACGCATGATCGCACATATATCACCGTGCGATTGACTGAAATAGTTTTTTTCTCTTAGCGCATATGCATTGTTCGCGGTGGAGCTTATGCTAAAAATTGATGAATGCATTTCTTTCATGTGCGTGTATTTGTGAAAGTGAAAAAAGTAATGAAGGTTAATTTTTGACTCGTCCTCGCATAAAAACTTAAGTGTCCGCTGATTGCTGAATTTAAATCACGAGTAATACCCAGGAAGCTCCGGGCCACGCTGCCGGTTTATCGTGAAAACGATGACACGAAGTCGTACAAACACAACGGACACTCCGGAGAGAAATGGTAACAATAAAATTCGCGCAGTACAACACACCTCACACAACACAAATACTCGGCGACTGTGCTGATGCGGCGGCTCATTCTCATCCCAAGGACCCGAGTTTGAATGCAGGCCTAGTCAGAATTTTTTATTGTTGTCCCGAATCCCTATTTGGGTGTCGTGCGGAGGGGATAACTTCAAGTCACGTCCTTTGGATGAGACGTTTATTTATGGACCCATTGGCGTCTTTCGGAGTAAGTTAATGCCGGCGCCGGGTTTCTCTCTCCACCCATTGTTCCCCCATTCCCTGAACATCCTACTTCCACCAAATTACCCACCTATGCCTAATGGTGCAAATGGACTCCGCTTATTTTTCACCTCCCATATTAACCACCAATGCAATAAAAACACTCAAGCTGGAGAATTGGAGTACTTCACTTTGTGAAATGGATTACATGCAAGTACATGCACAGTGAATACTCCTACAATTTCAACGTCAGATTTCTGAAGGGGTCTGAATCTCATCAGAGTGAGTTCCTGTCAGTGGGCTACTGACATAACGGAAGGACACTGAGGGAGACATACGAGAACCAGGACACTGCGAGGAGGTAACGGGGAAATGTTCCGGGGAGTAGGTGGGAGGAAGTTCAAGGGGATGAGGGAGCGGAAGGACTTTGAGAGGACATTGTTGGGACGGGGCGGAAAAGAGGAAGGAGAAATGGGCCGGAAGGAGCAGGCAGGGAACGCCGGGAAGACGGGAGGGTTAGCGGGGGAAGATTAGAGGGAACCGGGGATAGAAAAAATGCTGCTGGTGAGTGCAAGAGAGTCTTTTATTTTGGGGGAATCGGGGTCGGAAATGGCCTCCAGGAAAGTTTCGTACCCCTTTGTTTTGCCCTTGGAGTAAACGGGAACCGATTGGTAATCCCTTCCCCTGCTCCACAAGTGGCTGGGCATTCGGGGTGAGACGAAGCGGAATTACCCATTATGATGTGGAAAGCTCGAGTTTATTTTTATCTCGGGATATATATATATTAACAAAAAATATTAAGACTACGGCAAGGGTTCAGATGCCTATCACCTGTCAAACTGTTGAAATTTCGCTCGGGTATAACGCCAATACTGAAGGAATAATCCTAGCACCACATTATTTTGGCAGACGACACCACCATGATATTAAGAGAAATTGAATGCAGAATTGATCGCTATGAGGAATTATTTTTCCCTCTCCCAATTATAGAGTAAAACAGTGGGGGAATATGAAATGTTTTCGTCCGCCAGAACACAAAAGAACTAATTACTCAAAATGTATAGAGTTCACGGGTGTTCCACCCGTGGTATAAGGTATTCTGTTAGGAAGCTGTCCACGCTTCGGTGTCTGTCCTTGCCCTTGTAATCACGGTATTGAGTGATGAATTCACTCAAGGCTCTGAGAGGAGGAGTTAACCAATACAGTTAGATCGAAACGTTAGCTACTGAGTACTCGACCTACTGGAATACCCATACTCGTAGTCGAAATTCCCCAGGACTTAGTTCATTACAATAAGTATTAACGTACAGGTTAGGGACTTCGCGAGGATGTGTATACATGTGTGTATGTATGTATGTATATGTATGTGTGTATATATACATATATATATGTATATATATTTTTTTTTTCCTACAGGTTCCCCCCACCTTTCCTCACCTAACTCCCAACCCCCTCAACCCTTACCCTTCCCTCATGGTGCTACACCCCCTGCCACACACCTTTTTGGTGGCTCGCAGGGTACTTATGTAGATGTAGATGTAGATGTACCGACTTCGTTCGTATCATATACCAGAAAAGCCCGAAATCCTTCATCAATTACCGACCTATTACCGAGAGGAGGACATGGTTCCGGTTATTATAATATTATTGAACGAAAATCGTAGAACTATCAGTTTGAACATGGAACTTGGTCTGGGAGAAAGAGGGGTAATAACCTGCGAAATGATCTCCAAAGAAAATCAGCCCTCATTTCTTATTGCTACAAATAGCAGTACGCTTGTAAATCCTGCCCAGATCTCTGCACAACGACATGAAATGAGCTTTGGTCTGCCTCTGGAGGAAGACGTAGAAGAAATAAAAACAAGAGAGGGAGGAGGATATGGGGGGAAGTTTTAGAGGGGCGGTGGGCGTATAGAGGAACTTCAAAAATACTCCAGACTGCGCTCGACGGCCGCCATTATTCCCGGCGCGCCCGCGAGACCCGCTCCCACTCATCCCTTAGTCTCTTCATCAATTCTAGATCGAGAGGGTATCTCCTGAAATGAGGTCAGTTTTGTCCATCCGTCACATATTTATGCCTCAAATTCTTAACTGATACCAAAGTAAAGGACCTGTTAAATCAGATAGCCGCCTCTCAACACGAAGTTGACGAAATCAAAGCTTTCATTACTCTAACTTCCCCATATTTTCTTCCATTAGGGTTATGTCTTTTGCACGAAAATATTTGAGAGACTTCAATAACAATTACAAAACCCAATTTTATAATTTCATTTTCGAAAGTTTTGTGGTCTACGTTCGAACAACGGGCTCCATGCCTGGGGATCCGACAACACAGACCTTCACAGTTTTTGTTAGTGATCGATAGAATATTTTTTGAATAATTCGATCGGAGTATTTAACATACCTTCAAATGACCAAAAATGCCGTCGACTGCGATATTTACCAGTAATGTAGCCACTTAATAAGTTATTTTCAATCATTAGCATGAATTATTTATTAATGTGATAGTGAGTGTGTTTACCGTGAATCGACGGTTATTTCCGTGGTTTATTTTATATGACTGTATGGAAATATTTCTATCGGATCATATTTCGCACACTAATTGGATCTCTCATGGACTAATAACCTTCGTTATAATGAAAGACTATGAAGAAGTAATTTTTTTGATTTATTGATATTCTACCGTTTAAGATTAAGGTTTTGGATGGGCAAAGACTAAAAAACGATCAATTTCTCTTCGTGTCCAAACAAAATACAACCTGGCAGCTCACACTTGAATAAACCCTTCTTGAAACCCGAATACATTCTTCCCCCCCCTCATTCCAACCAATATGCCTATCCTTATCCCCACTATTTCTCACTTGTTTAACGTTCTCCCCTCCCTCTATAAAGGTCTTCAACATCCCATCGTCAATCAAAATGCTCTGCATCCATCTTTCCTGCCTCCTTTGGATCTCTGCCAAAAATCCCCTCTTCTCCCCAACCATGGCTAGCAATTCTTCGTTTGTTTTCCTTTCTGTCCATTTCACCCTTCCTATCCTTCTCCAAACTCACATTTCAAAACCTCCATTCTACTCCTATCATTCTGCTTCAATTACTATGTTTCCAAGCCGCAGAGTAATAATTTCTAACCGCATATTAATAAATACAGTACAAGTTGACAGGGTAACCGTTGGTTCGAGAAATATGTTGTTATTATTAGCATAAGCATGAGAGATTAATGCTTGCTTTGTTTTCTTACAAATACTACAAAAGGAGTTGTATAATAATATATCATGTAACTGAGTATTTTCGTTCATCATTATTAGTTATTCACTGAGTTACTAGCTGTTGACTTGTTTCTGACTCTTCTACATCTACTTAATATACCGCAAGCCGTCTCAAGGGTGTGTGGCGGGGGGTGTTAGGGGACCACCCATTATTAAGAAAAAAAAGCCACAAATTTATAAGTCACAAACAAAACATTGTATACATTCATACAAAAACCCTTAAAACCCACACACATGTAACCTAGAAACTACCAACTAACATACATATGCATCTACAGATACACCTAACATCTTTGCGATGCTTAATATTGTTCCGACTTGTAAATTAAATGTTTAAATATTTCTAAAGTGACTGCGTTTTCTTGCTATTATAATTTCTGATTGTTCTAGGAAAGAATGAGTTCTTGAATCTATCTGTATTGGAATCTACTTCTCTAATTTTATCTTTGTGGTCTGATCTACTGAAATAGTGTGGGGCCATGATAATTCCTATAGATTGTTAAACTCGTCGGTTCTTGCTTGTCTCGCTTGTTCTCTTCGTATTCCAAGTGGCTCCCCTAAGAGACCTGTCACACTCGTGTTCTTATTATAACAATCTGGTGGATTTTCTCTGGACTTAATCTAATTCTTTTTGCCATTAACTTTTGTGAAATTTGATTCACGAAGTCATTCAAGTATCGATAAATGATATTTGACTACCTATTTCATCCTAAATTATTTTAATACGAGTATCATTTATGTCCTTCATGCGGATTAAGTGCTTAAGTATTGACTAAATAAATAATTTAAAATGAATCGGAAATAAATTTGTACTCTTTCATTTCGGGTGAAACGAAATTTCTATTCACGAAGACAGGAATTTAAAAGTGTCGAACCTATTGGTAAAAAGAAACAAAATGAGTGAAAAGAGGTACTGTTTTTCTTCACAAACATTATTTAATGGTAGTGATAGCGCATAAATAAATGCACTCAGTATGATATCATTTTGTGTTGCTCAAACGTACTGGGTGAAAAATATGAACATGTGCTGAAAAACAGGTTTAAACATTTTGTTTTTAGATGTGCAGTACTATGTTGATGATAGACGCAGCAGAGAAAATAAGACTGAAGGCAATGGAAATGTGGCGTTAGAGAAGAATGATGAAAATAAAACGCATTGCAAGATTGGAAAATTAAGTATCCTTCCGCAGAGTTCGTGATGAGAAAAGTCTACGGAGAAGACGTTAAAGAAAACGAGGGAAACTAGTTGGATATACCCTTACGGACGAAAAGTAACTAGACACCATCACTGACGAATGCACAAAGGGGAGGCAATACGAATAAAGGTCAAGATTTAGTGATAAGTTAGGTGACAATGGAAAACGTAAATGCAAGTAATATGGAGAAATAAAATGAATGGCGAGTTGCTAGATATTTTGGAGCTGGTTTAAACCAATCGTCAGATCGATGATGACTAATTATTCTACAAGAGACAAAAATGATATAGCACCAATGAATATCGTAAGTGAACAGGAGCTTTCTTAATTGTCATTATATTGACTTGGTTGAAGAAAGCTTTACCTTTCATTTTGTCTTATAGAATTGCTAAAGTCTGCATTACGATCGGTTAAACGAAATAAATGGAGGAAACAAAGAGGAATATTATTCAAGAGTTATCCTATGCTCAGGAGGACACTTGTGCGTAGTACATTAATCAAATCGTAGAATATAAAGGTAGATTTGAAAAAATATTATTCACTAAATAATTCTAAAGTGATACAATAATGTACGTATACAATCAGGATTGAATAACATATTTTTCTATTGTAGAAGATATGTACGAGATTGAACATATGGAAATTTAACAGTACGTATTGTACCAACTGAATTAATAAAATTACTAATATTAATAAAATAGGAAATGGAAGAATTAAAACATAAAATTGGGCAGAAGGAAGTACAAAGAGTTAAATAATAATAATTGAGACGAGTAACAAATAGCTTGGTGGAAGACTCAGTGCGAGTATATGGAAAGGTAGCAGAGGAATGGTGAAATTGGTGCGCTATACAAGAAGGTTAAAATCGGAAAGAAAGAAGGGAAGAGCTAAGCTAACAGTTAGAGATAATTCGGGTAAGATAATAGTGGAAACAGAAAAGATTCAAGAGAGATGGACGGAATGTATGGAAGCATTGTATGGTAAAGAACTTAAGCCAACATGGTTGCCCATAGAAAAGGAACATGACGTAGATGAAGATAGCTTAGGTCCAGACATATTCGACGATGGGATAGAAAGGGCATTAAGGGAGATTAAACCAAATAAAGCCGTTAAAGTTGACAACATTCCTGCGGAATTATTGAAAGGTTTAGGAAAATGTGGTAGGAAGACCCTATATGAACATATTCGTAGTATCTATAAGGAAGGAATCTGGCCGGAAGACTTTGTGAGATCAGTGTTAGTTCCTATTCCGAAAAATTCCGCAGGATGATAGACATAAATTGGAGGCTTTTGAATTGTGGGTGTGGAGAAGGATGGAGAAGGTAAAACGGACGGAAAGGGAAACAAACGAGGAAGTGCTAGGTGTGGCGGGCGAGGAGTGGGGTTTGTTAGGAGAAATCATAAGGAGACAGGAAAAATTGATGAAGGGCGTATTGATCCGCAGTGGGAAGTTGAAGACTGTATTTGAGGGGAGAATGCTAGACAAACGAGGAAAGGACAGGAATAGGATAGGGATGTTGGATGGTAAGAAAGGAGGAAGGAAGTATACCCAGATGAAGAAGGACTTGTAGTAGAGTAGGATGTTAGAGTGTCTTTTGCTAGGAGTCACAAAATATTTATTTGGTAGTGTTGCCCATCCAAACCTACTTTAACCGGTAGATTGCCTAATAAAAACATTTAAAAATGCTAAAGGATGATTAGCTAATATGTCGATTTCGTGACGATTTTTAATGCTTAGGAGTTCGATGCGGTCGATTAGGATACTTTTGAATATCGATTAAAAAAATCATTTTCATGGTCTTAATTGATCCAGCTAATTCTGTTACAATAAAAATATATTCTTCGGTGATTTGGTCAGATGTTGAAACGTAAAAAAATATTCTCAGTGCCACTATGTAGTAGTAGCAATATTGTAAAAAAGCAATTTTGAATATATAAGAATTGATAATGATATTCGTATTTGATCTAGTGCGAGGAACCACCAACAAGGTAATAAACAGAGCTTCATTGCTCCCGACATTTTGTGGCAGAGATTTAGAAAAAAGACTGATTCGGCGACGGTCGGACACCGCGACGACGCGACGGTCGGTGCAGGATATGCTCGTAAGAGACCTCAATCCGTCCTACTGGGAGAGAGTGAGCTCATTCGAGCGTGATCGAGTCGATAGAGTTCGAACGTTTGGGACTTGGGTCGCTACCATCCAAGTGAGTATCCATTTCTTTTCCGCCGCCTTTTTCGTCCAACTCATCCCGAGCATGGACCAATTCAAATATCAGGTGACTTCAGCCATTCCATTCTCCGACTTCATGTTTTCCGTCACGTATGAAGCTGCTGCCCTGGGAGGTCAAATACCACCTCACTCTCACTTTTTTCTCAGCCTCAGGGAAATAAACTGGCGTGGACCATTAAAAAAAACACACACACAAAGACACGCACGTCGACCTACGGAGGCAAACAAGTAGATATATCACGGCGGAGCCACGCCGATAACGCAAATAATATAAATAGCCGAGGGCACGGTAATAATAAACGCGCGGGGCAAGATTTCCGAAAAGTAGAGGGAAATACCAATCCCTTCGTTCAGTTATATTTTCCTCGGGATACATTGGTTTCTTCCGAGGAAGTTTTTCCAACTGCAATTTCAAAAATCAAATCTCTCTCTCTCTCTCCCCCCTCCCTCCCCCATCGGTCGCGTCCACTTCCGTGGGGGATCCGGGGTAAATATGCGACGCGAACGGATCTCCGAATCGGTGCCAAGGAGATCACGCGAATATATTTATGTTCAATTTAAAGAAAAAAAAACAGAGCTCACCTTTTCCACGCAATCCATTTTGCTCCGCCGAGGGTGGGTGGGTTGAGGATGGAGTGGTGGTGGAGGGGACGAAAGAATGAAAAAGGAGAGAGAGAGGATGAGGAGTAGAGGGTGGGGGGGGAAGTAGGAGGGTCACGTTGAAATATCTTCATTCCTATCGCCGGGACGCTAAAACAACAGTGCCGCTTGGCGACCGAAATACGCAAATTAACGTCCGAAACAATATTCCCCGACGCCAAATTTAAATAATCACGGGCGAGCCGACGACATCCGATACTCCGATATAGCGGCGGAATAGAAACAAAAACACGGCGGGAGGGAGAGGTGTGTGTGTGTGTGGGGGGGGGGGGAATAAAATAACCGCACGCGCGATTTTCGAACGGCTCACAATTTAATTAAATTTTCCAATCAAGAGGAGAATGATTTGATTATAGGCCAGCGTGTAGGTAATGGAAAATGAACAACGGCAGGAGGCGGTGTGCGTGCATGGAGTGCGCGCGCGGGCCCCGAGTCGGCTGATGATGTTTTTATTCAATTCCGAGTGCCTGGTGGGGAGAGGGGTTCGGAGATGGGTGGGGCCCGTCTGCAACGGCCCCTTTCGCCCGCCGAGATTCTTTCGACGGGCCTGGCGGGGGTGAGGAGGGTGAGGATCGGCGGGCGGAAAGGGCTGCGCTCCGGCAGCCAGATCCGCGTCTGCGTCTTATCACGCAAGACGGCGAGAGGGCTCGGGAATCAAGGCTCCGTTCATTGCATTCAGGTATTCCCACAGGAAACAAAGTGACTGCGGGGACCTTCACTGGGTGGTTTGGACGACCTTCCGCCGAAATTAGTGAGGGTTCATCAGCGGTAGTCGACAGACCAGGGGTAGGTTTACCGATGAATCTTGAAAACTAATGCGCAACTCCACGGCCTTATGAGCAAGTTATCCCTTCGAAGAACCGTTTCGCATGGAAAGCGTTTCAATTACAATAAAAGAAGTCTTCAATTCCACACAGTTATCTTCTACCTTTTGTCGTGCTGCTCAAGATGCCCATTCTTTTTCCTCTCTCTGCCTTGCTCATCCAACCCTTTCATCATAGCTGTCAGCTTCCCACTGCCTCTCTATGTCTCCTTCATCCACTGGCCCCGTCTCCTTCTCATGCTCTCCGAACACTGTTTCTCCCCTTATGCCTTGCCCAACACTTCTCCGTTTGTTTTCATTCCCGCCCATTTCCATCCCGTTCTACTCGTCGCCCACATCTCCAAAGCCTCACACCCACGCTTATTTTCTCTCACCAGGGATCCAGTTTCGCCGAGGAGCGTTGAGACCCCAAATCAAAGTTTTCAACCAGTTTCCTGTTCGCCCATATTCCTTGCCATAAAACTCTCTTCCCTCTAAATATGAATTTTTATCTGAAATCAACAGTACATTTTAAATTTCTTGAAGCATAGTTTCTTAAGTTCAATTTGACTGTGGAACCATGGCAGTTCAAAAAACAACCTCCGAAACTCCGAGCAGAATTAATTTTTATCAACTAAAATCGAATATCATTTATTAAACCAAACATAATAACAACAGAGGCTTGTGATAGGTGATATTTTTTGGATAAACCTTACAGATGAAAAGAAATAATATTTGAAATACATCAGAAAGTAAACAACAATTTTATTTAAACATTTGGAAAAATCAGTGTTGGGTTAAATAATTCCAAAAGTAGACTAAATAGACCTCACGGCACCCTAAGGTAACGAGAAAAAATATTGGGGATACTTAACGTGGTTTAAAAATACCTACGAAAGCGAACATGAAATATTCATTCGTCTTCCTTCTCCCAGGCCAGCTTCTTAATTGCTGATTTACTCCCTCTGTCTCTATTTTCTCTCCTGTATAGTTATTTGCCTTCTGTCGATAACTCTCTTTAATTTAGAAAAAGTCAATTTATTATTTATATTTTTCGTTTTCAAGTCTTTCTGTCACATCAGTTTGACTCGGTGCTCCTCACACAACACAGTTAAAAAAACCAAGAATTCCTGTGAAAACCTGAGAAATCAGGGAAGAAAAGAAGGAAATATAACTGGACTGCTTTTAGTAATCATATTTCACTTGCTATAAAAACTTACTGATCCCCAGTGCTGAAAGTAGTTTCCCCTGCTCACTTATCTATAGTGTTGAACGAAGTTTCCCAAAAGTCGATATGGTTTAGACCAATGGTGTTGAGTTGAACAGTAAATTTTCTACAATGCAGTAATGTGCATATTAAAAATAAATTAATCGGGTAAGAGTTATGATGTCAAAATAATTCAACGAGGTGGAAAATGCTCCCTTCTCGCTTAGGACTTCTCACTTACAACACAATCTTTTTTTGCCTTCTTCGGTAGTGGGAGACGTGGGTAGTCTTCTTCTTGGGTAGACGTGGGAACAGGCAACTTACGTATAAACCTCGAATCGTAACGCCAATGTTGAAACTACAGCGTAACGAAGGCAAAAAAATACTATCGATCTATTTCACAAGAGAAAATGATCGAATGGATTACATTAATCTCAGATCTCGACTAGGTGAAAACCATAGTAGCCCATTGATGGATATCTTCGTTCCCACAATCGCCGCTGAATTGGAGAGTTTAGAGGAGAACCGCTCGTCCACAGGAAGACTTAGCGTAGATCTCAACCTCTTGATATTCGTCCAGTGGATTCGTAGACATTCTTTTCCCATTGTTAGCGTTAGTCCCTCCCGTACCCACAGCTGTCTCCGAATGCAGACTACTACTTCCTTCGTAATGTGGGAACGATCCGAGGTGCACGACCGTTTGATCCGCGTCACAAGCCAAATTCCTGAGCACACGGCAACAGAACCAGCTTATCTGATGGATACGATTTTTTAGACGAGAACCTCACTCTCCCACGAACGATAGTTCCGTGGTTTCCTCCTTTTCTGGCCACCGAAAGGGAGAGAAAGAGAAGGCATAAAAAAAAAGGTTTTACGGGCGACACGAAACTCATTTTACGGGGGAGGTGTTCTCTTCGTGCCAAAACAAGACGTGCTATTCCGAGCGTTGTGAAATGATTATAAATACATACATCGCCGGCGAAGAGCAACAACTCGAAATGGTTAGGTACCCCGGGTTCGGCTTGCGCCCGCCGAATCGTGCCCGTTCAAGTGTAATAATGTCTCCGCGTTTCCGGAATCGGAGGCGCGAAACTGAAATGCACGGATGCTAGTGCAAGGTACGTCACGAGCTCTCCCAACACTTTCGCAAGGCCTCGTGCATTAAATGTAAGCATTCCTGACCTCCGATTTCACACGCCCGTCGTGCCGACTTTTCTCCGGGAGCCAAACGCTCGCAGTGAGATAGATATTCAGGGGACGAGGATCACGAAGAACGCGAGGGTGAGAATCGGCGTTCGCCCGAAGACGGAAGTTGAGGGCGCAGGGAGGCTTTGGAGATGCAGATGAAGGGAACTCTATAAATGTCATCACGCCGTCTCGGGTTTCTCTTCGACGTTTTTCTGTTTTGAGCAATGGTCTCCCAATCGGGTGTCATCCCTCACCGCAAATGATGCTTTATTGCTCACTATTTATAATAGAGGCTAACTGTACAACACTAGGTTTATTTATTTTTCCATACGTACAGAGATAGGCATTGAAATATCTCCAGGGAGAAATGGTTCTTGGCGTGTGATTCTGCTACTAGTTTCGTTAAAAAAAGGTACTGAACGAACAGAAAGTGTGCTGCTATTATAAGATATCCTGGCCTGGAAATCATTGGAAGCACGATTATTACGTGCCCGTTTCAGCACACCGGATAGATCCAAGTCGCGTGAGTGTAACACTGAGACAGAAAAGGTCTAGTATTATTTTGGCGCGAGTTCCCTGCAAGAAGTTAAGGGAATGCAATCATTGGACAGACGGACTAAAGAAATCCTTTTCTCTACGCAAAATTAGAGATAAAACATCACGCATAACAATTTTACGTTATTGAACAAAAATCTCACACGATGCGTCACTAATTACCCCAATGGACGTTGAACCTAACGCCCTTGCGGCGGCTTTTAGGTTATTGTATAGATGTAGATATATTTCTGGAACAATAGGCATCCTTTTTCGTACAATGTTGTTTTCTTCAGTCTCCGATTAGGCATATTACAATACCCTTCATGCCGCTGAGAATGGCCCACGTCCAGCTTCTTTCCGCAACCAATCTTTCTCTCGTCTCCCCCAGCTTAAATAGAATCTCAAAATTTTTGTCACCCTCTTTCCTCTCCCCTTTTTATATAAGCCACCACAATCATCATTTTCCGTACTCCTTCTAGATCTTATTGATTGCCCACCTCTCTATTCTTCTCTCCTTTCCTTCTCCAAAACTGCCTCTCAAAATCCTTCAGTTAGCTTTAGCGGCATTACTCGAAACAGAAGTGTTTTGTACAATTTTATCCCACCTTCTACATAAAAATCCTTATCTATTCCTTGTTAACCTCTGTAATTAGAGTGTCGATTATTCACCAACTTCCTCTACCAATAACTCTTCCTCAACTAACTCAATTGTTCTCCTAATAAAATCATTTTTATAAGAAGTTTCCCCAAAATGGTGTAAATATCTTAGCCACAATTTTCCTTCTGTCGTAATCAAATTCCTTCAGCTCTAAAGATATACTCCAGTTTGCCTACTTCGTCAGGCACTCGTTACTTGAGTGTCCAATGATATGTCTTCATTGCATTCTCCTCTCACATTCTGATGGTGTAATGGCTTAACTAATGGCTTTATTTCCTTTACTAATTCGATAGCTAAAGTTTTATCATCCCCAAGTCAAACACTCTTCAGCATCTCCCCACCTACTTTCATTCCTATCGCCAGCATTAGTATGCAAGCTCCGTTGTCACACACCCTCCGGCGATTTGCTAGGTTCCATGTAGATGTTGATTTACTATTTCCTTGGCACGTTTGTTAAAAATCACTTACAATAACGGACCTTTAGCATTTGCGTGCACTTCCCTCCCTTCTTCCGCTCCTTTTTCAATGCTTCCTTCCGTTATCTCTACATTAGTAAACTGATTCACGCCGAAATTTCGAATAGGACGCATATCTGCCCGGTATGCACCTATATTCTACTACACCTCCACTCTACTCCCTGTTCTGTAGACACAGAGTAGAGAGAGTTGAGTAGATGTTCACAAAGCAAGCAAAGATATCAGTTGACAATATTCTATGTACTATTCTCGTATATTCCTCTGCGTTAATTCTCTTATTACTGCCCCAAATTCTAGTGTTCATGTCCGTTTCTTATTTTTTTTTCAAACTGAAGCATACTTAATTAGTTTATCTTCTTTTCCACCGAATGGTGATAGGCATTTCTACCATTTTCTCCGGGAGTGAAATGAATCATTTATTTTAGCTATAGTTCTCATACTCTGGTCGATGCTAACCCCGACAAAAACTTGTGATCCATTATATTCAACACCATGTATCACTCATTACTAAATAAGGGATTTTTAATTGTTTCATTTGATTCGAATAATTATTCCATATCTATTAAGAAGTTACTTGGAATAATATTTGATATCAGAGCTTCAAAACGCTAAATGGCTTGTTTTTGCAAAGACATACCAAAAACATGTACTAAAAATGTAAAACTCATACTTTTAGCAGAAAATTTTGTAAAAGAACCTTAATTCAAATCCCGTTGTTTGAAAAGGTACTCGTAATAATTATTCTCATTCTTATATCTTTACAATTGAATGCAATGTTCTGACGACTCACCATCAACATTATTTCAGGGTAACTAAACTCTCAAACTTGCCTAGGTAATCGTAATCGAATGGCAGAAAACCAGGTTGTCGGATCATATATTTGTATGTGATCCTTCTAACACATTAAATATGCAATTCTTCCGGTAGTCCATTACATTCATGCATTATGAAGCATACGGAAATTATTCAGTTTAGAAAAAAATTGTTAATGGTTTTCCAGAACGTGGCAACGAGAAAAAGAGATTCCTGCACCCATGGTGAAAGGCAGCAGTTTCACTATTAGGCGCTGATGGTGCAGACCGAGTGGGACGGCCCGGCATCAGGTGCCACAACTGCTGTCGAGAGTGAATTGCACGGTACCGGCCGTAGTACTGCTATGCTTAAGGAAACGGGGAGCCAATTAGTCTGCCTAGAATATGCAGCCTTGCATTCAAATATGACAAGATGGCTTTGCGCCCGGTAAAGTAAACCGTTTCGAAAAACCATTCACATTTTTTTCTAAAATAAATAATGTTCGTCGGTCACCGGAATCGAACCAGCGACCAAATTACCCAGCTATCCATAATGGCACAAATGACCTCAGCTGTTGGTCACCGCACCGAATAACTTCTAATTCATTTCTTTAACACCATGAAGGAATTCCACTGAGTGAAGTTTCACAGCTCTGCGTGTATTACTCAGAGTTATTTTTCATTCTTCATCCTTACGAATCATGTGTATCCATGTTCCACCCAAACCTGTAACGAATGTCACAAGAGGAATATGGGCCGGAGGCTACCAAATCAAATGCAATTCTCATGTGCGGGAACACTATTGAATCCCAGCAGGCACATTCGGGGTGATGGCCCATGAGGGCGAAGGAAAGGGAATAGATAGAGAGGAGGGAGAAAGCGGTGCGTGGGCGGTTGGCATTGGCGGATCGAGCATAAAGATTGAAAACTCATAACTTCGCGGTGGGGCAACGAAGAAGGGGTCGGTTGTCGGTTTCGGAGGTGCGGTGCCCAGTAATTCAGCGTTTACATGTGCCAACTCGATCGTCGGTTGTTCGAGGTGAGTAGTATGCCCTTACATCCATGGCCGGGGCAAATCCTGTACATTTCCCCGGCCTCAGTCCCCGTCCCTCGCAATTCTCCCCGAACTATACTCGCCGGGACTCGACCTTGTTTGATGCGGCGCAGAAAATGGCTGGCGCGCGTTTTTCTTACGCGACCCATTCGCCTCGTGCCGGAGCGTTGGACATCCGAGCGTGAATTTTGGTTGCGCCGTGCCCACTAGACTCGGCCGAGTGCGCCATATTTGAGTCAAAAATCCCCAAAATCTGAGACGCCCCGACCCAAGCCGGGAGCGGACGACCGCAAACACCCACACTCGCCTACTTCGCTCGCCTAAGCGAGACCTCCAATTCCCCCTGCCATCCCCTCGCTCTCTCTTTCCCTCTCATATTCTGCCGTGCACACTGTAGTGTGATGGCTGCGGAGGAGAGCGGAAGTTGAGGGTAGTGGAGACGGAGGGCTCTGACACAAGTGGGTGGGGAGGACGGCTTGAATACATGAGTCGGGAGGATGGGGAAAGGGGTCGAACTGGAGATGTGCGGAGAAGGGCTACGAGGGAATGAGGTAGAGTGGATTGTGTATGCTTGTACCTCGTAAATGTGAAGTGGGAATAAAAGCTTTTGTCCTCCCCGACCTATTTCATCCACTGTCCACCCCACTCTCGTGTCTCTCTCTCTCTCTCGCCCGCCCTCACCGCTCCCTTGCCACGCTCCCGAACATCCTTCCCAACCCAACCTTTCCCCACAAACCCTGCCCGCAAATTCCCTCTCTCATAGTGTCTCCCCCAATCCTCGTCACTCCTCCGCGTCTTCTGGCGGGCTGACCTCAAACTCTCTTAACACTGCACGCGAGCGTTTCCCTACCCTCCCACAACGCCACGGATTAACCGTGATGCGATGTGATCGAGCGTCCCGTGACACTGCCGTGTTTCATTACTATCCGACCAGTCTCGCACCTATTATCACTCCATACGAAGTTACGAAGAGGTTGGGGGGAAGAATAAGGGGGGGGGTGGTGATTTTACAGTGAATGAAAACGAATAAAACACCCCTTCTCGGAATTAACTTCTCACGCAGAATTATCATCATTATGGTCCGATTACGTCGGACTATATTACTGAAACTCTTTTATAAGTGCTCTTATTTGCGTGGATAATTGGGCGTGTCGTTTGGCCGATAGGCAGACACAGCGTGGCGTGCTGATGGCGGAATGTTCTCGGCTCTCTAAAATACCAGTCGTCAAAAACTCTCTCTCTCAACTTCCACGGGAAATTTGAAGCTTCGATTTTCGATTGGAAATAAAGAATGTAGGTACGATAAATTCGATTATTGGTGTAATGACTCTTGCCTTGTACAATGAGCTACGCCCATTGTGGATATTTACTGATAAAATATATCAATGAAGTTTTGCCATGATAATTTTGTCGATAAATTATTTTTCCATTTGGAAATATTCACAAGAATCTAGCGTGTTTATAGATTTCATCCGAAGTTCCCATGGCTACGCACATTCATATGAACTTCAAATTTATTAGTTAGTTCACATAAATTGTATGAGTTATTTGGAGAGAACAAAGGTTCGGCATGACTGGTGTCTGTTTTTAAAAGATTTATGATTAATTAGATGGCAGGGTAAAAGATTGGCGCCGTGTGAAAATAAATGACATTCTATGAGATTCGATTGGAAGTTTGATTCGAATTTGCAACAGAATTTTCAATTCAGTTTGATCTCTAATTAGACGCATAATCACCAATACACAGATCCCTTCTATTTATCTAATGATAATGCCATTAAACGTATTAAAATATTCAGTCTCAATGCATGCAGATCGACTTCAATTATGAAATATTCCTAAATACACCAATGAATTTAGTTTCACGACTTCACACACCTTTTATTTCGGTAATAAAGTTAGTCGTAGAATTTTCATTGTGCAATTAGAGGCCGATTTTATTAAACAGCATTTATGGACCCATACTCAAAGCTAGGTAATTATATGCCACCAATATAAGTATTTCCATTCATTGATATGATGGGGTGAGCTCAAATAAAAAGAAAATATTTACTAACCCCGGCCTTTACAATTCTGAGAAATACGTCCATCGGAGATATATAAAATGCATTAAAAATACAGCTCGTACCACAAAATGGTTGATGTTGGATAACGACTGGAGCCTTAAAACGTGTGTCATCTGATTAATAGCAATGATCGTCGATGCCCTCGAGAGCAACCCGTCATCTCCATTCTTCATTTGCAGGTTCGACGATAGCCACAATAATTGTTTTGGCACTACTTCCTCACGTGGACAACAACATTTTTTTCCATGACGTCTGGAAAATTATTACAAAGGTAAAAAAACGCTTTGAGCTCTTTATTGTTTTGGTAATTTACGAACAAAAGACAGTATTTCATCAAACTAACTGCCGTAATGCAAAATTAATATCTTTGGTAGCATGTCGATGGAATGGACCTCACTTGCCATTGAAATATTTTTATTACAATAATTACTGAACCATTCTGATATTATTAATCGATTTCTATGAAAAATGTCATGCACGCAAAAAACAAACACACCTACTTATTATTAAAAATTTACGAGCCTCAAAGTAAGAACAAGTTATGAATACCCAAATTCTACCACGTGCACACGTACTATATTTCGCATGTCTTCAGCCACTCCATTAAATTAAACATCCAGAACGCTCAAATGGAAATTTCCTTGCTACAATTCAGCTAATGCATAAGGGTATTTCGTCAATTTGCAATACTTACGGAGGCAGGCAGCATCTCCGATCGTGTGGATAAGTGAAAATACGAACTTTTTCCATTGTTCATAAGATTGCAATATTCAGGATCAAATGTCCGCCTTCAATAATGCTTCGAACCATCCACGAGATTAAAACAGAATCAATTTAGTGGGAAACAGGCAAATAGGAAATTTCAATTGCCCGGACGTATTTTTTCGCGTGATCTGTTTTGAATTGTTTGCGCATTCCTTTATTTTCGAAGCCATTTCATTTTTATTTCACCTACGGTTGATTCACCCAGGGATTCAGGACAACAAGTCAGGACAATAACGCGGTAAATTAGGACGAGGAGTTCCCGGACAGGTCTCGCTACAATGACCAAGGATTCCACTATCGCCCTTTTTCACTGGCGAGGTCTCCCCGTTTCCACAGAGAAACACTGACTATCTTTTGGAAAGCATCAAATATCCTCGGGAGACTCAGCGAAGAAATAAAAACGGAAGTAGAAATCGTGTAAGGATTCACTGGCCTAGTCCACTCACTTCACCGAATATCTGAGAAAGGGGTAAAAGCTCTCTCTTTTCGGGTCGTCGTGATGCTACACCCGTAAGTGAGGGAAGGCATGAGTGCTTGAATTTTCCGTCTCATAAAATATCCTCGGCGAGCGTGCGCCTTTATCGCAGCGTGCACTGATTTACACGACTATGCTTCGACGCGAATTCGCACGAACGTACCCAATTCGGTGATCGTGCTTCCATTTACGGGCACGCGATCCTGAGACGCTAAGCTAAGCCCAAGGCGTAGGTATGGCCGGGGGAGTGATATGAGTTCGCCTCAGGACGGAAGTAGCAAATGAAGAGAGTTCCTCCAAAAATTTCTTCCGCATTCCTCAGATCCCCAGATATATTATCAACCAAGCGGATCGACAATTATCACGAGTGATGAGACTTTCGTACATAGTTCATTTCACGATTTCATCTTAAGCTCACGCTCATTTGCGGATTTTTTTTTCATACTTATAACATGAAACGGCAGGAAGTGAGATATAAGCCGTGATTATTCATGCTTTGATTCTATCTTCTTGCGATTCATTTAAGAAATAATCCAATTCTCAAAAAAAATACCACCATTTTCCAACCATTTCTCGCGGTCAAAATGATTACGAATTAACAATTTCTTTCTGTCTTTCAGCATTTCCGCGATATTATAAGATGGTGTCATTAAACCTCCCTCCCCCGAGTCACGCGCATCCATGAAGAATTGCAGGGTATCACATGGGTGAAGATGAAGTTTTAAACCTTTATTCGACGTATTTAGTTCTTTTCGTCAATTCAAAATTTCATAGGATGTGCAGCATGTGAAATTTTCCGATGCCGATTAAAAAATCATCTAGCAATAGTAACATTGCTGTGCAGAAGTTAACCTAGGAACCTGATGGCAAAAGAGCAGACAGTGGCGTCAAATAACAGTCAGGTTGATCATTAAGATATCTTTTCCCGCGTTTTCAGACATTTGATGAAAACGTTAACATTTACACTCTTTTGACCTCAAATGTTTGTTTGAGTTTCTCACCAAATGAGGTCTCTTAAACTGCTTCACGGGTTTGGTCATAATGGGCTTTGCTATAATCAGACATTTAATAAAGCGGATCATACTGTAATATTTTGTACTAATTGAAAATATATGCATGTCCCTAATTTATGCTGGAAGTAGTTGAAACGAAGCAGGGAAAAATCAAATACTACGCAGACTTGTTGGGGGGTGGGTTGGACGTCTTTTGCTCACGGAAACAGCTGGGGAAATATCGAGAAGCTGTTACGGGCTTCTTCATTTCGTGAAAAACTCTGGAATAAATCCTTTGAAGAATTATAATTCCCGCATTCCACCCGAATCACCTGCTAATGGACATGCTCCTCATGGCCCTGTTGACAAAACCGTATCTCATATCTCGGCTAATGTATGCAGAGCAATTGAAATAAATTGTAAATGTTTAAGTACATCATAGAGAATTCATTTCAGCGTTTTTTCATGGTTCAACCAACGCTTCTAAGAACTCCTACTAAAAGCCAAAATGACTGTCCCTTCTTACAAATATATAGGAACCGAAATTAAGTCACCGAGACGAAACTGTACTACAGCTGTCAGTAGTTTTGACCAGGGACCAGGGCAGGTATGCCTGCCCGTCTCTGGATAGGAAGTGTCATAGGGATACAGAAGAAAAGGACGATTTTTTAATTGTGGATAAGTTGTTCTAAAAATCAAGTCACGTCCTTCCTTGCAGTTTTAACGAACAAATCTGAGAGCTTGGTCAGAAATTTTAGAAGTCCCTGTCCATCGATGAAATGACACACTTCATCTGAACTCACAAGCATGCAAGGGCGTGAAATTATTTCAGACAATACACGGACGTGGATGGGGACGAGAGACAGGGAGTGATAGGAAAAGGTTTGTGGGGCGGGTAGCGCCCCGCTCCGTCTCTGCTCCTCTCCCCTCTTTGTGTTCCCACCTCCTTATACATTCACACCCCTGAGCCTTAAAAACCACCACTGAACTACTTTAGTCCATTTTTGCACATACCCTCTCGAATATATGATCTTGCGTCCACCCTTTTACTCCCCCTCCGCAACTTGCCGCAGACAAATTCCTCTCGAGAGGGTGGAATGGGTGGGGCGGGGGTGCGTGCATCGACCATCCGTAAAAGGTGTGAAACCGAGGGGGAGAATGGAGGGGGGGGGTGAAGGAAAGTGGATACGTGGAACCCGGCCGGCATACACCGAACACTCTCTCCTAAACACTCGACGCAATCTTTTCGTCCTCCGCATTTTACAGCAGCAGTTATTCCACCCCTATCCATCCCTTCTCCTCCCCCCATCATCTTCTCTCGTAAACCTCACACCGTGCCCTCCGACGTATTGTTCGGGTACTCCAGTTCTCCCTCCGTTTCCCTGGTTTCCAAAGCGAGGGGCCGTGTACATATTCAAAAGAGGGGAGCGAGCGCCTTTCTGGAAGACTCGGAGGAACATCATGGTAAGGCGCTCGTGCCCCAAAGTCGAATTAACCCGGATGTGCTGAAAATTTCACCGAAGTATCCCTTAAGAGAGTTCTCCGTCTATGAAAAGTTTGAACAACTGCCCTCTATGCGCTAGTTAGCCCATGTTTCTCCCTTAAAAAGATTGCTTAACCTATGATCTTATGGGCGAAAATGGCATCTTATGGATGGTATCCTCTGGCAACAACACAAATAAAGGAATACCCCAGAATATTTAACCAACCGTTAAATAGATTAATATAATATTTTTGCTCTTCTGAATAAATATACATTTATTTCTGTATTACCCCGAGAGATATAAATATTTAGATTTGCAATAATTTCGAATTCCTCGTCATGAAGGGAAAATTGTGTCTTCGCAAACACGCCCTTGCGGCGGCTTGCGGGGTATTGAGTAGATACGATTGGCACTTGTTAATTTTTTCTCAGTTTAGAGTTACATGGAGTTCATTAGCCTCTAAAGGCCATTGTGTATTCTAAAATATATTCACAAAATCAGTAAGAAGGATATGAATTAGGACCAACTATCAAGATACTACCTAAGAAACAGAATTTTGTCCCTGGTTTCAACGAACAATGTCCTTTACCCCAATGAACAATGTCCTTTACTCAACGAACCATGTCCTAAAATGTTTTTGGCAACGGTTATCGAAGCTCCAAAACACGTTTCCGAATGTGTTTCATAAATTATTCTTGAGCAGTATAATTCATATCGCTAATCAGAAAAATTATATACACACTGCAGTGTATATTTGAGATGATAAATCAATTTCAATTTCATGCACACAAAGCCAATGAAAAGAGCGTTTATATATCTAGGCCCCCCACACCGTCACGTCTGAATCCCCGTAATTAATTATTTAAGGTGGAGTATTCAAAATTGCATTTTCGTTGGAGGTCGTCATTTAGGATTCAATGTGAACGCGGATAGTGAGTTAGGATAGATGCGGAGGCCTATTTCAGTACCCTCCAAGCCACCGCTAGGGTGTGTGGCAGGGGGTGAATACACAACAAACTAATTTGGACCCGAAAATGACCCTACCGCGAAGTGAAAGAAGCCTGAAGTCTATTGTAGGTGAAGTAGTGAAGCCTATCGAAGGTGGAACGTGCACGAAGAGATGGGTGAAAGATGGAAATACCGGATTAGAAACTTATAGTGATCGAGTATGATTCTAAAGAAAGTCCCGGTGAAAAATGGAATCTGGAAGACGTTCCCAAAAAATAAATCCGCACATCATTTGATGCAAAATTAGGCTATATTAGAATCTGATCAAAACGGGAAAATCAATTCAAACTTTTTTAAAAAACGATGAAAGAATCAAAAAATTTGCATTTCCACAGCAAAGAATTTATTGTGTCAACTAGTTTCGCTGCACCGTTACATCATCTGGACTCAAGAACTGGAAGTACATATGATGCTATAGTCTAGAGAAATCAATCAACACGTAAAATCCTTAATTCTTTCTTCGGGCTTTAAAAATTGATTTCCACAAAGTATCGGCATCAAACATCTCTCAAACCAAACCTTTTTTAATTGGACTGGTTCGGGCTTAAGGGTGTTTTACGTTTATTAGAGACTACTTACAGTGCCATGGTTCAATTCCTTGAAATTACTCAGCCATTTTCACTAGACTGCACGTATTTAAAAGGAAAATACTTTAATTAAAATACATTTAGCTTGATATTTAATACTATTACTGCCCACAAAGATACCATGTCCATTGTTTTAACTTGACGATGGTGTTAATTCTGTTTTTCTGGGAAATATCACAGGGTCTCAGGAGATCTTGCATTCGGAGGAGATTATCGCTTCAAATTTCGCGGGTTTGCGTTCCATTTTCTGGGGTGGCGAAATTTTTACATTCGTGGTTACGCATCGCGCAATATTTCCACTGGACATTGCGTTCTCAGAAAAAAATGTGTAGTAAACGCTTGCCGAAAATCGGAAGGGTGAACCTTGGATTCCCAACAAAGATATTATTAATCTGCTGATGTGAAAGTCATTTTTTTTGAGTAAGTTCGGTTTCATGATACGAAAAAAATGAGCTACTTGAGCACCACAAAAACCAAGTCATCATCATGAAATTGCGTGCAAAATATCATCTGTCTGATTGGACAATATAAGAAGACTTGGAGATTAATATACCGGATTATTTCTCAAGCTAACTGCTACAATGATTATTAATTATCACCCCTTCATTATTGCGCCAATGGTATCATCAGTCATGAGATTTCATTGTATTATCATCTAAACTTGGACTGGGAAACCTTATTTTTGCAAAGAGTCATCAGGATTACCAGAACATCATTCGCCGACCTGTCGTGTGACGAAACAAATTATTTCGCAATCCCCACTCCTGATCTAAATGTTGCTATCAAAAAGGACGAAAATTTTCTATAACATATAGGAGTGTAATAATCCCATAATTATTCGCAACTGTGAAGATGCCTGCCCTAAATATCTATAGACAATATTCGACTTCTATATTATAAGTACACATTACTCCTTCTACATTACTTCTACATTACAACCTCCTGCACCATTTAGCGCTCTCTGGAGAGTCTGTACACCGATGCGAAAAAAAGACAGAAGAGGAAGAAAAAACCACAAACATTCATCTCTTCCTCTTTTTTCTTTTTTTCGTTTTATTACGTCTCATGAATGGGCGACGGAGATTTTACACAGCGTCATTAAAATGAGACCGCGTTCGCACGAACAATTACGCGTTTTATGAATAGGTCGTGATGGATAGGAAAATGCCCCTGTTGAAATCCAGTGGAAATAAAACAAAAAAGACAAACTTCAAGAATGCAATGGTCTCCTGGGACCATGGCGTTTATAGAGAAAGATAATCAAATAGAATCGGCGCGTGGGACTGTGAGACTGCGCGTGCTTGTGGTCGGATGCAGCGAGGAAAGACGGCCCTCACGATCTTGTAGATATAAAATAAGGTGGTGATATTAATGGATGCGACTGTGTTACAACGCGAGATCTGAGTTTACGGCATAGATAAATACTCGTGATCAAGTTGAACCTCAAGAGCAGGCATTACGTGTCCTGCACGTACTCGCGGCGTTTCTCGTATTCGTGCCGAATGGGAAAGTGTATAACCTCGGAAAAATCATCGAGAGAAGACGATAGTGGAAAGCCACTGCAATTCCGCGTACCTGGTCCCCCACAAATTCACACCGGGTATTTCATCGACTGTCTTGAAAAAAGGGGCATTTCCTTGCTTAAAAATAAAATTTGCATATCTAATTAATTATAACGAGAACTGCGAAATCTTGCGGAGGGTCAAGAAAATTTATTGGGCCGCAAGGCCATGAGAAATGCTCATAAAACGGCAAGCTAAACACTGATAAAAATCTTAATGAATAATATCATCTTTTTGGAATGAAAATATTTTTTTATCTGTCATCTTTCGCGTGATATAGCACGAAAAACCCACCGACCACATTGCTGAAATGTTCTTCCACCCCCTCCCCCTGTTTTTTTTTTACAACATCACGATACGTGTTTGCCTTAATAATGTTTCTAGATAGCATGTTATTTCTGGTTTTATAGTCCCCCATTAGAATATACACAAAATGCTGAGGCCTGATAAAGTGGAAATAGGCGATGTATTAATGATCTATAAAATTTATTTTTTGCCTAAATTATTTTATGGGCTACGATCCCCATTGCACACAATGAGTTCATTCAATTCCAGTACACAATTCGGTAGGAGAATCATGACTACTCCGCATGGTTAAAAGAGAATGTAAATATTATGCTCCTTTTTAGGACAAAGCAAGAGTAACAGTGGAACACTCTCCCAAGGAACTGAAAACCCGTACGTTAAACGTATACTCGTATGTAATGCTCATTACTAGGAATGGTGATACAATTCCAAGCACTGAAATAAATACGATGCAAATGGGCGACCAAAATTGTTTTCTGATTCAGCGGGCGACATAAAATCGGATTTGACATTAATATCCGTGCGATTAACTCCGCTGTATAAATTACCATTAATGTGCAAGCGTTTATAATAGATTTAAAACCTTAAAAAAAAACAGTAACATAAAAAGTGAGATTAAAACAAGAGGAATGATCACGAGGCTTATTGATGGATATATCCTGGATGAATATCACTCGAGAGGAATTCAATAAAAACCGTACGATGACACATTTCCGGACCGTAATTCAATTACACCTGCATCAGTTTCTAATGTGATGGCGAAATAATGAAAAAATACCGATAAAGAAAAATAAGTCACCTCTTCGGAGCACAACAGAGTGCTCTTACCAAGTTCGAAACCTTGTCAATCAGATGTTGTTTCTCTGAAGAGGAGAAACGTTTTGGAGTCCGACACTCGTCGAATCTTCGGCAAAGAAGTTGTGTCCCTTGCACACATCCATTCACACTGAAAGATAAATACCCTCGCCAATCTGTACAGTCGAAAACGCCGATAGCGGAGATACACGGGGCTGTGAGTTTACGTCGAGAAAGGGGAAGGACGGAGGGGAGGGGGAAATGTGATAAAAGTGGTAACCTAAGTGGCTGTGGCCTCTGGAGTCTAGTGGCAAGAGGTACTACGCGCGCTTTCTGAATATCGGAGAGGCATCTGGGAGAAAGACAGTAATGAAGCACCAAAAAGTAATTTATTTTCATCCTATTTTGCCTTGAATGGTCGGCAAACCAACTTTGAAGAAAATGTAGTCAAGTGAAAAAACAAAACTCAAATCTGGCAGAAGTGACATCGGGTATGCCGTACCGAAATGTGATAGGACCCTTTCCAATCGTAAAGTACGACCTCATATCTCCCGTGAGTAGAAATGTTTTATACATGGTATTAACAACAAAAAGGCTATATACGGAGAAATGACCAATCCAGTTGGTGGGGGTTACTCACGTGAAAATTTGATAACGTTTCGACCGAGTTTCAAAATTAAAGATTAGAATAACATCTTGAGTGATGCACGATTAGGAACTTTGTAGAGGAAGTAATAGAAAATACGGAGTCCCATAAATATGAACGGATTTGAAATATATATATAAACCATAAACACAGTAATCAACCCGAAGGTCGGTTTAGTAGGTGATGGTAGAGCTCACCCATGTACCAAGCCCGACGGTGTGTGAATATTCACACATCAGGGTAGGGGGGCCAGTTCCTTTCCCTGTGCCGATTATGGTTTCCCAGGAAGATCTGGTACCCTAAAAATCAACTAGCTTGGGTGGAGCTGCAGGTGCCCAAAGTGCCTTGCCCGGGAATCGAACCCGGGACCCTCCGGTCAGCAGTCCAACGCTCTACCCGCTAGACCACCGCGACCCGCGTCCGCGAATATATATATATATATATATATATATATATATATATATATATATACATAAAAGTGCATTGATCAGGTCCGTATACAGGACTTTTTTTGCAAAAATGTCTTCATGTGAAGACCCGTTAGAATAGTACAAGGCTAGGTATCAAGGAAGGTTGAAGTAGTTAAGACTGTAAGAAAACGTAATAAAAAGTAAAGAGCTGTTTCAAGTCAGTTATACCATATTTAAAACAGACGACAAGTAATTCGCAACCATCGGAGAAAATGAAAGATCAATTAAGAGATAAGAAATTTTAAGATCAATTAAACTCGGCAAAGATTTTACGAGATGTACGCATGACCATGCTGCTGGGAAAAATAAGTTTGGAATCCCTCCAGACCCGAAGGAGCAACCGAGACTAGGGTTTTCAGAAGCCAAAAACATTTGAATTTTCTCCCGAAACTGAGTGAATCACTAGAATCCAATTCATCATTGGCAGGTTAGAGCATCTACATAGAACAAGAAATATAACTCACTCCCATTTAGACTAAAATACTCTTTTCCACGACAAAAAATCGTGATCAAAAGTCCGAAAAATGATTCAGAAAAACCTTTCATCAATAAAATCTTAACCCTACCTTTTCTGTAATTAACATTTTCAAGTACTTTCTCGGATGCTTCGAATGCACCAAGTACATAAAAAAGAGAGGTTTTGTTACAGCCTCTGCCATACTCCTCTCTCCAGCTTAGTAGTATGACGTAGTATGTAGACGCACGATTCAAGCCCGACTCCCCTGAGTCCTAGGAGAAAGAGGGTCAGGTATACTCGGTAATTAAAATTCGCAAATCTTAGACTATGGGCCACCGCTCACCTTCTTCATTCCATAACCCTCGACATCAATAAAAAAACAGATTTCCAACTCCTTTATTCTCCGTTTCAATTCACTTCCAGCGTATGCCAGATTCCATCTAAACCCCTCCTCATCCACCTCGAAGCCTTCCAATCACACGTCCTCTCGCTACTTTCCATGAATTCCACGTGGGGACAAAGGTTGTGAGGCGAAAAGAAACAGGATCATATAAACGAAGGAGAGAAGCAAAGAGCTCACCCACTTCATAAGAGGGACGACCGTTTTCTTTTAATCTGAAGATTGGTTTTTATCGCCGTCTTCATTATTTTCTATGTTATTCCAATTCCTTTAGACCCTTGCTACTTTTCTTTATAATTTCCTTTCCATTTGGTTCACGTATACGCCCCCTTATCCTTCCCCAACGTTTCCAAAAAGCCTACTGTGCCTCAAGCCCCCACCCAATTCATTGACCCATCTTTTCTTATGGGGATCCCCTGCTCCGTGTTATCTCCTTCTGAACTTTCATTTACTTTCTTCTTAGGGATTTTATTTTCCAAGCTGTCCATTTAACCTTTAAAATTCAATTCTATCGCCACCTTGTGAAAACTCCTGTTCTACTCGAGAATTCTTTTCCAGTGAAAGAGAGGCGTATGAGTTATAATTCACTACGCAGAGATGAATATAATGTGTGATCTCAGTGAAATTTATATCATTTAAACTGCTGATAATTGTTAGATGCGACGTTTTCGGAATTTAATGGAATTTCAAAATATTCAGAAAATCATATAAAAACAATATGTATATATATTAAAAATATAGATACAATATAATAATTTTATATGTATGCATATCGTACATATATATATATATATATATATGTACGATATGCATACATATAAAATTATTATACACACACACACACACATATATATATATATATATATATATATATATAACTTTTATGACAAATAATAATGAATATGACAAAGTTATATTGCTCTCGTGAGTACTTCCGCATCATCTATATATATATATATATATATGTGCGTGTGCATTGCGGTAGTCCAGGGGTAGAGCGTTCGACTACTGACCGGATGGCCCAGGTTCGATTACCGGGCAAGCCTCTCTGGGCACCTGCTGCTCCACCCAAATTATGTAATTCTTCGGGTACCAGATGTTCCTGGGAAACCATAACAGGCACAGGGAAAGGAATTGGCCCCCCCTACCCTGATGCGTGAAATTTACACGCCGTCAGACTTGGTACTGTGTGAACTCTATCATCACCTACCAAACCGACCTTCTTGTTGATTACTGCTTATGATTTCTATGAAATCACGTAGTTAATTAATAATATTTAACTGAAACATAATAAATTTTCGTCATCAATTGATAGAGAAACAAATAATCCTTAAAATTTTATTAATATATTCATACTCTTGTAAATATTCAAATCAGGCTTCGATGATTAAATCATATGATGTACCCATTACTTATGTCACCATCACACAACAAACATTAATAAGAAAATATTTGTACAGAGAGCGAAATTAAGTTCAAATATTTGATCGATGTCACCACTCCTTATTGGCAAGCAAAGTCAGATACACGACATATGTAGGAAGCTTGTTATTTTGTAAATTAATTGGTCCAAAGCGTATAGAGAACTCAAAAATTACAAAGATGAAAAATAAATAAATATATTCAACAAAAGCGCGCGCGTTGTAAATACAACGGGTTATTTCTCGGAATGCTTTACACTGAAAAACAATAAAAATGAGAATTTAAGGAAACTAATATATTTGAGAGCCCCTCTCATATCTTTTGGAACACCTGCACTGAAAAATAAGTTCGCAACGAGTCTCAGAAAGCCGTTACGTCCGAGGTTTCCTGCTAATCACGAAAATGGTTGGAATCCACTACCTTCTAAAACTGATTTTTCATGAATTCAAGAGCATTCTAGTGACTTTTTCTATGATCTTCGCACCTCTATTTCGTATTTCACCAGAGACTGACTAACAAGGACTACGCAAGTGCTGACGCCAATAACTTACCTTGACAATTTTGGACTACGCTCCACACTTGTCCTCCATTCATAAACCAGCATTCTCGCTGTTCCTCGTGATTCCTCACCATCTCCCTTCAACACACATCTACCTTTGCCCCTTGCTCTTTCGTCTTCCTCTAGGGACCACCCGTTTCATTCGTCCTCCCACTTTACCGTTCCTGGAGTCGGACTGCCAGATACGTCAGTCGGACTGCGGAGGCATGCCGCCATATGAAATGCTCATTTTTCACTGTAGGCTACATTCCCTTCATCCAATTTTCTCATCCTATTCAATTCATTTCTTTAAATTATTTATCACATAATAATACCTGAACAACCTACGACCACAAGGATATAATTGAAGAGAACAGATCAATTCGCTAATTTGTCCAAATTTTTAATCAAAAGAGGAAACTGGCAAGTATACTAGTATAGCACAGTATGGTAATCTAGGTGGCAACATCTTGGAAAACTCTAATTACTTATCCTTTAATTTTGATTCACTTCTACAACACCGGTCCTGACACGAAATTTCTTTGCTGTGTTTATACGCTAAATGACCGAATAAGTTTACCCTATCTTTATAAAGCGGACCAGATGTCTATACTATATTCATTAATTTTTAAAAATTACTAATAACCCAAAGCTTTTGTTTTTATCTTCTGTTTGCGTTTCCTTTTAAATTGCAGTCTTGCGGGACAAGGTCTTATACATTTTATTCTTACACCTACGTATGTCACATTCATTTTGCGTTGCATCCTGCGCATTAAATTTCAATCGTACGATAAGTACTGAAATAATGAAGATGGGAGGCACGAAGCAAGATAAAGACAAATTTTCGGGGCGTTACAGCGATTGGAAAAGCCGTCGAATGCCGTGCGTCGATAAGGCTATGAAATATATTTCTCAGGGAGGACCACCCGTTGAAGAATAAATATGAACGGGGTGTGGAAAGTAATTATTGCAGAGGAAGATGAGGAATCGTTCGAATAGACACATCAAGTGGTTATGTGGCAGCGAAATAGAACAAAGATAGCAGTGCTGGACATCAGAGAATGAAGACACACAGTACAATTCAATCGTTGAAGCTATTCGATGAAGATCACCCCTAGAGAAATTTTACTTCCAATCTAGACTTGCTTTATTTGCAAGATTTGCTGTCGACGCTCGGAATTCAAACCCAGACATAACGTGAGTTAGATTATCGAGTACTTTGTCCTCTTGCCGTTAAGTTTATTTCCAATACCGGCACACAAAAGCCCTCTCTGTACCTGCTTTCAAAGTTATAGTGTACGTAAGTGCGTTGCATACCTACGTGTGGGCACATATCTGAATCTCACCGCGCATTCTTGCTTTTGACGTCTCTCACGTCACGCGAATTCCACGCATTTCTATGGGATGCATCGAATTTACTCAAGATTCCTTCCATATTGTCATAGAACATCGAAAAATGGTTGTGCTCCACCGAATCATTCATGTTCTCTGATCCTTTTGGACATCAAGAACGCTCATAAGCAACGGGATCAGCGACCGCTCACGAATCACGTATGCCGGCTTTTCTTCATTAAATTTCTAAAATATCTCTCCCTTTCCCCCCAGGACGCTTGGCCATGAGACAGAAAATTCATCACAAGGCATTCATCAAATTCCCTCGTGCTTGAATTTGTGGAAAAACTCACAAATTTTAATAATAATAATTTTAGAAATTCCTTTCCTTTATATTATTAAAAAAAAAAGACAACGTTCCGCATCAAATTCCATCCCGCTCACTCATTTCTTTGAGGGGGTGGTGAGACAAACAATGAGACTAATAAGCCATATGGCAGTCAAAACCCTCTCTCCCTTTACTGCATTCCCTGGACCTCAGGGAATCGCTAAATTAAATATATGTTTTCACTCTACCCTCTTCAACTTAAGAAACAGAGGTGGTTTGCACGAGTATAGCAAAGGAAGTAAATAGTGTGCTTTGTACTCGTAAATTCTCCGGATTAGTGACGTGCTCCCGCATATCAGAGAACATGTCCTGGAGTTCGAATAAAAAAAATATAATAATATTTTTACTTCGAAATAGACTAATGTCGATTATTAGTTAAAT
Source organism: Hetaerina titia (assembly GCA_037158775.1). Classification (NCBI taxonomy): domain Eukaryota; kingdom Metazoa; phylum Arthropoda; class Insecta; order Odonata; family Calopterygidae; genus Hetaerina; species Hetaerina titia. The sequence continues at coordinate 95,922,708 of CM073769.1, read as the reverse complement.
TTTGTTGCAATCTATTATTAATTGAATTTCGATTAATTTTCATGCAATATTTTATTAAAAAAATATATAATTTTATTTTAAATATTCGATTCCGAGTAATTTACGTACATTTCTCGTTTTGGTGAAGATGTTCTCATATGCAGGTATACCATCAGTATAAATATTTAAGTTTATAGTCAATTATCTCTTCATTAAACGTCGAGTGATATGCATTAGTGGAGTCAGAGCCAAGAGTTCTCGTGATCCATTGCTTCCCCTTTCTCATATACTCTCCTGCTTAATCCGCTGTACTCAATTTTTTTCGTTCTCTAACATTTGAGTAAGTTTCCCAACTACGTAAGTATACCACAAGGGTAGAGAGAGAGGGAGAGAGAGAGAGAGGAAACTACGCGTAAGCTACATCAAGATTCCCACTATCAGCAAAACAACACCTATTCATCTTTCTCAATCCTCACCCTCCTTTTAAACCTTAAGAGAGTATTACGAGGCAGTCCGATAAAGGTCCCTCGTGATCCATCGCCTCCTCTTCTTTCTTTTATATTGCCTTTTCTCCTTGCACTTTCGTCCCTTTGACCCTCAGGCTTTTCATCCTTTTTTCCAACAACCTTGCCATTGCCCGTATTTTCAGTGCCGAATATGTCCGTAGACACGACAGGGTTTAAAGTCTCACTTATTAATAGATTCGTCTCTCCGCTACGATAAAAATCACTGAATACAGAATGCTGACGCTTGAAAGTTTGAAGGAACGCATTGGAGAAATTTACAATATGCACTGATATTAGTAACAGTATCCACTGATGATCACCTTCTGAACTAGATCATGTGCAAACGGAGAGTAGTTATGAGATAGATTCTAGACACTCGTAGATTCGTATAATGATACGTGTGATGAACCTTATAGCGTGAATAGATTACCGGAAGAGTTAAGGTTGGAAATATTTAATGATCACGCAAAATTAGTACAGAATAGGAAAAATTCATTTCATAAATCTTAGGCAGATCTTTCTTCGGAAGGCTTCGAAAAAAACCAAAAGCGCCATAATATTAAGGTAATTTGGGTCCAACGTATAAATTTACAGAGATGAACCGTAGAATTTAAATGTTTTGTTTTCAGATAAAACAGGAGATCAGAGTAATTTCCATATAATTTGTCAGAGGGATAATTAGCTGCCATACTGAGCCTATTTGGCATGTCTTTTTTCAATTTTCGTTTTATTATAACTGCCTCACAATTTTGTCTCACAAAAAGAAGCTAGAAATTCAAAGACTTGTGGGCGTGACAATTGTTTGTGGTTCCTATTATTCTCAACGTTTAAGATATGGAATTACTCTAGTAGCGTTAAAATCCATCCGGATGTGTATTTTAAGTTGGAAATGCCTACTTTGGGATCACCCCTTGCCATATATGCTAGCCGTGACTTGTAACGTGATATGATGATGAATACCTATTGTGGAATGATTTTATTTGAGAAATTGCAGCTAGAAATATCATAGTTAAGTTGCTGCAGTTAAGTATCTTGCAGTAACCATTCATCCGACTCACGATGACTGATTATCATCCAATTCCTTTGATTTTAAACGGTATAAATATGTTTCTCTGATGTACCTCGCTTGGTATCTTCCGAATCCGCCCAAGAAAAAGTAATTGTTTGGAAAAGTATTTTCTCGGGAGCTAAGCTGTAAGGTTGTGACATACTGGTTCTTATTACCCCCCTAATGCGAGCGTATGAAAGAGAAGGGAGGGGAGAGTAATTCTAGCGATTCGATGCTAAGTAAATTCAGAAACAAGTAAATTTCTTTGAAAAATAATTCTTTTGTTTAACAGCTGAATCATTCCACGGATAATGAAACGATATAATTTTAGACAGTTTTAGGGGCATGCGATAATTGGTGCCTTTGAAAAAAGGCGAAGAAACTACATTCGTCTGCCTTTGCTGAGACATTTTCATGCATTAAGTTTACCTTCGTTAATAGGACACAAGAAATCCACATTACTGCCGACCAAGATCCGTTGAGGTAAATTGAATCTTCACACAGATTTTGTTGTTCACTACTGGAGTAATAAAATGGGAAAAGGAATAGATGCTTGGCATAGCTCACTTAATGTAAATACGCCTTAACGCAAGGAGCGCCTCCAAGATTTATTTCCGCAGTGAAATCCTACAACTTGCTCAGGTAATATTGAAAATTATCGCATGGTTGAAAGCTCGCGAAAACACGATTCAACCGACCCAATTCCTGCGGTTGATTTTATATGAGGTTTGGAATTTTCAGCACGCCCGCAAAGGATTGTATGTACAAGTGGCACGAGAAGAAAAACATTGGCTCATCTCGTGGACTACTGTTATGAATCAAAGTTATCCTATGGTAAAGATTTTCCATGCAAAGTTCTCAGAGGACCTCGCTCCCAAGATAGTGGGTGGGAATACACGAGTAGTCAATTAACCGACATGTACAGGTATTACTCGTCTTGTTAGTTCCATTCACTTCGGCAGCTACTCATCCATCTACCTGTTTCTTTTCCCTCTTCATTCGCTTCCGCACTATCTTTCATAAATTACAAAGTACCTGACCGCAGAACCAACAAATTTAAATTTAAGCGTGCCATATTTAGCGTATTTCGTGCGCCAGTTACTTATATCTTTGCATTTTGTCCAACGGGGTTTGCTAATCGTAAATTCTGAATTCCATAGTTTTACGGCACATTAATCGATAACCTTGTGGAGACGATTGGGGAGGCTTAGAATACGCTAATATTATCGAACATCCTCGTGAATTTCGCAAACAATTATCCACTACAGAAAGACGTTTTGCCCTAGGTCAACACGTTATTAAATTCCTCATAACTTCTAACACTCTTCATCCAATCCAAAATGAGATTATCTTCCTATATACGCCCCACCCCTCTAGCAGTATAACTGTACTGTCTGGTTATACCCATTTTACTACCTCTCTCTCTCAAGACCTTATTCACACAATTCCTTCGAATTTTCTCCACGGCTTCTTTTTTATTCACAAACCATTCTAGAGATTCCTCTTTTTATTCCCTTTATCCTATTGTTTTCACACACCCGCATAAAAGAGACATAAATATCTCTACACCCTCTTCACTCATAAACTAAGTTTCTGGAGCATACGATAAGCTCCATTGATGGAGATTTGAAGCATTAATTTCGTAGAACGAAAGGTAACTTTTCGAGTTTCATCAACCCAAGTTGGATTCCGGGAGATTTCAAATCGGGTAAATTGGCTATCAAAAACTTTATTATTGCAACATTGATTGGATACTCATCCTAAAATTACTCGTCGAAAATAAAATTAAAACCGCAGGGTCAGTTTAGCCTCTCGTCCAATTTCAGTAACTGGAGAATATTCCCGAGTTATTTTCTCTCCGACTAACTCTTTGGCGTATCGGTATGTTCACCTCTTTCATTATCAACCGCGCCTTTTTTTTACTTTTTGCCACCCCAAGTCCCAATTATTCCCAACACCTCCGCCTCGCATTCGAAGTCCATCTTGTCTTCGCTTGGAATATTTTCGGGCGATAAGCCCGGTGGCTTATTCCTGGAGATCCTATCATCGCGCTGCACGCCTCCTGTCAGCGATCGAGATAGCCTTCGCGGCGACGGGAGGGGAGCGGATGTTTTGAGCAACGACCGGCCCCGAGATCGCTCCACTCGATGCTCTTTGCTTATGGGACTATTTTTAACCGTCTCCCTCGCTCTCACCTCTCACCCCCCCTCCCCTCCCCACAGACACCAACTCCCCGTCGAACTAACTTATTTCTCGCACTTTTTCCCTTGTGCTCCTCGGACTGCTCTCGCGAACGTGGAGCAGAAATATAATCCGTCAGTAATTCCTCCACCCCTGTCCACCCTTTTTCGAGCGTCCCCCGCTCGATTAGCGAGCGTTCCCCGATCCTGAGGAATAAATTAGCCATAGTCGCGGGAACGATTTATTTTTCCCAGCCCCCTCACCCTTCTTTTTCCGACGACGCTGCTTTGACGTTGCAGTGGTCGCGATAATATTAAACAAAATGAAAAAAAGTCCCTGGGTTCGGCATACACTCAAAATTGGGAACGGTCGATCTTCCAGCTCCGGCGTCTCGCTCCGAGCACGCCCCTGATCCCCAACCAACCCAAACCCCGCCTGCGCTCGACCCTCGAATCCATGGGATACGTGTAACGCTTGCGGCATACCGGGAACGTTATGAGTACCGAACCGACTAGCTCGCTGCACTCTTGAAAAATTTCCCTTTACTCGACGGATTCGCCTACCTTGATCCGAAAATCCTTCTCCGGTCTCCGCGGGAACAGAGGGCACCGCGGGCAGAGGAAAAAGGAAGGGAAACATAAACTCGCTCGTTGACCCGGGCAAGCTTATCAGTGGCCTCCCACTTTTCTCTCATCCCTCCCCGGCGGCCTCTCGGGGTTGTTGAAATGGGTGATTACAGCGATTGCCTGGTTCCGAGCGGAGAAAAAAATGGCTCGGATGGACCTCTCCGCCCACACGGTTTAGTTTCCATGAGCCATCCAGGAGTTCATGAGTGGATGCGATTGCTCGTCTAGAGTACGAGGGTTTAAAAAAAACGTCTCCCGTGGAAATGCTGACGCAAGCGGCAAGGAAGATGAGTTCTATAAGAAAATTTTCGGAGCGACAAAAGTGGGCGGATATGGAAAAATTTGCTATCAGGAGGTCCTTTGAGGATTTCCACGTGGCCGATAAAGTTGGGCCATTGTTAAGAAGTCATGCATTTCCTATATCATCTGGTAGCGTACTTTTATTGTCGCAGGCATGATCTCTTTATTATTCAGAAATTCAATGTCATAACTCAATATCGACCGAGTTAGTTTGATGGGAAACGACCTCGCCTTCTTAGCCAAGTGTTGCGGGTTCGAGTCCCGCCTCAGATATTATGTTATGCCAACTCTGGTGGTGTGGTCCCTGAAACAAATTTAAGACAAGCCAGAAGCTTATCGAAATCCCAAGGGACGCAAATGCCATTTGAGGCGCCCGGAGAGCAAAAAAGAGTGTAATAACTTTCACCATCATCAGCGAAAGAGCGAGGAATTTATTTTCAGCAAAAAAATATAACTAAGCATTACAGCAAGCGAGAATGATATGACCATGTTTACTCCAAGTTGCACAATGGTAAGAAAATTTCCCACGACGAAACTTGAGTAGGTTTTGCAAACCATCCACTATTCGTACATGCCATACAATTTTTTTCTTCTAGATTCCTTTGATTGATTCAAGATCTATTTTCATTTCTTCATTTAACAATGTCTTTATTATATGATCATGTCTACCCTACAGCATTGTCTCGAGTAATCCATTTCAACTGTCCGTGCTTTGCATCTGTTTTTACTTGTGAGTTCTCATATTTATGCTACACATTGTACGTTAAAATTCAATTACTGATTGATGCAGTAATTCTACTTTCCCTTACATCTGTTCGTAGCTTAACAATCAGTTTAATATTACGCAAATTTTCCATTCTATATTTATTTTATACATTATTTGTCTCTCACTGCTTCCTCCAGTGACGGTAATAACCCCAAACGTTTGCATTCCCCAGCATATTTTATGACATTTTTCACATGTGGTGTTTAGGACCCTTTCTGTTTCTATAACTAAAAGAATTTTTTTCTGGGTTAAAAATTTTTGAGACTTTACTTTTCATAGATCTCCAGCTGATTCCTCATCACACATTTTTCTTTGTTTCTATGTTTTAAAAATCTATATCTAAGTCTTCATATATTTGTGAGTCACCAAAGAGCGTTCCATATCGAAGATATATATGTATATATATATATATATATATATATATATATATATATATATATGTATATTCACTAAATAGTCAACACAAACACAGAAACTAAAACAAACAAACTAAAACGAGAGTTCTGTTCCTAATTCCTCTTGAGAAAGGTGGTTGCACCACCGAAAATTCGAGAACCAGTGAGTCCCTCTTTTATATGTTTTAGTTTCTGTGTTTGTGTTGACTATTTAGTGAATTTACATTATCGTGCACGTTCGTGGGTTTTTCAAGAAAGTGACTTTATATATATATATATATATATATATATATATATATATATATAACAACAAAAAACAGTATTCAACCCGAAGGTCGGTTTGGTAGGTGATGGTAGAGTTCACCCAGTATTAAGCCCGACGGCGTGTGAAATTCACACATCAGGGTGGGGGACCAGTTCCTTTCCCTGTGCCAGTTATGGTTTCCCAGGAAGATCTGGTACCCGAAAAATCAACTAGCTTGGGTGGAGCTGCAGGTGCCCAGAGTGTCTTCCCCGGGAATCGAACCCGGGAATCGTGAGGCAAAATCAGGCATGAAAGAAGTTTGTTATGCTGGTTCTTCCACGCTACAAAAATGGATTAAAGGTATGCTGAAGCATAAGAAATGCACACTATAAGAGCAATGGTTTGATAGTAAGGGGAACACAAAAAGGTCATGGCTGAATTTAGGAGAACATGCTCTCAAGGCAAGGGATATTAGAAGACTCAGGAAAATAACAGAATGTATTGAAAAACAAAATAAATGATACAGAAGCGGATGAGTAATGGATGCATGATGGTGCAGTCGTCATCATCATCTGCCCTTCATGGATTAAGCCCTCTGCTCGTTCCGCGTCAAAAATGTTTTATCAACTCTTCCTCTGTCTAAATATTTCTCTACGCTTATACTCGATTAATTCGATTGTCTATTCGAGATTAGAGTATCCACTATACCTGTATCTTTTAATTCTTTCTATATTATCGCCCTCGAACATTTATACATCAAATATTAGGTTCTTCTACAATGTATTAACCTCTGATTTTGTCCCATGATGTGCATCCTTTTAATATTCGTAAACATTTCATCTCCGTTACCCGTACCCATCATTCATCCACCTTTATCAGTTTCCATGTTTCACATTCAGAGAAAAAAAATATTCTGGCCATTACTTGATGAAACTTATTCCTCAACCCCTTTCGAGGTCTTATTGAAGTCGCAGAATTTAATTTGGTATTTACGTTAATGAATTTCGTTTCAATAATTAATGATACATCCCAAATAAGTATCGGAGAAAAAACGTTCTATTATTACGTTTTTAATATCCACTTTGGTCCTTACTACTCTGTGTAATAGCTTTACTTTATTTTTTTTCCTTTTCCAATTACGTTCTATTTTTCGCGGATGGGGGAGTGTGGAAGGAATAAGGATACTAGAAAAGGAATGTTTACAAGGAACACCAGAGCAATCTGGTTCATCTGACGCGAACAAAAGGGAACGGCACTGCGTTGAAATGTATATACATGTATGAGTGAATAATCGTAGCCCCGCAGTATGTGATAGGAGAGACCACAATGAGAAAAGTGAGGAGAATGAATGCCGAACAGACCGGTACGAGGAATCGCACCATCTGTAACCCAAATAATTAGGAAACTCCACGTACGGCTTTTCGCGCATCCAGAAAATAAAGTGAAATTCATGGTAACAATGGATATGAAAACGATGGTAAAATTAATCAATTACTCTAATGGCTGAAGACCCATCACCAGGCACCACTCATCCCCGCAGCAATTTTCGGTGAAAAAAGTACATGCATAACGATTCGAACGATTTTTGAGGAATCTTTCCTTCGGGCATTCAATTTTTCCTAATCATTTTAAAATATGCTAGTAGCCTCACATAGGATGAAATTACTCTTCTTGAGACTTATAGGGTTAATGTTTCAACTATAGCGAAAGATTTACGAAAACGTGCCAACATTTCCGCGAGCTATCTCAAAGAAAACACGAAAATTTGTTTACTCATTTTTATTTATTTCCTTCCTGAATATACCCTTGTTTCATTTATTTATCCAACGCTGATAAATAATAATCCAACGTGAGAGCATTAGTTGAATAAATATTCTGTATAATTTTACCACTACCATGTAGCTAGTTCGTTTTATAATGGCAGCATTATCTTTTTTTGTGGAAAGATAAATGACTATTATTTCTACATTGAAATGTAAATGCGTATCATTCAGAAATAGACATATTACCGCATATACTGATATAATTCATCGCCATGATTCTCAGTTATTTTTTTTATAGTGATTGAGTTGAAAATCTGACGGGTTTAATTAAGTAAATGTATGACTCAATGTCAGTCAAATAATTACTCGAAAAAAATCTATATTAAATGTTCTATATATATTCATTATTAGTTTCGTGACGGCCGCGGTTTAGGGTCGACAACGTAGCAATCAGGCTCGGCGACCCAAAGGTTGGGAATCAACAGTGATAATGATTGTGATTTTCCTAGTCAAAGTTTATAAACATTATCTGCATTTCAATCCGAGGATTAGTTTTACTCTCCAATACTCCATATTTAATGCTAACTCACTACCCTGCCTTGTCTTACGTGTAACATTAATTCACTTTGGTCTGTGCATTTTGCCTTGGTCTACCTCTTAGGGTCTTCCCATCGATTCCTTATGTTCGCACTGTATATGGTTCAATTTTGCTAGAAAATTATTCCTTCAATTTTTTTACACTTACATATTAAGGTTATTCGACGTTCTCATACGCCTAGCTTTAAACTTCAACGGCCTAGTCTGCTGTGTTTAGGACGGAAATTCACTATCATCATAAGGTTGTACTGGTTACTTTTCAAGCCTTTATGATTTTGACATCAAATGGACTCCAGCCCTCGAAGGAAACCCTCGTAAACAGGTCAACTGATTTCATTCGGAATATTTGAAGAGTTGAACCTCACGGTGCAAGAGGAGAGCGGACGCAACGGAAGCCAATGTCATGTTGTAGTTCGATATTTATAAAAAAAGAGCGTCTCTCGATTCGGCTCACGTCCGAAAGAAAGACTGACACGCTCCAGAGAGGGGAGTGGGTGTTTTGAAATACGTGACGACACGCAGCTGGGTGATCCACGCGGTACATACCTGTCGCAGCACGGCGCCCTTACCCCCCCCCCCCCGCCCCCTACCCGTCGAGCACAACGATACACGTCCGGCCCGAGAGGACAGCTCCAAAAGTCCATATATTCATCACCCCTCCACAGTTTGACCGGTTTATTTATGAAGAGGACTTTTCTTCATCTGGAGTCGTTTTTCAATTGCTTATATCAGATTTGGTGTGACATTTTGCAACGTCCCCCACTCCCGCCGTCGAAATAATCCATCCCTTGCTGCTGTGAATGGAACGAAGGTTTCACTGCGAAGAATTTTTTTGTCAGGGCGAAAGTAATGGATTGCGGGTTCGCCCTTTCACCGTCTTCAACTTGACGACAAGGTCAGGGACACAAGAGGGTGCAGTTTTTTATTAATCCTGAGGGATTTCGATTCAAGTGCGTCTTATTTTTACATCTCGCGAAAATACCGTCGTGCCGCACGGTACGTCAAGATCGCTACGGTGCACGTCCATTTCGTTAGGCGCCACAACTTTCTCTCCGTCTTGATTCCACTTCGTCGTAATGTACTACCTCCCCTTCAAAATGGTTTCAACCGTCCGTAAGGTGCAGAGATCTCAGAAATCTTTCACCAGCATAGGGCTTAGGTTGACCACAAGCATTTCCTTTTTTTATATTTCTCCGTTTAATTAAAACAATTTATTATTAATACTGCAAAATGATTAATAATTTGATAAAACATATTAATTTTTGTTTCCAAAGTCGTCATAAATTTGCATAAAATTATAATAAATATGAATTGAAACCCATTTCTGCATGCATGCTCAAGGATAAATTCACATCGCAGATTTTGCAGGCGAGTCCAGGATCCTTTTTGTGGCATCGTAGGACATGTCCCTACCATCGCTACATCTTGCCAGTTTCTTCTTCACGGAAAAGATATCTGAGCTTTTATTTTTCCTGGATCTAATTTAATTTGATTGATAGGTATTAGTTTACTGAATTTCTTTGCAATCGTTACATAGTAAAGTAGGAGTCAATTTTTTAGATTTACGCATCTGTGCACTCATATCCATTCCAAAAAATATCTGCCATGGAATATATTCCCGGTGCAATAGATTAACAGAACATTAGAACAGTACAATTTTGTTAATTTTTTATTTGTTATATACACTATAGGGAACTATCAAAACTCGAAAGAAAGACTACGGTATTTACTTTTTTTGAGAAACTTAAATGAGTTACATACTATATTTATCATGTATCTACATACAACGCCGTATTATTCACGATTTTGGGTAAAATAAATTTAGCTTGCTTTTAACGGCTTGCTCAATACTTAATACAAATGAAAATTTCTTTCCTAGCCTACTCTTCCTCATTCATTTTACAGAATCCGAATTTTTATTTAATCCAAAAGATTTTGAACAAAAAATCTCAGTTCCAGCTGCTACGGACGGAAATGCAGTTTCTGAGAGTCACTTTGGTTTTGAAGACCCTGTTACATTCTTTGTAATTTAATAAACCTGAGTCAGGCATCGAGACGAGGAATATTAAACGGAAAATTTGAGCGAAAATTCAGAAAAACTTGCGAGTGAGCATCATGAAAAATATAAAACTTACACAGACCTACTGGGTCTAGTGAGCTCATGACGGAGCAACCAAAGAAAAAAGGATTACCTATGATATAAGTTCGCAAGTGAATTTGTAATTTGGAACTAGCAAGAACTCCCACAATGAGCTAAGAAATATATCTGAAAAATTTAGAGGGTTAAAGAAAGATATCTAAATCTAGGGAAAACACATGGAGCCATGAGAACATTTAGCCTAACTGCGTGGCTGACTGCTGCTGAAATACATAATCACTTATTGTAAATTCTCTTATTTAGCAATCGAACACCTGATTCAATGCAAATTGAGCACAACAACCCAAAAATAGGACGACTCTCTTTTTATTCATTGAGGAATGCTATGTGTTTGTTGAAAAATTACGAATTAAAAATTGATTAAATGGATTGCTATTTCATGAACGCATTTTTTCATCAACCAGGTTCGATTTCTTCCCAGTGCAGGCCTTACTACCATGCCACACATTTTTCATCAACTCAGGGACTCTTTGCAATAAATATCTCATCTCCCCCACTCAACGTAATATCCGTACGGCGTTTGAATTAAGAGCCGATTCGGCACTTTTCCCCGGATATCGAATGACCCCTGTCCCCGGTTGCTCCCAAACGATGACCTTTAGTCGTCTAATGGAAAGCGAACGGGAAAGGGGGGGGGTGAATATCGGGAAGAAGAAAAGGGACGTGTGGATAGGAGGATAAGGATAGAGGGGGGGTGGCGAGAGTAGAAAGCCAAGGAATGAAAGGCCCCCACAGTGTGTGTGTTCACGTGAAGCAGGGGGAAAAATTCCATGAAATTTTTTTCTCCTCCTTCCGCCTGTCCTTAATCTGTATCTCCTCCCTTTCGCACTTCGTCGCGCACTTCCTTTCACTCGGCTTTCTTCTTCGCTTAATTCCCATTTTGGACGTCCTTCCTCCAGAAGATGAGGAGAATGGGGAGGGGGGGAGGAGAGCAGGGACTGGAGTCGTAGGGAGGGAGAAAAAAAAAGCCAAGCGCAAGAAAACAGTTTAGGTCAAGTCTTCCCCCGGATGCGATCGAGTGTCTCCGTTCCGAAAGTTCCCCGACACTCAAAAATCCTCCTCTCTCCTCACCACAACTTCACTCTCTCCCCTCGCACACTGCTTTCGTGGAACGGCGAGAAAATTTACTTTCCATCGGAGTGCTCCGAGCCGCGCTCGAACGGAGTCTTTCCCGTTGGAAAATCCCCATCCCCTCCACTCTCGCGAACGTTGGCCTGAAACGAGTGAGTGACTACCCGTGAATCATCATCATGAATTAGCAGACCGAGTTTTTTTTTCACGAACCGGCCATCTGCCAATCTCGTCATTCCTTCACGGCTCCATGTGCCCACGTCTTATGCTTCCGATTTCCCCCGTTCATTCTCGGATTACTCCAGCATATCTTCCAAGGCGATATCCAGTTAACTCTAAATGGTTTCTCTATTCTCCTTGTAAACCATCTTCCATAGGATATTCCATGCACTCACAAGTACTTCCTTAAGATGAAGGAAATATCCATAATGGTAGGATGTTGGAAGTTGGTAAGTAAATTCACCTGTTTTTGCACTTAGTCTCTCGAAATTGCCACGGTGTCAATGCCAAATGAGTATCCCCTTCTCGACAACCAGATCGGTCTCTTGATAGTTGAAGGATGGGTAATGATGAACAAAGAAGCAAGAGGTCTATGAATCCGAAAACCAAGCGATCAGAGCGAATTTACATTATAAGAGGGGACACAGCAACTTGAGTGAGGAAGGAAGACTATAGTTATTTAGCCTAAAACGCCTTCGAAGAGAGTTAGCGACAATCAAAATCTAACTCAACTACATGAATTTCCTGCGGAATACGTGGTTCCATTCTTCCAATCTTTTGTTAGGCAGAAGGTTTTCCAACTAATCTGACTAATGGTGTTACTGTTGGAGGCTCAGAATGTGCCTAAGACACATATCTGCTGATCAGGGTTAATGATCAAACTTTGATGACCTCCACCGGTCAGTCTCTTATTTAGAGCTCCAATGGCTCATATCACACCAGTAACAACACAAAAATTCTTCCAATAGTTTCTACTGAAAACCCAAAAAACCTTTCGTAATAATACCATACCCAGCTTCGAGTTTGCCAGAGAGCTTGTTGTACACTGAACCATGTCAGTATGAAGAAGATTTATGAAGTTGTAACGGACAAGGAGGAGAATTCTCTCATGAGAAAACACTCACTACATTCAAACATATAATTTTTGTTAATACGTTCATGGTGAGCGGCTTTTACGACATATTTTATCATATGCTTTGATATAATCATGTGCTGCATTTCTACGGCTAATAAATACAGCACGTTTTTGAAAGTATACTAGTGTTCTACTATTTTTTCAACAAGTTGCCTCATTGTATGAAAAGAACCCAAATGAAAATGTGTAATTTATTTCCTAAAAATACACACTGTCCTGCAAGCTAACAAGTCTCACGTGGTGGCCAACCATATAGGATAATTCGGATATGAATAGTTGTACGTACACTACCAAATTAAGTGGTGCTAAACGTTAATAATTAAGAATAAATCTGATCTCTAAAAAATGGGACTTGATTTAGAAAATTAATGTGATAAACGACATGATTTTATTCACGCAGATATGAAAATAAATACATTGAACTTGATGGAATTGATTAAAAAATTCAATCAATTTTTGTTGATAATTTCTAGGGTACTGTGACATAGCCTGTAATAAAATGCAAACAACATGCTTTCATATGATCTAAAATATAAATGATTAATATTTTCGTAATAAATTATACCTTGCCATCGTTCTAAAAGATAACTAGAATCTATAAGTTGCAGGAAACCGTTAACCTGAGTAGTTCGTTCATGATCACCTTGAGGAAAGGCAACCATACATTGGGAAAAATATTACCTTCAATGCGAATGAGACATTAAAAGATTAAGAATGTTTTGTGTGAAATTAAAGCAATATTTTCTGTTTCCATGCAACAGAAGAATGAGAAATTTCCATCTCTTCGGTTGTACAAAGTTTCAGTGTTTATCTGTAAGCAACACCAAGTAGGAGAATTTAAGGATAAATACGAAAAAAACACGAATCACTTTGAACTTACGTTAATGGGTGATTACGATCCATGTGATGGAAAATACTCCTCCAAATATGAGGCATGCATATGCGAAAACGCGCGCAGTAGCGGGTATCAGTTGAGAAGCACCTGGGAACATAAAAACTGAACGAATTAACAGACTTTAACGAATCAACGAAAAGAATGGACAAATGTGAAAGATTTAGGTGTGATGTATTTAAATTATAAAATTTTTAATTACCAAAATCAGTGGAATAATTTTCGTATAAAAATAATAATTATCACTAATTACAGTTTACAACAAAACTGAGGTCTAGGGGTCCCAATCGCCTCTACCTATTTTTATCAACTCGGTCAAACATAAACATTTTTCTTTATAGAACCAAACACTTTCTCATTTATTCATGGTTATGAACTTACAGTCGATTCTGCGCTCGAAATATTAGAAAATACTAATTCTATAGAAATAAATATTCGGGACGAAAAACTACTTCTTTTTTGCAAATGCAAAACATGACTATAGCTCTCACTAAACTTGATTAATATACTTATGGGTATTAATTGCAGTAATTGCAGAGTAATATACAAGTATATTACTCTGCAATTAAAAAACCATGACGATGCAGCCACGACAACGCATAACCATGATTCACAAAAACGGTACAAAATGCGAGATTATAATGACGTAAAGAAAACTTCCAAGTGATATTCCCGTTTATCGTCCAACTAGTAATCCTCAGTTATTTCTGCATTTATAAGAAAAGAAGAGAAAATGGATAAACATAGGAGCGAACGAAGATATATTTCGAAAAGTGAGCGATGATATTGTGGAAGGCCAGATGAAAAGAGAAACAACTTGGACATATGATGAAGCACGAAAACTTATTGTAGACCCTTATTTACGTTTACTGGATGACGGAAGAAGAACAAGAAGAATTACGTAATATGGCAAAGGATGAGCTACGAGAAGTGCTTCTACTTGTTAGGTCATGGAATATATTGGTCCAAGATGCTATGAGGGAATGAAGAGACCGGCACAGAAGAAAATATTCGAGAGAGTTAATACCAACTAATTCATGAAATTGATACGAAAAGAAGAATTGTAAATTAAATAACAAGATATCTTCTCTAGATTTTTGTCGGACCTTCTGCTATTAGTAAATAATGTAAAGAGGTAAAGACTCAACCTCGTATTCCTATAGAGCAACTTTGCCTTCCATATACTTAACTATATTTTTTAAGTAATTGAAATATCGTTCACATTAAGGGCATCTTCGGCTCATATTTCCATTCGTTTGAACCTTAGCTTATCCAATACTTTCTCATACTCCACATCCACCAAGTTCTTTCATTTTTACGCATTGTGAATAGGCGCATTGGTCAATATTCTTAACATTTTTTCTCATCAATTATGAATCTCAAATGAGCAGTTCATGTGTTGCCAGTTTTAGGCCGGCACATGTAGTCAAAAGGTTAACCAATCGTTGAATCCTTTCACTAACAGTACCAAATAGCTTTAAAATGAGTGTCAGCTGACCCCAACGGGTATAGCAGATTTATTTTTCATCACTTAACGTAAATGGTATCGTTTAATCTGAATCAAGCATAGTTACGTGAAATCTGGCGACCATGCATGGGCTAAAACGAACATGATCATCTGAGCCCAGCATACCCTTTTAATAAATGGAATTTGTCGCGAAGGCCCATGAAGGAAGGGTGACCTGGGGAAACTGGTTCCTCTGAGGGTTCCAGTAGTAAAAAGAAGGCGGCGACGCTGCAGGTATTCATGAGACTCATCAGCGAAGAGATACTCGGGATATTTACTTCTTTTGACAGGGACAAAAAGTTATTTTCCTATGCAACTCCGCTGGGGATTTTCATAATAATTTCAGGGCTGTAAAATTCTACGATTAAAGCTCCAAAGTTTTACACCGCGGCAGCTCTCTGCTTAAATTTACAGTCATAAAAGCACCGCGACCTTCTGTCGGTCGACAAGCTAACTCCCGACTCTCGCTTTACTTCCCAACATCGCTGCACTTCCAGAGTTGCACGGTCGACGTTTTACACTCCTGCGCCAACCTAAGGGAAGATTTACAGCCGGGAGGCGTTTATGGACAATAAGACGCGATGCTCGATAGAAATGTCTCATGAAGTATTCAGTAGACGTCTGGCAAAAAAAAAGCCATCATAATGCATTAGGCAGGAGGGAGAAATAAGTTTTTTTTTCTTTCTTCTTCTACCTTTATAAAGATTGCGGCTTTGTGAGTTTATTTAGGTCGCCTCCGCAGGTGCAAACCCTCTTCTCTTTTTACTCCCTGCCCCCCACCCCTCAAGAAAAGTAATACTCAATCGTTACCACTTGGGTTAACGGGGTGCTTTTGTCCTTCTTGAAGGTCTCTCGACACCTCACGCCTTAGGGTTACCCCTTCTCAGATAGCGGGATATTCTGTCACGAGTCTTGTATTAAATCTCTTTACCGTGGCTCATAAATGAATTCAACGGAACGACTGAGGAAAGTTTTCATCCTGCGCGTTCTGTCTTCATAGATGCCACGGGTAAGCTCTCTCGAAGAATCACCGCGCTAATTGCAAGGCAAAAAAAAACATGCATGTGATTCTTCCTTTGAGAAACAACGTTCCGAATGCATCTACAACTAATTTTGGTGTGTTCGCGATAGCGGCTTATTGGGAATTAGGGTCTCGTACATACCTACAACGGAGCAACCAAACTAACTAAGAGTGGGGGTGGGTGTTGTTCTTAAACTGTATCTGCGTTTTACGAGTTTTTTAATAGCTCAGAAAATGTGGAAAAATGTTCGTCCTATCTCCATGCATTAATTATCTAACTAAAAAAACTACCAATGCATATGCTACGTCACGTTCCTGCTAAAAATTTACAATGACTTTCTCCTGAATTAGAACCACCCTAAATTTATAAATTCCACTTAGCATTGTTTTACAAACAACTCAAAGTTTTTTTGTGCCGCAGGTTTTAATTTATTTCATCAACCGAGGCGCGTAGTTGCAATAGAGAAAGATTTATTTCACAAAAATTGCAGAATTAAAAAAAAATGCAGAACTAAAAAAATATTCCCTTCTCTTCCTCTTGTTGAATTTTGAAAACTTAACACTTTTTTGAGCTGAGATTTAGAAAATTTTACCGAAACCAGTTCTGCTCGAAATTAATTATCATACACATATTACAATTAAGTATTTACTTTTAACCTCAGTTTTTCCCATTTGCAACTACAGTTTCTTGCTTTGAAATAACATCAATGGTAACGAATGAAATTTTCAATTATCTCGCATATCCGGAATAAAGGAGATGAAAGCAAATAAGGCCGTGGGGGTGGACAACATACCTGTAGAACTGTTGAAATGTTTAGGAAAATGCGAGAAGAAGGCCCTATATGGACTGATTCGTAGTATCTATGAAGAAGGAATCTGGCCGGAAGATTTTGTGAGATCGGTGTTAGCTCTTATTCCAAAAAAGGCAAAGGCTATATCATATGAGGATTACAGAACAATAAGTTTGATATCCCACGCAGCTAAAGTTATTCTCAGGATCATCAACAAAAGGATAGAGAGTGAGGCAAATGATTACTTAGGGGATGATCAGTTTGGGTTTAGGAAGGGAAGAGGTACGCGTGATGCCATTGCAGTAATGAGATCACTAATTGAGAGGAATATAGAATACAACCAGGACGTTTTCGCCTGTTTTGTAGATTTCGAAAAAGCGTTTGATAGAGTGAATTGGGAAAAATTAATGCGTGTATTGCAGAAAATAGGAATGGATTGGAGGGACAGGAGACTGATCCGCAACCTGTACATGTCTCAGACTGCTCAGGTGCGAGTGGGGAACGGAGAGTCCGGATGGGCAGTGTTAGGAAGAGGGTTAAGGCAGGGTTGCCCATTGTCACCGGTGCTGTTCAACGTATATGTGGAGGAAATGATTAAAGAGGCATGGGAAGAACTGGAGGTAGGAATGAAAGTCGGAGGGGAATTCGTAAAATCGGTTAGGTTTGCTGATGACCAAGCATTAGTTACTCAGTCAGCCAAGGGGTTGCAAGCATTGCTGAGTGAATTGGAGGTTCAGTGCGATAAATATGGGATGAGAATTAATATTAATAAAACAAAGGTTATGCGATTTTCCAGAAAGAAAAAGGCTAAGCTAAATATTAAAATAGGCGGGGAAAAAATATAGCAGGTAGAGCAGTATACATATCTCGGAAGTGTTTTGGACCAATACGGTCAAAGTGGTAGGGACGTAAGGAGAAGAATTGCGCTAGGCAAGGAGGCTTTCTCAAGGAGGAGGGAGTTGATGACGGGGACGTTGAGTAGGGATGTTAAGACAAGACTCGTAAAAACTCTGATATGGAGCGTAGCTATGTACGGCGCGGAAACGTGGTCCCTGAAGCAGGAGGATAGACGTAGATTGGAGGCTTCTGAAATGTGGGTGTGGAGAAGAATGGAGAAGTTGAAATGGACCGAAAGGAAAACAAATGAGGAAGTACTAGAGATGGTGGGTGAGGAGAGGGGTTTGTTGAGAGAAATCCTATGGAGGCAGGAAAAATGGATGAAAGGCGTATTGAGCGGTAGTGGAATGTTGAAGAGGGTAATAGAGGGGAGAATGTTGGGCAAACGAGGTAAGGGCAGGAACAGGATAGGGATGTTGGACGGGTTGAAGGGAGGAAGGAAGTACACCGATATGAAGAGGGACCCGATATAGATTAGTTTGCTAGGTGGGGAGTCACAAAATGTTTATTTGATAGTTGTGTCCATCCAAAAACCTACCTTAAACGGTAGATTACCTAATAATAATCCGGAATCGTCTTTCAATGAGAAATCGTAAACCTAGTTTTCAGTTTTGCAACTGCTTAAATTGATCAATTCTCAAAAGAAAGGTTTCTTTATTTCATCTAATCCGTTCCATAAAGTAGTTTCACGAAGCAGTGAAACAATTGAACATATCAAACTCTAATGAGCACCCCGAAGTTTTATAGATAAAAAGTTGAGCGTCCTTCAATCTTAAGTAATAGACTACCATATTACTATTGCAAAAAATCCTATAAAATAGTACCCTGACGTATGCCCAGTCTTTCACATTACTAGAAAACTGAGATTGAAAAAGCTAATCGGGGATTAAAAGACAACTCGGTGGGCATTGTTTTTCGTGATTAAACAGAAACTTAAAAACTATATCAAATCGTGAGTATAATATAACGGGTCAAGTTTAAACAGGTGCCATTTTCTTGACATGAAGGAAAGAAAAAAATTCAGAATTACTAAAAAAATGTGACGCACCGGTTGCCGTACTGAAATATGCCTACATTAAATAAAATATATTTTGAATCGTGAAGTGATTTTGGATTTCCGAGATTTTTTGTTGGTTTCCATATTCTAATGCTTATTGTTATCTTTTACTAACACTTGAACTTGGAGAACATGAAAATTATCGGCAGTTTATTCCACACTCATATCCATCCTGTTACGCGTGAATGAAAAAATAAACTCACCTGCAGGGGACAGACGTTAGAAACACCAAGTACCAATTAAATATCTTTTCACCAGGTAAAATTGATACTTAATATTTATTATTTAAAAAAAAGATCCCTAAAATGTTGACGTGTCTGAAATTCAAATAAAAAAAATCTACACGAATGCACGAAATAAAAAACCTAAGATCAAGGAGTGAGGTTCATGAAAGCAACAAAGTTAAAGATAACACCGTACTTGACTCATGTAACATGTGTCTTGTAGTACATCCTATTCGATTCATTACCAACCCCTTCGAGACGATGCCTAAGATCCACTTGCCACTCCTTACTCTGGGGATTAAGAATACACACGAAGCGTACTTGCAAGCAGGGATGGTAAAAAAAATAGAACGCCCTTGACGCGAAAGACCAATCTTCTCCTCCTCCTCCCTTGGCACTTCTCCCAAGGCAAGACATTTATTGACAGTGGCAGAGAATAAAAGAGGAGAGGAAAGAGAAAAAGACTGTCCGGTGACCTCGCCGACCATGACCGGTGACCATCGCCCTCTCCCTTCCGCGACAACTCTCTTCCACTGCGACGTTTCTGCCTCAGCCCCCACCCCTAGCGCTAGGATTCCTTCCCTGGTTCATAAAAATAAAATAATATGGGGAACGAGGAAAGGAAAATGAAAACCACCCCTCTTCCTCGCCGACGCTACCACCCACCTCTTCTTTCCTCTCGAAGTCTCTACACCGAGAAGGGAGCAACACGTCTCCCTCCTTTCGAACGCCCACTCCACGCTCCGCTTGACCAAAGCGTTCACCCAAAGGGTTCCCCGCCCTCCCATCCGAATTCCCACCCCCTAAGCGTCACTTTCCTCCTCCCTTTCCGTGGTCCCTCGCTCTCCCGCGCTCCCACCCTGCCAGCCCCGCTCTCCCTTCCTCCGGCGACTCTTGATCCCCGTCGCGAGGGCGGGTAGGAGGGTTTACGGCGGGCGGAGGTGGGGAAACCGCTGCGGCCACTCTACGTGATTTATCGTGGTCAGCATCCGAGGGGTTTTCCGTGTATCATGGCTTTCGCCGCGGAAACACGACTAGGCCAGTCGTAAACGAAGGGGGCCGCACTAGCCGCTTGGATCTCACCGCCATCTTCTCCGTCTTCCCGTCTCTTTGCTCTTTCCTTCAACTTTCTTCCTCCATCATTCCTCCTCCTCCTTGAGTGGCCCTCCCTCGGTGACCACGAGCGGACCTCTCTGAAAATCCCGTCTCACACATCTCTCTCCTCCCTTAGGTCAACGACGGGGACATGACCGCGCTTCGCAGAATAGAATCTCGTGCTGGGAGACGGTGCCGGATGGACGCTTGTCCCATTCGATAATCTGCGTGGCGTAAGCAATTGCAAAGCATTCGATTTATCGAAGCGATCAGCCGTTTCGCTCTTCAATGAAAATCGATCACATGTGTATGAAGGGACTTGCCAAACGTTTATTTATCCGGGACAACATCATGCGTCCACCGGCGATATTTTCCAGGCATTTTTGTCCTCGACAATCACCCATTGGTTTCGATTTGCCAGTCTGTCTGTCTCTCTCCGACTCCAAGAAGAAAATCTCAGGAACTGAAAATGGTACAGATACAGGGCAACGTAAAAAAAGAAAATTTGAACCTGGTCTATTTTGTGTTAATATTTTTTGCAAAATTCCAAATTGGATGTTTTCAAAGATTATTTAGTACGGGAGAAAGACAGAATGGAAAAATCGACATTTCGTAACTTCGTCGTCAGTTTCATTTTCAGGAGAATTTTTTGTTAATAATTTTAAAAAAAATTATGTGAATGACTATTTGGACTAAAAGGACTAAAATCTTGAGATTTTGTAATGGCATCCTTTTTCTTATGTCCAATAAAGTTTTACTCTTTGGAGCAATGGTGAATGCAGATGGTAGGGTCAGTCTTACCAATAAAATTGAAGGCTTACATACACAACCTTGGACTCGAAAGATAAAGCATCAAACAATAAATAGAGGTATGATACTCAAATTGCTAGGCTTGCGTATTAATTGAGATTGAAAGATAAATGTGAATACTGGCGCAAGGCAAAAGGGAGTAATATCAACAGACAAGAGTGTCAACCTGTACTACTGTGGTACTGAATAGAAAGTTCTGGAAGAGAGTAGTTGAATCTGAATGTTGGGATGATATTATCAGATATGAAAGAGGGTCCAACATGCTCATCCGTAACCAAGGAGGACATTCTAGCAAATAGATCGTGTAGAAAATGGGTGGAGTATTGAATAATATTGCCATGAGGGACATGGAACGTCCCAGGATGAAATAAATTCAACGAGATTGGTGATTGGAACGCTGTGGTGAGAGAAGAAAGTAAAAAGGATGAAGTGATGAAAAAATATTATAAAAGAGGAGAAAAAATTTGATAAGAACTAATTCCTTTTTTAAACATGTTCGTAAGATTGCGTGAAAAAAACTGTGAATAGCAATTAGATGATTTATGATTAATACATATTCAGGAATAAAATAAACCATTCACAAAACTTCCCGGGGCAGAATGGAGATTTGGATCATTATTCAGCCATTGTAGAATATCGATTGAAACTCAAAGGGATTAAAAAGAGAATGAAGTCAAAAGAGGAATATATAAAAATTAACTGGAATAAAAAACGAAATGATAGTAGGAATCGTTAAAACCGAGATTCTTTCTCTACGAAAGTTAAACGGAATAGTGGAGAAAAGGTTGGGAAATCTTAAAAATGGGGTAGCAATGAATTTTGCGGAAAAAATAGGAGCTTCGAACTAGAATGGAATTAGTAAGTATTGAATCAAGAAGAGGTTGTTGCGCAGAAGTTAAAGAGAAGAAATATAATAAGTTCAATACAGATTTAGGAATGAAAACTTTTTAACAATCAATCAATCTCAAGTTCAGAGAAAATATATGGCGAAGGAAAACTTGGTAGAAAGCACAATACGAAGATATGAAGAAATTTTAGGCATAGGAAAATTCGGCAGGATATATAATGGAGGGTAAAGCACGTCGCGAGGCAAAAGAGGAAACACAATGACTAATATAATAATTAGGAAAGTCATTTAATTAATGAAATAGAAAAATATCCTGGGAAACTCGGAATCGAGTACTTAAATGAAATTTATGGCGATGATATAAAAAGAGTCTGTCAGCTTAGCTACGCAAAAGGATCGCCACCTAGCTGGGGGTTGCTCGGGGCCAGGATAACATATATATAGACGAAAACGTAACTAGATGAAACGATGACAAAACATATTGTAACATAGAGTAATCCTGTAGAAATGTATTAGATATTTGTAAAAAATAGATGAATAGGTTTGAAGGGCTGACTCAATTTATGAGTATCGTGATGGTGAGGTGGCTTTCGTCCTGAATTCCCAACCAGAGGGCCCGGTTTCGAATCCTGAAGGCGGCAGATCTTTTTCAGTAATATCCTGATCCGTACTTGAGGTGCTTTGTGGAGACCACTTTGAATGAGTACACCGTCCGGATGGAATGTTAAGCTGCGGACTCCTTGGTACCTTTCGTTAAGAGTAGGCTAATGCCGATGCCGAGTTTCTCTGCACCCTTCTTCCTTTCCCATCCATCTCTACCGGTGCAAATGGCCTCAGCTGTCGGTCGCCTCCCCTAAATGTTACTACTAATTATTTAAAGATTTCGGACACACATTCTAAGTTGATTTTAATTCTAACCCGGAAATAGGAAGCTAATATCCTGTGAGAAAAAATGACTTATTCTTAAATTGCGCTCGTTTCAAAGGCGTTATTAAAGAAAAAATGAAATTGAAAAGAGAAAAGAGGTAATTTGAAGGAGCGTAAAAGGCCTTAGAAACTTGAAATGGAAACCTTATAAATCAATAGGGTAGAAGTACGAGTATTTGGAAATACATAAAGGATTGTTATAATTTAAAAAGCCATCCAATTTATACCAATCGTAAAAACTTGTTTAAAATAATTAATTGGTACCAATACTAATAATGATAATATCGTGATGATGCGTAAAATGGTAAAAAAATTGCAAGACTTTTTTAGCCATCCAAAACATACCTATGACTCATAATTTGTTACAAAATTGGTAGCAATTACAGTAATATCGTGACGATGCAATGATTTCTCTTACAAAAAACAGCTCTAAACTTTGCTTACGTTTCTGTATAGTATAAATAAATTAATAAGCCTTGTTTTAAGTTTAATTGGGATTTCTTTTGCCTTTAAACGCATCCACTCAAAGCAATTTACACCAAGATTGACTAATTTAAGTTTCCAACACCCTGAACGTTTCTCTATGATAATATTTTTTTTAACTTTAACTTCATTATGCATAAATTCCCTCCTTCTGATGGCTCCATCCATTTCATCTTATCAGCAAACTACTATCTCACATGATGAAACGAATCAATAAAATGAATCAGGGAAAATTTTCTAGAATGGTAAAAATACTGTCAAGGTAATTCCGTCTTGAATCCGTCATGTGCAATGCAATTCTGTAAGAATTCAGAACTTTACAAGGGTAAGTGAAAATTATTGTAGTTTGAAATCCAATGAAAATTTGCAAGTTAACAAAAGCGAGTAACTTGAATTCATATCGTTCTTCATGGAGTTATGGCGCCTCTCATCATTAATTTATCCATGTACGGTACGACACCGCAGAAGATTTCTGTAAACTAGTATTTTCGCTGGAACACCCTTCTGATCAATTAAATGGAATCACTATGTTAAGGGCCGGTAGAGTGCCACAGTAATAGTCACACTTTCCGCCCACTTTTAACTCGTTCTTCCTGATTCATTTTAGCTATGACGGGGGCTCCCTCGATAACATCTGAAGTATTTTGACAGCTAGATCATAACACATATATTATAATAAAAGAATTATTATAATAATTTTTCATGGCTATTGACAGCACAGGTGTTATCACTAACCAACTATGAAAAAACGAATAATTATGTTTGATAAGTTATATAGAAAATTGTGTACTTAAGCTCCATTTAAGGCGATTGCTTTTACGTCTCTCAATGCCAATTCCTAAGGGTAACAAATTAATTGAGATCACACGGTTCTCGAAAAAGAGAAATATTAAAGCTTTCCTCACACTATTCTCGACATTGCGAACTGAAATACGAGGAATCCTCCAACCTTCCCAAATCGAAGGGTTCAATGTTATCCGACGCATCAAACTCGATCATCCGCGACGTTTTTCACTCTTTCTATTCCTTACACGACCTCGAGATTTTATTTTTCACATTCTCTGACGGACGGCGTATTCCCTGGGCCCCCTCCTTTCGTCCCCCTACTCCACAAGGCTCAACATCCCTTTCAATCCCCCTCCCTCCCACCTGATCGCGTTAATCACACCCTTCCCCCCGTTTGGCCCCTCTCCCGACCAATAGTTTCCACCCTCGCAAATATGGCACCGTCTCCTTTGTCTCCATTCCGCGGCTAATCCCTTCGCCCGAGGACCGGAGTTATGATCGAAACATCGCCAGCACGGATCGAATAATTTTAACGCTCACGTCGTCGTAAAACTAACGAACAAAAACAAAATCAATTCGTGGAGTGTTCTCGTTGGTGCACCTGCCTTCGGACATAATCGACGACGTGCTCTGTCCTCTTTCTGTTTGGGTTCTTATGTGTTCTAAGCTGAGGACCAGCAATCGCCATTCTGCTTCTTCGAGATCGCGGATGACTGAAATTGGACAGCATTCTGCCCTTCTTCCATTTTGGCGGCGGAGTCAACTGCGAATGTGAAAATTAGTTTCGGGCTGTACTTTTTGAAGTCTTTCCATGTTAAAATGAGTCGTTACAATTGTGTTTATAGGCGCAATACCCCACAAGTCACCGAAAGGGGGTATGACTGAAGATGTTAGGGTACCAGCAGTATCTTCACAAATATGAGTTCACAAATGGATATAAATGTACACAATATGCATATCCATACGCATATACCATGAATCCAAAGATGTAATTGACTGAATCATTGAAGTTTGGATTTTAAATACAAATATTTGAATGCTTAGGTTCGATTTTGTTATTATTTTGCATCTGAACGAGTGCTTGATTTTTTCGATGATAATGTCTATCTCTCATGTTTTATCTTTAAGGCCGCATTAACTAATATATTTTGGAGCCATGTACCGAGAATATGTATGTGTGTGTGTGTGTGTGGGTCGCGGTAGTCCAGGGGTAGGTTGGACTACTGACCGGAGTGCCCGGGTTTGGTTCCCGGGCAAGCTGGGTAACTGCAACTCCTTCCAAGTCTTATGTTTCTTCGGTTACCAGATCTTCCTGGGAAACCGTAACCGGCACAGGGAAAGGAACTGGCCCCCCTACCCTGATACGTGAATTTCACACGCCATCGGGCTTAGTACTGGGTGAACTCTACCATCACCTACCAATTATGAGGCGAGACAACGAATTATCTCTCGCCTCACTCGGAAACCATTATATCGTATGCACACCAATTCGCGTGCCCTGAATTCGCACTTCTTCTCCTTCCTTATTCATCCCAACTTTTCGTCAGTTTTGGCTGAGAACCAACGATTAGGTACCAATGGCCAAGATACGGTAAGTTGTATTATTCATCAAGCGTAACTGGACCTTGCACCGAAAACGCACACGTCGTAGGAGTTCGAGGGCACTCTCAAATTCGACTAATACCTTCCTCAAACCTTGTTGAGCGTCGTAGTTGAGGATAAAGGCAGGACATTTCGGAAAAACCTAGCTCTGGAAGGGCTCATGTAATCTCTTAGAACAAAAGTGGTGAACTGAGTATTTAATATGCCAAAGTTGTACGGAAGTGACCCACGGAGAAAAATATCCCAGTGCCGTAATTAGCAAATATTTGGGCGACACTCCGTCACTGAATTTTTGCTTAAAATTACAGTTTCATTGATCAAACTACAGTGAGACTTAATTGTAGGTAATTTTTCTGTTCTAATTTAAAGCAATTTAAAACCATTAATATTTGGTCCTGTTCCATTGCTAGCAAGCCTTTCTGGTGGGTAAAAATGGCAGCGATTCCATTTGTGGCCCTTCCCTTGTACCAAGCCTTTTGTTATCAAACATTACTTTGTAGCTCCACTTATCTTTCGCTATTTCTTAGAGAAGGAAAGGGAGTCATGAGATATGAATGAGATATCAACCGATTGTTCAAGTTTGCGGATAAAAAAACTAATTTGTTGCACTAATTTTGTTTCGTTTCGAAAATTTGAATTCATATACTGGCCGTATAAAAACAGTACATGTCAAACATATTCGTCGCGGTATCAATGGGCGGTAACAATGCAGTACCACTGTTTTTCAGATATATTTGTATTTACTCGCCATAAAACTCTGTCGAAACCTTTCGCGTTCCATTTGCAAGAGTTTTACAATGGAAAAGACAGGATATATAAAAAAAGATTTTTTTGTTTTATCATGAAATTTTACCAATTTACGGATTCGGCGAGTTTTTATGTATCAGAACGACAATCTGGATTGATTCCCACCGGAATTATTCAAGTTCATAAATGCACAACTAAATTTTTTGCAATGTATTCTCTGATTGCACAATAAAGATCCCGATGAATTTGTAATACATATGTAGTACGTTTAATTCGCATACGTGGAACATCGTTTTCTGCCTCTATTCAAGAGCGGAATTCGTACACCAGAATCCCTGCGTCATTATTTCGTCGGATCAAAACAGTCTTGTTTAAAACATTCAGAATATCACACGAGCCCTTTTATTATAATTGATTTACGGAAATTTATTTTCATATCCCTTTCATGCAAATTTACAATTGTTTTGAGTCGTGGGACTAATTAAAAATATACATTTCAGGTCCATTTAGCCTCAATGCAAGAAGTAATGGCCATATTTAACGTAAGAGTAAAGGCAGGACAACCATTTTATATTAAATAATAAAATTAAAACGGATTGAAATAACATGAATTGGTTTAATAGCACCGGGACAGCTTTTAAGCTTTAACGCTATCGCGAAATTAAAACACTGCATTAATTTAATCGCCTTTTGCTCCTTTTTTTTAACGACTCTAAGGTTCTTTTAAATATTGATGCTAATTTGATTACTTCCAAATGCTTTACTGAGGAGCGTGTACCTGCTTCATTTTAATTTTATTCTGTCAACTGAGATCGTTACAAAATCACCTGTAAAATAAAAATTAACCGGGCGGTAGGGTGTATGAATTGCAAATGAAGATTACCCGGCTGAAATTGTCATGAGAAAGCCAATGTTTACGTATTTTCCCGCTGAATTGATATTTTTACGGCTGTCGTGCTGAGTATGACAGATGGCACTGAGCAAAGTTGAATTTATCCATGGATTTTCTATTTTTAATGAAACGGTAGCTATGTTGAAACATTCCCTCAGTCATCAGCACTCTGATAGGTTTATTGCGAATCATATCGCACCGCTAACACCACAAAAAAGAATACTTATGCCTAGGACAGTCCATAATTCATATTTTCCAACTTCCAGACAAAACCATAACTCAGCCGTACCGTAGTGCCAGTGAAAAGAGCATAAAGCCTCTTGCATAATTTTATCGTAAAGCATCCGCTGCTGTAAAATCTGCTGTCTGGCATAAATTATTGGTAATCCATTTTGACAACTTACCTTCTTGCATATTTACTTTGGGCGTATCATTTATCTACCCTTTTGAAAGGAAACAATAAATTGCGATAAACTTCGCCTGCTACATAATTTCGCCGCAACATAAAGGTCAAACGGCGGATAATTAGCCCACGGGGAAAATATTACGGAACTCAGGTGCACTCATTACAAAATTGAGCCGAACTAAGAAGACCTAATGGAATATGCCTTGACTTTGGATATGTTACCAGGGTCTGAAAATGGGAGGGGGACGAAAATAAAATATGAATATCTAGTAGCCACCTGAAAGGTAAACTCAAAGGTTCGTTCGGAGAGGTAAGGATAGAACTCTCCCCAGATTGATCCATTTGGCGCGTGCTTTTCGCTTGAATTTTACTTGCCTATGCCGACTGCCTCGCAACACGCAGCTTGCGGCCCGTTTCTCAATACTACAGATTGATTTACGAGTGGAGAATCAAAAATGTTGCAATTTTGTGATGAATAACGCGGTGTATCACGACATGCGTTTCGGTCTCGCTGGCGATGAGCCATCAACGGGTGAAAGATCGATTTTTCAGAAGTTGAAGTTTTTCTCGAAATCCTCCAAGTTATAGAGATTACCGCAAGTAAGAGAAGTTTGTTCAAACACCTACCGCGTCGATACCTTGTACGGTCTAGTTCACTTGAAATGGTTTACGAAACACTAATTTTTTGATGGGACTTGTAAACTTGTGTGAATTTTCGTCTTCAGAAACGGAGCCCTGAAGTACCCACAGAAAGGCGTATTGCACGGAGTTTTGTATGGGTTTCGCCAAAGACAACACCATTCAGGATTTGGAACCAAAAACCCTACGGTTCGAAGGACGATTGCTCTACCAACCAGTGTACCATCCATTTTGCACAATTTTTTCTAGGATTTTTACTAAAGTAAACAGTAATCAACCTTAAAACTGGAGGGTCTTTGGTTCAAAATCTTGAGTGGTGGGGTCTTTGGCGATATCTTCAAACTTAAACCCTTCCTAGAAGAAGAAGGATGTCTTGGAGACAAAGATGTCAGGAGAGGAGGCAAAAGGCAGACCCTTCACAAAGGAAATAAGGTCACGCATGACTTGATGATATAATTTACATAATCCTGACTAGTGAAGACGTAATTTACACAGGTTTATGAACCATGAGACGCTGAGTAATTTTCCTCCGACGACGACGGTGAAGTACGAAGTGGGATAAAAAAAATTCGTCATCAATTCCATTACTCCGCCTTAACCAAATTTACGACCTACGGAGAGTAAGGAAGCATGGAAAAAATAAAAAATCGTCAAAGACTAAGGAAAATCATACGTATCTATTTAATACTGAATGAAGCGCAAAATCTGCGATTGTGATAGGTACTCGACAAATGAGCTAATGACGATTTCCGTTCTTACTTCCATTAAAAAGATGGCGAGTCGTGACGTTCCTCACAAGGCATATTCTGTAATATCATTCAATTGATTACAACTTTCATTCCCTAATGGGGAGAACTAATAAATTATCCTTAAAAAGTTCATACTAGATCAATTATTAGCCTCAAATAATATGCATTCATGACACGTGGTGATTCTACCGCCCACACAAAATTACGTTCTCTTGGAAAACAGAGGCCTTAGGACAATTCCACGGATTTCATTAATTCACTACGTTGAATACACTTTAATTGAGGGCATCAATAATTCTTGTCTGAGTTGCCTTTGACCGAGAACGAATCAATAGAAGTCGGAAATGACGATTTATCATGCAATTCTTTAAAATATTTTGTTTACCATCAGACAAAAGCCAAGAGGTCATTTTCATCCATCAATCCGCTTAATTGCTATTGCGTGGAAAAGAGGCAGTCGTGTTATTCGACTGCCAATCAAATTGCAATAATTAAAACAAGTTCTGCGTGAATGCAACAACAAAGTTAATAAAAACCTTTTTGGTCAAGGCGAATGAATTACTTCACGATCAATGCGGAGTAACCAGAAAAAAGGGGCACGAATTGTTTTTTATTTCACCCAAAGCAGCGAAAATTTGGTAGGCACGGCAATGCGTCACATCGAATTTCACCTCTTAGGATCGTAAGTAATGAGTATTTACGGCTCAATAACTAGAGGCGGGAAAAATAGCATTGCAAAATATATCCACGCTTAAACAGGAATCATAACCTGTATATCATTGAAGATGATTCTTGAAATTCACAAAGAAGGCATACGAGTAAAGTGGGGAAAGAAATAGGCTAAAGAAGATACAGGTGCACCTTTCATTAGGAGGTGGAATGGTAAGAGAATTGATCTTCGTGCGAAAGTATGGAGAAGATTTTGCAATGCCATTATGGCATTGCAAAGGAATGTCAAATTTTTAAGAGAACTTTCAATGAGTCTCAGGAACTTTCGAAGTTCTGGGATGCTTACTACTTACAAAATGGAATAAATTTAACGTTTTCGGTGATGAACTGCAGTACCTATTTGATGCAGCAATGTCACAAGCAGAAAAAAGAGAGAGCATGCCCTATATGGACCATCCATTCCTCCTTTGGTCACAGGTCGTGGGATGTTGCCTAATTTGAACGCGGACTTGGGAAGATATCCACCAGTTATTTTGTTTTGACAAAGAATTCGGAATCTCCCACCATCGTGACTACAACGAAACGAACGAGCTCACCCACGGATTCTCCTGAAAGAAAGGCCTTTTATTTTAATTACACGGGCTCCAGGATTCTTTGGCTGGGTCACCGAGACCAGAGAATCCTATGGAGGTCTGAGGACCCGCGTGTCGCTCGGCATCAAAAGCCCCTCCCCGGCTGGCGCCTTTGAAGTGAGGGATCGACCACCTGATGCGGACCATCTCCCGCATTTCTCGACGACTACTCGGGATTAATTTTCCTCGCGAGCTATCCGGAGGAGACCACCTCCGACGGCGACTGTTTCGAGCTGTGAGACCATTTTTATTTTTAATGGTAGAGATAATTCCCCCTGCGAGACTCCTGGACTCGTGCCAGAGATGCCAGGCGTCGTCGTGGAAACCGGCTATCAGCATTTCCATTATGGTCGCTCCATGCCGTAAAAGCGAATCCACTCTCCCGCCGACGACTAAAGGCCGCCTATCCCACCCAATCTATGTACCGCTTCCGCTCTCCACACATCCAACCGCACCAAAGCGCCGGTGCCACCCGCGCGGTAAATAACGGGGTTATGCCGCGCCCATGCTCCTCGTGCGTCGAAGACCTGCCACGTTGGGACCTACCTCGTTCGCATGCCCGGCCATATTTCATTCTCTCCCGTTTGCCAAAACTTAATTTATCACAAAATGCTCGCGGGCCTCATAAAATATGGCGCTCGCACTATAATAAGTGCACGGCGAAGTTGGGGAAAAATCTGGACTTTTATCGCTTGATTTTTCCCCCCAACCCACCCCACACGTCCTCCGAAACTGCTGGCTTCCCTCTTCCCATCAATCTTATCGTCGGAAATTCATTTCCGGAGCAACGCACGTCATTCCCACGCCTCTATCACTTCTTCCTCGAAAGTCCCTCAAACCTCTTTCCCGCGTGTCATCGCTGAGGAACGTTCGGAACTGGTCTTCATCCTCCGACAGTCGCATCGTTCATTGTTCCGCGCCCCGACGAAGTCTCACCGAGGGGCGAAAATTCCGCATGCCCACGCGCCTTTAAATCCATACGGTAGAACAAAACGGCAGATCATTTTTCTTCAGAACATAGGTAAAAGCTGGGTCGTCTGAAGTTTCTGAAGGAACATAAAATGGTGGCATTTAGCCCGGAGCCCTTTCACTCCACCCCAGTTCTATATTCTATTCAGTTCTCATATTCTATATATATATATATATATATATATATATATATACAGGTATACCTGTATATATATATATACACAGACAGCAACACACAATATGAGAACACATAAAAGGAACACTCACACGTTATTTATTGAAAATTTCGCCGGAATTGAGCTCGATCTTGCTCGGAAGATTAGTTAGGACTCCTAACTCAGTCCTAACTAATCTTCCGAGGAAGACGGTGCTCAATTCCGTCGAAATTATCATAAAATAACTTGTGAGCGTTCCTTGCATGTATTCCCATATTGTGTGTTGCTGTCTAAGTTTTTTATTTAACACTTCCGTGTTACTTCGAAGAAATCATCAATGTATATATACATATATACATAAAGATCTTCTGTATTTGATTTTTATTACGGTAGGAAGTTGAAGTAACATTTATTAAATTTACTATGTCTTATTAAAACCATACACAACTAGTCTCATGGGAACCAACTTCACTCATAGGTACCACTCCTGTTTTTCCCTCTTACTATATTTTGGCAGAATGAAACACTCAATACGTGATAAAAAGAAGTTGTCAAGTGATTCTGATAACACAGCTGGGTAAGTCCTGGATTCCGCCTTAATAAAATCTCAGTTTTGTGCATTTATGCTATTAGCCAAAATTGGAAAATTTCGTTTCTAGAACAGCTCATCTACTTGATATCATATTATCTCTGCGTCATTAAGGCGCCAACCAATGGAATTACGTTTCTCAAAGCGGGCGTTGCTGCAGCTCAGGCTCAACTTTTAATACTCCTTGTCTCACTTAACAATGAAAATTTAGTCCTGAATCTTTCGTGGGAATTGTATTTTCATATTTCTTAGTAAATTTGAGCGTTCCTATACAAGTTAAAATCCGAGCGAACTTTCATACAAGTGCTCCATTATTTATCTACCTGTATCTTACGTCAGCCAATCGCTTTGTACCCTACAAATCTTTCTAATCGTTATCCCCATAACATCGCTTATAACAGTTTGTTACGTCGGATGCTACCCCAAAGAGGCTTATTTTCACAAAAAATAATTTAGCTATACCCTTACAGATACATCTAACTAATAAAACCCCTGTCAGAGGGATGCCGAAGAATACCTGCCACACAATTCACTGACGGAATGGAAAGTAATAAGTACCAGTTACAAAACTTGATGCTCGAACACATGGATAATAAAACGTTCAAGTTATACGATTATTATTATGACTGAATGATACACTAGCATTGCTAAAGTTTACCATTAGGGCTAATATGCTGACGGAATTGTTATGAAAACAAAAAAAAGAATGGAAAAACTGGATACGGTAATCTCAACAATAAATTGCACATTTCAATGGAACGTGTATACATTGCCATGGGACAAAAGCCTCTAAATTCATTTAGGGTACGCAAATGGAATTTTGAGACAATGGAAAATAAAGTTTTAATTTTACAATTTTGTATCTCCGGTAGCGGTTGGGGGACAGAGGGGGGGGAATCAGAACGGAGATCATTCACTTGCTCACGCATATAATTAAATGACATGTGCAGACCAGCGTCCACTCTATAATTACACAACAATAATCCATGATATTTTTTTTATTATTAAAAAATAGCGATGGGATTGGCTATTAAATATGCGTTTATAATAAATGTGGGAGTTACCAACGCTTTTAATTTGGGATGAAGTAAATAATGAATTCCTTATTTTGACATCCCCGGAATGGACATTTGGGTTGCCTCTATTTGAGCATTATAGTAGGCCGTTTTCTGGATGACATATTTCATATTTATACGATAAATCGAAGGCTCGATGAAGATTTGATGACATGATGATGGCCAATTATAATCGGTTAATTATTTTATCTGACCTGCGACCGACAGATGGGCTCAAGGATAGCCGATTAGGATCACCTATCGTGATCAACGGTCATAATGCACATGCATTCCTTCCCGAAATTATTTTTCTCCGCTGTTCCCCTAAAGCTACTTACATGAATACATAACTTTCACTCTATTGCCGTGCATGTCTTGCTTTGGACAGGTAGGAATCGAAAAATTTTAGGTTTTCACTAGGGTTTATTGAATACATTTCGATTTTCTAATATTACGCAAATGAGGACACTGCTGATAGGCAACCTGAGTTATTGATAGCAATAGGCTATGATTATGTTATGATAGTTCTTTTTATGGACCCTGTGACTAAGCGCAACCACCACTTCTAACACTACACTAAATACCTAAATAGCCCCTACTATATTAACCCATTCTCTTGCTCCATACACTTTCTACCTACTTTCATTCCGCCCGAATTGCCTTTTCTTTTTCTGCCTCTAAACTCGCTCATCCAACGTTCTCCTCTCTGCCACAGTTTTCATCTATGAGTATAGGCGTAAAGAAAAGATTAGTCGAGAGTTAAATACGGAACGCTAAGGCATATGGGTATGAAAGCTGTTCTTTGAGGAAAGAGGATCAGCGTAGATTAGAAGATTTTGAGACGTGAGAATGAAAAAAGGAAGAAAAAGTAAGTTCGCTCGGTGGAGATGGTGCCACAGGATGAGGAAGTGACACAGGATGGTGGGAGGGAGGGGTGTCCGTGAATAAAATGGGATGCAGGCAGAAGAGGAAAGAGGTTTGAGAGGTAAAGGGATGTGGAACGCTATTATAGGAGGGAGGATCTTCAGTAATGAAACATGGATGGCTAAGGAAGAGAGAAAAGGCATTTAGAACGCATCACGTGAATTCCAGGGGAGGAAAATATAAGGGGTGGAGAAACTGATAGTATAGGAAAGGGTCAGCCAAACATTTAATACCAGTGACTGCTACTGTCGTGATCGTAATCTTCATAAAGCGTTTCACAAAAATAAACAAATTTTTCATTTGTTAGAATTCACCTCCACGAAGTACTGTTCAAACAAGGTGGCAAAATGGATGGCCAAGAGTACGGAATGATTTTTTAATGACACCTTCATACACGTATATGCATATAATTGTGCATGAAGGCGCATATAAATTAATGAACTAGGATTAATTTATGAAGCTAATACGTAATAGCAAAAAGAATACAAATTTATGCGGTTAAAGTTTAAAGTTATTGATTCAAATAAAACACAGTGTGCGTTCCGAAAATAATGCAATTAAATTTTCTGCGCCGCTCCTATTGAGCGGAGTGGGATCAAACAGATTTGAGTGGGTTGGGGGAGGGGGAGGGGACGCCACTAAGATTTTCCGAAAAACCAGTCTGAGTGCTCTCCAAGCTGTGAAG
This sequence comes from Hetaerina titia, assembly GCA_037158775.1. Classification (NCBI taxonomy): domain Eukaryota; kingdom Metazoa; phylum Arthropoda; class Insecta; order Odonata; family Calopterygidae; genus Hetaerina; species Hetaerina titia. The sequence continues at coordinate 95,887,889 of CM073769.1, read as the reverse complement.
GCGGCAATTATTGTAAACCTCTGCTCGCCGACCTTGCCACAAAAGACCAACCGAGCGGAAATTTCAAGTGAACTTTTGCAACCTATTGAAATTGAACCAGATTATCTGGACGTCAGCGAAAACAATGCTCATTGTCTTTTTCGCCAGTGAAGGAGTGGTCCATTAGAAGTTTGTTCCTCAAGGATTGACAGTTAGCGTTGTCTATTACGTGGATGTTCCCGAAAGACTCCGAAAAAGGGCCATCGGGACGAGAAAATACTTCTCCGCTACCTGGAGATGCATTTGTTTCACACAGGGGATGGTTTCGACAAATACTTCTGGAACATGCACGTAGTAGTAAGAACGTGGGCAAACCATAAAGAAAATGCAAATTGAATGTTGACAGTTACAACTGTCGATTTCCTAAATGAAACTTTGGAAGAGAGACAAGTTTCTAATGATTTTTTTTAGGTAATCTACCGGTTAAGGTAGGTTTTTGGATGGACACAACTATCAAATAAACATTTTGTGACTCCCCACCTAGCAAACTAATCTATATCAGGTCCCTCTTCATCTCGGTGTACTTCTTTTCTCCCTTCATTCCGTCCAACAACCCTATCCTGTTCCTACCCTTACCTCGCTTGCCCAACATTCTCCCTCTATTACCCTCTTCAACATTCCACTACCGCTCAATACGCCTTTCATCCATTTTTCCTGCCTCCATAGGATTTCTCTCAAGAAACCCCTCTCCTCCCCCACCATTTCTAGTACTTCCTCATTTGTTTTCCTTTCGGTCCATTTCACCCTCTCCATTCTTCTCCACACCCACATTTCAAAAGTCTCCAATCTACGTCTATCCTCCTGCTTCAGCGACCACGTTTCCGCGCCGTACATAGCTACGCTCCATATCAGAGTTTTTACGAGTCTTTTCTTAACATCCCTACTCAACGTCCCCGTCATCAACTCCCTCCTCCTTGAGAAAGCCTCCTTGCCTAGCGCAATTCTTCTCCTTACGTCCCTACCACTTTGACCGTATTGGTCCAAAACACTTCCGAGATATGTAAACTGTTCTACCTGCACTATTTTTTCCCCGCCTATTTTAATATTCAGCTTAGCCTTTTTCTTTCTGGGAGACCATTTGCAAAACTGACGTTATGGTTGCACTTGAAAGAAATGAATAACTGAAGAGAAGTTTCAAGAAGAACAGTTTCAATAAATACGGCTACAAAACTGCAGGAGATGGACCGTTAAGTGTTCTCGAAAGGTTCGCTAAACTCCTTCTTGGGGAATGACCAAAGAATAAAATACTCCCAATGCCGTTTGAACGAGTCTAATAAGAGAGACGAGAATAGTCTTTCACGTATTTCTAAAGTTGCTCATATTTGATGTGATTCAAAATTTCGGTGGCACACGAATTCACAAATAAGTTTGGTCCAAGGTTTCATGAAAATAGCCTCTCTCGTGGCTACAAAAATACTCCAAATGCAGGCTTGTTCTCTGTGTGTGCTGGTCGAACGCTTCCCTCGCGGAGAGGGTTCACCACGATCGGAAATTGACTCGAGAGGCTCCCTCGAGAGCATCATCTTTGGTCCCACGCCAGAGGAAGAGCGCCACGCCGAAGTGAAGAGCGTGTCTCGGGCGAGACCCGGGGGAAGGGGAAGGAGGCCAAAACGTGAAGCAGCGTGCACAGAGGAGGCATTGAGGGCGGATGGCATGGGGGGGGGGGCATGTGGGCCACGATGGGGATGATCTGCGGCGGCTGGAGGATGGAGATTAGAAGATGCAGGGCATCTGGGATCACGTGCTTCCCGCCGTGGCTGACCGGCTGGGCCAGGGCGGCTGGCGGAATTGCAACGCAAATGGATCGTGAGGGGTCCGTCAATGGAATAGGATTGCTGACTAATGACTCGCGATGGTTTACTTTCAAGACGCCGAATCCCATCTCCAAGTCCTCGGCGAAGTAACAGAAAGAGCAAAAAAATAACTGATCACACCACTATCACTTACAATAGCCGGATTGTTTATACTCACTTCACTCTCCCTGGGCACCTCCTCATGTTCCTCAAAACACGACAATCTGGTTTGGCTAGCACATTAATCCCTCCATTCTTGCATCTCTGTTCGTAAAACCAACATTGAGTAACATAATAAAATTAATAATAAAATAATAACGGCCTCGAGTGTTTTATGATATGAACTGACTTCATCGAGAAATATTCATCTTGCCTTAATTGTGGTGATATAAATGAATATTAATGAAGACGGGCGTATGAAGACACTGTTTCGTAAGCGACCCACAATTAGTAATTGTAATAAGAAGAAATTATACCATCTCTTCCCAGCTGGGAATTTTCTTTATATATCCTCTTTCAAAAGTATTGTTTCTGTTATGACCGCTGGGGAAATAAAGAAATAACCGTGCTTCTTTTATGATTAAAAAAGCACGTTACCTTTCGCTCGCAGTCTTGGATCTTCTACCCCAGCCATATACCAATCGTTATCGTAAATGCAACGGACATTGCGGAAACAATTTTACTTTCACGAAGCAGAAATAACTCATTTTAGTTTTTATCATTTCCTGTTACGAGCTTCGCAAGAAGATCTATTACCCACAATATTTCCTCTTCACTTAACGTCGTCTTTTCCAAAGTGCAGCAGCATTGATCCGTCAAAGAAGTGGTTCTATTATAATTCGAGAATAATTGTTAAGTTGCAAATGAAAAATACCCGAGAAAGGATAGAAAGAAGAAACAAACTCGACGGATGAGTTCAAAATTGAAACGGCTTCTTGAAGAAAAGTGGAGGAAAAAATTACGAAGATAAACATACTGTGGAATATACGAAAAAGTAAGTTCGCAGGAAAAAGCACGTAACTGAGTAGAGGCATAGAAAGCAAAGATATACTATGGGAGTGGGCATTTTTGCGAAAGTGTTTTTGAAAATCTAATACTTTCCCTCGCACACGCTTCAGGTGATAACGGAGGAGAAGAGACATAATCAACAAACAATACATTCTATTCGTCTAAAATATACACGTGGCGAATGAGATGTCGAATCACTATAGAAATACTCGCAAAAGGCCAAAGATAATTCTTCGATTTGAGATCATCTTTGAAAGGGCCTGCTGGTAAATTTTCCACGAACCAACCGATATGTTACTTCAATTCCTTGTGCCTAGAATTTCTAAAACACTGGAATAACGGTGAACGTTAAGGCGATTACATGTATTTAGGAGGGGGGGAAGTTGCATTTTCCGACCAAAGAATGTCTTTGGGATTTATCATGAAAACTAAATATCACCGAAAAGAGATCCCACGTGATATTTAATACGCTGAAAAATTTTTAACATAGTTCATGCGAATCAAAGAAGCTTAAAAGTATCTTCCAGTTGATGATTAAAATTTTTATAAATTCTGTTCAGGTCAAGAAGAAATGGAAGGAGAGGAAAGAGATAATTTTCGAACCAAGTCACATGATTGGTACTAATGATTTAGAGGATGTGTCACTGCCATAACATAATTTCAAATTGATGTCTTCTATATAATATTTTATTTAAATAATAAATATCTGATAAATGTTTTTTCTATGGAAATCAAATTCTTTCTTTTTCATTTTCTTTATAAATATCTTTCTTTATTCGCGGGAAACGTGAGTAGCTTCGATAAATTGTCATCATGCCGCTGCAGATCTGCAGCGGCATGCACATACCGATTTACCAGGGAAAACAATGCGGATTGATGATTAACGCAACATATGCGACATACTATACATTTTTTTATGCTCAGCATTTTTTAGGTTTCGAAAGACGTCTTAAAAAGAATTGAAATATCATAGATTTCCAATATAACAATCGTATATAAAGAAACAAAATGTAAATGCAAGGTGGATAAAACCAGGCAATAATACGAGTACATTGGTTGTCAAAAACATTACAGCAAAAATTATTTTGCGGCTTGCAATGGACTACGAAATAAACGCGCGCTGGGATCACACGGCCCGTTGTGATTGCCTTCCGCGGGATTGGTTTCATTTCGAGTTTGGTACTGAACGGTGGGCAAAGAATACCACAATCAAAGGGCTTTGCCCGCACTTATATGGTATGTCAGATGCATGCGCGTGAAGGAATCTATTGCCCGCATTTCCGCAGCATTTGGAAGAGGTGAGAGAGTAGAGTGGATTTAAATGAAAGGATTGACGTTGCTCGAAAACGGTTTTTCTGTATCTGCAACAACGTGCACAGCAATGGAAACCAGTCGTCTAATTTGATTTTACACATTGCAGTTGTCGCAGAGGGGAGCGTTAAATTTAATTGAGTCTTTGGCTCACCGATACCACCGCAGAGTAAAATCAGCTTACTTATGAGAGCAATGGACCTCCGTAGATGTCACTTACCTGAAATGGAAGAAAAATATAGTTAAAACAGTGAATGGGAATCAGTTGCACAAAGGAAACTACGTCGAAATAAAAATATATCCAATTTACCAAAATAGAGCTATTTCTATTTTAATATCTATAACTAAAAGGCAGATACTGATAAACTACCAATTGACATGGAAATTTGGTCGGAGAACATGGAAATATGCATGTATTCACAAAATTTAATATTTCTGAGCAATGGAATTTTATTTGTCTTATAGGCATATACTTCGAAATTATAGACCTTTATTGGCGTATTTTAATTCAGTGAAACTATGAAACCTAGGAAAATTTTTTGTAGTAACATGCTAAAACATTTTTCCTGAATAAGCTGAATTTTCTGTTTACTCGCGCTAATGAACTAATTTTTGGATAAAATATTTTACCCGTGCACCGACAAAATTATCAACACCGAATTCCCTCCATATCGTTTTTCTCTTCAGAATTGTGCCCGGGAAAATAAAGGAACATCCGTGAACGTGTTTTTTCCCATGAATAATACTGAAATAGTTATCCTCAGGCTAACAAGTCTTGACGATCTATTCTCTCTAGCTACAGCCCAACCGCATTTACTTCTAAATAAATAAACAATCACTCCCAAGTTGAAAAATAAATCTAATATATTTACGTCGAAATTCAAGAGTTGAAATTGCTGTTTTAAAGTTATTTTGACGTTCCCTTAAAAAAGTTTGATTCTCTCTTTTTCCCAGATGGCATGGATCCAACAATCGCCGTGGGCGTGATGAAAAGGGAAAAAATCACACCCGGACAAAGCTTTTTCCATTACAGCCGAATCCTTGAGGCGAGAAATTGGATTAATTTGCCGAAGAATTTGAAGACCGAATGCGGTTATTCGGAATAAGTTTAATGACTCCAGAACCTTATATCTTCTCTTTGATGGCGCCGACAAATTGTATTCACATGGCGTTTTCGAATTAATCACGAGAGTCAATGGTGACATGACATAAATGTGGTCTTGCAATCCGAACGAAGAAACGTAAACACTGAGAGATTTTGTAGGGGAAGTGCTACTCCAGACGATAGCTTGGACTTCGATGATGTGAAGTCCATTTGAAAGAGTCGTTTGGATCCAAAATCAATCGCGGCGCTTTTTCAACGATTTGCATTGTTGATTGGTACTTCCACGCCAGCTCATAAAATCATGTTTATCAGATCCCGAGAATGAATGAATACTTCTGTCTTTTTAAATGCGTTTGAAAAGCTATTCTTCTCTATAAATAGAGGCGCAGATAAAATTAAAACATTTTAAGGCTTATATGTTATTTTTCAATCAAGTAATTACCATGAACAAATCGTTTACAAACCTTCACCTACATATGCGCCAAAAGTTTTAATCTAAAACCATTTGCTGTAATTTTTCATGAATAAATGTTTTTCGAAGATTTATGCTAAAGAAAGATTGATTTACAAATTAATTACTTGCACAAATCGGAAATAATAAAAAGTCGTCCATTACGTAAAATGAAAATATCAAATCACAATCTTTGGGGTCATGCTTTGCACAATGACAGTTTATGGCACCACATCCGGAGCAGCCCGCGTAAATTATATTGCTCATGATGCTACTCGCTGCTGGCAAATTACTTACAACAATGGATAGTTCTTCCATGACTGAACGCATTTATTTTCATCTTGGATTATTTTTGTCAAATTTATTTTGTTTGATAGACTATTGTTTAAGGTAGGTTTTGGATGGACATAGGCTGAGCACTGCTACATTTCTAAGGTTTCCGTCACGAGACAAAACTGAAGCTTACTCTACAATAAATCCTTCTTCGACTCCCCATACTATCGTCATCTCTTCATTCCTTTTAATCTGCCTATCCTATCCTTTTATTTCTCGCCATGTAGTTCTATTTAAAATTCCATCGACAATCAAAATTCCCTCCACCCACGTCACATGCCTCTCATGAGATTTCTGCCAACATCCTCTCCTCCTCTCTCACCGTTCCTAGTACTTATTTGTTTGTTTTCATTTCCATCCATTGCATTTTTTCCAACCTTCTCCACACGCACATCTCAAAGGCCTCCAAGCCTACGGTCTATCATCTTTCTTCAGACATTAACTTTCGACGCCGTACCATGAAAAACATTCAATATCAGGTTTTCAGGAATCTTCATTCGTACTCAATGTTCCTACCATCTACTCCTTCCTTCTGGTAGACGATTCTTTGCCGAACACCTTTGTCTATCTCTGATAAGAGGATAAAATAATAGGTAAGACTTGTAGGCAATCAAAAGTCATTGAAATCAATTTCATGTAAAAATACTAATTGCAAACAACAGATTTTGATGCGAAATAGTCTTCATGAAAAGTTGCATAGATCATAATACTTAAAGGGACCAAAATTATTTCTTTTACAGTGAAAATACGTTAAGGACATTACTTACAGGAAAATATTTTTCAATTTTTATTTTCTGTACTCTTACAAAATACTTTTTTTTGACAAAATAATTTGCGATTCTTAGTAGTGTTTAAAACTAAAGTTGCAATTTTACTGGACTGTAGAATGTGTCGTGTTGGCAATTACCATCAGGACACCGAAGAGGGGCCTATTGTGCCAGAATCATAGGGTACATAACGAGTTTTTGTTTCGCAAATTGTAATAATAGCATACACTTATTGACTGCGATTCTCTTTATTTTATTGGGTATACAACCCGATAAAATAAACAGAACTGCAGTCAATTTCTCAAGATTTAAAAATATATTATTTGTTCTTTGCGATTAAAATAGAAGTTATCGTTCAATCAAACATTCATAAAATAAAATAATACTATTTGCACTAAACACTTATCATTTAGAATGTAGCAACTGAAGTTTCAAATTCTATCCATCATCAGTTCAACAGCCACCGAATTACAGTTCGTGGTGTCTAATGATATCTAGTACGGAAGGAGAGGAATATGAACTATTGAGAAGAGATGTGGTTAGGTTGATGGTGGTCCTGCAATACAGTCATCCATCTCTACAGGGAGATCGTTATGGAAGGAGACCCGAGGAAACGGAGTTGGGAAGGGGAAGAGGAGTTTTTTCTTTAGGCGGGTCATATTCGAATGTAGAGAAGGATGGAATTGAGGAGGAACATGGATCAAGTTAAAGGTTATGTTATATTTTACCATTCAGTCTCTTTACATTAGTGATTAATTCTCGATTCGGGCCCGAAGTCATTCTATCTAGCTTTTCAAAGGGATAGGCCATCATATGGGGTCGGGATCGTCCGATGATTAAAATGGCTTCCCAGAAAACGCTTTTAAGTCTCCATAGAACAATAAAAGTGGAATTTTGATGAACATCCTAAAAGTATATATCCTCGAAAATTTCAGTTGATCTAAGGCAGTGTTTTTACTCATTTTTCCACCTTTGATTCTCTAATTACTGTTGTGGACATCTAGTCGATTCGCGGAAATTAGGGCTGCAATGTAAATCGTTATATTACGCATGTTCATTTAAATGTTGAATTCATCAGGAAACATATCACATTGATATGTTCGGAAAATGAGGACATGACGGCCCTTTGAAAGATAAAAGAGAATTAAGGATTCTATCATTCCATCCAACTTGAAATTGAGATTTTTGGTAAAGTCAATTTCAAAGTTCGCTGATGGCTATTCTCGTAGCTTCATTATTTCATAAAATTAATTATTAAAGGTACAATAATAATCCGGCGTAGATAATTATATTTTTATGTTATCCCGATATTAAAATAATTTGAAATATAGCGTCAAGTTAAAGCAATTGACTTTAATTTATGGGCTCTTAGCATACGTTTGCTTTCAATCTGCCGAAAATCTCTAGAGTGACACAACAATAGCCTTAAAGACTTAAAGGTCCAACAATAATATTAATAATTACATTATGTTTTTGTTATCAATGTTCTGGCTAACAATGTAATAGCTTGGGAATCCTGCACTCTAAACAGATTTGAAACTCCCAGGTCAAGTGATCCAAATGAAACGGATCAAACAAACATTTCTGGTGGCACTCTCGCAAAACCTTTCGCTTAGGAAAAAAAAAATTAATAAACATAGAAGTATTATTATTTCATCCGAAGAAAGAATTCGCATTCCTTTTTGGGTTGGACGAAATCTATTTTCAATATATAATCTTACCAGGCATACAAAGTTTCTCTCGATAATACTTGAATATTCAGGCCCTTTCATTTATGGGAGAGAAAAGAAGATACATTAACGAAGAGGGAGGAAAATGTTCTCCATAATTATTATTTGTTCGGAACATCAAGGAGACATTCATATTTCCACTGCATCCCAGCCATTCTTCCTTCATAAACCCTACAGTGGACCGTCCCACGTGTTTTCTATAAATGGACGAACGCTCATTCTTCATGGTTACCGTACTTTTGCATGTCATCATCAGAATTCCATCTTGTACCCTTACTAAACGTACAATTTTATCCGCGGATGACAGAACTGCCGACTCTAATCGAAGTCGGAAGTATTTGGTGGACGCCAGGGAAAAATACCCACCCGAAAATTCAGGCAGCCCGGCGGTTCACTCGCCTTAAAGCCCAAAGCGAGGCTTGGCCTTCGTGAGCCGGCTCAAGCGGCTCCGTGCAAAATGCCTCGTCGGTAGGCAAACAAGGGGCTTAGCGATGGGTAGGGAGAGCCAGTGTCCTGTGAATGACCGGTGACCATATTACCGGAAACGCGCGAATGTCCGAAGGCCGAGCGCGGGGAGAGGAGGAGGCCATCGCATAGGGAAGGTCGTTTCGTAGTTGATCGCCTTTTGTTTTGCACGACGCGGAAAATGGGACCGGATGACTGATCTTGCGAGAGTATGGGTGGTGAGGAGGACGGGCTAAAGGATGGATGGGATTATGATAGCTTCGAGCACCCTTTCACGGCGTTCCCCGTTTTGCGCTCCGTCTGGCTCATCGTACTGCGACGGGCGTGGTGACCTTCTACCGCGGCCCCCCACGAAAAAGCTCCCGTGGAAATTGACGAATCGGACCACTTTTCAAAAGTATTCTGATCAAGTTAACAAAACGGAAGGAGAACGGACTCGGATCGATGCTGAATGATGGGTTACGACGCATTGAATTATCTTCTGTTCTGCCACCGGCGGGCTCATGTAGCTCCATCGCCGCTGAATTTTCGCGGCTCACGCAATTCGTCTTCAAGATTTGTGTGAAAAATGGATTAATTGATTGATTCAAAGTTAGTACGTCATAAAAATGGGGTAAGATAATACAATATATTAATAGATTCTATACGAAAATGAGATTCAGTTCAGAGAGATCCTGCTGCAGTTGTAAAATGTCATTGGGCGCGAAGCCTGCCTTGTCGTGAATGTATGCCAATTGCGATGAGCAATATTATAATTAGAGTAAATTATTCAGCATTAAGTTTAATAAGCTTGTGGAAAAACCACTGATTCCACGGAAACGGAGGAAAATGATGCACATCACTCAGACAATCACTAAGGTTTCACAAGTTGCATGCATTTAGAATAGGATGTCCACGTCAAGTCATGCGTCCGCTCGTACATTTGTAAACATATAAGCGTAACGATGATACAGCAAACATAATAAAGTTATCTTTCCTTCAGCAATTATAATCAACGTTGCATAAACAGGAAACTTGTGATCTTCTAAAGATTTTTTCTTTCGAAAATAACGACGGTGCATAACGAAAAAATATAATTTTCCAGTTTTTTTATATTATCACAGCAGGAACGTAAAAAGTCCACAATTAGGTGTCATTATATTGAAAATCGGTTAAAGAATCTCACACGAGGAAAAATGTTCAGGTTATGATTGAAAATAGCAGTAAACTGGTTTTAAACATTAGAATAAAAAATATGTTGCGTGAATGGCACATTAAGAAACGGTTTTTCCTGATAACAGGGCCATATACATTCGACTTAAGAGAGACAAAGAAGGGGTTCTTTCTTTCCAAGTCCGCAGAAGACCCTAGGCTACGACTGCCCTCTCGCATTGCGCCGGACTAGGGTCCCTCTACGAAGACAGCAGCAGTTCGATTTCAGTTTGGCTCCGTTATTTTCAAGCATTTTTATCGGCAGTGTGTTCACAAGTTACTAACTTTTAAATTGAAATATTGGGCATGAAGTTAAGTTAAAGTAAGCGTTACCTTTGAAAATAATTTCCATCGAGAGACGTGATTTGACAAGCGAAATAAAAACTCTCTGAATGCACTGAAAATCTGCGAACCGAAACGCGTATTGCGTTACCAATAAACTTGTGGAAGAGTGTGAATTTGTTTATCTCATAATGACGAACTTCCATTACATCTCGCCTGAATCCTTTGAATGACATAAAAACTCTTTACGTGTTTGAAACTTTCATAGAAACGTGGGAAAAAGACTCTTACGCTTTCTGCTAAGGTTTAAATAGCCTTGGCATCAGTTCACCGACATTTGCTTCTGTCTGACAAAACAACTTTGTAAGATTTAGTGTTTTCCCGGCGTACGACTCTGGTGAAGTCTCAGGGCATCAATGCCCTGAGGACGATGGCGGAGTTAGCCATTGAAACGTCGGCCGATGACACCCTGACCCGGTGGAAAACCCGCGAAGACTTCACCAAAACAACTTTGCTCGAACTCGTCCTAGAGATATCTTCGACGTCACCTTTCTACCATCGGTGTCATTGTTCCACAGACACTCACATCGTGTATCCCAGTCCTGCAGCAACCGTCTGGCACCCGATATACTGATACTTCTGCGGCAATAGCGTGGGGAGGAAGAGAGGGAAGAGAAAATAGTATGGGGGGACTGGGTGGGGAAAAAAAGGTTAAAAAAAAGGGAAGATCAGCAGTGGGATGAGGTGGTTTTGAGGGAGAAGCGGCGTCCCGACGCAAATAGGAACTGAGAGCGGATCGGGAAAACAAACGACGGCAAATGGAAAAGTAAATACGGAGCAGGGAAAGGGGGGCGGGGGTGGTGGAGATAAAGGGAGGTTTCGGAGAAGACGCTTTGAACGGTGGCACGGGCTGCCTACCTTGACGGGGAGAATGGGACGGTGACAAGTGTGGCGACTTGTGGGGAGGATGGGATGGGAGAAAGGGAGGGAGAGGGACGGGGAGGGACGCGGTGAGAGGTGAGCCTCAGAGAGTACAATGCCCCGTCGAGCTTGTGTGCGCGTATTAAAATGATGGCTCGCTGGGAGGAGCTCTTAATATACCACGTTGGAGATGGAAAGAGAGCAACGGGGGTAAACCTTCTTCCCCACGCGAAGATCGCTCTCTCAGCGGTCCTTTTTCCTCCATCGAAAACCACTCCCCCACTCTTTCTATCCGTCTCTCTTTCTTCCAAAACCAACAGAGCCATCAGCATAGCTGTCAACATCGTCCCGTCAGTAATGTCGTCTCACGACTGTTTCGAAAGTTAAGATGTGCCTTCAGTGAGGAATATTTACGTCGATTTTGGATTTTCACGGGAGATGTGCTTGAACGCCCTTCAGGAACACGAAATAACAATAACATAACATAATAAAGTATAACTTTAACATGGACTGATTAGAAAAATGTGACCAGTGGAGTTTTATAAATCTAGAAAACGAAATCGAATGAAAAAACTAACAATTGTATCAAACCTCAACCACAATAATCAAACAATCAGGTCGGTGAATTTCACATGCCAAATTGCGTATGAAGTTCACATATCAGGGCCTTTGCCTGTGCCACCGGTGGTTTCCCTGAAAAATGTATTACCCGAAAAATCCTGCAGCTTGGGCAAAGCCGAGGACGTCCAAAGGAAACAACTAGAATCGAATTGAAAACCTCCGGTTAGCAGAGTTAACCGGGGGTTTTCACTGGGCTACCATGCCCCTAAAATTTTTCAAGCACAAAGACTTAAAATAACTGTTAATTTAAACTCTTAAAAAAATAGTGAAAAAACTTATTTACCGTGGACATTGAAAAGATGTATGGATGTGTTTGGTACAGTCAGTGAATAATTATTCCAAGAAGAAGAGAAATACAACTAAAATGTCACATTATGTTGAATAGTTAATTGTTTTAGGAGCTAAAAATACTCTCAGGAATTGTTCCGTGATGGACAACGTCAAAACAGAACTCTGTTATTCCACATAGAAAATAAACTTTAATGTGACCTAGGCTTCAATGCGGTGCAGCATCTTCAGGCCGTAATGGCTATCAGGACTTTGAGCCTCATCATACTGCACTACAGAGAAACCTACTTCGCATTATAGTTTATTTTTTAAGAAAAATTACAAAGTTGTATTTTGACATTGTTCACGCTGACTAATAGTTAGCAGTGAAAGCGACCATGTGAGAAAAGAATTATAAAGGGAGGCCAAGAGCGAAGTAATAGAATATTGTTTGAATAGAAACTTAAATAATTAACAGGTAGTTAAGCACTATCGAGGGCTGACATTAAATAACTGGGGGTTGATTCTCTATGGCAAAGCTAATAATGATATATGAAACCAAATTTAATGGAGTTTGTTCGTCTACATAAATTATGTTCAAGAAATATAAGAATATACCATCAAAGCTTAAAATGTGCGCTCCACTGAGTTTCTTTAATCTGATTTACGGATTTTTCAGCTCGCAACAATAAAAACGAGTAGTCCATTTTATTTCAAACGTATTGAATATGAGACCATGTACTGTTTAAAATAGTCGAATGATGTGACCACAGCTCAATGGCTACCAAACGAGGGCAGCTTAAAATCTGGGTGCTGCGAAAGTAATAGAATATTAGGACAATTTTATAGCTTTCCTGACATGGTAATCACTATGACTCGTTCTTCAAAAGCTGCAATTTTGTGGATTGAATCTGAAGTTCGGGAGCTCATTAATCTACAAACAAAGTATAATTTATAATAAGTATATAAGTATAAGTATATAGTATAAGTATAACTTAAGAAATTAAATATTATCTTTGCTTTCTACGGGAATAAAACTTTATTTGTCGACTAGTTTCGTTTACACTGTAGCATCCTCAGGACTAGTGGCTAGTGCTAGTGACTAGTCCTGAGGATGTTACAGTGTAAACGAAACTAGTCGACAAATAAAGTTTTATTCCCGTAGAAAGCAAAGATAATATTTAATTTCTTAAGTTAAACATGGATTTCTACAAAGTTAAGGCCTCAAACATTCAGTGCAGTATAAGTATAGTATAAGTATATAAGTATAATATTTATAATCGTTTAAATAAGTAAACAAATAATAACTACTCAATAGGAAACACATCTCTATTCAAGGGAGCGAGGGAGCAAAAATGAACGGTGAAGGAGGGATAAATATCCAAATAGCTAGTATTTAATATCTAATAGTTAGTAATACAAATAGATAATATCCTCAGCCTCTCTAAAAAAATGTGCAATGCGGAAAAATATTAAACTTACAATCTCGATGAACCATTCGCTAAACATCAATATAATTCTTCAAACTGTCCAGTATGAAATATAGAATGGTTTTCCTTAGTACAAAATAAGAAACCTCGTTAATTAACACGGTTTCAATCGCAGGAAATAATAACACTATTGATGACACTTATAAAATTTTCAGCTTTGGGGAGAGTCGTATAATTGAACCGTAACAAAAAAGAAGATTGTGATTCCTTAGGCAAGAGGACAAGGCAGGCGGTAAAAAAAAGCGTTTTCTATTATAAGAATTCTATTTAGTACCAGAGCTATGATTTTAATTCAGATATAACGAAATGAGAATGCACAATTTATGGAAAAACTAACGCTTTAGGAAAATTGTTTAAAAAAAAGTGGGAATGGCGAAATAGTCGATGAAAGCACCCGTTCGACATTCCAAAACAATTTGCCACAGACCGGGTTTGAACTGAAATTATTACGTCCAAAACACGCACTGAGCATTGAAAAAAAATATCTTGAACCGTTATGAGGATATTCTTTTCAATGTGGGAAAAATCAAAGCTCTCAAATACGACGTGGAAAGTGTCTGAATGCCTCCTACAGATTTTTGGAGTATTATTTTAACCACCAGGGTGAAAAATGCAGAAAAAAACAAACGATATAAAAAATGTTAACTCTCGGGAATTAGGAAAAAGTAATTCTAGCTCGTAATAGATTGACACGATTAAGGTCTACTTGCTTTGATTCCATGAAACCCTTTCAAATGGAAGCCAGCGCTGGGATTCACGCTTCGAAACGCGCGAGACGGAGATTATATGCAATTAAGGATCCCGAGCAGAAAACCTAAGAGTTCTTTCATATAAATCCTGGACCGATTTCTGACCCGACTTCCCATCTATCCTTTTCCCTGACAGTTTCCCCCTCTTCAGTCACACCTTCTTCGACTCTGCGTCTTGTGCTCTCAAGAGGATTCGAAATCTTTTCGAGGAGTGTGATAGGGGAGGAAGGGAGGATGGGTTGTGAACATGGAGATTTGCACACATTCACCTCTGTCATATTAAAGAGAATTGCAATGTCACGGCCTTTGGCGGGGGCGGGGGGCATACATATCTTGGGGATGTTTGAGGTCCTCCGGGGAACGGTGGAGAGTAAACAGGCGCAAGGAAAGAGGAAATTATTATTCATTCCTATATCGCTATCCGAAATGCGGAGAGCAAACAGCGAGTGCGTCCCGTGAGGCTCAGAATTTCCGATCGACGGCCGCGCCTCAAAAGGTTTATTTGGTGAGATTGAAAAAGAAATCCATGTCCCAATCGCGGAAATAAGGGTGAACGCAAGCATTCGTCTCTCCGTAACCTTTGCCTCATTTTTGGTGGCAACTGCAAATAATATGCATTGATTTTTTGTGGGAAACTAATAAAAATTTTCTTTTCCGCTACAACTGCATGCTCTCCACACTTGTGGAAGAAAATCCCAAAAAGACAATCCTATTATAAGGTAATCTACCGGTTAAGGTAGGTATTTGGATGGACACAACTATGAAATAAATATTTTGTAACTCCAAAAAAAAACCCAATCCAGCAACCTACTCTACATCAGGTCCCTCTTCATCTCTATAATCCTATATTCCTAAACAAAAATCCATAAAAGAATATTTCCAAGAAAAATTTCGTTTCCTTGCCATATTTTAAAACTTAGAGACTTTCTAGATTTCGCGTTTTTTATCGTACTTAACGCCGTAGAAAGTTAGTATTGCCTTTCAGAAGGAATCTAGATAGTTGCCAATTTTTTTTCAAAAATATGATGCGCTACGCATGAACCTGGTGGGATGGGACTGGTGATAAAATGCATCACGCTTAATTTGGTAACTTAGCAAATTCATGCGTCTTCTCATGCGCTTAATAAAAACACTGCAATGCGATGAGATACTCGATCTGCCCTTGGTAGTGCGGATAAAGTCGAAAGTTCCGACATCGTTGAATTTATTTAAAAAATGCAGTTGAAAGAGTGCAATGCCTGTTTCAACTAAGTATCAAGTTTTGATTCCGCGAATAGGATGATTTTTTTCGTTCCCGGTTTGATATTTCGTGGATACCACTAGGGTATGAGACCACTCCATTGGATTAATGGTAGAACACCCATCGCCAATGGTCCTCCAATTGAATCTAGATTCCACTTCTTGCTTCATCCTCCTCTCGATTTCCACTTTTAGGCAACGTTCTAGTTACTTCAATGAATCGCGTACGCTGGCGCCTCACGTCATTATCACTTCTGATGCATGAAAGAGTTGAGCATAAATAAAATGTCAATGGGATAGGAATAAGAAGATGTACTGAATATATATATATATATATATATATATATATATATATATATATATATACATATATCTCTCCTTGAAATTGACGCTCTCCGGCGACGCACAAACACACAAATACTCAGATAATAAATATTACACACACTAAAGGAAGAACACTTTCAGTTTGATGTTGACGTTTCGACGGCACCGCCGTCGTCATCAGATTCTGATGACGACGATTCGATGTTTCTGATGATTCTGATGATGAAAGCGGTGCCGTCGAAACGTCAATATCTACTGTAAGTGTCCTTCCTTTATGTTTCTGTGTGTGGAATATTTATTATCTGAGTATATAAACCATAAACACAGTAATCAACCCGAAGGTCGGTTTAGTAGGTGATGGTAGAGCTCACCCATGTACCAAGCCCGACGGCGTGTGAATATTCACACATCAGGGTAGGGGGGCCAGTTCCTTTCCCTGTGCCGGTTATGGTTTCCCAGGAAGATATGGTACCCGAAAAATCAACTAGCTTGGGTGATCTGAGTATATATATATATATATATATATTTATATATACATATTCAAACACGAAAATCCCGCCATACGGCGAACAAATATTATTTTCACACATAGAAATAGATATATAAGGAAACGGAATAGGAAAACACATAAAAGACCATCACATGTATATATATATATATATATATATATATATATATATACAGGGTTCGTCCGGAAAATGTATCTTGACAAATAAGTCTTTTTTGACAAAAGGGGAGTCGTCCACTACGAATTTGTACCTGAACGACAAACTGTAAATGCTGCATTTTACGTCCAAGTGCTCGACAGGCTTCGAAAACGAGTCGCCCGCGTCCGGCCAGCGATCAAAAACATCTGGCGGCTGCTTTACGGCAATACGCCGTCTCACACCGCGCTTGTCGTGTCGGACTTCTTGGCCAAGCACGGCGTGGCAACGCTGCCGCACCCGCCCTACAGCCCGGACTTGGCACCACCGGACTTCTTTCTGTTCCCGGAGATAAAGAGGAGTTTGAAAGGAACGCGATACGGTACTTTGGACGCCGTCAAAGAGGCCGTGACGACGTGTCTTCGAGAGGTTCCCGATGATGCCTTCGCGGGAGCGTTCCAGGAATGGGAACGCCACTGGAACAAGTGTATCGACTCACAAGGGTCCTATTTTGAGGAATATTAGCTTAAGATATGTAAAAGTGTAATAATTTTTTTTCCTGAGCTCAGTACACTTATTTTCCGGACGAACCCTGTATACACATACATGCGTGTGTCTGTGTGTTTAAGTGAGGACTGGTGCGGATTTCGAAAGACCAGTGAGAAGAGAGAAGCCATCATTCCTCTGAGACTCCACGGTCTCAATCGTAGCCATCGGTTCTCCTTCCCTAGCCGATAACCACATTAAAAGTATTATTTAGAGATTACCAAATTTAGCAACATCGCTGTGCATACTATACACGGGTGAAAGGGACTTGGGTAAAAAATAACATCTTTCCCATTGCGAAAGAAGAAGAAAGGAGAACGCCATCCTTCATTCGGTAAGGCAACCCGGTGGGGAGTTGCGAACGCCGAATCCTTTCGATAGAATTACTTCGAGAGTGAGGACATGCCGCTCGTTAATACGCTCTCGCGAACATACACGAGAGCATAGCGTGGGTTCCTTTCCGTTACGAATTGGAGGGGAGTCGACGCGTGCCCGAAATCACTTTGAGAGAGTCACTGAATAGAGAGCGAGAAAGGGAGTCCATTCAATGGCTCAGAGGAAAGGGATCAATAATTCGTTACGTTTCCTGGGGAGAGTTGGGAAAGGTGGATGGGGGAGGGATGAAGTTGGCTGGGGAGGATGCGTGCATGTGCATTGCAGTGTGCAACTGCTATGGGAGTGGAGGAGGGTGGAACTGACGCTTGGATGGGGAACGAATCTCAGTTGAAAGACTCCTAAAAAAACGATGCGGGAAACAAATTTCATTTCATTTTATTGAGGTAGATTTTGGACGGTCTCTGAAAAATATCACTTGCCATTACCTATTTGGGAAAAATTTAACTTGACATAAATTATTCTTTTCCCCGGTGGTATGCTTCCATCTGCTACTCGATATTTAATTTGAGTTTATCTTCTCTCCAACCTTGTTAACATTCCTCTAACTCTCAGTATCTACTCAATGCTATTTTTCTGACTCCTTCCATTTCTTTCTTACAAATTTCTCTATTCCCATTCATAATAACCTAATACAGGACTTCTGTCATTTCTTCCATCCCACTAGATTTTTTCTATTCTTCCACACGCTCATATCTCATATTATTCCATCTACTCGCATAATTTTCTTCAAGCATCAACTTTCCGTCTCTACTGCACAGCTGCGGTTGGAAAATATCAATTTCTCCGCGATTGGAAAATTGAACATTTTTTTCATTCGCGTATTTCATGAGAATTGACCGTTGATTTTCCAAAAATGTTGGTCCAATTCACGAATTAAATTTTTCTTTGGTTACCTTTTACTTTTCTCGCTCTTCACCACAAGAAGATCTTCAAGAATTCGAGTCTTACTGTTAATTGCCACCTGCTACGCTCTTCCGACGGCGTCCCACAGCGAGCGTCGGGGAACGGGAGAGAGGGAAGGGCCGAAGCATGATTAAAGTTTACGATCGAGGGCCGTCGGGAAGTGGAGAGGGAAAGGGTGGCGAATGGGACGGGAAGGGGGTTGCTGGGATCCGTGATTCCGCACGAGCGGCTGGGGGCGAGGATGGTCTTTCTTCTTCTACTTTGGTGTGTGGGAACCCTAGGGTGGGGTAGCGGGAGTGGGAAATAAATAGGGGAGCGCGTCTGCGGCCGGAGGAGGAGGAGGAAGCGAGCTGGTGGCCGACATGGACACGAGGGGGGCGACGGGAGGAACGGCGAGAGGAGGTTGGCGGAGACCTGAGGCGATTGCTCAACGTCTCCCTCTCCCCGGAAGTGGATTGGGGGGCGGGGAGCCAGGGTAAGTGGGAGTGATTGGGAGTGAGAGAACTTCCCGGACGACGTGCTCGACATCTCAACGTCGGAACAAAGTGGGGGGAGGATGATGCGGGAGGAGGAGGGCGCCACGAGGGACTCGCGGGCATGAACACACACAAACACACTCTCGTGTCAATCTCTGCATCGGACAGAAGGAAAAAAGGGATACTGTGAGCAGGGGCTGCTGGATGGAGCACTCCGGAGGTCGCCGAGAATAGAAAGTGTGCAAGAATATCTAACGGGGACCCGTGTGCATCCACGCATGGTGCATGGAAGACATCACACCAGAGTGGTGCTGGATTTCCACATGAAATTATCGACAGCTCGGATTGAAAAATAAGAAAGAAAAAAAAGGGTAACGAGAGAGGACAGGTGGAAAGTTTCGACATAAAGCATGCAGAATGACAGAAACAATGTTTGTTATTTCAAATAGGACTCACCTACGCCATTAAAAGGTTTGAAATTAATTTCCAGGATATCCACCTTGCAAAACAAATTATATGAAATACGGAGGCATAATATAACTGCTGGATTATTTCATTATCAGATGGAATATTTTCAATCTTTTTTCAATTTTTCAAAGCTTTGGTCAATCTTTTTGGAGTTGCGTGTTTGCCATGCGGAAAATTTAACAAAATACTAAACTTAAAATTATCATCAGATAAAAATCAGACGCTTAGTCCCTGAAATATTGGCCATAATCCTCGTGGAAAGTGGGTAATTCAAATGGCCTCATTTGATGTCAATGGCTCAGTATTCCCCGGGGCGAATCATTAGTTTGAATAAGTAATTGTAAGTAAAATGACAAAAATACGCCGCCGAAGTTCCCACGTAATAATATGGCGACGGCGGTTCAACCATTGTCTATTCAAAAGGGATCAAATTTCATAGAAATCTCATTGAAAGAAACAATGGGTGTTCAACAGTAATGAGGACCCATAGTGGAAAAACAAAAAATGTAGTACGTAGCTCCAATGTTGGATATAATTGAAATTCTTCAAGTTTAAGTTCGTGGGATGATTTTATCACGAAACAAACTTCGTAATGGTCCACATCTTTCCTCTCTTTGTTATAATATTGAACCCTACCCCGGTTTTAACATCTAAGCGTAATTACCGATGGTTGTTCATTTGATAACTATTATTAACCAAATTTTAACAATAATTAACCAATGGGATATCAATTATTAACCAATATTATATCAATTATTAACCTGAGTCGTTTTCTGGGATCCAAACCTCCATGAGAGACTCATTTCACTTCAGGGCGACACGTATCATTGCTCCAAGTACATGTGCCTTGAAAATTTATGAGAATAATGTTACTGGCCGTGAATTGCCAACATTTTGGTGTCAATATTCCGATAATTTTTCTAGCCCAAAAATATTGGCTCGGAATGTTAACATTGCTCTCACCACCAAATCAATACAAGTCATATGTCTCCAATTTAACCCTAGTGACTCAGAGCCTCAGGCTGAACATTAAAAAATTGAAACGGGTAGCAATTTATAAACAAAGTAGCATTCATAATGGCATTAGATTCACTGATTTTAGATCCAAGGCATGAATTCAAGGTTGTGGTCTACTTGTTCCACGGTTGACCCCAGCACCAGGTAGGGATGCCGATATACTGCTGTAGTGGCGCCCGTCTCTTCCGATTTGGGATCTCCACGGAAGGTTCGTGAGCAGCGTGGCCGAGGACCAAGGAGCAGCTCCGATGACAGGAGGGGGTCCGAGGAAAACGAGAGAAAGAGAGAAACTCCGGAGAGCCGTGCTGAAAAGCCTTTCTAGAAGACACCCACGAGCGGGACGAGGCGGAGAAATTGGAATCGCGGGGCTGTAAGTCACCGTCTCCTAGCGAAGGGGACAAAAATCGTGAGGTTGGTATCGACGGAGACAGAGAGGAAGAGTGAACGGGAGAAGGAGAGGGGGAGGCAGAAATTTATGGCACTCGTCGGGGAAAAAGACCCAGAGTGCCACCGTGGAAAAATGAAAGAAAAACAACGGACGACTCTCTTCTCTGCATTTGCGAAACTTGCACGGAAACTCTAGCATCAAGTGCAAAGATGAAGGGTTGCTGTTTGGGATGAATGAAACAATGCAGGGGGATCACTGCGAGCGCAACTTCCCCTTCTCTCACCCCCTTCCCATCTCCCTCTCCCCCTTGAGTATGCGTGCGTGCGAGAGAGAGAGAGAGTTGATGATGATCGACCTTTTCGATTCTACGACCCTCGAACGTCAACCGAGCATCCACTCCGCTTTCATTTGGGGATTAAGTTTTTTCTAAAAAAAAAAGCATACGTGTATACAATTAATTGCGCGGCTTCATGCTCGGTGTTCTCAGGTTATTTTGTTCGGAGGAAAAACCCGATTTGAGGCCTGGCGTCTATTTGTGTACGCCAAGTGATGCGGGAACTGCTCACCGACTTCACAGCATGGAGAGAAACGGAATGAATAGGATGGAAATTCGAATGGTGAGTGTTTTTTTCGAATCTCGGAACGGCGGATTGCGCGCGGTTCTATGAAGAATTGCAGTCGAAAAAAGTTTCCAATTTTTTTTTTAACCGCAAAGAGAGCTAGCTATTTAAGTTGCTATTTCCGAGATAATCTTTTTCTCGAGCTCTCCGGCTTAATGAATTGGGGACATTTCATCGGTTATACCAGAAATATCAACAAAAGCCTAGGTTATTCATTGAGGTTTCAGTGATGAAATAAATTTTGCTGTCATGAAATAAATTGAGTATGATTAAATAGAAAAATAGCGGATTCAGACCCACAGGTCTAAAATAGAGAGCATGCTTTTGATTCAATTGACAAATCAAAAATTTTGAATAATGAACTTTGATATGTATAATTTTATTAATTAAACTAAGTGATTTCGGACAGAGTCACTGTCCACGCCATATTTTATAGACAGTATTCTGAAGTACAGTATGCCAGGGAGGAACACAAATCTGCAATAAAATTTTAAAAAATATTTTATATAGCTAGTGCGCTTGATTTTTTATGATTTAAGTAATACTTAAATGATAGAATAGCGTGCGAAAAAAATTGAAGAAACTTGCAAATTAATGTCCCTCCATTATAAAAATCGCGATATTCTATGATGCACATGAAACTCTTACGTCCCTAAATTCTGTTTAACAGAAAATGAAAAGAATGCATGATTTAGAATGCGAAGATTGAATGCCGTGAATGGATATCCAAAGACAAAATTTTAGGGTTATATTTATTTTTTCAATTTTTTTAGGGATAATAATTAAACAACGAAGGAAAACGTGTACCAGCAGTGATATTCAGACGCTGATCATTGATTTGAGATGCCGAAATCTCATCGTCTTCATCATCACGGATTAACAATCCGAGGATTAACTTGCAGCAGCTCTCCAAACAATCCTGTTAGCTTCCAATCTCCTCATCCCTTAATGGACCCACCGCACTAACATCTCCCATTATACACTTCTCGTAATTCATCCTTGGCCTTCTCCTTTAATTCTTCCCCGCTTCCCTTCCTTCCATTATGGGTTTTAATAAGCCATCGTGACCGAGGATGTGTCCAATTAATATCCCTCCTCTTCATTTAAGAGTCCTCCATAAGTTTCTCTCCTTACTCACACATATCCCCACCCATAAGTTTCTATCTTCGCACACGAAGTATTTCTTCAATTTTTAACCTCTCCATTCATTGGAATTCCATTATTCTTTGGTGGAACCACAGTTCCATCGCCTCCATTCTTATTTACTCTACTGTTCCTGTCGTCCACTAACCATATCGGTAGAAAAGCATAATCCATTGGGAGCACGCACGTAAGTTGAGTCGCCTCCTTTATGTCTACGCCAGTAATATTTGTGGTTAACATTTGATTCATCAGATGGAAAGTCTTCAACACCGTTCCCGTTCTACTTGACATATTTCTCTTGATTCTTCCACTGCTAGTGTTCTTGCTTATTTGGCGTAAGGTTCAGCGGTATACGGGAGATTACGACAGTCCATTCATTCGGAAAGAAAGTTAAGGAGAAAAACCAAAGAAACCATGACAGCCCGACAATCTGGAAACATGTGCGATCCATGATCCACACTCGCGTATATGAGTGCTGTCCAATGCTTAAATTTGTGTTCAGGAAAACCCTATTCCAGCCTGATCGGAACCCAAACATCTTCGCGAAATGTTCATTGACTGCTCGAACGGGCAAGTATGGTGAGCGGAGTCTCACCTTTACCGGTCATTGTGCATAAGAAACGCATGGCATTGAAAAAAGAAACATGGCTGAAGTGAAAGTGTGGTTTGCGAGAAGAAAAAACTTGAAACTAGGAATAAAATATGAAATCTTAACCTAGCAAGAAAGGAAAGCCGATAGGGAACGGCTTTTTACAAACGGCCTTCCATACGCGGGGAAGTTCATTTCGTGATGCGGCGATGATCGCCCCTAATTTTGAAAAAGCACGCATTTTTTCGTAAGACCACAACGGAGGGAATGGCGGGCTACCTACGACATGAAAATACGTGTACGAAAAATCACTCGGGAAAAGCGAAAGGCGAAGAGATGGAGGGACAGGATTTAAGGGGTCTCGCGGTAGGGTGGGGGGGAAGGAATGAGGGGACGGCGGGGATGCATCCCAAGGTGCAATGCGAAATCATACGCCACACATGCGTACGCGTTTACCTTATTTATTTCTCGATTTTCTTGCGGGGTTGGAGGGTGGGAGGGGAGAAGGGAGGGTATCGATCTCACGAAATCCCCAAATTCAATTCCGGGGTTCAATCACTGTGAAAGGGTTGCCGGATGGGGGAGGGGAGGGGATGGGAAGGGAGGTTGAGAGAGGGAGAAGATACAGTATGCATGCCGCCGCGGTGGGATGCTCGAGGGGGAAGACGGGAGGAGGAGGGGGAGGACGGGGGGGAGTCGGCGAGTGGATTATTATGATTGAGGCCGATTCGCGAGCCCGGACACGCAGGAGGGGGAACCAATCGGCGTAACGGGGGGAGAGTCGTGGGGAGTTTAACGGATGAGCGGGCCGTCCCACGCGCGGGGGAATGAGGAGCAGGGTGGGGCACGCAGGAGACGACGCCGCCGCCGCCGCAGCGAGGAACTCGGGCGGCCTAAGTAAGTGGATTGGAAGAGGCGAGGCGAGGTGAGAAGATTCATTCACGCCGAGCGGACGAAATCACGTACGCATCGCAGCTCCGGCTCAGCGGTCGTAGGCATGAGGCCGGATTCGACAGGTGAGGTCGCACGCATTTGGAATGTGCGTTAAGTATAAGTACTAGGATGATATAAAATCCTTACTTTCGTGACGCGGTGGCATTCCATGCCACAATAATTAAATGGACCGCAACACTTTCGCTCATTTAGTTCTCGCAAAAGTTTGTCAACCAACAAAGTAGTGCATTGGGTTCCGTCGGTGGCAACGTTAATTGGACGACTGCATTTAATTCAAATGAAGTCGGCTGGATTTGTCAAAAACGTTTAACGAAAGGAAAGTAAATGGGACGGGATTAGGAATTGGAGACCCAAAATGGGAATCCCTTTACGCAATAAGAGAGTAGGAGATGCTAAGCCTTTTAGCGTCTGGAGATCATGGATTTAACTTAAGACACCGAGACAATTATTAGAGTACCCATTTATTTTGGAATATGAGCTCATATGGTTAGAATAAGAGAAGTAGACTCCAATACGAAGAGATTTTAACACTTTTTTCCTCAGAAACGGTTTGCTAAGACAATATTTGACACTATTGAACTATGACCAAAAAAGTTTGTTAGGGTATTTCAAATTTTAATCATCATAACGAACACGTCGTATTCTTTCAAAATTAAATAGTCAAGGTTGGTGACCAAATATGTAGTTCCTGCTACACGCCACTGTGACAAATTATATGGATGTAGAACTGAATTGGATGAAATGATCAGTAGTATTGAAGCTGCTTGCCACAACAAAAGCTGCCCAAGTTCCTACATTCTTCGGGCTTGACAGTCGTACAATGTTTCATTTTTGATACGCTCTAAATACTGCACCTGTATAACGAGGTGCCCTCGTAGGCAGTAATTACTATGGACAGGGCCGCGACCGGCCGTTTGCACAATAGGGGCAGATTATACAGCCTCCGATGGCGTCTAAGCAGATGGGTGTAGCGGCGCCTCATGCGTCGTGGTAATATGATCGGAGTAGAGAGACTTGCAAAAAATTGAATTATGCAATCTTATCGCGAGGCGGAACCAAGAGAAACGCTTGGATAATTTTTTAAAACGTCCATAGACGTCCCCTGATGATCGAGAAGGCTCTTCCGCTCATGGAAACGGCGAAAACTCGGGCCCCTCCTGTATTGGGAGAGCTTCATCGCATTAATTTGTCTTCTCTAAATATCACTACTTAAAACTTCGCTTCCGCTAAGTGTCCGTTATCCAGGAACTGAAAAACCAAGCCCGAATTGTATTCAATGCCCATGTAGATTGTACTCATATTCCATTCAACGAAGCTGATGAAATTTTTCATATTCAAAATCAATATTCCTTGTCCTCTTCATGTTACAAATTATCCTTTTCGCAATAAAATACCCGTTTTTCTCAATTTATCCTTTTTGACAATGACGAAATACTTTCTCATTGAAGTAAGGCCATTTTTAAAGATTTTCAAATTTATCAAAGATGGTAGATGGTATGTGGAAATCTCAAAGATGGTATGGATGAATTATCGTTAGGATATCGTTATAAACTCCTTTGGAAGGTTCTCACCAAAGAATACCGAGGGCACGTGAATCGCGAGCTAGAGTAGGCAGAGTAAGTCACCAGTCCCTTACTTGTAATAACATCTGCGTCTAACATATTCGCAATGATTTTGCGTGTAACTAGACGGTCGCACATTTGCAAATCGAACGGTCCCGAATATTAAGCGAATATTAGCTACATCTAAATAAAATACATCAAAGATCAATATAACGATAGTATTTTCGTTCTCAATAACATATAAATTCAACTTAGTACTAACTCATCAATAACCAATAAAAACTATACATCTTCTCGTACCACACGATGAATCCTCAAAATGATTTCAAATACATATTAATACGTTGTGTAAACAATTCTATTTCTTTTGTTTCTTCTACTATCACGTAGAATTAAATGTTGAATAAAGTAATCTGGTGAAAATGAATTTTCTAGGCACTCAGCATTCTCTTGTTTAACTTTAAAATGCCATGATTTCAGAGAATAATTTCACATAAAAGCAATAGAGCAAATTAAAACTGGTTCACATTTAAGTCAAATTCAGATGGTCCAGCGATTTTATGAAATTTTAACCACGAGAGTTATAAGTGTGTTGCAAAGTTCATTGCAAAAAAAATTACGCCAATGAGTTCAATTTCCAATAGGTTTCCATTATCTTTCATTATGCTCGGTGGTGTTTTTCGTGTGAAATGAAAAACATTTCATTCCTGTGATTGTTTCCCAGTGTTACTGACCCACGTATTATCAATCCTAGTTCTTTGGTGCATCCTTTGTATTCAATTAGGTGGATATTAAGTGAGAAGCTACTTCCACCGGGTTAGTGTCTCCATTGCTGCTGGCGTTTCGAAAACGTACTCATCTATAGTTTTTCGGACTAATGAATGCTAAACGCCAGCAGCAATGGGGCCACGTAACCCGGTGGAGGAAGATCCGAGAGGATTTCACTCAACAGATACGCCGGGGAAGCACAAGATCTTTTAACAATGAATGTGTATTTGCCCTGTGCTGTAATTTTTTAGTACTCATAGCCTAATACATTATTGCGCAATGTTTTAGATTGTTGGCATATTAATAACTGACTTTTTTATTTAAAAAATCAATTAAAATCAACAATTTGGTGAGGGTGAGAAACTAACATTTCCACATTTTGATTCCCCAAAAACATGGAATAGTCTACATGCATAATTTCTTCAATTTAAAATTCACGTTTTGTGGATTAAATATTAGCTACATTATTATTATTAACGGTAACGTGCATAGATTTTGATGGAAAACGAGGATAATTACAGGGATACACACAATAGAACCTATAGTGACTTCTACCCTCCTTCAACTCCGCAATCTTTGTATCCTTTACAACCAAAAATCCTGTCTTGTCCTGATCCTGTCCAACAGATCTAATCTTTTAATCCCTCTACCCCATCTGGCCAACATTACTCCCTCGATCACAATCTTCAAAATTCCATTGACACTCAGTATGCCCTTTATCCACTGTTTCCGCTTTCAATTCCTCCTCTTACTCACTCCTATCTCAAAACTTTCAAGTATACCATATTTATCCCCTCGCTTTGACGAATATCAAAGTTTCCGAGACAAAAAACTACCCTCGATTTCACAGTTTTCATTTACCTCTTATTTATTCATTTACAAATCTACACGTTCCCTATACTATTTACATGCACATTACGTACTTTTTTTAATGTTCCTGGTTTTATTTCTTTCTCATTTAAAGGCTTCTTTACTTAAGGTGATGCTTCTTTCAATGCTCTTACGACTTTGTCCCATTTCGCATAAAAAGCTTCCTAAATAGGTGAACTATTTCATCTTCTCTAGTTTATTGCTTCACATACCAATGTTTACGGTAACCTTAATTTTTATTGAGAGCCTTATTACCCTCGTTTTCTTACAATTAGTCCTTATTCTCTGGATACCACAGAGATCTTTTAATGGGCTCCGAAATTATTGTAATACCTTTGTAGACTTGCCTGGAAACTACATCTTGACCATCCGCAAATCTGACTAGCTCAGTTTCCCACTTGCATTATAATCCTACATCCAACCCTTCCTATGTCTCTCTTAATGCTATTTACTACTACTTAATACATACACTATTTGTCATTTTTTCAATCTCAAACTCAAGGTATTCCCGCAGTGGTGAAAAGCATTCCTAAGTCTCGTAAAGGAGCTAGAGACGACGAGTCACGCTGGGCATACCTATTATTTAGCAGGATAAGTTCTACCCGCGCAATAACATTCAGCTTAAACACGATATCTTGTAAGTTTCAAAGGACAAGACGTAATGGCAATGTACAGTGGGAACTTTATCGTGAGAGGTGTGCGCTTTGGATAGACCCCTTGCGGTTTTATGAATTTTATATGGAGAGGGGAACATTGTGGGTCAAGGAAACCAAGGTGAAGGAGAGAGCGTAAGCAATGGGGTTGCATGGACCTATTGTTGCTCTCTCACGACCCCACGACTCCAATGCATATCTTTTACGGATATGTGTCGCCGAGGTTCCATTGCGTGATGTACGAAGAAAATATTTTCCAACAAGTATCAAAACGACTTAATGGACACTCCTGTATCTTTCGCAACAACACTTTCCCCAAGGCGTTCGCGGCACAGGGTATGGAGTCATATTTACAAACATCCATATTTTTTAGTTTATTCATTTCGTTCAAATTAGACGTTGTATCCAAGCAGGGAATCAATTCATTCCTCACCGTGCAAATGTCCTTGAATAAAATTCCAACCGCGTGGAGGGAAAGACAATCGCGGGAATAAATTATAGAATATATGCACACGTACGTAGAGTGTCCAACGGCACAGCGATGGCTATGCCGGATAATAAAGAGTCATGCGATGCAATCGAAACTTGCCTAATGAGAAATGGCGATGTTGATGCGCTGAGTCACCGATCCCTTCATCACGGATAAAGTTGTGACGGGAAAGCGACGCACGGCTTGATGATAATTCACGTAACATCCCACTCCCCCATGATTATCACCGAGTACCCCCGGGGCCAACTCAGCAGTCACCCAGGCCCCGCCAAAAATTGCAAAATTCCAACAGCTCACGCACGTTTTCGCACGATTAATTATTTCTCATTCCTCGAAACGACGACCCTTTTTTTCCTCTAGAAAGTTCGAAGCGGAGTCAAGTCATTCCCGAGCATGAGTGTTGGGCAACTTCGTCATTTCTGCAAACGAGATAAGTTTTCACCGATGATAACGAATGCCGAATGAATAGTAAAGCGCTCTCGCGAGAGAGGTGGAGAGGAATCCAATTGAAATCCAAAAATCTCACATGATGCTGCCCCCACCCATTCATTGCCTCGCACTCCTCTTACGGACTCGACACGCCTAACGCGGGTCCGTAATGGATCAACGATGAGATGCCGGGCTGTGCGATACGATGACACATCGACCAAAGCGGACGTGTGATTCACATCGAAACCGTTGATATGGAGTATTTGAAGTTACCTATCGCAGGCCAATATAACTTACTCACATGGCCGATTCAGGTGAATGTTGATATGGAAGCACGCTGAAAGATTGGTTAATGTCTGTGGATTAGAGTTTTACAACCCTCCTCCATTAGGTAAATTCAACGGCGGGTGTGCAATTCCATACAAGCGTCGCGATTTCGACCATATCGACATCGTGATAAGATATAACTATTATGTAGGCGATATTAAACATATGATTTTATCTTCGATATTTTATCGACATACGCGATATGTATCGCCATGAAGCGTAACGGGATGTAAGTAAAGCCGGGTAGAGAGAGATATCAGCTCAAATTTAGTAGTTTACCTCAAAGAGGCCACTAGTATGAACAAAGAAAATAATTTGACAGAAAAGCAAGCATTGCATGAAAAAAATCGTATCGAGTATGGCACTCTATGGATCTACACCTACATAATTCCGTGCAAGCCATCAAAATGGGGTGTAGCAGGGGGTGCAATCACCCCAGGAATGAACAGTACGCGGAGTGTGGGTCACGTAATGCTTATTGAAGAATTGTAGAAAGAAAAACATTTGCCATATTATCATTATTATAGATATTTTATTGGTTATGGTGTGTTTTGGATGGAATAAGAACAACGATAAATTAAATTGCCACAACTAACAAATCTAACACCTGAAATCTGACACTACAATCCCACATACTTCTTCCCTTCATTCTATCCAACATCCCTATCCTTTTCCTCCCCTTCATCATTTCCCAAACACTCTTTTATCCATCAAAGTTTTCAATATTCTATCGCCTATCGAAATGCCCCGTATCCAATTTTCCTGCCTCTCATGGTTTTCTCCCAACAATCCTCTCCCCTTCCCCTCCTTGGCTAGTACCTCTTCGTTTGCTCTCATTTTCCTCCGTACAAAACACACAGCTCTGGGGGGTCATCAGAACGCACAAACCCTTCCACCGCTTCAAGTTTGTAATCCATGGAGAGGGTCTGTCAATGACGTACAAGATGTTGAAAAATCACGAGTGTCAAAACAGATGACCTCGAGGCACTTAAAAATTAACACACTGCTACTGAAAGACACGAACCGCTGGACAAGAAGAGCAGAGAGGAATCGAGACCTGATGCTGGAGGTGGATGGTTAAGACAAAAGGGACGGATTAAATGAGACGTAAATAAATGCAGAAAGATTTTATCCGAATACAGTAAGATTTTATGCAGAAATTTAATGATGATAAAGAAGATACGGATCACGATATGGAAGAGTAAAACGAAGTCGATTTGTGGACATCGCGAGGAATTATGGAACTGTTAGGAGCAGAAGAAAAGGAGAGTCCGCCAGGGGGAGCAATGCGAAGGATAAGTAAGGGGGGACTGTAGACCTAAGAGCGCGGAAGCGAGTTATAATCAGAAAGGTAAGAGAGGAGGGCTGCGGTCAATCAATCTTCGGGATTGAAATACTGATGACGATGAGGAAATCCTCGTCGTCTCCTCGATATTTTTTCACATCGAAGGTGAATACGGGAAAACGAAATATTGCATCGTCATCACCATCGCACGCCACTGGAGACGCCAGCCGAGATACTTTTCGACTTCGTCATGAGGCTTGGGCACTCATTGGCCGGGACTACTCTCCGGCGGTGATACGATGGAGCCCACGAGAGCATTTGTTTGTACAAGGAGCGCGTGGCGACAAAAAATAAATGGGTGAGACAAGAATGAGAGAGATGGAATGCATCCCTCTTCTCCCGAGAGATCCGGGGGAAGCCTCAAGGTGCCGAGAAGGTTAACCGAGTGGCGAGGAGTGAAGCGCAGTGGTGATGCACCCGAGTAATTAGGAATAAGGAGTGGGGGAAGGAGAATGTGAGGCCACTGTTGCCAACTGCGACCTTAGAGGAGTGAAATATTTTCATTGAAAAAAGTGATGGACGGAAAACAATGAATGAACAGGTGCCACTGAAAGGGTGAAATGACACCAAGTTATAAAATGCAATTTCATTCGAAGAAACATTCAATTCATTTGATTCGATTTGAAAGTAAGTTTCCAACGACCGCAATGTTTAAGAGTACATTTTTAACGCATGTCTATTGATTTCAATGAATATGGGATGAATATTGGGTAGGTATCTCGAGGATAAATTGATGATTCAGTGGTTTTTAGTTACGTGTTTTCGAATGACCCCAGTCGCCAGCACCGAAAGGCTACAAGGTATATTTCACCTAAGTTTCCTATCTCAGAGATGGAAATTCCGTTTATGAGACTACATATATCGTAATTTTAAATTTGATATCGTGTAGATATAGCTCGACCCTCAATCTATGTAAGATGCTCTGATGAGTTTCTTCAAGAACGGGGCAAATGAAGCACGATGTGATGAATGAAGACTTCGGAAAATATCAGAGATGAAGATACATTATAATCTACTCGTACATTTCGGGTGGGATATCAGCGTTTTAAAATATCCCATTTGGGTTAACTTGGGCAACTAATGTCAAAGATTTGGGACCGAGAAACAGATTGAAGGAAGATTAGGTAAAAATACAGGGGAAAGAAACAAAATTAAGGCAGGAAATTAGTTCACGAAATGGAAATAGAGTTCTGATGAGGACCAAATTGTACCTTTTATTATTTAAAAATTATGTACAAAACTTACCAATCTTCATTCACATTATAATCTTGAACCATTTTTTAAAGCCTTATTTTGCTCCACTGTGAGGATGTACCAAGAAAATATGTTCCAAGAAGTACAAAGTTGAGCTCAACTGTTTGAGCTTTACATGACATTATTGTATGGTGCAAATTTTGTGGACAACATATTTTCATTGCAGGAGACGCACCACCCGTTAGTAAGTATTAGAGGATATCATGGCAAGTACAATTTCCTCTAATACTCACTATCACCAATTGTTGGAATCAAAATAGGAACAAAATGGCGAGGAAATGTTTTTCAGACCTACTCCATGGGGGTAGGTTGGGTATTCAAGGTGCCGGGTTTTTCCCTCTTTCCGTAATAATACGGATGCGGCCATCCTGATACTTAAATTATTTCATCTAGTTAGTATGGGCTTTCAGGAGGGAGGTAAGCCATCCGGCTACCCTCCAGGGCAGCAGTCATAAGACTCTTTGACTTTTCCGCTTTGAGAAAATTGAAGCAGGCCGACGACCGAGCGGTGAAGTGGGGGGAACATATCTCTTCATCGTTATTTGCTAAAAGCGGTCGGGGGAGGCTAGTTAGTCTGCCAGGCCCCCGAGGCCAGTGTGCTGAAGTGGTCGGGGCCTCGGCTCGAGTGGTAACGCGGCGGCGCTCAGAGGGTTGAAATCAAGTGCTCTCCCAACGGATGGCTTGAGCAGCTCCGCTCGCGAGAAGTTAGCTGCGCTTGAATACCCGCAGGACTTCGAATGCGACCATTAAATCCGGAGGAAATACGTCCAGGCATGCTTCTCGCCAGGACCGTTTCCCAATGCGCCGTGCGGTATTTTGGCGCGCCGCCGAATGAGGGGCGTTCGCTTCATCATGCGGCATCTGGCGGAAACCTGGAGACGTCGCGATACGCGTGAAGCGCCAGTCGCCCAGTCCTTCAAGAATGGAATGGTCCGCGATGCAATGAGAGCGGGACGTTGCATTTGAATCAACCGGGACGCTGATTGTTATAAACACCCCATCGTGTGTTGTTGGGTGAAAAGGGACGTGAAAAATACCGTGGGCAAAATTTATTTCACCGAAATAATTCAGCCAAAAACTGAAGTATACCCTCTCACTGAAAACCTTAGAAGTGTTAAAAATATTATACATGCCAACC
Organism: Hetaerina titia; assembly: GCA_037158775.1. Taxonomy (NCBI): domain Eukaryota; kingdom Metazoa; phylum Arthropoda; class Insecta; order Odonata; family Calopterygidae; genus Hetaerina; species Hetaerina titia. Next base: position 95,854,823 of record CM073769.1, on the reverse strand, counting down.
TGCAGAGAGCAAACAGGTTATGCTGACATACGTTTACGGTAGACTGGTGGAAACATATTATTTTTCCACTTGCCTATTTATTTAAACAAGGTGGTTGAAAACATTTTTCATGTTTAGGTAAATTACTATGGGCTACTTTATTAGGCCAGTATACCTGCTGAAAACCAGAATGATTTTATACAGCAACTATCATATCGATCAATGTTCCAAATATCCATTGGAGTCGAATAATATTACGACACTTACTTACTTTAATTTCATAACGTTAAAGCACAGGCAACGCCGACATTTTTATGCAAAATACTTTTAAAATCATTCGATATTTATTCGCGGTTTGTGGACAACGTATTTCATTAAATTTTCCGAAATTATTTACTCCGCACTAACCTGCCCTCTTTAAGATTTCCTCGTGTATATTTATAATCGAAAAGTTCAAACCTTAGTGGAAAGAAATGAGCAAGTTCAAAGAACATTACGGGAGAGGAGACGAACAGCTTAAATACGCTGAATAGATTGGAACCAGCAAAATGCAGAAGAGGGGATTTCACTACAAATCTAACGAAGCCCTCGAGGTATTTTCTTAATATTTTCACCTGGAGAAGAAAGAGACGATTTTAAGTGTCTTCATTTCTTTGACGATTGAAAACCTTCGGAAAAAGTAATAATCATCTTTGAATCCTTCCTTGGACCGGAAAGTTCAAAATAATTTCCATTATGACAGTTTATAAAAGAAAATTAAATTAAATTCGTCATATGCAGACGTAAAAGCTATTAAGACAATGACCGACGGGCTTGTGTCACTATCCTCTCTGTAAATTAGGGTACTGTGATATATTCACAGCAATTATTACATTAAGGGATTCAAGGGGCTTTATCGAACCGTGGCATAATCCATAAAAATCAAGTATCAATGTTCACTGAAATCTTATAACTTCCGTACCACCGAGAGTAAAATTACGATAAATGTTAATTCCACTCCACCCCCATCCTCTATCCTATCATTCCGTTTCATTAACCTCACATTACGCACTGCCCTCCGTAATCCTCATACGTGTGCGCCCCGACACCCAGTGAAACATGTCTCGGAAGCTTTCACTTGTAGGGCTTAAATGAATGTTTGCAGACGCGGAGGTAATCTTCTAGCTCTGCAAACTTTTTCCACTTGTCCGTCTGGGGTGTCCTAATAAGAGGGAGAGAGAGAGAGATCCACCTTCCCTCGCGAGAGTTTCTCTTCTTTTGAACGCTTCTCTTCTGCCCCCATCCCATTTCTCCCCTCCTTCATTCCAGTTGTTACACCACCGAGGGACGAAGTCGAGAGAGAGGGGGCGCTCGAAGGAGTATGGTAAGAGTCATGGCGGAGGGCAAAGGGGAGTGAGAGAGAGAGAGAGAGAGAGAGAGAGAGAGAGAGAGAAAAAGAAGAGAGAGAGAGAGAGAGAGAGAGAGAGAGAGAAAAAGAAATAGTTTCCCTTTTCTCAAAGCCCAGGACGTCCTCAGACCCTTCCCCCTCACCCGGGGATCCACCATATCTCCCTCCTTCGTCATTCCCCCTCCCTACCCACTTCCCAACGCACCCTCTCCCTCCACTCCCATCTTGCGCACTTTTATTTATTCCTTCCATTCCCTTCCCTCCGTCAAAGGGTTCTCCAGGTGACCCTGCCCTACTCCCACGATCCCCATCCCCTCCTAGGGGTGAAAGTCTGACTCTTTGCGAGGCATCATCAGTCATGGGCGTCTTTAGCAACTCCTTCCCTCCTCCCCCCCCCCACTCACCACTTCCCTCCTCCCCCTCGCGCCCGCGGGGACGACGACACGCGGGGTCTACTTCGGGGTCATTCCTCACATCACATTAAGGGAGACGCCTTGTCCCATCAACGGAAAGACTCCGGGCCTTTTTCTTTCTCCGGCGCGTCCCATTTCGGCCCCCCTCCCCCGCATGAATCAATCCTTCCCCTCTTATTCATTCATCCGCCGGTACTCACGCGGCGCGGCTTGGGCGACTAAAAATGCTGAATTCCATGTCCTCGGGTGGGAAAAATATCCCTCGGTCACTTAGCCTCCTTAGAGTGGAACTCAATTCCACCCCAAAATGCACCGCAAAGTTGTACGCAATCGGGGGCGACCACGAGTTTCATTCGTCGAGATCTCATTTTTTTTGCCCTGGAATAGCAACAAAAATTGATCGCGGTAGTGATTGAAATTATACACCTTATAAATGATGCTAACGACTGGAGAATTAGTGCTAATATATGAACATATCAGATATAATATTTGCTTCAGAATAATGGCCGTAGTAAATGATAGGTTTCTTGTTTGTTCTTACTAGCAAACTGACCAATCTTATATAGTTACCATTTAAATGGGGTATTATGTGGGAAAAAGTAATTGAGAAAGGATTTTCATGGAGATTACGTCCTTCATTGGCTTATGAGCGGTTGCGATGCGATAAATAATAACGATGTCAAGGCGATTGGACAGGAACGGACATTTTTATCACTAGCAGTCCAGAAGAACAATAGAACATATGACCACTGAACACTAGCTATAATTGACTGCCAGAGTGAAAAATTTGCGGTTTCCAACGATATTTAAGCTACAAATATGTAGCAAAAATTCTTTGGCATCACCTTGTGCGGGTGCCCGTCAATTGAAAAGTTTGATTTCCAAAGTATAGATATTAAATAATTTGTTTGTGGCCGAAGAGATATTGGGGAAAAGAAACTTATGTTCCCTTTGATTACACGTGTGGTTGTCTCAAGCGAAGCGCACCTGTGTCTTAAAATCATAGAGCTCATAAGATTCAAGCACGTATCCACATTTTCAGAAGGTATACAGTGGTATAGAGTCAGAACATTCGTTAAATTTCGTCGAATTACGACCGCTTGTACATTATAACTTAAGAGCTGGTGTATCAACTGCTCCAACATACCACCATTGTCATCACCCCGAAGGATGGCTTGATGGGATCACGCGAAGCCATTGAGAGGGTGAAATTCAGACATCGGAGTATGGTGACGAAGTCTTTTTTCTCTGTACCTCCTGTAGTTATCAGAAAGATCTCGCAGCCGAAAAACCATACAGTTCAGTTGGAGCGAAGCTGTGGATTCCTAAAAGCGTCACTCTGAATCGAACCCCGGCTCTGAGCTCGGTGCGCTCTTCTTACCGGAAGAAAGCTGCAAACGCTAGTTTTTATTACATGAATTAGTCTTCATGGAAGTGCTATCGTCGGACCGAAAACTAATTTAAATATTAACATTTTTTTCTTCCGCAAGTTTTCCAGCCTGCGAGTCTTTTCAAATCTGTACACCTTATTCTTTCATGCTTCAGTTGACCAGCTTTTATCATTGTATCTTCTCTGAGTGACATTTTTCAACATATTTTTTTCATTCACTCCCTCGCTTCGCCATATTTTGACCTCAGACTTAATTATAAAACTTTTGTCTTGCTCCGAAGATACTAAATTAAAAACCTCCTTCCTTAAAGCCTTGGTTGCTTCCTTGCGCAAACAATCCAGCACTTTAGCGTATGAATATGCAATGATAAACTTCTTCCTAGTTCTCATCGCTAGCCTTGTTTTATGCAGCAAATTCTTTTTGCCGTGGGAATTCTTACCAAACTGAGCGCTCAACGCATTCTTCCTCGTCTCTGTCGTCATCGCCTACTTTGCTCACTGCGCCACACATTTATACCTATTTTTCATTTTCGCGCGATAAGTGGAAAGTGGTATGATATTATTTTATGTATATAGTGCTTCGGAATCTGGTATTTGTTTTGTTATACACTAATTTGTACGATGGCATTCTTTTGTTTATAGTTTTTACACTAAATAGGTCAGTATTGGTAATCTGCTGCTGCCGAATTAGAGCTCCGATCACACCAATATGTGCTCCATTCGTTTAGACTACAACCACGGATCCATGCATGGTTGATAGAAGTATCAAAAGAGATTTGATTAGGATTAAAATATTTATCTGTGGCAGTGTTCCACCGGACTAGAGATCACACACACACACAGGTTAAATTACAGACTAAATCTCCTGGATAAATTAACAGTGGGTATTTTTGAGATGATATTAAAAATGTATTTCAGAAGATAAGTGATATTAATTGGTGATTTTGTAGAATGAAGTGTGGTCGTTTAAGATTCAGGGATATCAATAAGTTTGTGTTCAAGAAGACAAGGGAAATAAATACGAATTACGATGTTAGTGATGACATTATTTATTAAATGAAACACTGTGCATGGTCAGTATATCTTTTTCAACTTGGACAAGGTATTTGTAGCAGGCACTATAGCACATACGATACATGGTTTGTGTAAAAAGTACCGGGAAAAGTTTGGGAAAAATTAATTTATTGCATATGTTGCAACATGGCCTCAAAATTCTTCAAAGTGCATCCCTTGAGCGTCGACTCACTTTTTTCCAGCGGCTTTTCCACGACTTGAAGGCTCTCAGGTAGACAGATTCCGAAAGATCCTTACGGATACGCGTGCAAGTTTCTTTGACGGCACTTGGCGGTGTCTTTTGAGGAAGAATTTCACCTTTGGGAATAGGAAATAATCTGCTGGTCCCAAGTGGGGGCTGCCCAAAAAGTCGGGATCTTTATCAACGCGTCGCAGAAAGTCTTTGCAAGCAGACACTCGAATATGCTTTTGGTTGTCCGACAAGGCCTTCGGGACAGATTTAGCGCAGATCTTGCGCAAAACCAAATTTCCAGGAAAATGGTGTGAATCTTATCAATGCTAATGCGATCTGCGATCAATAGGCACACTTAACCGATGGTCTGAATTCAGCACTTCACGCACACGTCAGGAAAAAATTATTACCGATAACCTTTATACAAACCTTGTAGGAACATAATGGCGGGATTGGCTCCCTACGCGCAACCTATTCACGAATCAAACTGTGCACGTAAGGAGGGCGGATGGAAAATCTTAATGGACGCTGACGGAGGTTTATCATTTCTGAATATATAAGGTATACTCGTATATTTCTATGACAGATTCTATAATCTTAAAATAGGAAAGGTTTGATGAAAACTACATTGGAGAAAAAAGGGGATATTTCCATCAGCGAAATATAAATTAAGTTTCCGTATTTGGACGGGTCACGTGCTTCATGGCAAGCAGGAGGAGACTGAATATCCCAACGAGGATGCGGAAAATAAATATCACCGGACATGAAGAAAGAAGCGAGCAAAGAAGAAATTGCGAGGAATTAATTGGAGCGGAATCAAAATTTCAAATTTATGTTTTTATTAATAGTCCTATCTATTTTTAAGTTTATGTGGTATGATCAAAATAGCATAGCTTTCATCCGTTAACCCAGCAGTCGTCAATGAAATTTTTCCCCAGAAATTAACATTTCGCCGCCTTGTTACGTCGAAGCCATTCCGCCTGTGAGGCAGCACCAATACCGGTTCCTAAATGCGATATTATGGCCAGCGGAAATCAAAAAAAGGTTAGAGGAGGCATGTGAAAAGGAATCAAACTCAGCCTGAGTGTGTAATTTTAATCGCCCAGGATCTTAATAAGAGGTGGGATGTATCTGTTAACCAAAGACCGCTCTAGGAGGCCTCGTTTTGCCAAGATCTTCGAAGGATATCTAGAGCCACACTGCTAGAGAGAACCTCCGTTCACGCACGCCCTAACATTCCATCCTTTGACAGTTGAAGACCACGTATTCGGAAGATGGAAAACAAGTAAAAAGTCGCTTACCACGTTAATCTATTACATATACTATGATCTCTATGAGGTAACCACTATAAAACCGGCCACATGATTTTGGGTCCCTAAAGTTCCATCGAGTCCTCGTCAAATATACATTTTAGAAGATTCATAGTGAATTTTATTCAGTACTTATGCCATCCATTCGTAATGGAAATCATACCCGAGCATCTTAACTTACTTATTATTTTGCCTTTATTTATTTAACTGGGCCACTATGTGGCATTATTGTGATGAAAGAATCGGCTGCACTTGTTTCGAACGCTAGACGGACTGCATGGCACGTCTGCCATTGCACAAATATAGTAAATGCCAAAAACTCGTATTTTGGACTTAGTTTCCTCCATTGCTGATTTTTTCCAAAAAATTATTTGACAAACGTAAATAAACAGCGTATGGAGTAAGAATGATAGAACCACTGCGATCATAAACATTTCCTGTCGCGATTATCGATTTCAAATCAAGAAAATAGGGGAAAAAAAGGAGGGGACGTGTGAATGCATGATGGAGGAGGACACGGCAATACACAAGAGTCCTTAATTGCCCAATTTATGCCGAGGAATGACGCGAACTGGAAGCTACCCTTGGATATTTGCATAACGTCCAACAAATTGGGAAATATCTACACGAGGAACCGATTCGGAAAATATTAGACAGATTTATCAGCAAAAGAAAAAGTAAGAACGGGGAGAGCAACGGAAAGGAATGGCATGTAACTCATATTTTTTTATTTTGTAAAAATTCAAGAAATTGTACTGGGGGTTTAAAAATAAGGCACCCAAAAAATTGAAATTGGACCAAAAAATTGCCAGATTCTAATCGAACGGGCCAAATTATTAATTATTATTATTATTTCGACAACTAATGCAGGTTTTATAATCGAATGAGGAAAAAGAACACCAGAGGCAAAACTGAGGGAAAATAAAGGGTTTTACAAGAAAAAAGGGAGACATTCATTGGTAACTTAGCAGTTCGGTTTATCACGGGCTCTGACGCCTGAGAACACATCGAGGTCATAGTGCAATATAAAATCAATTGCAGGGCAATAGTTCATCCATGCCGGAGGCTGCAACTGAATCCTCAACCACTGCAGATACTGGGGAGTGCGCTATTCACCAACCTAACTGAGTCAGCTAACTTTCAGTTCATATGCTACGGGTAAAGAGATAGTAGCGTGTAGAAGAGGGTAATGACTGGATTTACCGATCCTCGAACTGGAAAATAATCATGGTTAATTACCATTCAAATATTTTTCCGCAGGACAGACGAACAGGTTCTTCGAAGAGTCGGATAAGGGAATGATCTCGTCAAATCCTCGTAGAGAAAAAGGAATAAGCTCATGCAACACAATTTGAGACAGGACGGAAAAGGCAGTCGTAAAAGTAAAATTAAAAAGAGAAAGCTGAACAGAACTGGAAGTATGGCAGAAAAATATCCTGACTATTAGAAAAATGGAGCAAATTGTAACAGTTGACAAAGAGGTTTACAGACATGGAGAAATTAGCTAATAAAAGAACGGAGTGCAGAGCTGCATCACATCAGCATTGAAAATAAGATTAAAAAACGTACGTGGGTTGTCAGAAAATTTCAGAAAAAATGTCTTGTATCTTTGTTAGGTCGGAAACTTTTCAGACCACCCTTGGGCTACCACCATCGTGCCACGTTATGCGTTATTATTATAATGAGACTAATTATTATATAAGAAGACTAATGTGGAGAGATAAATTGTAAATCTGACAGTTTGAAAATGCCATTTTTCCCACGAACCATGAGACACCAGAAAAACTGGCAACGGAGACGCTAGGCAAACATTTTTTTGTCTAAGTAGACCAGCTTGCAGCCGTTATTCTATCTAAAACTAATTTGACTGTGACCCTAAAACGCACCTCCTTTTGCAAGTGTACACTAATATTTCGTGTGTTGGTACTTTAGTTCATTTGAATCTATTTTTCAACACGGTAGAAGTTTTCTCCATATTTTGAACTCTAAAACTTTTTCGTTGGTTCCTAGTTATATATATTTTCGTGCAGGCCTAGTGTGGAATCAACCCCTGCCACACACCTTAGAGCTGGGCTTTCATGGGACCAGGAATATGTGGGAGGCTACTGACCGGAGGGCCAGGGCTCGATTCATTGCAAGGCTTATCGTTGCCCTCAGCTCCACCCAAGCTGACGATACGATACGATACGATAGACCCAGTATCGAGTTCTTCCTAAGAAACCACAGGTGGCGCGAAAAAAAAGGAATCAATCGGTTTCCTCGTCTGAGAGGTCGTATTGGGGTTGGTATTATTCGATAAGAAGATAAATTTCAGCATAACTACTGTGGTGTTGGTTGAATACAGGTATATAGCTGCTTGACTAAATACCTGTATATAGCTGCTTGACTAAATACGAGCGAGTCTCCCAATCTCCTATAATTTACATCCCCCTTTTTGGCCCATTGCCCACCACAGAATCGTGGCGAAAATTCGACGGGACTCCGTTTAAGGACCCTACACTCTTTCTTGAGAACTGTAACCACCACAGCACGAGAGCAACATCACGAGCCGTCCCTCCTGGACGAAACGGGCGTCAAATGGCCCCTCCTTCGATCCCTCTTCGTTCCGCGGCATTTGGGCGTTCAACTCTCCACCTACACCAGGGCCGGGCACGTGACGGCCGTCGGGGCGTGAGGGAGAAGGGTGGGAGTTTCGAAATCCGTCGCCTTTCATCATGGCGGCGAACCGACTTACTAGAGATGCCGCAACGGGGCGTTGTCACTTGTGCGTGGGGGATTAGTAAAAGCGTGCGTGGGTACATTACGGCCGTATTGATTAACCGTTCTGATCCGACGGCGGAAGTCACAGACTCGTGCGTCTGTTTACGTTATTCCCCCACCCTGCTTTTTTCCTGCTTCGATCGCGTGGGATGCCTTAAAGCTTTTAACGGTGGATCCGTCGACGGCGGGAGGTGATGGTGATGACCCAATCCCCACTGAGTTGCGGAATCCTTTTCCTTATTAAGTTTTAACCTCCAGTGTAACATTTGAAATGCCCTTGGTATTGCAAAAGCCACAGCTAGGTTCATGTTCGAGGATCTTACGGCGTGAGACTTCTGAGACGAAACTTTGGTTCGCTTTTTCATTTGGAAAGGTTTCTTTAGGCATCCGTCTCCAAAATTTTGCACTAAAAGTCTAAAGAGAGTGTTCAACCTAAACTAAGGGAAAAGCATATTGGAAGGATGACCAATTTTCGAACGGCTGGATTGCCTAATGCCCGTAATCATTACCTCTAATTCATTTAGACATTAATGTAATTTAAGCATCGACTCATGGTGAATAGCAAAACAGTTGTGGTATATTTGGAAAGAGAAGCTACTACGTCAGTTTCAGATGATAAAATACAGTGATGACAGTTACAAATGTTGAAAAATATTCTTTTTGCGAAGGTTGTTAAGGCAGAAATAAGATTGTAATATATTGACGAGCACGTATATAATGTTGACAAAAATACCCACAAATTAATTTAATCTTTATTTATTTATTTTTTCTTAGCCCGAAAACAACACTTTTTGGCCTGTACAATGGACTATTAAGATGAGGAGACGATTACAACACGCAATCCATAGGTGGAGAAAAAACCCACCCAGACGGGAATTGAACCCGCGACCCTTATGTTGGCAGACGAGGACATTACCCCGCCTCCACCGGGGCCGTAAAATTTACAAAGTAAACACAGGCAATGGTCCGAATTAATTTCTATCCTACCTCCTCTTCGCATCTTTGGTCGACGTCGAAGGTAAAACTATTACTTTGCCGTTTTATTCTCGATGGCTATAGTTCATTGCACGTATCAGTTCCATGGAGCTCTTGGAGTCCCCAACTGAGTAGAAAACGGTGATAAAAGCAGAGAAAGCGAAGAGTGGTCTGAGTGTCAAGAGAAAGCGAGAAAAACTTGGCGAAGTAAAATTTCTGACCAGACAAATACCCATCCTTCCATGTAAACTAGCTCCGACGTCAGTCTGTGGGCATGATAATGTCACCAGCATTCATCGAAGACCAGAAGTTCTTCCCATCCTCCCAAGTCCTCCGCGACGACCGTAGTTCCACCGATCGTACGCCTCGATTTCGGTTGACGTAATCCTCGAGAAACATTCGACTAATAACCAAGATGGAGTACCTACATCGGAGACATTTGTCCCGGCACACGTCAGACGAGTAACCCAAACAAGTCTATTAAACGGATTGCTCCGGCTCCTGCGTCCCTCTCCCCTCACCCCGACCAAAGTATGATTTAGACGCCATTCTAAATTCGCGGGGTGACGCAGAAGACTCCTCTGATGTGTTTGCATAATGAGAATTCCCTGGCTGTGGCCGTCCATCGATCACATCTCACCGGCATGTCCCATTTTTTTTTATTGGGTTGACGTTCCAATCTCGTGCATCGATCCCAGTGCCGTGAAGGCATTCTCCCATTGGAAACTGTCGGAAGGCATATGACGCAATGAGTTCCGCGACATCTAAAATAAAGGAGTGCTTTTTAATGCCTCGTCAAACTGTAAAAAAAATAACAGGTTAACGGGGCACATTTCGAAAATGCGTTCATGTCGGCACGTCATTAAAGAGAGAGGAGAACGATGAGGGGGGTGGAAACATCGCAATCGGATAGAAAATACTTTCTAGTGGGACAGCTTTGACTATTTCGAGAGTGTAATTGAGCGCTATGACCGCAGACGATGGGGAGTATTGGGAGTTGGATGAGTTTAAAAATGCTCTAGCTCAGCCACGTATCCAACAAATACTCCGTCGCATGTAAAGCTGAACATTTGGAACATTGGAGCAATGAATGTAAAACGTCAGCTTTTCTAAAAAGTCACACACAATAATTTAGATAGATTAATGGTAGAAATAAACGGGGGCGGAAGATCAAAAAATGAAAATCCAATTTCAAAGAACATGAAATTCAGAAGGAATTATTGATCGCAGTGACAAAAAAAAGTGACAATAAAATAGAAAAGTTACCATGATTTATTCCGTATGTACAGCGCGCATGGATAGTTCACTCCTTTCGAAATAATGGGTCAAGACCGCACGAGTCTCGGCAACTACTTTCCTCGGGTTGAAAGGCGGAGTGAGAAGACCTGAGGATCACGATTTTTGCAGGCTTCGTTTTCTAAAATCATCACCAATCCATGGAAAAGTTTTTGGGGTCAAAAACAAGATTGTATCTAAAACCTGAAGGAAACCATAAATCACCGGGAGAGGATGGGGCAACACTTGACCTAATAAAAGATAAATTACGCCTCTGCCAGCGTCGTGACCAAAGAATCGGTGTCTTCCAAGAGTGGAAGCAAGGTTCAAGGGCAAGGATTGAATTCCATTACAAAATAACTCGCTTCAACAAGAAAAGTAATCCACAGAAATGTTTGGGAAAATAAATGCTTCGAGATGTACCTTGATATATATAAGGAACATAACTCTCATTAAAATTATTTCCAAACCAATACATTACGCTGGGAAATTCAATTGGATAGTTCAAATGGAAGATAATTTAATAAGAAGGTATAGGATTTTTGATAGCAACCCAGCTAAACATTAAGGAATTCCATCTTCATTTCGAAAGTGATAAACATTTGAACTGATATTTTAAAAAAAGAACGTTGATTACATTCGTTGCGTCAATGAGGAATATATCAGGTATTTCATAGAACAAAGGTGCCATCAAAAGGACTGGAGAAGTAGGTAGAAATAGTTTGAATTTTAAATTACATTAAAATTGAATAAAGAGGAAAGGATTACGGAAAAATGTCAAATGGACGCTTCAATGATTATTGAAATAAATTCAAAATTATTTGACGATATTTCAATAGAGTTATGGATTGAATTAAGATGATGCTGACCGATTGTAACCGAAAATTGTTGATCGCAACAAAAATGATACAATAAAATAATCCGCTAACTTCGTTTATCCCAGTTTAATGATCGATGGATTCCTCTTAATTATTAAAGTACTCCGAGAGATTCCTTTCAGGAATACGTACTCAATTCTCTTTTTCCAATAAAATCATCACTCTGCAATCGGTGTAACCATTTTGGAATAATCTACCCGCAAGCTATTTTTTTATACTATCCAATTCAAACATTGAAGCAATTCATTAACGCCTTTATAAATGGAAAACCCTGACATTCGATGAGATTTAATGAATGTGCGACAGCATGTTCTTTGCTGGTGGATGCCCACGGCACGCGAAGTGAAAGCAGTAGCAATGGCATTCGGTGTGTGGATGTTCCAAAAGTCGAGGTCACTTCGCCCATTGCCGTCTGTGTGTATCGCTAAGTACGAACGAAATACTCCACGCTCGAGGAATTCTTCCGTCTCACGAACTATGGATAAGCCAGTGTTTAAATGAGGTACACAGAAGGCTACCCCACCCCCCTCCACCACAGGTACGGAGGAGAGCTCGAAATTGAAACCACATGCTTTTATGCTCGTACACTCCTCAAAGTCCACGATAATGAGGCCCTTCACTTCTGAGCAAGAACGTTTAGTTTCCCATACCAACCGGGGATGTGCATGTAAAACGCTTCATGTGGCTCTCCTAACACCACCAGTGGTGGAAGATGAATTGAACCACCAAGGGTGGCAGGCTGGCGGAGATAGCTCTTCGATATTGTGTACCCCAGACGAGCGATTTAAGTACCTGAAGATATAAAGGTACGGATTTATATGATACTAACAGATAAAGGTACTAAAAGGCATGCATTCTTGAGATATAGAAGGCTACTTAAGAATCCAAACCAATTTCCGAAAGCGGATAACCTCATCGCCATCTCGGCATAATCTCAGGTACTTCTACAAGGTTAGGCAAAGGACGCACCACATTTTTTAAACGATCTCGTTGCTCAGAACTGACCAAGGCCACTTCTGAGATCCCCATCTTGATCTTCTCCCCACAGAATATGAAAATTCTCGCCAGGTCCCAGTCAGCTTTAAGGATCCGCGCGCGGGGTGGTGAGGGCGGACTCGCTCATATTTTCCGCGGGTGTGCTGAGACTCAGCTGCCGTCCTCTGCTTGCGAGGAACGTGAGGGGATGCGAATCGTCCATCGTCACGACGCATCGTTCTTGTGCATGCTCGCACGCCTCGACTGCCCCCACCCCCCTATTCACTTCCTCCCAACCCCTCTCGCGCAAAGTCACCTCCTCCCATTTCCCACCCCTCCACGTACCTCCCTCCGCACTCCTCAAAGTAACTCATCTCCCATTTTAAAACACTTATGTATACACGTTCGCGATGGCCTCCCTCCATCCCGCCTAGCTTTATCACCTCGGACCCCGAAGCATTTTATTACTACCTGGCGCGGCGCAGACACATCGCACGAAAGCGGTTGGGGTGGTTGCGATTTTCTCCACGAAGGCAAACGGAATGTGCAGGCGAAGGATCATGGTGGAGAGCGAGAGCGATCGAGAAAGATCGGAGAATCGGGCCGGGGAGACAAGAGGACATGCAAAGTACTGGTGGAAATGCAGAATTATGAGAGAATCCCTTCTTTGAGAACTGTACAGAAAATATACCTCTGAAGATTTTTCAAGACCTGGGAGGAAGGCTGATCTTCGGGAGAGGCAAAACGCCTCATTCGCTCAGCGAGGGTGGACGATAAGGAAAGGGGAATTCACCTAATGACCAGGTAAATTTATGGAACGGGGAGGCGTGGACCGAATACTAAGGTGACATTACTGGAGGGAAGGATAGAAATATTGGACGAAGTGAAGGGAGATAAAATGTACACGATATTGAAGGACAATTTATTACAGTGCTGAGGGTCAGGTTTTGTCTTATTAAGTAAGACTAAGAAATGTAAGAGTATTTCCATCAGTCATTGTGCCCATCCAAAACCTCAAACCTTAAACGATAGACTTCCAAATATATATTTATATTCCTGGAAAGGAGGGACGCTCCCACGAATCTTTGTAAGGCGCTATTTATCGCTGTCGTCATTAACGTCCTTATCGATGGGTGAGGAAAACGCTAAAACCGCATTCTGAGTTTCGCGCTACGGCACCGTACCTACGTAACACAACGCGATTGTAGGAGCTGCCGCGAACCATTGAAACCGCTACTTCTGATCGCAAATTGTGATGAAGAAGAAAACCGAGACATGAGTATTGGCAGCTTAAGCCAAAATGTTCCCTGTTTCCTCACAAAGTTTGATGTCTGCTTTGGTTTGGAGAAGCCAAATCAGTTTGGAGACACGGTTCAGCTAATGGCAAAATGGAGACCACGATGCACCGTACATGAATGATTCCACGGTGCTGATTCCCGTTTTAAATTCACTTTCTCCCGCTATCAGACTCCGCCATATCAGACACAGCACGAGTAAAATACCATCACGTCCCTCTTTAATCCACACAATAATTATAGTGGTTCAGAAAAACTGCCTCAAACGTGTGGGTTGAAATTAGCATGATTGAACATTCGCGTATATTACCACTTGCATGTCTCTCAGCCACATGAGCAAATTAAACAAGCAAACAAATCATCGAAGAGCAAAATATGATAACCAAGGCTGGGAATTAAACCCCTTCAATCTTCCGATCACATGGCTGTAAAAGTAAAACAATCCAATTTTATGACCAGTTAATGAAAAGTGCAGTGACGTATGTGAGTAACGTGACTATTTAGTTTCGTCGTGTTTCTAGCGATACCTAGGATACCCAAACCCGTCCCAACTCCCAAAACATGGATCGTCATTAGTCCAAATTTCGCCTCCCACAAGAGTGCAGAACACTGTTTATGGGCGGTACCGTCGTTATTCCCCATGGGAACGGTCGATTCCAAAACAATCAAAGCGCGGGTGCAGGCGCCGGGAAATTGATGGCATTCCACCATTATTATCAAGCAATGAACAGTAGAAAAACGAAAATGGATGTAAAAGGATACATGACAGAAAGGTCAAGACAGAAAGAAGACTAAAATAAGCGCCCTGTAAAATACTTTAAAACTCTTACCAGGAAACTAGAATAGTGCATAAAATCGACATGGAAGTATTAAAAATTGAAATGGAATGAAAAATGGTGAAGGTGATCGGTATAACTTTACCTAAATTATCAAAAGAAACAAAACGAAGTAATGACATTACATGCACGACAAAATCATCCGAATTCTTCACCCTGCGCGTTCAACGAAGGGTAACAGTTATTCACTGAAGACTATTACAATATTAACTACGTTCCAAGGCTGATCGGGTACATTTAAAGATGAACAATGACCTGATGAAGACAGCTGTTGGAGAAGAAAGAAGAGCTACAAAAGAAGACGTCGGATATGACGTATGGAGGTAATAGCAGCCTAGAAAATGAAGTAAAATGAAGGCAAGAAGAACCTAGCCAGATGAAAAATTAATGAGGAGCAGCGGAGCATCAATCCTAGACTTGATGAACCCAAAAGATGCTGGTGCATTATTAACATTTTCTTCGATAAATGCAGATGTGTAAATAGTTTTTTGTGTCAGTTACGTAAGATGAAACAAATAACACAGGGCAACTAACCCGATGGAACAAATGAATGTCACGGAACAATCATAAGTTTTGATGGGGACACGAACATTCTTTCAAAAAGATAACAATTTATTTAAAAGAGATAAAAATGCTTCGGGGACTAATAAATCAAATTTTCATGCCAAGGAAACGTTACTCCGAGTAAAAAAACTAAGTTTTTTAACTTCATAAAAATAAATCTGTTTCTCTTGTTTATGAAAATTAGTGAAACGTTGATTCAATATTTAGAATGCATGAATTGGTGCCATGCAAAATACTCAGGATCCGAAAATTACACATTTGTTTGCAAATTTCGCAACTAAGGCAATTAAAATTTTGATTATGATAATCATACAGGCACAATAAAAATGCATATAGCTCCGGCTACAGAAAGGACATTTGATCACCGAAAGATATATATTTGCTTGTGAAGATATTGTTTATATTTATATTGCTTCTGTAAACGTTATGATATACAGAGACAATTGCTACTATGGTTTATGCCGTCAAGGGAATATGATTATATGTACAGATACTGGTGAGGGGGGATTTTATTAAACTCTAGAATTTCTCATACCTGTATATTAAATTAACGAAAAACAACTTTTTCAAGTGGAGTCATTAGGCAGTTGTCGATATTTCTGACATAAATAATCAATTTGCAATGTATATAATTATAATCTGATTCATATTGGTTCCTAAAATTAAACTTAGAAAATTTGTAAACTTCAAGAGGCATACTTGTGAAGAGAGCTCGGATTAATATTTATAGCAGTGTATATGCTTATGTATATGTGCGTTATATCTAAGCGTAAAAGTTGGTAAAGTGTATCAAATGCAGCTGAAGTTAATTAATTTACTAGTGTAAATGAGTACTAAATAAGATAACATTAAATGTTAAAATTATTTCATCACGAAATGGTGGTATTCAAATTTGCATACCAATATCTTCTAATGGGCGAATATTTTCAGTGTTCAATTAATATAGGTTTCTTCTTCAATAAATAATTTTTCAATGCCTAGAACATTATAAATAGTAATCAATTTTTATTATCTTCTGTATATTATATAATGCAAAGATCGGAGACCTAACTAACACTCCCTGATCTGGGCTAGCAGAGTGGAATGTAGCTAAAGGTAATGATAAAATTTATTACAATTTTGCTTTACTATTCGCAAACATAGGATTCATTAAATGGAACTCTTCGATAATTTCACCCTTTCAGTTATGCGGGCCTCAGAACAAAAATTTCAGTCTCTAAACGTAAAGGAGGAGGTGAATAAAATAGCCAAAGCTTATATCGTGATCCAATTATCGCTGTTGTTTATGACTACCATCTAGTGCAAAGAAATTGAGAAGAAAACTACTTTGAAACCAAAGGGAGCGAGGAAAAGAAATGAATGAACGCTATTCGTCATGAGACCAGGTCAATATATACTCCTTAAGCCAACCAAAATTACGCGTAGAGAAAGAGAGAGAAACGGCAGGGTGATGGAGCCAGGATTAAGAGGACGTGAGCTATGGTGTTGCAGGCTGAATATCAGAAGAAATGGAAGGGATAAGGGCGGTGAGGAGGGATACAGATGACTTTATTATACGGGGGTGGGAATGAGACACGCTGATCTCCTTGCCAAACTAAATCCTTATGATGCGACAGACAGGTAGGAGGAGGGATGTGAGATAAGCAAAGAAATCTTGGCCGTGAAACACGTCTTACCTTACCAAAAATATTTATTCAACTGTTCTTCTGATATTACATTTAATTTTCCCGTTATAGATGAGCTCGAAAGTGAAACGAAGCGCTCTCATTTCTCTTATGTGACTTATGAAAAATATAGTAAGCATTTAATTTAAGGTCCAATAACAAAAACGCGGGGAAGATTTTTCTTCACATCATGAGTTCAGACATAATTCTCAGTACAGCACAACATTTTTCGGGACTTTCAGAATTCCGCAGAAAACAAGTCATCTTTACTGAATGACGTCGGATTCCTTCTGCTTTTTATTATCTTCCATTCGAATGATAACTTATCTGTTTACAACAGCCAACGTTCGTTTGTTTTCACGTCAGACTTTTTGAAGACGTCACGGTGGCAAAAGTTAGAAAAGACATAAAAACGTGAATTTTTGTCTTGGGAATTTCCAAATAAAAAAAAATCTCGCACTTCTCCCCTCCCGAATTGAATATTCAGCCCCATTTCCTTCTCCCAGAAGATCGTCATGTGAAGTTCAACAATGTCCGTGTTCTCAAAAAACTCGTGAGAATAACCTCACGGGCGGAATTCAATTTAACACATCACTCCAATGCGAGAAGCGTATCTGACGTCGACCCTGAGCTTTTAAGAACCCTATCGTAAAATTCGTAAAGTACCAAAGTTGGTCGTCCCACGGGGGTCGCGTGCTGATGCGAAAAAATGTATTCCCGACGACCGACTTGTTTCCGAATCGGAAGGGCGGCGAACAAACCGACAGATTAACACCCTGGACGCGTGAAGCAGCGGGTGATTGAATGCCCGCCAACAGGCGGATTTCTAATGAGAAAAAAAGTCCTGCAATGCGCTTCCCAGAGAGAATCTTTGGAAGGCATATTGTGAACTCGAGAGAATCAAAACTTTTTCCAAACGTTGCCAAGAGTTTTTACGAAGCGGTGCATCGCAGTTCCTCCAAAAATACTTTGTTTGATGGGATTAACTGTAAAAAAGTTGTTGAAGTGAACAAAAAGTATAAGAGATCTGTTTATCGAAGGAAGCGAACAGTGCGAAGGTGAATATTTAAGCCCATTGGGGGATCGGATGTGTACTACATCTACATATATTCTCTACTAGCCACCAAAAAAGGTGTGTGGCAGGAGGTGTAGCACCATGAGGGTAGAGTAAGGGATGAGGAGGTTGGGGTTATCAAATAGGTGAGTAAAGGTGGGGGGAAGCAGTAAGAAAAAAAATATTTTTATATATACTACACCTGGTATGAACGAGTGGTTATTCACTCTCCACGCCCATGAGCCGTGGTTCTTTCCGACGGTGCCTGTTTTTTATTGGATTTCTGTATAATACTGGTGTTACTTCATCAGAAGGGTGAGACGTTAACTCATTCCCTTGGCACTTTCCTCGAGTAATAAGTTACAACATTTTATTCACAATTGCGACGAACTTCAAGGAAATAATCAACGTATGTAGTCAACCGAATAGAGATAAATTTCGTGCAGTACATTAAGGTAAATTACAGCAAACATCCTCGCGGACTCGTGAAAAATTGCTCTCAAATAAAGTCCATATTCCATTGAGCTTGAGTAGTTCTGCTACTGACTGGAGGGCCCAGATTCGTTCTCTAATGCCTTTGAGGACCCCAAAATTCACCCATGTCTAGTCGTTGCTCCGATACCAGATTTTCTGGGGAAACCACAGACGTTTAAGGAAATAAAATGCTCTTCCTACTCTGATGTCTGCATTACAGTCACGTTAATGTGCCTTAGTAAGTGAGTTATAACCCCACCAACTTAACCACCCTAAGGGGCTATACTGTGGATTTGGTTATCAGAAAAATTTCGCTTGCCTTCATCATTTTCTTTTTCAATACTATGTACTTTCGAACTGCCTTCATACCCACCAAAAAGTCAACATATTCTCTCCCTTCCCGTATCCCGAACTTGCCGAACACTCTCCCTTCAACATCCCATCACCTCGCAATAACACTTCTAACCACTTCCTTCTGCTAACTTTTAATGCCACCACACCAATTCCTCCTTCCACCATCACGTAGAAAACTTGTTTGTTTCCCTCTCTGTCTAAGCAATCGTTTTCATTCTTCCCAATAATCAGATTTCATAAAACTATTTTATTTTAGAATTGGTAAAAATACAAGTCATCAATTAAAATCGCGGTCAATTTTGAAGTATTCAGCATTAACTAAACAATGTAAAACAGGATCTCAATTTTATTTGCAATTAAAATCCCTGGGAATGACTCCGGAGAATCATTCCGCTTTACTTGCCGATGGTGACAAGAATACCCTTGAATAACGGCATTACAGGGAACTATTTCACTTAGTTGATATTCCAGATTTAAAACAGTATTGATTAAGCCAATAAATTATAGGACTCGAGATACTGCGAAAACAAAAAAGAACGTGGAATACAATATGCTTCGACTGAATGTATTTTTTGCCTCTTTGGAAAACCTTTACACTTGCGAAACCGAATGCTCACTGTCCGAAGTATGCATAAATAATTGCTCTGCGCATCTGGCGGATGACGATGGGGCTTATGCAAGTTCACCCTGCTTATTCGCGACAGCTCCTATGATCACAGCGATTTTGAGAATGAATGAACATTGGACTATACAGGATGGAAAGATTTCTGAAGAATATTTTCAAAAGAGCTGGTGAAAAAAAGAGATCAGACCATATCACTCCCGGCTTACTGTCATTTCAGTAGCAGTGAACGCTTGCTCATCAGTTAAACCGGGTCGCAATGGCGTAATGTGTTTGGATGTAATAAATTTTCGATGGTATTTTTCTTCGCGAGACATATGTCGAGTTGCGTTATTGTTTGTAATGATCAACTTCCTCACAATATCCTGGATTTACGGTTAGTGTGAATATTCGCAAATCAAAGGTGTCTTAGATTTATAGGTCCACAGAATGGGAAACTGGATAATG
This sequence comes from Hetaerina titia, assembly GCA_037158775.1. NCBI lineage: Eukaryota > Metazoa > Arthropoda > Insecta > Odonata > Calopterygidae > Hetaerina > Hetaerina titia. The sequence continues at coordinate 95,834,925 of CM073769.1, read as the reverse complement.
TTATGACTTTCCAATTTGTAATAGGTATGCACGTCATAAATAACTCTTCGTGAAAGTAATTTCATTATACGAGCAAAGAAAAATGGTAACATTCAGCTTTTTTTGCTATTTCACTAAATTGGTATTGTATTATAATTTTGATATCTCATTTACAGAAAATCCTAAAAATAAGCTTATGACACAAGGAAAAGATTAATACAGTTTTCAGTCACCGTCAGCTATCTTTATGAATTAAGAGCATTTGATAAGTGAACTTCTTCCCTTCAGGCAATACTAAAAATATATTTTTATCAATCCAATCAAATCACCAAAATTTTCAGCCAATACTACAAATATATTCTATTAACCTGCTAGCAAAAATCTCTTAACAAAATGGCTTTATTGCAAAATATACCGCTTATTTGACGTATAATGTCCTATTCAATCACCCCATTACGTTTATATACTTCTGTGGAAGCGAACGAACAACATTTACTTAGTAAAACATAAAATTTTGCTTTTTCCATAGGATATATTTTACTTATATCAGTTGGGGTCCCTTCTTTCACACCCGACCTTCTACCTTCATCCAAAATAATTTATTCGAATCTTCTTCTGCGCTTGAAGAATTGCGATTATAAATATTTTTTGCCTCATTAACCTTTAAAACCAGACCTATTGCGTCATTGTGGGCAATGGAAAAGGGCAACTAAAAATATGGAGAGCAGAGAGAAACTGACTCCCTTGACTTCTCAATCTCTTCCTAAAGGGCCATTAAACATTATTTGGTTCAGACATTTCTGTGACTGTAAAACACACGGTATATCTCCATCTAGTCCATGCCCTGCAAGCCAATCAGATGGCGTTTGGCATGGGATGTTAAGCAACCAGCTATAAATAAATTAACTAAGTTCATTTATTGAATGAATAATTATTCGCGGTTGTTGATTCGCAGCTATTTATGATGATCGGCCGTAGTTACTTTGTTGTTTACCTTTTTGTTTGCTATGATCGCCAATCGTACGAGGAAAGAAAGTCCGCGAATATTTTGGTACTCCTTTACCTTATCCAAATGGTTCAATCAAGGATATGATAGAGAACAATAATTTCATCGATGTAATAACTAGAATCGAGTACTTTTCTGACAGCCTTAGTCTCGCCTTCTGCCTTCGTTCTTGTCGGGACTCCTGTCCAAGTTCCTTCATTAACCGCCTCATTCTCACGGCATAAACAACTCAGAAAAATATTTACGTGATACGAAAACAAATTTTATGCAAGCAAATCAATCGAAAGGTTAAGAAATGACTGAAAATACATGTTCTATTAAAGATAAGATTTAAAAACCCGGTTTCAAAAAGAAGAGGAAATCCAATAGGTTCATTTCGCAATGCCATTTTACACGATGCTTACTTTAGTTACTGGTTATGATTATTGGTACGATGGTCTACCGTTTAAGGTAGGTTTTACATGGATACAGACTATACAACGATACAAATATATGTATATATATTTCTTGCATCTCCTAACAAAGCACGACATGCTATATGCTATCCGATGCTATATGAAACCCCTCTTCAATTCCGTAAACTCCCTTCATCCTTTCTGTCCAGCATGCTCACACATACCCAATTACTTCCAACCACTTCCCAGTTTTGTTTCCTTTAAGTCCATTTCACCTTTTTCCATCCTTTTTCACATCCACATTTCAAAAGTCTCCAATTGACGCTTATCATTTTCCTTCAAGAACCATTTTCCGCACTGTACAAAACCACGTTGAATATAAAACTTTTAAGGAGCCTTTTCTGAACATCCTCACACAACGTTCTTGCCATAAATCCTCTTCTCTTTGTTAAAACTTCTTCACCTAACGCAATTATTCTTCATATAGTATGTCCCTACTACTTTCACCAACTTGTTGCAATACATACCGAATTTACTTTTACCGTGCAGCGGATAGATAAACTGTTTCACCTGGTCTAATTTTTGCTATTTGCCTTTTTCCTTCACGAAAACCTAATAACTTTTGTTTTATTTGTATTAACCTTCATTCCATTGCTATCAAACTGATTTTTTAATGGTTGCAGCAGTGATTGTAATCCCAGGATGGCTTGAAAACTAAATCTTGATCAACCGCTAATCTATCAACACTGAAATCAGCATGTTAAAATTGGATGCAGAACTTGGTACTAAGAGTCCCATGAACCCTTGTTACATGATTCAACTCTCGTTACGCAAGCCTCACTTCTTTGCGGCATCTTACGGAGAACTGCGTAGATGAAGATATAATATTTTCACATTTTTTCCCGTACATAATTCAATAGGGGCACATATTAGCCAATGAATCCTTATCAGAATAACCAGATCCAAAACCTTCGAACTCACTCGTGATTGACTAAACAACACCATCAATGGATAATAATAATGCTTAATATTCTAGACATAATTGCCATCTGCATTAGATTATGTCCATCCGTAAATTTGATTCAATATTGCACGATTAGACACTATAGGTACGTAACTAACGAGTGGTATCGAAGAGATCAGGATTAGCAACAAAAATATTCTAAGTCTACCAACTATATCTGCACAGATTTTTATGTTCCGTGAATTGCGGGAATTTTTGCGGAAGTACCGTGAGCGCAGCTACCGAAGGATACCGGGAATGTTGTGAGATTCCGAGAAAAGATTATATTTTGCCTGAGATATTTACGGAGGGTATTTTTGCCCGGTGAACGTCTAGGAAACTTTGGCCGGCACGCATAGTGGCCTTGTTTTTCACCGTTCGAGATAAACTCAAGTGGTGACTAATAGCATGAAAAATGTGCCGCAATCACGAACGATTCACGACAGTGGGTATATGAGAACCTACGCTCAAAATAGAGCAGCGGTTGAATTCACACCAAGTGACTCCTTGAAAGCACCGCAGGTATCTCGACGGGTTTCCGAGTGACCTTCCTTCCCATGCGTTGGGCAGTTTAAGTGAAGAAAGGCAGAAAGTTCTTTTCTTTTCAGTAATCCAGAAAACCTCTCCTTAATATAAAGGAAGGATTTTACTAAAAGTAAACAATTCCGCTTGGAGCCTCCTCGTAAAGCGACTCGCAAAATCGGAATTGGTTCAACGGCCGTAACTCCAGAATTTGGCGACACTACTTGGAAACCGCGAATGTATACCCGCGGCTGGGTAATTAATGTGGGGAAATGAGGAGTTCATTGAGCCACCAGGTAACATACTAATTCGACAGGCATGAAAAAAAAACACGCGACTTTTCAGGGAGGGAATGTGACATGAAGAGATAGAGAAATACTGTCCGATGTGAGGGAGAGATAATTGGAAAGAGAGAGAGACATGGGGACAGAATGAGGGAAAGAGAAAAGAAGAGACAAAAACGAGAAGCTGTAAAAAGGATTTCAGGGGAATTTGTAGAGTCGTGGAGGAGGATGATGGGGAGCGAGCGAGGGAGTATTGCGTGGACTGCAGGAACAATGACTAAAGGGTTACAGACTGTGCGTGGTGGTTTGAGGGTGGAGGAGTATATGGAAAGACCGTGGAGTGGAATAGGGGAAGGGCCGGGGGAGAGAGCGGCATCACGCGGGAAGGGGTAGCGAGAACTCCCCGACGACATGGGTTTGGTCGAGGGGTGGATAGGGGTGGTTGTGGATATTCCGCCAGTTCTCCCCAGGGAGAGCGAGCGAGCGAGAGAGAGAGAGGGAAAGAGACCCAGTGCAGTAGACTCCGGTCAGGCGGATGACCGGGAGGGCGAGGGCGGATGGCGGAGATGCGGGGTGGGAAGGAGGGATTCGAAAGGGGTGAGAGAATTATCCCCTGTGAGAGAGAAGTGGAGGATAGGGAACGGGAGGAGGAGGGGGAGGAAGAGGGTTGGATATTTCGGTACGTGCGACAGGGCAGCGGGACGCTTTGTCATAATGTCGGCTAATCCTATATTCCCACACACGTCGGGAGGCCTCACTCCCCACCCCAATCCTCCCTCCCACGGTCAATCTCCCTTTCCTCCTGGGAAGAATCTTCCCCGTCCGAGCCAACCCTCCCCCTTCGTCTGACCCTTCATACACTCCCGCTCGCCGACTCCCGTCACCTCCCCTCTCCCACCCCCACCAAACTCTCCCGAAACCCTCCTCACGAACTCCGCACGACGCGGGAGAAAGGGACCTGTCCGCCGACTCCATCCCCACCAACCCTCTCCCTCCCTCCCACCTCTCCCCTATGGTCTCCCCCTCTCTCTCCCGATCTCCCTTCCCTCCCTCATTTGTGACACTCACCCCAAATACCCGCTTCGCCCGCGGGTAATCCCGCCCAATTCCTGGCTGACGTTCTGCCCGGAGGAGAGGAGATTCCTCCATGCCCTCCACCCCCAACCGCGTCATCCCTTGACGCTCCTCGTACTTTTTGCCTTCTTTCTCCCTCCCCCGCACCAGCCTCGTCTCCTGTTCCATCTCTCGCTCCACTACTCCCCCCCCTCCAACCCCCACAGCACTTCTTCCACCACCCCATTTCTATTCCCTCTACCTACTCGGCCGCTCCATCCCCCGCACGCCGCCCCATTCCACGCTCGAACCATTCCTCGCCAATCGTAAATAGTGTGCGCCCATTCACCTCTTCCTCTACGTCATCTCGGTGCAGATTTCGCTTCGCAAATCCCATGGTCATCGTTGCGAGGCTGCCCGCGAAAGAAATCTCACTCGGCCCTACATTCGGTATGCCACTGGGCATTCTGGTGATCGAGTGCATCGTTGCCTCCACGTGCGAGTAGATCCGAGCGATGGGTACTCACTGAGCGTCGGAGGTCAAGAGACTGTTTGGCAGGGGTCTCCCCTCATGAAGGACTGGGCTGGTGCAACTTCGGTGTTTTGTGATGTTTATCCCACGACTCGATTCAATATATGTTCCGCTAATCACAACTAACCCAGAAATTTCTGTTAGCCATAGAAAGAGAAAAAAACACCAGTAACATAAGTTCTAGACGAATCTTGAGCGATTCGAAAAGATTGATAATTTTGAATAGGCGCAAAGATTTTGGATATTGTAATTATTTTTTTCATTAGCTGTCCCACCAGAATCGCAAATAAATGGCAGAATTAAAACAAAGCATCTTCAGAGATATTTTATATATGATTTAAATACATTTTAAGCCTAGGAAGTTCAATGAAAAGAAAACCGCAATCTTTCCACAGTAAATAATGCTTTGGTCCCATCACTTTATCGTTTTAAATTTTTGAATATTTTAGATTTCAGTCGAAAATATTGAAAACATTTGTTGGAAGAGTAGCCTATTAAAAGCATTCATTACCGCATAATCGATTTCAGTACTTTTGGGAATCGTAGAAAAAAATGTTGTGGGAAAGGATATTCTACATGAAAACGTTGTGCATCATTTTTATGGAGCGTAAGATGAAAAAAAGAACGCGTAACGTGATCGTATGGAATATCCTACATAGGCTTAATTAAAAGGAGGATGGATTAGAAACCAAATTTGACTGGCGAGTGCGAGGTTCAGAGTGAAATCTCCGCCTCATTCGTGTGTTAAGTGATGTAGCCATTCAGTGTTTGGGTACGATCCATGATTACGGTTATTTGAATTGAAATCATTATTTCCACTACTACGTGTACGCTACTGTACATTCGGCAAAATGGCCACGAACCTTTGATGCTGCAAACCTTCTAATGGGTTAATTCATGCGTCTATTTTAACCCTCTGTCAACGACATACTTTTCTCACCAAATGATTACTTATGAATACCATATAATTTCATAAATGTTCGAAACTATCAGTTCATATGCCTTTTCTAATTTTATGATTCTTGGTTTCAACGCATTGAATTATTTTTATAAATGGATATTTTTTGTAAAACATTTTAGTATTTTAAAAGCTCGACTAAGTCAAATAACTCTAAGGAAGAGACGAGAACAATTTTCTAAATGGTAAGCTGAAAACCACCTTTTTGAAAGCCTTCGTAAAATTTTGATTGAAAAATCATTACCAAATATTATCAACCATGTCATGCATTTTCTTTAAACTATCTCGACTCCTTTCCTCGGAGTGAAAAGAGAGTATATTGATCAAATGGATTTAATGTTATCTAGATTCACAAAATAATAGGTCGGAACAATCCTCTCATCATCTAAGTGACACCCATAAATACTTCAATCACAGAAGTTACAGCAGGATAGGTACAAAACTAAGTTCACAGACATCACTAAGTTACCACTCTCCCATGCAGTGGAATCTTTATTATCTGTTTTTACAGTTCAATCAATTGTTACCCAATGCGGTAGTGCCAAAACGCTCTCATTTTCCCAAATCAGACGTTTAATTCTGTTTATTCATACGTATATTCGGTGCTGAATCTCTCAGATCGTCTCCTACACTTCTACGATTAGTTTGTAATTAAATTGTACTAAGACTGTACCACGCATTGTATACCTTTACCCAGAAGCTGATATGCGATGTAAATTTTTAATCTTTCCTCTAATGTTATTGGTAGACAAGATTTTCGGGATGCATACGCCCACAGTAAATACGACTGCATCCGCATGAAAATTTTTTGACAGAATCCGAGAGATTTCTTGAGAGAATCTTAGGGCACGCCGTAGTCCCGTAAGGTTATAGATTAAATAAAAGTGAATACGAGGTGGGTATTTCCTCGCTCGCTGAAATTCGTTTCTGCTCTCAATTCCCCGATACTCCTTTTTTCTCCTTGCGCTCCCACTTATGAGGGGACGAAGTCGGATGAGACGTGACAGGTGGCCGAATAAACGACCGTGGCGAAGGAGGGCCGGGGAGGGGAGAGTGGGAATAAAAAAAACAACGTGAGAGGTGCCATTCGCGATTATGTTAATTGCCCGTGACGCCAAATTCGCAGCCGGCATTATCACACTGCCAAGCCATCCCGACCGCCAAAGCCCTCCCGTCTCCCTCTCTCTTTCCCTCTCACCCTTCACCAAGTTAAATTCGCCGCGCTATTGTCACTCAACTGCCGTCCATTTTTGTTATCTTTAATACACACCGCTGCAATTCTCCCTTAGCATCGGTCGTGCAAAAGCATTACAGCCTCCCCCTCCCCGTGGAACTCCAAGTCCGAACTCTTCCCTGGCGTCTAGAGGGTGGAGGGAGGGGTCTTCGCCACCAACCCACCACCCTCCCACCCACTTGCCCGTCGCGGAGTCCTCTCGGGGCGAAAGAACGGAGGATGATCTACCCTTCCGTACCACCCGGACGTCCGCGCCCACCTCTCCGCGCCGTGCCCCAGCCAAGTCGTTTCCCATGCATGCTGCCCTCGGAGTCCATTTCCGATCCTTTCGCCATTCGGTTATATTCTGCTCCCTTCCTCCAGCCCGTGAAATGATGCACCCCGAGCCGAAATTACCTTCTTCGTGACCGCTTCCCACCCTTCCCCGTTTTACTTTTGCCCCTGGGCCGCCCGACAAAATCCGGTTTCCGCCTCCCATCCCGGGTGCACACCAAGAATTACCATTCATCTTTCCTGATTAATTCACCGCGATGTCCATTCGCCTAGCCCCGCGCCCACTCCCTGGTCTCCGTTTTCCCGCGCACTCACTAACAGTGCCTCATCTCCCGAGCGAATCCTTTTGTGCGGTCAATGCACACAGAGAGGAGGCTCATGATCCGAGGGGGAGCGGCTATTTCCATAAGCGTCATAAAATTTGACGCTATTTCGTCGGATTTGTGGGTGAGGAGCGAGAGAATATCCCAAAGCTGTTTTGGGATAATTCCGCTGAGTCGCGAATATTTTATTAATCCCGGAATCTACCGCGAGCAAAGCCATCATTGAGATCATTACCTAGCTTAAATGCTTACGGAATTAAATGGAAAAACTGGATTTTCCTATATTATTTGAAAGAAATTAACTCCATACTGCTTGAAGGATCCAATAAATATGTCAAATATTCCAAGATATTATGTATTTCGGTCAATATTTAACCAACCATCTCTAGTTAGGGCGATCTGTGGAAAATGCAATTAGTCCCAAAAGTAGTGGGGTCCTTTTTCAAGTTAAAAGTATATATTATATATACGTATAACACTTTTGTGAAAGTCTTATGGGCGTGAATAATAATGTTAATGGAATTAGCACTAGTAGACAAAGACAAAAACACAGAAAGGGAAGCTCACTAGGTATCGAATTTTCGGTGGTCTACACCACCTTTCTGAAAAAGGGCCGAAATTTTTCTTGAGAAAGGTGGCGTGGACTACCGAAAATTCGATACCTAGTGAGTTTCTCTTTTTTTGTGTTCATCTGTGTTTTTGTCTTTGTCTACTAGTGCTAATTCCATTTCAACTATTATTCAAGTCTATGAGACTTTCACAAAAGTGTAATATATATATATATATATATATAGATGATTTCTTCGAAGTAACACGGAAGTGTTGAATAAAAAACTTAGACAGTAACACACAGCACGAGAACACATAAAAAGAATACTCACAAAATTATCAAGATAATATTGTGAGTGTTCTTTTTATGTGTTCTCGTGCTGTGTGTTACTGTCTAAGTTATATATATATATATATATATATATTTATTTATTTTTATTTATTAGGTAATCTACCGGTTAAGGTAGTGGACTACAACCTTGTCGTGGTGGAAGGGCTTGTGTGTTCCGATGACCCCTAGAGCTGTGCTGGCGGGAGTAATAATAATTACTCCTGGAAGGGTCACCCATGCCAGATAGGTCGAAGGTTAGGAGCCAGACGAAAGGTAGTCCACGCAGCGTCTGTTCCTCAGTGAGGCGGCTGCAATGGCGTCTGACCCCAGTGGGGCGGCCATTAAGTGATGGTGTCACGTTAAAAACACTATTGAGGAAGGCAACGGGAAACCACCTCAATTATGATTCCCAAGAATATAATGATGGGCACTATATATATATATATATATATATATATATATATATATACATATATATATATATTTACTTTCTTGGAAAAGCCACGAACGTGCACAATAAAAGTCACTAAATAGTCATAGCAAACACAGAAACTAAAACATATTAAAGAGGGACTCACTAGTTCTCGAATTTTCGGTGGTGCAACCACCTTTCTCAAGAGGAATTAGGAACAGAACTGTGGTGGTTGCACCACCGAAAATTCGAGAACTAGTGAGTCCCGTTTTAATATGTTTTAGTTTTTGTGTTTGCTATGACTATTTAGTGAATTATATATATATATATATATATATATATATATATATATATATATATATATATATATATATACACACCTGTATGTATTTGCATGCGTTTAAGTTAAAAGGGTTTGGCATGGATACATATGCCAATGTGGGTGTAGATCGGTATGTATAGTCGGCTTTGCTCGTGATTTTATTTTGTTTTACAGGTGGTGCCTAACACCCCCCGCCACACGCCCTCGCGGCGGTTTGCGGGGTTCTATGTAGATGTTGATGAACTATCAGGGGTTCTTCAAATCCTACTTCCAATTGGCAGCTTACCTTTCTTTGATTTTACTTTCCTTATTGAAACATTTCTTCATATTCATTCCTCCCCTCCATCGGTGCTCACACCCACGGCCTCCGTACTGAATGATTTTTTTGCGAAAAAAATAGTCCATCTACTGCCCTCAACCAACATAATTTTGTATTATGAGGACTGAAGTTAGTTCTTGCAGGTAAGTTAACATTTTTTTCGCGTAAACGAATTGGGTCCGATGGCAATTAGACTTAATAAGCCGGTTTCGGAAATATTGGTAGAAAAATATAATTCTGTAAAAATAATAATCGGAAAATGGCGAAAGGAAACGAAAGCAATGAGCATATGTAATGGGGACGAGAGAGATATCATTCAATTGAGAAACCTGGAAAAATGACAATGGCAAACAAATATGTATTGCGTCCCCTTAAAAATGAGCGATTCCGGAGATAACGCGTTCATTTAACAACTCGTACGCATCGCAAAACCTGCCATCGAGATAGCGTGTCCTCGAGATACTTTTACGAGTACGTATTTTCCCGGCCCTTGGAAAATGTCGGCAGGGGGTGGGGATTAAGGGGCGAGGAAGAGGGAGCAGGAGGTATTCGACCGAGAGAGGCAACTATAAAACGGTCACTCCACCAACGACCACCTCTGAAGGAACGAGAGGGGACAATTCGCGTTCCTGACCTCAAAACGGCCGCCCTCTCGGGGCTCTCTCTCTCCCTCCCTCTCGTGTTTGGGAACGGCGTGTGTGAGTGTGTGGACGGGGTGCGGGTCGGGAATAAACGGGGCGGGGGGTCCTTTCGGGGGTTGAAACGACGGGAGGGTGGGTCCGCCCCCGTGGGGCACACTGTCGTAGGGAGAAAGGAACGGTCCTGGGAGGAGGAAGGGAGGGGGGCTAGGGAGGGCAGCCGGAAGAGGAGGATGGTGGTGAGAGAGAGAGAGAGAGAAGAGAGAGTGTGTGGGGAAGAGGGGTCGCAGAGAGTGAATTGTCGCGCAGTGCGCGACGTTTTCGGCCAAATAATCGAGTCTGCGGTGGAAATTAATTTGACGTTCATTGAATGGGAGAGTGAGGGACCAGTTAATTACTCGAATTTCCTGGGCCACATCCTTCCAGCCAATGGTGCAGCCAATCCGACCGGGCTACTGCAGCAATTGGGTGGGGAGGTGGGGGTTGGTCAACCCCCCCACCCCCGGCACTTACCCCACAAAACCGACCCCTCCCCAACCCCGCCTTCCCCCGTCCTTCCTCTCTCCCCGCCCGACCCCTTCACCCGCCCCCCCGACCTAGTAGACGCGCACCCTCTAATTCCTGCGAGGTAAAGGCATTTCGTGCGCGCGACCGTTGAATATATTTCCTTGCCCTAAAAGCACGGAGGCGCGTCCCTCCGAAATGAAGCGGCGCGAACGCGAGGCGAATTCATCACGCGGACATCATTTTTTCCTCCCGGCCCCCTCCGAGGGAGTATCAACTTTCACATTCGTGATTCAAGTTAATAATGAATAATGACCGTTGGCTTTTGCAGATCAATTTGCAGTTTCAAAAGCAACTTTGATCTCGGCCACGTGACCCGATTCCGCTTTTTTTTCTACCCCCCCTCCCTCGCCCCATTCCCCCCCCCCTCCAACCCGTCCTTTTTTCGGCTTTATAAAAATTAAATCAATAATTCACATGTGTGCGTTAAAATTATAATAAATAAAACATGGCGCAGCTGGAAACAAAGTTAATATTTAGATAACTACATATATTGAGAAATTTAAAAAAAAAACTCGAAGCGTAAAATAACAGCGGCAAACCCGCCTGCAATTTTTGTCGGGGAGGTCTGCTACACCCTAAATTGATGGAATTAGTAAAAGGGCAATCAATGGAAAATTAATCAGAAATGAAAATTAATTTGTCGCTGCCTACAGTGCGTTTTCCGAAACTGAAATTTTTATGTATTTTATGATTTAAAAAAATGTTATCTATTCTAACTCCTCCATATTTAAAAGCTAACACTGCTTTGAAATAGGCAGTTAGCAATGGTGTCAATTATATAATGCTCCGAAATGGCAAAACCACATAAAATACGTCTTCAAAAAGACGTGTTCTTATTCAATGAAACAGAAGAAAGAAAAATCCCAGAGTTGTTAGGCATGCATTAAGTTTGACCAGTTTGAAATCAATAATATGATAGGACGAAGCGGATTAGGCACGACGAATAACTCTCATTCAATTTTTTCGCCGTCCACACCCAACGTATTGATCCAACTACAAAAATTCGTAGATAGTACGAATAATGTGGAAAATCCGTAAATAACCTATGGAAATACGTTTTCCAAATTCTTTGACATTAATTCACATTTTCGTCACCATGTCAATCATGGCTTCAAAGATAGCCGCTCATTCTTTCTATACTTTCATCACCTTTGGGTAGGAATGAATTCATCACCTGGAATGTACACTAAAAATTCATCTCTTTTGACTTCTTCGCCTTGACTACACGTCATGGACATGAATTTTTAACGGACAAGCAATTGACGTCGAGGTGGTATAAACATGCAATCCTTCGATGTTTTCAGGCTTAACTTTGTGAAAATCCATTATCACTAAGTAAAACAAAACAATGTATCTTTCCATCAATTTGTTTATTAGGTACGACTAGTTTCAACGCATCAGCGGTACCTGAGGATGACGCCGATGCGTTGAACTAGTAGTATTTAATTAAAAATTTCGAGGAAAGATAAATTATTTTTTTAATTCAGTGATCATTGCATCCTGGTTGCGTAGCCATTTCTGTGCTTGAATGTTAAGGATACGCAGTGTAGATCGCCATTTCCCCTGGGGCATGAATTTAGCATTGCATAGAAATCGTTCCAAAAAGTAACATTCCACAAAATTACGTACTTGAGTCTTTTAAAAAACGTCTAATTATTTGCTAAAACATTGATATCGATTGATAACAATAAAATCAACACACGAAATAATTTCATTTGACCGAGTTCCCCTTCCAAATGTTTTAATGGTTAGCATATTAGCCACCTAACTTTATGTTAAAAACACGAATTTTTAAAAGCATATTATATAAATATTGCATGTAATCTGTAAAACCAATTTCGTACCAAAGATATCATGTGTTACACCAAACGTTTAAAAGCGTTTCTTGACACCATGAGATGCATGTTCCAAAATCTCTTGAATCCAAATGAAATTTCACGTGTACTTTCAACGGTGCAAGCATTCTAGCGCCTCGCAAATACTCATTAAACAGCATGGAATTTCTGAAGGAATACAAGGTGGCCTCGTCAAACACTTTCGACTAAATTAACCCACGACTTCCACCTCCACGGTAAGGAAGTGTAGCGGGACAGCAACATCCCGTGGCCATCTCATACGAGAAGCACCACAGAATGTCGTCGAATCCGACGGCACTCCGCGACGCGGCCGAGTCATGAGCGAATAGATGGGAGGAAAGAGGAATCAGGGGTGAACAAACCACCGGGGAGTGGAGAAGTACTCCATAGATATAGTGAGACGGTGAAAGCGGACGGATCGGGGTTCTAAATCAGAGCAGCAAAGAACTCCTCACACCAGCATTTAAATAAGACCACCATGAAGCGGAATCAAGAGTGGCTTACACGGATGAAGTTCACCTCTACGAACATTGCACCCTTCAAGCCACCGTCAGAGCGTGTGGCAGGTGATAGTTCCACACAAGGCATTCACTCTCCGCATATAATATTATTATAAAGAGGTTAGAGTCAGACCATCACTACGGACATAACAGTCAACTCGAAGGTTGGTGTTTGGAGAGATGAGGGTTAAGTCCATCCCAAACTAAGCAGCAGTGCGTTCGGAATTCTCACGTGAGCGTAGGTAACCAGTTCATTTCCGTGTGCCACCAGTTGTTTCCTTTGAACATCTAGCAACTAGAGAATCACACCGCTTGGAATATAGATGGGGCTGTACAAGGGAATCGGGAGCCGGAATCCTCCACTCATGTGCCAAGCACTATAACCACTAAGCTGCCACGTTTCAGGAACTTGCTGGGAATTTATCCAATTCAAACGTCACAAGTACGTCTCACATACACACGAACTACCGTCTAACACTCTAAAAATGCAAGAAGACCCGTTTATAATGCTTACAGCACGATGACAATTATGTAGAATGATGGCTATAGACCAGGATACCTAGCATAAATAATTATTTTAACGAGCGCCTACGATGCTATTCCGGTACCTTATCTTTTGTGGGTGAATAACATATTAAGCCATCCGATCCTGCGATCATTCTCTCAAATATTATTTTGATGATCTCTCCTTACCCACCACAATGGGGTGGGTAAATTGTGTTCACAGTGATCACAATAGAGACCGATTAAGAGACCTGGAACACATTCTCCTGCAAGCCATCACAGTTGGGTGTAGCAGAGGGTGCTGGAATACCGTTATCAGAAGTTAAAAGTTGATGTTGGTATACGAGTCGGGCATTCATTTAATACATTTAGAGCAGAGGGAACTGCCCAATTTTTCCAGTGTTTTCGGGAATAGTGACCATGAATCTAATTTCTTACTTTTGCATTCAAAGTTCATTTGCATTCAAAAGAGGATATATCTGCAAACATCTGCAAGAAAAACTAGTGTAGATCGGTTTAACATACTTTGGAGAGTGTGACGCATTGTCAACGAGAAATTATACGCCAAATTTATAGAGAAACGGCTGTCACACAATATTTGTATGGGTTTTGAGTTGATACAAGTTACCATGAGAGGCCCTTCGAATAAAATTAGCTATAAAGGGTGCCCGAACGACTATCGTTGTTACCAAAACACCCCAAGAGCACGGAGAAAATGATTGATGAAAGATTTGAACTAAAGGCAAAACGTCACCAATCTTGTCTGGTATTGAAATGAACTGACTCAGAACTAACAACAACAACAAAGAAGGCGTGTTTAGTTTATAATACAAATGCACACCATTGAATAATACAGAAATCATGATGAGCAGTAAGGCAAAAGGAAAAATTTCTGCGAATTCGTGAAGTTTTTGTTCAACAGGATAGTTTTTAGTATTATTTTCGAATGAACAGTCGTCACGTTCACTTTTACGACATCAGTATGGGTAGATTACCTCGATAGCCTATTAAGATCGAATCTACATAAACACATAACTTGTCATATTCTAAAATTTGCGTAATATTGAATGCAACGCTAACTTTCGTTTTCTTTCAACGGGTCCCATGTTTTCTGTGCTGCGTATACTACTACACCACGCACGTTGGAAGAAGTTCGAAGCGGTATCTATAGGTGAATGGATTTTCGCCAAAATATAATTCGTTCATATTCTTGATAAAGAAGTGCCTACTCTTAAGACTTCTTAATTCTGAACCTACTCTCAATTAAAGAATTAGAATTCTAAACCTACTCTCGAATAGAACAATTTGTGTTGGTCATGTTGATAGTTTGTGTTTTATCGTGCTCACAAAAGCCCTCCCTATCACAGACACACACACACAGAGAAAAACGCGGACACACAAAGAGACATTATTTGGAAAATAATCACGTGCTCAGGGGTCCTCAAAACATTAATTTCCGTTGCATCTCGAATTTCGTCGTGAAAAAAAAACCTTTTTCTCTTCTTTTTGTGGTGAAAGTAAACCACTTAAATTCTAGTTCTCAGACATGTTACTTTGCTCCACCTACCTAGAGCACCCGGCAAAATCCTCTGCTAGGTCCTTAATCGAAAGATGATCCACATGCACATTTTAAGATACGAATCCTAAAGAAAAAGAGTTGGGAATACTAGAATCCTCAGCTACATTTAACCTTCAACCTAGTGACCCATGACCTCAGAAAAAAACCTTAAATCCTAGAAATTGGTAAGCCTGAAAAACCCTGCTCCATTCACCATACTCTCTAGGCAATTACAAGACTCTGCTACAAATCGCTCCACGAATGCTCGTATAACCTCAGCCATACATATGTGGTTAGCTGTGGCTAGCTGGATTTCTTATGAAGCTTCTAGAGCTTTGCTGAGTAATGAAGAGACACCGAAAGCGAGCCATATGCGCTAGTTAGAGGTCATGAGAGAATAGAAGGGAGGACGAGAGACAGACGGCCTCTGTATCTCTAGTCAGCAATCCTATTCATATCTGTAGTGGGCCGTGTTAAGGTTATTTTTAACTGTCAGAGAGAGGTTTCATGGAACTTTTTAATCCAAGTGCAGGCGACCTAGTGCGCACACGCTTCTGCGATGGATGCGGCGAAACATTCCGAGGAGAGGATTTAATCGCGGGAGAGGGCGAGAACGGAGGTGGGAAGATCGAGGGTGACGCACTTAGTGGGGAAAAAACAGGCGGTTATTAATGCGGAGTGTTGTTAGGGAGCGGCGCATTCCCCGATCTGGGAAGAGGGACAGAGGTTGCGAGGGATGACTAATTTTGAGGAGCAATTACGATTTGCGCTGTCGCTGGAGTGGAAGTGTTTCCCTGAAGCAGTCAGGGAGAAAGGGAGCGGAGCGTGGGACACGCCTTACATCGCGGACGATGGCAAGAACGTCCGCCGAAGAGGGGAGGGAGAGTAGAGGGGATAAGGTGTGCAGTCGGCGCGCCACAGCGGGGTGAATCCTCAGTGGAAGATACCCTGTAAAGTTGCCGTGGCGGAGACACGTTTCAGTGTGGGAAATTTGGTTAATAGGAAGTATATGGGTTGGCTATTGACGGTGCTTGAATTTAGAACGTGAGGCATTTTGTACTGGTAACTTTCTGAGCCTATGTGACGCGCAGGTTCTATCATGTATTTATTTTGGATGGGGATGAATGGAATGAAGATGACGAGTTGCGTCAACATGGAAATTATTTGGGAGATCAATATTTTGATAGTGTTCTGAGAACATTGGACAGATATCTTCCTCTCATGCCTTAGATGGAGTAAATGTTCTATGCCCGCGGGTCGAGTGGGCGTATGGGCAAAATCAGTAAACAGACGGAAACTCTAGTAGAACAGGCAGACATTGTTGCTTGTTGGTGGGCTTTATGTTCACGGATGTTTTGTAACCACGTGAACAAGTGGTGCCATTAAGCAAAAAGGATAAGATCGTCTAATTTATAAGTAAAAATGCTTATCTATTTAACTAAATGAATACGCAAAGTTTTACATACATGTAGATCCCGTTTACTTATTCAAATATTAAAATGGAGGGATAAAAATTTGTGGAGGGATTCATCATCGCAAAAATAACCGGCGTGAAATTGTTTCATTCATTGTTCATTGTTGCATTCATGACTTTGAGGTCTTTCTTATTGGTGAGATAGGTACTGAAAAAACTAATACTAATGCTTCAGGAGGAAAACTTTTTTTGATTCATTACGCTTGCCTCAAAACAAGCAGATCCTACATGCTTGATGTGTGATATAATCTAGTGGTAGCTTATGCATTTTTAATTATTTATTTTAGTTTATAAAATAGGGATCTCACAAGTATGGATAAACAAAGCGTCGAGATAATCACATTTTTATTCCAGAATCCAAATATTTCACCTCCGAATTTTGCAATACACAAGATAAGTCAAAACAAACTTTGAATATTCAACAAACGTCCGATTGTTGTTCCTCCCAATTATTTTTTCCCACGGTATTGCAGCTCAGGTACCGTGCAGGGGCACTCACTCCGGAATTGATATCCGCTTCCGAGTAAGTGAGATGAGATCGGAATTGCACAAAACAAGGAGTACGTGGCGGAGGGGGAGCGGGGAGAGGGGGGACGGGAGCATTTTACGGTTGGGAGCAAGGGGACGGAGGATGGGAGGAGGAGAGGGTTGGGATTAGAAACGAGGCGCTGAAACATTTAGAAGAAAGAGCTGGGACGGATTGACGCCCTCTCCCGGGCGGAATGTGCGGCGGGTGGGGATGGAAAAGGAAGGGGGGGAGGAAGGGAGAGTGTGGGAGGAAGGGAAGGAAGAAGGGTTCGGAGGGCGGGGGAGATGAGAAATGCAGGCCTGACGGGAACTGCGTAAATCGGGACGAGGAGGAGGGGATATAGGGGGAAGAGAGGGAGGGAGGGAGGAAGAGTGGAAAAGGGGAGGAAGGAAAGGAGCTTCTACGTCTGTTGTTTCGAGTCGGGCGGGTGAGATTTCGGATGGTAGCGGTTGATGGTGATCGGTGGGTGTGACTGAGTATTCGTGCGCGTGCACCCCTGTGTTTGTAAGTGATTTGGGGGACTGACATCCGCGGGTTCGTAAATAAACTAAGCCGGTTTGAAGGAAACGGCTACCAGGATCGTTGTTGTCGGCCGCCGCGCCGGAGGAGAGGTCGAGTTGGGGTGGAATGGGGAGAGAACGATAGGGATTTACACGGACAGGGACCTCGGACGAGGGGAAAGGGATAGAGGAGGAAAGCTTCGGTTGGTATTACCTCTACAGGGAGAGTTCAAGGGAGTGGTGAGTGTTCAACAGAAAAGCCAAAACAAACAAAAATGTCCCACGAAAACCCTCCACTTTGCAAGTGTTTAAAGGGTAAATTGTCTTCAAGGATTTCACTGAGTCAATGTTTTCTACTTTTCTTTTCGGATATTCCATTTCCACATCTTGAATTTGCCTGCATTCACATCTGCGTTTCATTCCTACTCAGTGCTGTAAGTACCTGATATCTCGGGAGGAAAAAAATTATCTGAAAACACCTGATGTTTGTCTTCGTGAGGACGTACAGTTTAAAATTATTGCTATAATACATAAAAATAATGCGTGTTAGTAAAAGATTTTGGACGAAATAATTTTAATACTAATATATATTTCAATATGGAAGCACTTCTTCTCCCGTTCTAGTGAATTTACTTGAAACACCGATAGAAATGATGGGCAGATCAAGCCACTCGCACGTAATAAGAGAAGAATACCCATTCCTGTTTAAACTCTCTTTTTTTATCCATCCCGGGATCATAACAAAATCAAGGTTAAACACTCGAACACATTTTTATTTAAAAACCTTATAATGACCAGACATCCGTATTGCGAGGGCATCATACTCATCTGAATATTTGTAATAAAGGATGGTGTCCTAACTCCCTCCGCTACTCTGGTGCCTAGTAGGGTACGAGTATAACTTTGCCGTAGTTTATGCTCACATTATGACCTGTAAACAGACGCGGACCGTTTCCCTTTCATTCTCGCAAACCACCAAGCACGTAAATACAATTCGGATGGGGTGGAGATGCCGGATGGGGGAGGGAATAGGAGGGACGTTTCCATGGTTTCCGGATGGGGTTTTAGAGTGGGGTGCGTTGAGGCGGCAGGTGGCGATGCCCGAGTGAAGTGAAGGGGAAGGCTGTGCGGGGGCCAGGGCCCGCAATAACTCAGGGGCACCTTGGGCCCGCGAGGGGTCGCCCACGAGAAACGGCCTCACCACGCAAAGTGCGGGCAGGGGAGAGGAGGAAGAAGGGGAGGGAGTTGGGAGGGCGACGAACGGATTCATCCAATGAGGCGGTCAGGTCGTATTACATCAAGATCGAGCAAAAAATAATAGCATTGGTGGAATAATAACAGAATAACGAATCGAAAAAAAACAACTGGACGCTTAAGTGAAAGGAATCTTACTGAAGAAATATCTGCTTGTGGAAACTTAATGGAGGACCTGGTTCACTGGCAACACGTGGCTTAACCTTGATAAGTTTCACTAGCTGTAAACATTCATAGATCTCACACCAAAAAATTGGATAAGGTGTAGAATGAATTAAAATTCATGATAAAAGTTCATGAAAATGATAAATGGTTAGATGACATCCAAAATCCACCGTTCCAACTAACGGAGATAAAGAGTTTCAAATTTATTGCCACTTTTGCACTTTGGTATTACCTATAACATTATTTAAAAATAAGGGTAATGCATAAGAAGAAATACTGACTCCAATAAACTTCTGAAATAGAAACGATTTTTAGTAGTTCTTCCAGAGCGAGCCGGCATTGTGATATATATATGGTAATTAATACTGGAGGGATGCATGCGGCTATTTTAAAAATCGCCACTAAAGCATTAGTTTAGCTTTAATCCTATTAGCAAATACGACTGCATAAACAATTCCATGACCGCCTTCTACCTTCTGTATGCAACAGAATGAAAACTTGGATAACCCGCAAAGGGTATTACATATTTAAATTAAATAACTGTTTATCATTAAATTTTAACGTGTTTGTACATAAAGAAACACTGACTTGAATTTTTAATTTTATCCTTCTTGTAAGGATGTGAAAACTCAGATCGTTTTTCGCATTAAGAATATGTAGGCTGGTCGGTGGGTGGTAAGATTGTACAGAAATCCTTAGTCAGGATCATAATACACCATAGGGTGGCGAAGAGTCCACGGTTCAATGTCACACCCTGAAGGGTGTAGTTGCTTCCTTTCCACGCGGTGTCGATGGAGGAGTTGGAAAAACACTGAAATCCCCCGAAATCGGGATACAAACCTGGACTCTCAGCTTGGAAAGTAGTCGGATTGGCGCATTATGAGCATTCGTATGTACTTTCAATGCAAACCACCCTTGCGAAATATAACGGACAAGAGGCGAATAATTAGATGACGGAGGACGACGCTGAGTGTGATTCTGAATAATAAGGATAGATGCGAGTTTGAGAACTTGAATCGAATCTTGAGATAATTAGCATAGTGAGAAATTTATAATGTTAATCTAATTTTTATCACATTCGTTTTCGTTGTGAATATTTCATTTTCCGGTCCTATTTTTTCCAGTCAAGTTTTCTCTGAAAGGATGGAGGACGGAGGCTCAAAGGAAAGCCCAAAATGGTATTATGCATTAACCTAGTTACGTATAAAGAAGGAGAGGGAAGAGGATTGTGTAGCGTGAATATATATACAAATATATAATAATATGTATGTATGTGTGTGTACGTGCATATATATATTCATATACATAATATATACATTATATATTCACACACTTGTACATAAACGTGCCAAATGAAGAGTGGGAAATGGAGGAGGGATTTAGGACTCTTACGGGAGACGGGAACCATGTGAAGGTCGCACGAGTTTTCCGACTGCACGCATAAGGTTTCGATTCCCCCTAGTCCTGGTAATTTCCATATTTCGTCAGACCCAGCACCCGGGGCCGGCTGGAATGATAGCAGGGAAACGCCGCGACGGAGATCGGGGGCACTCGGTGGATTAACAGCGACTGACGTCAACTGAATGCAACAGTTTGACGACAATAGATTCAAGAACACACCGAGGGGCACAAAATAATGTTGGTCGAAGCCGAAGGTTTGTCCGAATCAGTCGGCCGGGTAACAACACACAGCAAGAATCCTAGTCGCAATTTAGCTTCAAGAAAGAATTCTGACCTATAATCTCTTGAAAATGCGATAGAATGTATTTAAATTGATTCATTTTAAATGTTTGAAAAGTATAATCATCGTTTTCCATCGGGTGATTTATTCGAGTGGAATGGCCAAGCTAAGGAATCCAGGGTGAAAATGCTTTGCGTAGGGTCATATATCTATAACAATGTAAAATTTTAAAACTAAATTAATATGTTATAAATTGCACTAGATTAAGACATTGGTAGATTCTGAGCACTCGAATACATCTACTTTAAGACAAGCATTCAATGATTTAGTCAAACACGTAACTTTATCCATGAGGTATTTAGGCATGCATGTGTGTATGTGAACGAGTGTTTTGTATCATCTAATTCGTATGTAAATGTACGTAAAAACCAATAGTTGTACATGCTGCCATACACCCATTCAGCATATAAAGGGGTATAGTGTAGATGTAGATTTTAAAATGCTGTGCATGGTGAACAATGTTGATAGGGAGAAGAAAAACTTTAGTTAAGGACGATTATCAAATTTGAAGTTTTGTCAAGAAATATCCAGACTCAATTTCCACGACATGTACCACATGTCCTTTTTCTCGTTTTATGACGTGAATGTCGTACCACGTACTGGTGCGTCCATAATTGAAGTTGGCGTACGTATTACTCAAGACTTCCATTGATAAAACTAATTAAAAATACCAATCTAAGGAAACGTACCTTCTTAAATTGACACGAAAAACTAATGCTCTCCAGATGCCGATCATGCATTACTCGTATTTAAACCGTACGGAAAAAGGATACGAATATAGCCAATCTTCTAAAATCAAAACGTAAACAGCTAAAATTGTCGCGACTACAGTCAGAGGCATAAAATACAAACTATCAATGTTTACTAGTGCTCAATTGAGTAGAGCTCATTTATTTTGACCATAGTATCTCAATTACAAACATTATTGTACGATGAATCGAAACAATTAGAAATTGATAATTAGGTTATAAAAACACACACTTCAACGCACAATTCGCATTCGCTCAAATTTAATGGTTTGCGTCATAATTTACTCATTCATGAAATTTACAAATAAATATATGTAGTGGAATATTATGTAGAATATGTAAGTTTTTCACTAAAATTGAAATTACGATGGAATGCTCGCGTGGAGGAACGAAAATAGATCAGTGCAGAACGTCTCCACAACTCCATCTCCGCAGTCCCATTCCATCCTTTATGATTAACTTGCTATCGGACCATTTTAAACGGAATGTTTCTAAAATATTTATGTAAAATGTTACACATTAATATTTTCATTATTCGTGAAAATAGACTTATTTGTTGCTTTCCTTTGATATAAGTGACAGGAATTGGTCGCCTCCCAATGTTTTTTCCTTATCTAAACCACAATACTTGTACAGTATTTGAGAGAGGAAACTAAAATACCGTTATCCATCCCCAAACAAGGACCAAGAAGTTTTTCATTTTTATGAAAATTTCTGTTTGCTTTTCATTAATTTCAATAATACACATTTGTTTTTAGCGGAAATTATCTCTCCATTGTGCTACTGATAAACTCAGGAATTGAGCAATTTGCTTCTGTTTTATTCTTACTTTGCTTTGAGTGTGTACAATAATAATTCTCTCCAGCAGCGAAATGTGAGTGCAACATATTTCTTCTATCTCTATAAGCCAGCGGTGGAGTTTTTGATCTCTCTTGAGGTAATATATTTTTCTGCAGTACAACGAGTTGAATTAAACCAAACAAAGTAGAGATTAAAGGAGTTTACAAAAATAAAACAAATTATTTTTTAGTCGATCGAGACGGCCTTCAACGATATGAACTCTTCGAGATTGACACGTACTTTATGCACCACCACACAAATAATTACTTACCGTGCAAAAAACTTGAACGAGGGTGTTTATTTTATTTTTTTATTAAGTTATACTGTTTACTTTCGATTATTTCCCATGAGGAATGGTTAGTTTTCCAGGAGGGCATTATGCAATAGAATCCCTAATACCCGGGGTCATCAGACGCCTGGGTCTTCCCGGACACTACCTTTTTATGAGCTTCGGACAAGGCTCTAATTTTGCCCCGATTTTTCATTCGGTGACAAACATGCAGGCTCATATATGATTACGCATACGTATACATAACTATAATTACAAAACGAACTCTTTCTTGAGCAAAATTTCCTCCTTTTGCCCAACATTGGCATTACATTTTCAGTAAAATTTTACCCAAATGTTTTGGGTACCTTAAAAAGTCAGATGTGGTGAACGAAATCACGTAATCATCTTTTACGCCGTGTGTCTGTTTGCACGCATGTATACATTTGTTGGTGCGCACAGCTGTACATGTACCTGTGTGTATTTGTTGTAAGCGTCAAACAAAATAACCAAATAATTGAGTTAAGGCTTACTTAGTCATTTGGGACATATCACCTGTGGCCTTCCGTGTGCCTCAGCTACGATAAAATGATCTCGGAAAATTCACATCAGGAGGTAGAGTGGTTGAAAGTGAGTTACCTGTAGCTGATCGTGGCTGAATTAACTTTTAAATATGCGCTAACGCAGGTTCTTAGTCTTTGGTCAAATGCTATTGGAGACGACATGGAGAGAGGCCAGTGCATCGCCGACCCCTGCGTGTCTATGGGACATTACGTGAAGTATGTGTGCTGTACAAAGAAAGAAGAATACCACTATTTTGACCCATTTAAATATTCCGTAAACAGCGTACTTGTGGTCTTTTTTTCTTGACCTCCCGTGTTCGCGTGCGCGTTTGAAAAAGGTATTTGGAAGATAGAGGTCGGTTAATGGACCCTTAGCGTTCCAAAGAGAAAACCACGATTGTGTCAGTTAATAAGCCAGCCAGTCAGGG
Source organism: Hetaerina titia (assembly GCA_037158775.1). Lineage (NCBI taxonomy): Eukaryota > Metazoa > Arthropoda > Insecta > Odonata > Calopterygidae > Hetaerina > Hetaerina titia. Next base: position 95,811,296 of record CM073769.1, on the reverse strand, counting down.
CGGGATCTTTGCATTCTGAAATTATTCCATTGATTACACAGACAGTGGCGAGAAATTTTATGCTCAGTTTTAAAAGTTAAATTAATCAATAGAATTCAGCTAAATATTGAGTGAGATCCTAAAAATAACTACCGTGGAAACCACGCGAGAATTTACATACCTGAGCGTTGGCATTATAGGGAAGGAAGGCACTAAATTGATAGGGTACATTATTAAGGAACCTTTATATTTTCCTGACGACTTAACTCACTAAAAGGTCTGTTTCAAAAATAAATCAGAATGATTTTTTTTCCCGTCGAAGAGGATTGTTGGAGTGGGGCAGTTTGTGGCGAAAAAGGTGGTCGAGGTCTTCGGAAAGCAATGCGACTCGCGTCAGTTGTTCGCGGGTGGTTACAGTTTGCGGATCGCTGGTAGACTGGATTCCTGTTAGAGTCTCGTTACCGAATCACGATGTCACGTTCCATGGAGCAACGACATACAATAAAATTTTGTCTTAAGCTCGGAAACTCGGATTCGGGAGATGAAGCAAGGTCCAAAGGAATGAATTTTTGCTAGCACAAGATGTCCCGGTAGGGTAGAGAGGAGATAGATGACGAGTAACCTGGACGTACGTCAACGACAGTGAGATGAAAATGTGGTAAAAATGAGAGATCCGATCGACGCACGAGTGTCTAACTGTTAGCAGGAGAGTGCAATATTCCGAAAACCACAGTGTATCGTATTCTTACTGAAGATTAAGCCATGAGAAAGGTATGTGCTAAGATGGTTCCCAAGGTGCTGTCGGATAATCAGAACTCGTGACCGAGCACCTGGCCAAGCAAAAGGTGGCGACGCTGCCTCAGCCGCCCTACAGCCCCGACAGAGCACCGTCGGCTTTCTTTTTGTTTCCAAGAATAAAAAGGAGCTTGAAAGACAACCATTTTGGAACGCTGGATAACGTCAGAGAGGCCGTGACGAGGTGCTTGGACGAGGTTCCCTTCGACGCTTTTCAGAAAGCGTGTCGCGACTAGCAGAGGTGCTGGCATCGTTGTCAATACACAAAGATGCCATTTTAAAGAATTTTAGTAATTAACATTTTGATCTGCAATAATTTTCCACCGTATTTATTCGACATATTTTTTTGGACAGACACTGTAAGTGATGCTAAAGTTAAACAAGACATTGGTAAGAAAAAGACAAATAACTACTAATTTTAGTTTGCACAAGAGTCACCTTTCAACGCGTATTTCCTCGCATCTACTACACACCATTATAAGAAGGGAAGTTAACATTCTTTCTGCAATACTTTTTGCAATTAGATATCTGTTGGAGACTGTACCATGTACACGCAATTAGGTCTCACAGAATAAAAACGAAAGAATGGACGCCATCGAACAAACACGCTGGTTGGGGTAGGGATTCACCTCACGGGGGTCCCGGGTTCGCGCATCGACGGTGGCGGATACTACCAGTTACATATCCATCCCTATTTGCATGACGTGAGCTCGTACCTGATATGAATACGACGTCGTGTAGCTCTTTTACACACAAGGAAGACTAAATTATGTATGGTTTTTGGTTTTTGTGCACCGTATTTCAAGGGGATATTTCTCCGATTACAAATTATTTTCGTGAGACAAACTCAATTCCGGTTAATTAAGAGTCTACTGTACTGTACAAATGGGTTCCCAATTTCCCTACGGGAAGTTCTAATGTTGACACGGGACAAACCGTGTATTTGTCCCGCGCATTGTGTGACGTCCGGCATTCCTTCGTGCACGCGCAACGGTTGGTGGGATTGATGACTGATTCGAAGGCTCGAATTTTCAGGTTTATTTCAGTTATCGCCACGGCGTTTATCATCACGGTTAAACAATGGCCTCTCCGATTTCCTTTTGCATCTAAGATGAGCATCACACAGCGATCTTTATATTTCGTAGTCGGAGATATACTATAAACATAGACATATACATGTACTAAATGTCAAAATCTCCATCGGAGACTTTCAGCACAGCAGTTTTTCCGCATTGAACTATCTACGAAGGACTTGAAGTATTAAAAATTGACCAAGCTAATTTATGCATGCAGGAACTGGTCGGCCATGATTATGGCAAGTGACGACTACATTGAGCGAGCACGCTAACTTGGTTCGGTTAGAGAAGCACGGTTGATGAAGTCGCAAATAGCTTGCAAATTAGTCATGGTTCTGTCACCAAAATTGTCCAAAATGGAATTTGCTTTCATCAAGTTTGTGCGAGATAGGTCACAAAACAACTTGAAATTGCTTTGTGGATAATCATTGACTCATTTTCATGCATGAAAGGCATCGATTAAAGTTGAATGTTGGTCGGTATCTGAAAACTGGTACTATTTCTGTGGCAAATTTGCGTAATACAGGTAAATCCGTATATGAAGTAAAACCTGCAAATTCATTGCTAACAAAATTATTATCTTGCTCCAATGCGTCCTGTCACGCAATCCCAAAAGCCATGTTATTATTTCTTTACTCCCTCTCATCTGCATACCCTCTCCCAATGTATATCTTTTAGAACACAATCTGATCTAAGTTGGGCATGCCAATGTTAGTAATACATTCATTGGACGAGAAATGAACGTTTGGATTGTAGAAAGGATTGACTCAGTTAAAAATATTTTGTAAGCAATAACCATCGTGAAAATACAATTGAGCTGATAAACAAAATTTGCTCTAACTCGATGAGAGAAACCACCTTTTATTATCAAACACATGTTTTTCCGATTGTTTGCAAATTTAAAAAACGAAAATATCAACTTTTTCCCTACAACGGTAGACCACAGCTTTTCTCGTTTGCAGGAGTATTCTTTAAAGAAACGAGTTATTTTTTTAATCTCAAGCTTCTTTTCACAAAATATATGTCGAAATGACTTTGGGATTAGGTAGTTTAGAGACAAACTTTCAAGGCAGCGTTAGTCAAACAGTTCCGATTTTTTTTCGCGGGTGAGAATAAATTTCGATCGTTTTTTCGCTGCACGAGTTGCACAGACTTATGAGTTAAATTAATGAGCATAGAATATTGTACTCGATAAGCATTAATTCCGCACCAAGTTACCGCCGAAATAAAATAAAAAAAAACACAATAGCTTCATACGCTGGTCGGTGAAAGAGGCGCCGAATAAACATTTGCCAACAGAAAGCGGAGGTAGCTAAGCGTTTGCCTCAGCGGATTTATGTGTGCACTCCACTCTTCCAAAGCTAACTACACGTGCCGCCATAAATGGCTGACAACCTCCTCAATAATTCAACAGCAACTACCTTTATGCCCTAAATGAGGATGACGTTTCCTGAAGGATATCGGAAATGATGTCACAATGCCTGGAGACTAACCCACAAACCGCTGAGGCGACGAGTACTACGCATTCGAAAATTTCGCCCGTTCAAACTAATAATTCGAGTGTACCAAATGGAGCGCAAGTATACATGGGGCTGTGCGATATATCGGCACCATAATTATTATCAATATCAATATGGATACTTTTAGGGAAAAAAGTATGGGTAAAGAATAAAGAGAGTTATCAACCTGGTTATGAACTCAGTATATTCACCCAACGCTAAGCTTACCGGCATGTGAAATCCACACATCAGTTTAGGGGGGCCAGTTCCTTTCTCTGTGACGCTGATGGTTTTCCAGTAAGATCTGGTAACCGGAAAATCACACAGCTGAGGTAAAGCTGATGATGCCCAAGAAATTGAAGCCGAATCCACCAGTCAGCAGTCCAACACTCCAACTCTGGGCTACAACGTCCCAATATGGTGGTAAAACATTGTTGAATGTAATACAGGGATGGCATCGTCACGTGAAAGAAGTTGTTCAGTGATTTATTTCAAACATTGAAGGGTTTACAAGATACTTTTCGTTACAAATGTAACAAATTCAGAGTTTTAGAATCACTCGCCTTGACCTGAGTGTAATAAAATAAATAAATAAAATAAATACAGTATGAAAATTTCGGAGTGTAATAGGACGACGCCTCGATAGCTTAACAAGATAAAGCACTCGGCCTGACATCGAGGGATCCGGGTTCGAAACTCGGTCAAGGTGAATGATTTTTACGCTCTGAAATTGTTGCATTATAATGAATATTAGCGGATGACTACGTCAAAAAGTTTCTTGGGTACTTTTATATTATATTATTATTAGGTAATCTACCGGTTAAGGTAGGTTTTTGGATGGACACAACTATCAAATAAACATTTTGTGACTCCCCACCTAGCAAACTAATCTATATCAGGTCCCTCTTCATCTCGGTGTACTTCTTTCCTCCCATCATCCCGTCCAACATCCCTATCCTGTTCCTACCCTTACCACGCTTGCCCAACATTCTCCCCTCTATTACCCTCTTCAACATTCCACTACCGCTCAATACGCCTTTCATCCATTTTTCCTGCCTCCATAGGATTTCTCTCAACAAACCCCTCTCCTCCCCCACCATCTCCAGTACTTCCTCATTTGTTTTCCTTTCGGTCCATTTCACCTTCTCCATTCTTCTCCACACCCACATTTCAAAAGCCTCCAATCTACGTCTATCCTCCTGCTTCAGCGACCACGTTTCCGCGCCGTACATAGCTACGCTCCATATCAGAGTTTTTACGAGTCTTGTCTTAACATCCCTACTCAACGTCCCCGTCATCAACTCCCTCCTCCTTGAGAAAGCCTCCTTGCCTAGCGCAATTCTTCTCCTTACGTCCCTACCACTTTGACCGTATTGGTCCAAAACACTTCCGAGATATGTAAACTGCTCTACCTGCTCTATTCTTTCCCCGCCTATTTTAATATTTAGCTTAGCCTTTTTCTTTCTGGAAAATCGCATAACCTTTGTTTTATTAATATTGATTCTCATCCCATATTTATCGCACTGAACCTCCAATTCACTCAACAATGCTTGCAACCCCTTGGCTGACTGAGCAACTAATGCTTGGTCATCAGCAAACCTAACCGATTTTACGAATTCCCCTCCGACTTTCATTCCTACCTCCATTTCTTCCCATGCCTCTTTAATCATTTCCTCTACATATACGTTGAACAGAACCGGTGACAATGGGCAACCCCGCCTTACACCTCTTCCTAACACTGCCCATCCGGACTCTCCGTTCCCCACTCGCACCTGAGCAGTCTGAGACATGTACAGGTTGCGGATCAGTCTCCTGTCCCTCCAATCCATTCCTATTTTCTGCAATACACGCATTAATTTTTCCCAATTCACTCTATCAAACGCTTTTTCGAAATCTACAAAACAGGCAAAAACGTCCTGATTGTATTCTATATTCCTCTCGACTAGTGATCTCATTACTGCAATGGCTTCACGCGTACCTCTTCCTTTCCTGAACCCAAACTGATCATCCCCTAAGTAATCATTTGCCTTACTCTCTATCCTTTTGTTGATGATCCTGAGAATAACTTTAGCTGCGTGGGATATCAAACTTATTGTTCTGTAATCCTCACATGACGAAGCCTTTGCCTTTTTTGGAATAGGAACTAACACCGATCTCAAAAAATCTTCCGGCCAGATTCCTTCCTCATAGATACTACGAATCAGTCCATATATGGCCTTCTTCCCACCTTTCCCTAACCATTTCAACATTTCTACAGGAATATTGTCCACCCCCACAGCCTTATTTGCTTTCATCTCCTTTAATGCCCTTTCTATTTCATCGTCGAGTATGCCTGGACCTAAGCTATCTTCTTCTACGTCATGTTCCTTTTCTATGTCTAACCTTGTCGGCCTAAGTTCTTTACCATACAGTGTTTCTATATATTCCTTCCATCTCTCTATATATAAATGTAAATATATATATATATATATATATATATATATATATATATATATATATATATATGGAAAGGGGATAGGAAAACACATAAAAGACGAACACATGAAAGGTGGGGAAGGCGGATTTGAGCAGATCACAAACGCAAAAATATTTCCTTATCCGGGATTTGAACACCGGATGCTCCACCAGTTAAGCTAATAAGGAAACCTGATTTACATTGAGATCTGTGATATTTTAAAGCGCCTTTAAAGGTCCTCCGACTGCGACCGTTATGCAGCTGTTTCACCCACCAAAGGAGAAATAGACAATACACAAGGAGAAAGGAAAGTAAGTCAGAAAGCATACAGCATCATAGAGGATAGGAACAGAACGGTACATTTCGTGGCACGCATGACCAGAAAAAGAGACGAGCCATATAGGCCAAATACACATTCAAACACGAAATCCCGCCAAATGGCGAACAAATATTATTTCACACATAGAAATAGAAAAAAGGAAAGGGGATATGAAAACACACAAAATTCTATGTGTGAAGTAATATTTGTTCGCCTTCTGGCGGGATTTCGTGTTTGAATGTGTGTGTGTGTGTATATGTTTATATATATATATATATATATATATATATATATATATATATATATATATATATATATATATATATATACATGTATATATATATATATACGAGTTCTGTTCCTAATTCCTCTTGAGAAAGGTGGTTGGACCACCGAAAATTCGAGAACCAGTGAGTCCCTCTTTTGTGTGTTTTGGTTTCTGTTTGTTATGACTATCAGTGAATTTACATTACACGTTTGTGGGTTTTCCAAAAAAGTGTATATATATATATACATGTATATATATATATACATGTATATATATATAAACACAAATCTTTTTTACATTTAGTGAAAAATTGATACAAACGACACCTCGGAAGAGTCATCTTTCTGTAAACTGAGAGTATTTGCTAAGGGCAATCTTCACTAATAATGAGTGCTAAGACAAAATGACTTTTGTTTTATCACTATGGGCGATACGATTACTTTCATCCTACGAGAACAGTTTATCGTCCAACTCTTCAATGAAATTTTCACAGGTAATTAGGGATTTTAGATAATACGGCGATGCCGTTAAAGTAAAAACGTTGCTTTATCAGAGTCACATCGGTAAAATTCTTATAGAAATCAATAGTTCAACCATGAACTTACAGGCCAGTATGTAGCCCATCTAACGTGCTTCTTCTCCTTTATTTTTTCCTTCTCTTTTATCTAACAATTTTTTTAACGAGGCCGTAAAATTGTAAACAACATTTATGGACTGAAAAATAAATGACGGGAAAGACGAGAAATGAGGTTGGTCAAAAAAAATATAAGTTCACATTTCGCGTTAAAGAACTGTTTACTCGTTCACGCGTCAACGATTTCGAAGTCAAAATTTTCTTTCAGAAAAAAAAATTCCCAGGGATATTAAAATCAGACGTATAAATAAAATCGTGAAACGTTATACAAAAGGACAAAATTTTTCCCTTAATGGGTTTTTATTCGACAAAGGGTACGTTTGAAATAAATTAAATTTCGTGGAAAAATACTGAGTTCCCCATTAATTGAGGCTAAAATGGATTTCCACAGAGCCCAATCATGACGTACTCTCCAGTGAAATTTCTCTTTGATGGTGGTAATCGAATGCAGAAGGGACAGGTTTGAATCCGTTTGCGAAAATGTCTCCAGCCGACTCTCCAGCATCACTCAGTATCACCCTCGCCTCCCAGATCCGATCTCATTCAAGTACCTAGAGATTGAACTTTCTTATTTTCCCCCAAACTTCCCTTTGAAGTCCATCCGATTGACTTAAATTTCTCTCGTAATCTTCTTTTAAAACTTTCGAATGAACTATACGTAAATTCTGTGTGCTTGTATGCACAGTGCCCCTTTGAGTGGATGGCATCTCGCAATATGGTATCAAGAATTGGATTGATGAAATATCAAGAACTGACAGAGGAAAAATTCACCACGGAAAATATCGATCAATCGGAATCGATCGAAAAATATCGATCGATTTCACGGAAAATATCGATCGCTACTGAGCCTTTTGCCGAAAAGTCGCTGACCCAACGACGCTTAAAAGTGAAGATTACTAGTTTCGACAAAGACCGATCCGAAATCATAAGTGAGAAAGATGTCAAAATTTTGGAAAAACTTAAAACATTCAATTTTATTATACATAATCAAAGTTGACAAAGTTACCAAAAGTATTGTCTTACTATTGGGTACCCCAAATTGTTGGAGGATCAGGCGTTAAAAATATTTTCACGTGGGACAGAAAGCACTAATAAAAGTTTTAAAATTGACTATAATCGTTACAAGAGTCGTTGATACGGAACGTGATATTCACGTTCCGTAACTGCCACCAAACAACATATGTTTTTTCCCGGAATTCTATTTAAAAAAGAAAAGCTCGCTTTTTGACAAGACATTCTTCGAGAAAACAAAAGAACAAAAGTAGCCACTTTATCTGTACATTTTCGTTTGAGAGATCTTAGATTACTGCCTTGGAATTCACAGTTTTTGTTTTCATAAGTTTTATCCTTAGATATGAAGTCAGAAGTTTTCAGAAGTTTTATCCTTAGAACAAATTACTTTTAAGATGCAGAATTTTATGGCGGATTCAAATATTAAAATTACCGTCAAGTGTTTGAGCTACTCTCGTAGCTAGATTATGATTGGATATGTGATTTTTTTCAGTAGAATCTAACACTTAAACTCTCTATTAAACATTCCTGTCTGTAATTCAGTTATTTGTACACATTCACCTTATTTTAATACCGCAATCAAATGAAAAAAATATTTTTCTATTTATTTTACTTATTTAACGACTTTGGTGAGGCAAAATTGAGACTTTAAGTCCCTTTTTCCACCTAACCCCTAAAAATTACAATAAGGGAAAACACCCATTCCCTAGGTGGAACAGTCCACCTAGGCGGGAAAGTAACAAGTGACTTTTGGGTTGGCAGGTTTAGATTTTAGATTTAGATTAGACTTACAATTGTTACTAATTACCACAATTATGAAGTATGGCTGAAAATTCAGTAAAAATTACTCAATGATATAGAGGCATTTTTATAAAAACAAGCAATATAGGAAGAGCCTAGGACAAGTTGAATAAATGAATGAAGAACTTCCATAATCTTACTATTTATATAACAATGACTAGTAATGTATACTAGTGACATCATTTGGGCTGATTACCCACGAAGCTATAACTGGTTTGAGATATTTTCATATCGCATTCCATATTCCCCAAGTGACGGAGGAATCTGAGGAGTTTGCTCTCTTCCATTTTTGTCAAATGGCGGTCTCATTAAATATGGGATACAAAATGAAAAAAATGCTATAATAACGTCAAAATATTGCATTAAAATCCGCATAAAAATGTCATGCCACCAAAAAAAAATCCAGTTGAAATAATATTGGCGTCATTAATATCCTTACCAAAGTGATTAATTTAATCCTGCCGTATTTTCGATTAATTTAATCCAAAAGTATATAGTATGTATAACTTTGTGTGTAGTACTTAGGTTTAACACATAGTTACATATTTAATGGATATTAGTTTTGCTCAATTTAATAAATTTCACCCATCCGTTTCCCTAACAGATTCAAAGACATTTTTGTTGGTATCAGTAGAAACTTAACGAAAATTAAATAGGTCACTAATTCAGAAAATTCAATGCTTTCAATTAAAATTAAACTTTGTCAAAATCAGTTTTCAGTATTAGAGACAAAATTCACATCCAGCTATGTAATATATTTCTGAACCGTGATAAAATACAAAACTTTATTATGTCAATATAATTTTTAAACATCATTATATTAATTTAATTAACCAATCAGTCAACTATATAAAATATGTGAAAGGCTCCTAATAATTATAAATACCAAATGTAGGTATTTTGATTTACGCTCGAACTAAGAGACACAGGTAATAATAGTATCCACTTATTTGTCAACTCGGATTTAGAATTAGTGATGATTTTCCGTGTGAGGATTTCAAACCGGAGATACATGATCAAACATAAAAGCTCTAAAATGCCGCGCGGCACTTTACAACCAATTTCTCATGTGAACAAAAGTGAGCAGCATGGTACACGAGCCGAAATATCAGCGACCCGAGAGACACGACAAAATTTATCCCAGATTAGAAAAAGCTAATCCTCATAAATAAAGCCGTTTAGTCGTTATTCTCCCCCATAAAGGTCAAAGGGACTGATTTTTTACCTAATACTTTTAGAGAGATGCAACGAAAGAATGGGAGTTTTCCCTCGCGACGTTGCCGCTACGCACCCCGTGCATTCCTTTGAACTCTTTCAATACGGCTCCGTCACAATTCCCTCCAACTATCTCTAACGTACACACTCACACATATCCCCCTCACGTACATTGGACTCCCACATCCCGTGCCAAGTAAAAATTTTCCTTTATGCATCGTAATACTTTATCGCAGACTAACGTAAAGTGCCGGAAACGGGAAAGCTACGCAGGATTCCCGGAATATTCAATAGGATTCCATTTCTTAGGGCGGGAGAATAAAGCGGAGGCGGGGGAGACTTGGTTGGTGCCTTTGTTTGCCATCACTTGAACTCGTCTTTCCGGCAGTGCCTCAACTCGCCGCCGACCTCTGACCTCCTGCCGCCTCTGAAAACTCCTGCCTCCAGTTCTCTCCCGTCAGTCCGTTGCCCGCGCCCGACCGGGGTGGCCTTCGTCCTTTAACCTCCTGCATTCTCGTGGACTAGCCACATAGCTCCATCGCGTGCCATGTCGTTAAACATAAACCAGGAATATGTACATATACATCTACATAAATACCCTGCGAGCCACCAAAAAAGGTGTGTGGCAGGGGGTAATAGGGAGCAGGGGGTATGCAATATGTCATCAAGTGATGAGGATGTCCTGTTTTCTTTATTTTCGGTGGCACCATTTTCCACTTTTAATTTGAACAACTCGAGAAAGGATGGGCACACACCAACGCAATATCTGCTGATGTAAATCCTCCTCTGCCCGACTTACAATTGATTCGCCCCCCTGCTTCTTCGGTTTGAAAATCCCATCTTTTTATCGCTGATATTTGATAAAATTTAAAAAAAAATGTTTCTCTCGTCGTATGTTTACAGAGATTTTTTGCATTAAGAAGTAGGTTCAAGATACGACTGTATTCACTTCGATTTAACATTTTTCATGAGCTCAACGACCTCACATGAACTCCTAATTAGTCAAGGTAGTTCATTTCATAAATTGATAGTAGTCAATCTTTTTCATCTAATGAATGAGGAGAGAGAATGACAGAGAACATGGAACGGACTTGAATAGCTTGATTTTTACCGGAAGCTTGGAAATCCTCTGATTAAAAGCTTACTGCAAGAAAAGTACGTACTACCTACGCTCAATAGAGCCCCTTACCCGCCCTCTTGATCATTGACGGACGTTTCAAGCCATGGAATCATTTCAATCACTTAATTAGATCCTTCGAAAAATTCGTACGTATTCCCACAATCAATTCTCGTGGGATCGCTTCGTGTCGCTATACCCCCGAATTAGAGTAAAAATTAACGTTAAAAAAATGAAAATCAGATGTAAAAATGTATGATTTCCATCGTTCCCCCTCCTTTCAGCTAATAAATCGAGTGACGATAGAATTTCACCGAAACGAATCGGAATTCTTACGGATTGTAAGTATCAATTTCAAATAGCGTAAATCTTATGAAAATAAACAATTTTGGATTGAAATGAATCCTTCGAGCTCATGAAGTAAGTACCGCTGAAGAATATCCTCCGCCAGGATACACGCCTGTTGGCGAAGAAGAATAGCGCACTAGTCACACTGCTCTAAAAAGATGTAATTTTAATGGCAACTATATGTTTCACTTTAACAAGTGAAAACCGTTCACATGTAAAATGAAATGTTGACTAATATCAATTTCCCCAGCCCTTGTGCATTGCTTTTACTCGGGGTGTGTGCTGTATCAATGGAAATTTTTATTGCTTCACGTTGTCATTACTTAAAATATTCAATAGTACAGTAGTTCATGAACTTGCTTTTATTTAATTTAAAGGTACGAACACAGTTGGCTATAATTTTTTACCACGTAAGTCTTTACATATACTGGGTATACATTTCGAGATGTATTTCTCTCGTCATCCATGGCCTGCGTGTCGGTTTACGACTTGTCTACTCTTAAAACTACTAATAGTCTTAAATGAGTGAGTAGAGAATAAGATTAAAACATTATAAATAATTTTTAGAGAAAAACAGACTTGCAAAGCCATATGATATTCAAACTATTGTTTTGCACAACTATTATTTCGTCGCGCAGCAATATCAATAGGAGTGAACAATTTATTAGGTTTTAAAAAAATGTTAGCTATTTTGAATTGCACGAATGACAGCACTTAGTTTAGCATGTTTCATTAGACTCGTCGCAAGAGTTTTTCCCTCAGGTTATGGTAGAGGATAAACATGTTATCGATGGAGATCAATACGCTAGTAACTGGATCAATACTCTGGGACTCAGACAGTGGTCCTTAGGAGAAGCCTTACTATTTTTCCAACACTAGAATGTTTCGGCCATAAAACTTTATTGCGGGAATTCCGAATAAAACTTCGTTTCAGAGCCTCAATATTTCCAAGTCCTCTCTCTCTGAATGGTTTTGAAAGGAATTTGGAGCCTTGTCTGAAATATTGTGAAAACTGAGTTAGGAGGAAGCAGAAATGACAGAAAACGAGAAGAAATTACAATGAACTTCCAAAGAAGTGGTATTATTTACTGCTGTCAAACCATGAAGGATTTCCACAGGGTAGGCAACATCAGTCTATTATAAAGTGGGAGTTGAAGAACAGAAAGTGCGAACGTGGCAATTGGGTTACTCTTGAATATTTTTTGGAACATCAGATTCACCAGTTAAGCGACTACGTCGAAAAAGATCTTGGAGATTTGAAATAAAAAAACCAAAGAACGGTCGGAACATAAAAATGTGGTGTTGGAATATATTGAACCAGGTACATCGAAGTATCCTTCCTCCAATTTATTCGCTTGATCTTCCGGGTCCCAATGCTCATCCCAACAGAAACCCTCCACCAAACTCTCCGAGAAATAACCCCTAATGGAGCCATTAACAAGTGACAAGCCCTGATGTACTCGTCGCCGGCAAAATCCAACGTCTGCGAGCTCATGGCCTCCGGACCCAGTTACCTATCTGAAAATGGGACCGAGATCCGTGCCCAATCTCGTCAACGGAACATCCTGCTGACTAGCCCCCAACGAAGACGAAGCGAAGGCAACCGAAGTCTGTAAGTCTGTTTGAAAACAGACAGACACATATTCTAAGGGTCTGATGAGGCGGACAGCAGTGTGCTTGTACCCTCGCGTGCAGTTGCAGCATCATCTGCGTGTCGATAAATTAATGAAAACCTTCCCTAAATTAATGATCATCAAGTTCGAATTGTTTCTGCCGGAAAAATTAGTTATGATACGTATTGCTGCGGTGGAGTAGGGTGTAACGACAATGACGTTCTCGTCAAGCGAGTCTTGAGGGAAATACCTATCAGAAATCTAAATAAACTATGCATACAGAACTTGTAAACACTCAGCTCCTCTTGTGTATCATGTTTTTGGAGTACATAGGTTTACTCATTGATGAAGTGGGCAGGTGTAGGCACTCAGTGAGTAGAGTGCTGTAGTTACCTGGAGGTACCTAGTGCTGGAGGGTCCAGATTCGATTTTGAAGACTGGCAACCCTCAACTTCATCCAAGCTATGCGATTTTTCGGGTACGAGTTCTTACTAGGTAACCATAGGCGACTCATGTGAAGGAATTGTCATGTATTGATATGTGAATTTCACATGGTAAACCGCGAGATCAAACTTCACCTAGCCTACCAATACTCGAACTTTAGTGATCGTCCTACAGGACACCAATTCTCCACCTTTTCTCTCTTCCTCTATCTCTCTGCCGATTCGCGTGCCGCGTGCGTGTTGAACTTCAGCACGTGCGTGCCCTCGCTTTTTCATCCCGGCTGGCTTCCATCCGCCGGCGGGGGCGGAAACAGAGGAGAGAGAGAGAGAGACTCCTAATCTCTATATTCCCCTCTACGTCCTTTTACATACATACTTGTATGCATTTTTTGTCCTCTCTCTCCACACCGAGCTCCATTCGTCCCTCCCAAAGCCGTCTTCCTACCCTTCCCCTCCCCACACCCACACCCACCACCTCACCTCCCTCAGCCGCGCAACCATCCGAATATCTCCCCATCCCACCCGCCACCCCCGCACTCTCTCTCCCTCTCTCTCTTCCATCCCCTACCGGAGTGAGCGCGGAGTCTTCCTGATTTCCCATTCTCTTTTCCGCATCTGACGGGAATATTTTATTCCCACACGCTCAAAAACCCACCCCCCGTCCCTCCCTCGGCCCCATTCCTATCTCGTGAATTATTCGCCATCGCATGGGACCCTTTATAAGCAGAGTGAGCATTTGGACTCCTTTTACGCGAGATCCTAGCGGGGAGGCGGAGCGAGCGCGTTATATGTCTTGTGTGGAGTTAAGTACGCGTGCTGCGAGGGGGAGGAGGGAAGGTGGGCGAAGAGGGGACTATGTGTCGCTGGGTTTTTTTTGTGGGGCAGGGGAGTGGGAGATGACGCGATTGTGGAGGGGGAGGAGGAGGAAGGACGAGGTCAAATTCTTTGCATTATCCTGCTCCCCGTGGCACATGGCCAAACTCGTTTTACCCCCTCTTCCACAGTGCTCCGAACCAAGTGCTCATGACACTGTCTTTGCTCGCTCCGAATGTGTCACACAGCAGATGATGACACTATCGTCGAAATTCGTCGTGTCGCACTGCGTTAGCATCGTGATTTCGTCTGGTCACGGCTAATTCGGCTCTTCCTGCAGCTGCAGTCATCCGAAGCCACTGTGCCGATCCTTGCTCAGCATCAGAATCAAAAATACACATGACATTCTTAAGTCTCTGTTTAACGTAATATTACCCCTTGACGAGGACTCATGATTTTCAGTCCACTCTTCTGAAATGACGGTAACGGTGCGTGTTATTTGGCGGAATTTGTATATTAGCGTTTTTAATACGGAATACAACAGAAAGCCATGTCGGCGTACTTGACGAATTCACCTGCGGGGGATGCAAAAGTTACTTCGCTGATTAGCATCGAAAATGCATAAATTTCACTGTGTAAAAATCGTTCCCCTTTGACCGCGACTTGAACTCGGATCCCTGGATTTCCGGTTGACTGCATTTACCAATGAAGCTAACGAGGCGTTCTCTTGCACTGTGATTTTCTGGGATGAACCGGCAATCGAGGAGTTCATGTTCGAATCCCAGGCAAGGCGAACGATTTCCGCACTACGAAATTTCTACATTTCGATTCACATCACCGGATGACTCCGTTTAGGTAACTGTCGTGGCATCTACTTCAGTTCATTGAATTCATCAAAAGAAAACACCTTTGCACTGAAATGTTGGATTTAACATCGTGGGATGTGTGGCGCGATCCGCACGACTACGAGTACTTGTGACGTAAAATGTATGGGAAATTCGGCGCACCATCATGATCCAAAAAAGAACCTAGAAATTCACAATGTAAGAGGAGGACTCAGTTGCGCGATTGACTATACGTTAAAGAAATTGGCTAGAACTGAGTTTTACAATGCGTTATTTCTGAATTTAGCAGGCTATTTCTTTCATTGAAAGTTTCGTAAGGGAGCATGGAAAATTCTGGTTTCACTCCATACATTATTACGTTTATCTTTAAAAAGCAAAGGAGGATTGAGCCACTGGGTTGTAGAGATATATTCCGGTGCCTCTACAATGGGGCAGTTTTCTTTAGCTAAATGACAAGTACGACTTTAAAATATTTCCAAAATACTCACAAATGGCATAAATCCATTGACTTTGTATGCCTTTAAAATCATTCATTTTTATTGGTACCTTGGAATTTAATTTTTCAAATTGTTGAGATTTATACTCGTACATCTTCATGACGTTGACAATTCACCTTTGCTAATGGGGCCAATTGCAGTGCCATATAGGGGAAATATTGCGCAGAAATTATAATGGTTCATTGTTCAACAGGTTTAATCGTGTTGAAACAATACTTAGCTAACAGGATTATTATAATTAAATTGCCGTTAAAAATATTTTTGTGCATAAAATGACCAATTTGCATTATTCCCTCTCGAAATTTAGCTGGACTAAATAAGTATAATCGAAAACCTTTGAAATTGTATAATTATAATTTAATAATTGCGTTTGAATAGGTATACTTTTAGTGATTATGCTATTCTTTAATGAAATAATAAAGGTTCACAATTTGCAATTTTCCAAGGAAGTTTACGCCGACACTTGGTGTAATCAAAATCATCTGATCATCTACATACGTTTGATCTTAATGAATTAGATTCATCCACCCAAATTGACAAAAAAAGATCCATTTTAACTCAGTACTACTTTATACGAGAGTTGACTCTTCTCTTTATTTATTCGGTACATACATTTTCAACAATCGGCGCGAGAAATATCGAAATAAATCATGCCTCATTCAGTTTCAACGCCATATTTCATTATACATTTTGGGTTGCTCAGACACATCTCGCGAGAGAGTTATCCTGGAATGTGTTCGTTTTTCCCCAAGAGAACGATGCTAGTGGTTGAAAGAAATGCCATGTCTCGGACCACAGACGAGTGGAAATGGAAAGACAACAACATGATTAGTAGAATGAGCGTGTGCTGTGGAAGCGTTACCCGGAAGTTATACGTGGAGAGCATGCGCTAGGCCATTACAAATGCCTCTCCGCCCTCTTACTGCGTTGTACGCCATCATCACCATAAATAATAGTTCATGTTCCAGCGTGCAAATGTTTTCGAGAGGAAAAAACTATTCCGACTAGAAATGTGTCTGCTGGAGAAAGTAAATGGACGAACTGGAATGTTCGGGTAACCTTCAATTGGTTCAAAATAGCATAGAGCACAAGACGACGAGGCAAGGACTTATAAATACTGGTAATGGCTAGTAAATAAAGTGGGAGAGTTAATTGGAGAAATTATTCGTAAAAAGGGGGCAACAATTGATACTATTTCTTTGGGAACATCTACTTGGACTCATAATACATCAATGACCTTTAGGGGGATTTTTTAAACCGTTGAATCATTAACGACTGTTTTATTTCAATTTAGTACCCTGCAAGCTACCGCTAGAGTGTGGCAGGGGGTGAATACACCAGACTAATTTTGACCCGAATATGATTCTACAGCGGTCGGACAATGTTATTCTGATCCCTTATCGTTCGTGGAAAAAATGACATCTTAAATCTACTTATTCTACATCCAATCTCTCTAATTTTTTTGGCATTATCTTTCCTACCGTAGTACAATGGGGGTAATGATACATTTTCGACATCACCACTAAAGAGGCATCCTTCAAATTCCTGGAAGAGATTTAATCTGTAATTTAACCTTCGCTCAGTGAGTGATTCCCAGCCAAGCTCCTCTAATATATTGGATAGCTTATTACGTTTTTCATAATATTTTACAAATCTAGCTCCGCTACGCTGCACGCGATTCAATTCGGCAATCAATCCTACTTCGTGAGGATCCCATATACTCGAAGGATATTCTAAATGAGGTCTAACTAGCGAAAGATAAAATTTCTGAAGCTAGATCCTTAAAAATACGAGCGGGTATTTAATGGCGCCCGGAGGATTTATTAGCCTTCATATAAAAAGAGTCGTTTCAGGCGTGATATGGTGGAATAACATGATTAAATAAAATTGGCAATTTTCCACAAAAAATAAAAAAATTATTAATACCACCGGTTTCGATGCAACTACATCATCTTTTGACCAGACGATGATGTAGTTGCATCGAAACCGGTCGTATTAATAAATTTTTTATTTTTTTGTGGAAAATTGCCAATTTTATTTAATCATAGCCTTCATATCTTTCAGCAAACGTTCTATTCCTTCATATGATATTACAATTTTGGGAATCGGTTGACCGGCACGACTTGATAAACTATCGGGGGTATTCTTGAGATATTGGTGAAGACGCTTTGAAAGAAGGAATTTAATTAGCTAACATTTTTCAAATTGCTGGTCACTCTTTTCTTTTATGAATTTACTGGGAATGAACATGTTGACTGCTAAACGCGTGATCTCAAGGAAGTGATTCCACGCATTCTCAGTATTTCGGTGATTACTATCTTTCTTAAAAGTAGCATATTGATTCTGTAACACGCACTTTAGGTCATCGTTTTCTCCTTCTTAGAACACGTAAGTTTTCTTTTTAGGCTTCTTATTTCGGACCCCACGAAGCAAAAACTTAGCATTTACTGCCCTGTGGTCACTAATTCCTTTTAAAGTTTACATAGTTAAGACTTTTTCGGGAATATTCGTAGCTCACAAATCAAGAATATCATCGTCTCTAGTTGGTGAAGTGATAAGTTGCTTCAATGAGTTCAACGTAAAAGAATTCAATGGCGATTCGCAAATGTTTTTGTCTTTACTGCCCGTTTTAAAACTATGTGCTCCAGTCAATAGATGGGACATGGAAATCTCCACCGATTAAAACGTCGCGATCATTGCGTTGGGATAAAAAACCTTTGATTTACTAATACAATTCTAGTACTGAATTGTCTCTGTCGACTGACGGTCTGCAAAATGCGCATGCATAAATTCTTTTGGATTGAGGACTTTAATTGAGCACCGAACGCTTTCTAAACCATTACCCGGAATCACTCAGCTCTGCTGACGCAAGAATTATTAACTGCAATAAAGTCACCACCCCCGATTCTATTTGTTATGTCATTTCTGTAAATGGAAAGGGATTTTGGGAACATTTTACCGTCGACAATATCAGTAGATACACAGCTTTCTGTCCCAATAATTATATCTGCGCCTCTACTTTGAATAAGGTGATGAAAATCGGCAATTTTTTCACACTTCAGCAATTTAATTTGAATAAATATAATGTCCCCTTGACATTACGGTTGTTTGAATTATTAACAAGGATCGTCTTCTTATTGATATTGAATCCCTTAAAAAAATTTAAGGCTCGAATGAAGACGAGGAGGCTCGCGTTTGCTCTTTGATTCCCTTTTTAAACCAAAAGAAAGTATTTTAATATTTCATCACTGGTAAAAATTGCGTAAATATTAAAAATATTTATCATCCGAATCCATTACTATTCGACAGTTTGCCAATCCCACGGATGTCCCTGGTGTACTAATAATTCTCAAAAAACAACTCAGTTCACAAGTCCTTGTAGCTTGCTCATGGCATGCATTCTAATGACAAGCTGTCACCATAGTTAGAACTATACTTATCCAAGGAATGGCTCTTAAATGTTTTACGCCACACCTGATACTTAGTTGTTACACCTGATACTGAACTATACGAGGTTCTGTCAATCAATTTTTACAAGGTTCGGTCAATTGCGCATCTCAATTATTTTCCCGGGACTGGAAATAGTTTTAAAGATGTAATATTACAATACGCGGGATGTCTTTATAAATACACATTTCTATACATATATGTATATATATATATATATATATATTTGTGTGCATGTATAAACACAGAATCATATATATATATATGCATATATAATCATCCGTTATAATCCGTTGTGTTGTTTAACACCCTTCCAAATTCATCGTCAATTGATTGAGGCATGCCATGATGGTATTAAGGTTGTGAAACGAGCATTTCATGAGTGCGACAGTTCAAAGAAGGCCGAGTGCCGTGTGAAAGCGAGGCCCCGCCCCCGGACAGGCCGGACCGACAACATGATTCTGCGAGATGAGCAAGTTGTTATGAAGGACCACCGATTGGATGCGAGTGACATTGCCTCTAAAGTTGGCATTCGGAAGGGTTATATGCTGACCATTCTCCATGATGACGTGAGAACTCTGAGAGTTTCTTCCACTTGAGTGCCCCGAACGATGACCGATGAACTTAAGACGACGCTGTTTGCAATTTTTTCGGGCGACGTTGACCCATGATGATGCCACGAGTGGCACTTCCTTTCCATCAATCGTGACAGTGTACGACAGACATGGACGACGCTTTCCATTCCTGAATCGAAACGGCGGTCCGCGCAATGGAAGTACACCAATACCCTCCCAACGTCACCGAAGAAATTCCGGATTACCGCCATGGACGAACACCAAATTTTGGGACGGCAAACGTAATCCATTGTGTACCTGCGGTGACGGCTGCATCCTACGTACGTCTTTTGAGGGCAAAGCTTGGCCAGAAAAAGACTCCGTACTTGTGGTTTTCCATCAAGACAACGCTACCCTTCATCAAGCGATCTTAACTCTGCGGTTTCTTCGAAACAACAACTTTGAAGTACAGGGTTCGTCCGGAAAATAAGTGTACTGAGCTCAGGAAAAAAAATATTACACTTTTACATATCTTAAGCTAATATTCCTCAAAATAGGACCCTTGTGAGTCGATACACTTGTTCCAGCGGCGTTCCCATTCCTGGAACGCTCCCGCGAAGGCATCATCGGGAACCTCTCGAAGACACGTCGTCACGGCCTCTTTGACGGCGTCCAAAGTCCCGTATCGCGTTCCTTTCAAACTCCTCTTTATCTTCGGGAACAGAAAGAAGTCCGGTGGTGCCAAGTCCGGGCTGTAGGGCGGATGCGGCAGCGTTGCCACGCCGTGCTTGGCCAAGAAGTCCGACACGACAAGCGCGGTGTGAGACGGCGCATTGCCGTGATGCAACCGCCAGATGTTTTTGATCGCTGGCCGGACGCGGGCGACTCGTTTTCGAAGCCTGCCGAGCACTTGGACGTAAAATACAGCATTTACAGTTTGTCGTTCAGGTACAAATTCGTGGTGGACTTTGTCCACTTGCCCCTTTTGTCAAAAAAGACTTATTTGTCAAGACACTTATTTTCCGGACGAACCCTGTAGTCTTACATTCACCACTCTCCCAACCTCAATCCTAGTAAGTTTCGCCTTGGTCCATTGACCAAGGACACTCACTCTCCGTGGCGACACATTTTCCAGTCGGGTCGCTATTTTATCAGAAATAAGCAGCTACAGAAGGGTTCTCGGCGACGACTTCACCATGACTTCGAGGTTGTAAAAATTTATAAGTCTATGAGGAGATTATACTAAGGTGGTGTTTTTGCAGTAAATGCTCTGCCAGAAAAGGTATACTTTAGGAACTGAACACACTTAGTAGCTCTTTGAGAAACAGGACACAGTCTAAAAAGCAACACTGTCACTTAACACGGGCTGTGAGAAATTCTTCCGTTGCATTTACCTCGACAATACTTAAGAAAACTATAAACGTCTGCTAATGATGGCAAACAATGGTGGGAATCGGATAAAAAAGAAACAAAGATGCACAGTTTTCATAAAATCGAAGGATGGCAAGACTATTTTGATGTAAACGAAGAAAGTTGATGGGATGGATCTAGAACTATGCAAACTCAGTTTGTTTCTTACACAGCGAAAAATGCCGGCCAGTATTTAGAAATATGAACAACGCTAGTTCTTTTTCTTTGCAATGGGCCATAAATAATTATTAATTGCATAACTGGGAAGAGTTTCCCGCGAAGACTATACAAAATTATTGCGTTTACTGAGCAACAAGAATTTAGGTCTTATCTAGCTCCTTTTTATAGCAATATGATTCAAAATAACGGTCACATGATCAATGATAAAATACTGTCTCGTGAAAATAATACAAATTATTTATTTCGGAGGAAAACAAATCTTCACGGTACAGAAATTAAGCTCAACGTCCTCGTATGAAATTTTTTGGAATGCGAATTCTAAAAACGGTTCCTTCTTTTTTCAGTCACCGCGCGCCCGAATGTTTTCTGCACCAAAGAGAAAATCCACACCTTTAATAATGAACTATCCCTTTTTTAACTTACATGTCGGGTCAATTGGTTAATGTATTTATGCTACAGTATTTTCACATTTTCTTCAATGTCAACAAACGGACCTACAATAAAGACGCTTCGAGGGCTATGGGTGGAGTGAAAAGGGGTTGAAAAAGCGTTGGTTGAGCAAACCACTTAAAATTAACTGAAGTTATATCGTATAAACGTTTTTTTTTATATTGGTTCTACATTGCAAGGATTATTGAAGGAACGGAAATGCTTATGTACAATTTCATTGGTCACATTAATTAAAGTAATAAATTAAGCAATAGAAAAATTATCATTTAACCAATTCATTTTTTCGAGGGGACCGTGGATAATCCTACTACACCTCCTCTATCTCCCACATATCTGGTACTGTGTTCAAGTCATCATAAAGACTAGTTCTAGAAATAGATTGAATAAAACTATTCCCCAACCTGTTATCTTCTCTCCATAAATTTCTCCAAAATTGATTCCGCTAAGATTCCGTTGAAAGTTTCGTGTAATCCGTTCCAGGCTGATTTCTGCACATCTTTCCATTAATCCTTACGCAGCACATAACCAGGTGGTAGATAAGTATTAATGTACTCGCCTGCTAAAACAAACGTCGCGAGTTCGAGTTCCTCTCCGGGTATGAATTTTGGGCCAACTCTCATGAAGTAGCCTCTGAACATCCTGATGACCGATCAAGAGTGACTTACCAGGATCCTAATAAGCGCTGGGAGCATCAGTAGAGTCGGGAAAACAAAACAAATCACTCGTTTTATGATATGTTTAAGCATGTGTCAATTTTTAGCATATTTCTTTGAAAATGTATCAAAAATATGAATTGTCTCACGTGGTGTTAGAACATATTTTATACTATCTCTGACTACTTTTTCTCCATCGTTTTTAAAAAAGATTTTCTTCACAGGTAACTTAATTTTTCGATCTTTTACATAATTCAATTTGACCATAGTTTTTCCAGATTTTCATTGATCGCATCATTTTCATTATAAACATTCAACTAATAATTCATAATGTCATTAAACAGTGTAAAACATGAGGGCATACAAAATTTACATGACGAAATTATTAATTTGATAGATAACATTAATGCGCTAATGAGCATTTTCCATTATTAATAGCACGAACAGAGGCGATTGAAGAGTGTTAAAAATGACCGAAAAAAGAATAATATAAGGAAAGCAATTTTTAAACAAATTTTGACTCATTAACGTGATACAAAAAATCATCTAAACTTAAATAACGAGAAATAAGGGAAAGTTCCTTCCCCTGTGCTTCTCCCCCAACTAACGTCCCTTGCTGACGTTTCACGACAGGACTACATAAAAAAAAACAATGGCGGAAGCAAAATGAGGCGTTCTTTAAATTACGTGCGCTTCGGATTTGTACTGCCTGTGAGGAAATACAAGGGGCAGGTCTCGGGAAAAATCTAAATGGCGCAGGTCTGTGGAAAAATAAAAAAAAAATATTCCCTTACCGGGGATACTGAATATGTGGAAAGGGAGCTTTATAAAAGAGTTCAAGGTTTTTTATAGTTACTCCCAGCACGATTTAAAAGTTCTTCCAGACGGTGGGCTAATAAAATGGGGAGTGCTTCTGCCGTGCCAATTAGCGTGTGCGACAGACGAAGGACAGACGGTATCAATGGAGAGTGGACAGCATTAATCCGGATGCAAAAATATTTTCCTTTCTCGAAATTTAACTGCTCCGCGGGAATGGACGGATGTGTAGCCACGGACCACCATTTTCGCTTTTATTGGTCATCCACTATTTTCACTTTTTTTCGCTTTGGAGGGCATATTTAGCGGAATCTTCGGGAACGACCTCTGTCGGGCGAAGTGCACTCAGAGACGGGGTGGCGGCTGACTCTTTGTGCCACACAGCATAGTAAATCCAACTGTTTTACATCATTTTAACGTAATGGTCCCGAATGACCTGAGATGCTTTGACCCCTTGTCAGTGATTTTAAACAAAGGAATATGCAAATTTGGAACGTGTGTCTGAACCCGCCACTCAATCTCTTCTTAGAATGCTTAATTTTCAAAAGGATATTATTTAATTGTTTCAGAAGAACTACCTTCCCGTGCCGGGAAAATTTTTTTTACAGAGCCATGCATTGGTTTCAAGAATGAGTTACGAAAAATTTCCCTGCTACTTTGGCGTGCGACTTGCTCACAATCCAAACGTTTGGCTTTTGAGATCTGATATTCGTCATTACATTACACAAAGGATAATTACACGAAAGGTAATCAAGCAAAGAGTTATTTGGTAATCGCTTTAATTACACAAAAGATCAAACGACGGACAAAGAGTCCATCAACCATTTTTCAAGCATTTCAATATTGCAATATCATCATTCATACATGTGACGTATCCACTAATACTGAATATAATGAAAAAGATATTTATTCAAAACTGATGGGAAAACATTTTAATTCAACAAGCGTGACGTATTTTGGTGGGAAACATTGGCTAATATATGAAGACTCTCCAATATAATTGATTATATCGGGTGATTTCCTCCTCAACCGACTGTTTGGAAAGAATGGACTTTTGTTTCAGTGTCATAGTCGTAGACCCATAACTCATCTCCAATAACGACCTTTTTTTTTTAGAAAATCTGGGTCGTCGATTGCGGTTTGGGGAAAGTCCACTGAAGCACGAAATTCTTGACATTTACGATAAAAAAAGAATGCGAGGAGGCAGCTGAGGACCATTCGCAAAAAGGAATCTGCCGATTGCTTCGAAAAGTGGAAGAGGCAGGTGAGGGATAAGTGGTTGAGGTCCCAAGGGGTGCATTTTTAAGGGGACTAAGACCTCATTGTTTTAGGTAGGCTATTTTTTCTCTAAATATTTCATGGCTGGATTCTTTCCGGACAAACCTAGTATGTCATTAGAAACAATAAATTTTTGAATGCACTTGAAGATACTGCCATGAAAAGAATATTTTGACGCAAATGTGCTCCAAAAAGGAAGGAAATTTGAAATTTTTCAAAATCTATAGAGGATTTGGGAGTGATGTGGTCATCGTTGCCCTATATATTTGAGGAGGTGGTAGTGGATTTCAAAATATGCGTCGATGTAAAATGGAAAATTTGGAACGGAATCTCTCAGGGGAGAGGGGGATGTACAGATTTAAAGTCACACTTAGCCACGTAAAAAGTGCGGCTGTTTTCTTTTGGACTCTCGTAATGACGATAATGATAGCAGTCAGCTTAGAACCACCAGTGACATTAGACATAGCCCGTCATCCCAGGGTCCCACACACCACGTCGAAGTTATTTTCGTCTGGAATAGAAATGCTCCTCTCAAAATGTCAGAGTACAGAAGTACTCGGTGGCGTCCCTGTGAATACACGTTTAATGAACATCAAAACCTAATTGACAGCTTCTGCGATGCAGAACAAAGGCGAACTCGATCCTGGCGCGGTGGATAGACTAAAGCTCTCAAGTTGCGAGTTGCGCTAAGTTTTATCCGATCCTCGTAAATACTGAATTAACTCCCCGGGTATTCCTAATGCTACCAAGCTCCCACTCCCTTTCCTCTCCTCCTCCCACACCCCTCCCCACCCCCCAGGGGAAGATGTGTTGCTTCCGTGAAATTCGTCTCGCGTTTCTTTTAAAAGCAAATTAACCTCGATCCGGTTTCGCCATTAAAAATTATCATTATCCGCCCCACAGTGCACAAGGCGCCCCAAGTGAATCCCGGCCGGATGGAAGATTAAAAAGGGCGATCAACCGATTTTTGGAGGTTTTTACGTTTTCTCGTTAACTTGTCGCTGTTGACAAAGAAGCCGTTACGCCTTCCCATTTCCCGACCTGGCGGATAATCAGGAGCGCCGGCGGGAGCGATAATGGCGCATGGAAAAAAATCGCTTTAAGGGGCCTTCTCGGAGGAGCCACATTACGAACGACTGGGAGCAAGGGGGAAATTCTATTCGGGAGCAAGGAGGACATTTTTTTTTAGCAACATAAACATTTTGCACTGATCTAGTACTGTCATTCCCATGTGTGCATTACGTATTATTTCTGTTCCTTGAAAATCGGAACGGTGAGAAAATTTTCAGTCTTAACTCGCGAAAGAATGTTAAAATAAAGCCAAAGTATTTGAGCTCTAAGAAAACGTATAACACGTGCAATTAAGAAATCGAGTGACTGAGGCCTCCATCCCTAGGTCTCCTCAAAATTTTGGGTTCCATTATTATTTTTTCTTCAGAAAATGACAACTGAGGATAGCAAGAGTCATCCTTATTTTTGGCATAACTCTAAGTTTAGGGCCTTCTAATGAGCGAACAATCCATGCTGAAAAAAAAATTGCCACCTTTACAAACGAACGTCAAATTTGTGATTACTGTTAACAAGTGTAATAAGCCACAACTAAAGAATTAATTTAGGAATGTGGAAAAACTTCTTTGCGTTAAATGATTAAATATTAAAAATTGAGTTAAGCAACGACAATTGTAGTGGAAAATGAATTTTGAATATGTGCATATATAATTGGATAGGTGGCAATATGATTTAATCAAGTTGACGATTAGGGTATGTAAGCTTTTGTTTATCATAATGAAATAGCCTATCGTCAAGTTCATTGATCTTTACTGAAAACAAGAAAAAATTGGAACGAATCACTGACCCAGTCCTAAGAAAATTGAGGGCAGAAAGAAAGCTGTTGGAAACGGAGTGAAGAAGAAGAGACGATGTTGCTGGACATATCCAGAGGCACGGCCAAATATTGATGATAATCATAAAAGAAAGTTTGCAAGTTAGGAACGGATGACCAAGAGCGTAACCCCATGAGGAAGTAATGAAAAATAAGTTAGGCAGGCATAAAGAGGCTATCTGAGTGAATCGCTTCAGTTAATCAATATAATTTCATCAGATGATGTTAAATATTTACTGCAGTAAATACCCAACGATCATGAATCGTTAAAAATTCGTTTCGCTCAGAAATAAACAGCAGAAGATTGTAATGAAGTGGCGTGGAAAAGGCAAAGTGAACACATTCTCCGTATTTCATCCTGGCATTCAAACGGAATGCAGTTTAGGTGAAAAACTATCAGTCATTGCCACCCTAACGCCAACTTTCATATTTATCCTTCCTTGTATCATTAGACACCACTCACGTATGGGAACTTCCATCATGGTATGCTCTGCCGTGCTACTGAGCGGGGCAGAGAGCCTACCGCGGGGGTTAAACCTAATACTCAATTGCAATTAGTATTATCAATTAAATGTTAAACACTCCATCAAAATTTATTCCGAATTGAAATATCTACATCATCGTTCTCTTCGATCAATGAGACGTAAAACGTTAATCAACATTTTTATCCACAGCGCAAAAGCATTAAAGTTAATGAATATGGTACCATGAAAATGGATGACTGGGTTGCTTACCATAAACGGGTGCGGTATCCTTCGTGTGGGAGAAATAAACTGAAGTATTTCCTTCCGTTAAGTCCAGCAAGGAAAACTGGTTTCATAGAAAGCTCCGAATAAACGCTGAATTAACACTTAATATACGAGGGTAGGCTGAAAACTAATGCACACATGCTTGTAAACAACAAACAAAATGACCTTTAGAAGCCCTCCTGGTGACATGTGGAAGTAAAATTCCCCCTAAACGCGCATGCGCAAGTTTGAGGTCGTTTCATTAATTCAGTTTATTTTGAGAAGCGGAAGTATGGAGACGTGTTCTAGAGCTATGTCAACGCAGGGTAACCGGCGTGCTGTTGTCGAACTTTTAACTGCTGAATAAGTGGCTCCTACTGAGTGTCCTCGTCGTTTAAAGGCTGTTTATGGTCACGATGCTGTTGATAGGTCTATTGTAAATCGATGGGTAGTAAAATTTCGTGGTTGTGACTGGAAAAGCCAATAGTTGTTGATTAAACGTCTTTTGACTGTTTTTGGATGCTCACCGAGTGTATGTGACCGATTTTCTGGAACGAGGGGCAACAGTAAATTCTCCTCTGTATATACAGACTCAAAACACCTCCGCCGTCGAGTTTGTCGGGTTTAAGGCAGTCTGGCGCCAATAGTCTTGCAACATGACAACGCTCGTCGACACACCTTACGCGCACCTGGAGAGGCTTTACGAAACCTGAAATTTGAACCGATTCCACACCCTCCTTATTTTACCGATCTTGCGCTCTGCGAGTTAACTTTTTCACCAACTAAAGAGACACCTTAAGGTTAATCTAATGAAAAGAGAAACTTTATAATTCCACATAGATTCTATTAAGGTTAATTACTACACCTCGGACGATGGGGTGAAGGCAGCTGTCAAGTCTTGGATTCGAGAAAAGTTGGAAGTCTTTCTAGTCTAAAACTAGTTGGGGGAAATGTGCTTGCCTTAACGGTGACTATGTTGAAAAATAAATATATGATTTTGAAACATAAGAATTGTACTTTAAGGTACTATTTGCTCGATCTTGCTATTTGTTTGAGTTCTACAAGCATATGTGCATTAGTTTTGAGCATACCCTCGTAGATGCTTCAGGGAGAATCTGGGTTAATTTCGATTGGGCGGAATCTACCTCAAATTATTATTAACCTTTTCAAGCATCACTGAAATGCTCCGAACGTGAGTAAATACTCGTATACGCGGATTCTAACTTCAATAAACAGTTATTCTTTTTTTTTAGGAGTTAAAGAATTGGTCAGTTAACTGTAAAACCTAATAATCAAAGTATTTTGAGGGGATTGAATACTTGCCCCACTGCTCCCAATGTTTCTGTAGCTCCTTCACGGGTTCAATATTTTAATCCTCTTTCATTAATGATTACCTAGAAGTCTAATTCTATCTTATATTTTAAAGAAGAAATGCATGCTATCCGTAACGAACTTGTTTTCTTCAGCGTACACTACGTATTTACCATTGCTCTCATCCCTCCAAACCTAACGACTCCAATTTACACTAATTCTCCATGCTCGGTACCCACGTTCCTGAGCAGTGTACAAGAGTGATTCATACAAAAATGGAACAAGAGCTCGGAATGGCTCATAATATATTATATTAGTTCGTGAATTAAACAGAGAAAAGAAATGGCCAAAGAAACTTTCCTAGTGAACACAATCTCGAAAGATAATGGAAATAAATTTAATTAAAGAAGTACCACCAGAGGAAGAAAGACAACAGGGAAAACATAACAGCTCTGAAAAAAGAGGATGGAGAACTATTCGCAGGCGATATGGAAAAGGCTCATGCAATTAACAATTGGTATGCAAATGTATACCACTTTGGGGATGGTAAACAAAATGGACTCTGTAGATACTTCTCTGAGTCGACAAGGAGAAGAAAAAATAATTAATAACATATTGTATTATTGTATTGGTATTGTATTATTGAATTGGTAAAAAAACGAAGAGCGCAGAAATTTATAAAAAAATTAGGAAAACGAGGGCAAATAAATCAAATGGACCTGATTGCATTTCAATCGACTTGTTTAAATTGGGTGATGGTGTAGTTTCAAATTATATAAATCATTTATTCAATATTACCGTAAACAATAATGCCCTGCCAAATGCTTGGAAGGAGGCATATGTTTCACCAATTTTCAAAGGAGGAGATAAGGCACTAGTTGATAATTACAGACCTGTAAGCTTGACGTCAGTTGTATGCAAGCTATCAGAAAATATAATGGCTGATTATCTTTGAGATTTGTGGGAGAATGAGAATTGGTTGTACAATCGCCAATGTGGTTTCAGAAAAGGGCACTCTTGCGAAACTCAGCTATTAGGGTTCTACCAAGAAATGTCCGACTCTTTGGATGCGCGAATAGAAGTGGATGCTATAATAGTCGACCTGTCAGAGGCCTTTGACAAAGTTGACCACGATCGCTTTATGCTTAAGATGGGCCAATTAGCATTACACGCAGATGGAGGAGTAATTCCATGGGTGAAAAAAATTATGGAAGGTCGAACACAAAGGGTCAACTTAGGAGAAACGTATTCTGAAAAAACGAGGGTAACTTCGGGAGTCCAACAAGGAAGGGTACTTAGCCCGCAATTGTTAAATATTAATAAATGTTATCAACATATAAATGATCTCCCGGTAAATACTAAACCTCAGATTAGACTATTTGCGGACCACTGCATTATCTACGGGAAAGTCGAAAACAACAGCAACCGCGAGATACTGCAAAGGGACGTATATAAAATGACGGATTAGGTGACAAATAATGTGATGGATATAAATTTTGGTAAATGCAAACCCATCATTTTAAGTAACAAGTTAAATGGAAACAATAGGGATTAAAAATTATCGGAAAAAATCATTCCTAGAAGTGAAAGCTGTAAATACTGTATATTTAACCAAGGATTTCAGGTAGGGACTAAACGTGGGGTAAATTATTAAGAACACTTTCAAAACTCTTCATTGGGTGATGAGAAACCTCAAAGGGAGCATTGGAGCAACTTAGGAAAAGGAATCTAAGGTCCTGGTAAGACTAGTTTTTGAGTACTTATCTCTTGCATGGGACCCGCACGAAGAAAGGCATATTAAAAAACTGGAGAAGGTCCAAAGAAAGGCTGCCAGATAGGTACTGGGAAAGCATAGGAGGATGAAGAGTGTGACTGAAATGTTAAAAACGCAGGGCTGGGAACCTTTGCAGAGTAGAAGAAAGATAAGCAGACCTTGTGGAATGTTCCGCATTCTGAAGGGAGAGAAAGCTTGAGCAGAACTAAGGAAAGAGGCGGAAAACCCAAATTTTGTTGGGAGAAAAGATAAAAAATTCAACGTAAAATGCCGGGCACAAAGAGCGAATTAACAAAAATTTATTTTCTTAATAAAATAATTGTTGATTGGAACACTTTACCTGAAAAATTTTAAGAAAAGATGTAAACAATTTATGTAATGATTTGATTTATGTGTTGTGTAAAATCGTATGTGACAGCTTAATTTTTAATTTTTCTCTTCCTTTCTTTTTGATCGTGAAACTGATGTTAATTAGATGGGGATTTTCTTTTTTTGTGTTAGGAAGTTTCCTCTAAGTGTACTTTTTTTATTGACTGATTTTATTTATATCTTTAGTGATATTGATTCATGTCATGTGTTGTCATGTTATTTTTTTTCTAAGGCAAGTTTGATTATAATACTTGGGACTTGTGTGCCACCTGAAATTCTTTATTTGCACATGTAAGTTTTAATAACAATAATAAGCTACCATATGATACAATAAAAATTTTTCCCCTAAGCAACACTTCAGTTAAACAACGAATAGATGAAATGGCTGAAAATGTGGAAGATATATTGTGCAGTATTCTGATAACAACAGAATTTGCATTACAGTTGGACCAGTCAACTTTACCAGGTAATGAATATGTGCTTCTAGCTTACATACGCTTTATTAAAGATGAAAATCTATCTCAAGAGTTGTTGTTTGCATGGAAATTAGAAACGGACACTATCGTAGAATATCGTAGAGCAGTTCTTCAGGGACAAAAAAGTTCACTTTCTGAAATACTTGCTGTAACGACAGGCGGAGCTCCTTCAATGACAGGTCGTCACCGTAGTTGTATACTTGAGAAAATATGTACCAAATGTTTTAGCTATTAATTGTGTCATTCACTGACAACATTCAGTGGCTAAAATTCTTAGTGATCGCCTTCACAAGTCCTTAAACATTGTAATTAAAGTGGGTAACAAAATTAAAGCCCATGCTCTTAATGATCGACTCTTTCGAAATGATGACAACGAGGAAGAATTCAAGCGTTTTTTATCGCATAAGTAAGTTCGTTGACTATCAAAAGGCAATTGTATGAGGCGCTTCTATAATCTTTTTGACACTATCGAGCAGTGTTTTGAGGAGAAATATGCTTTTCTCAGCAACAACTTCAAAGAGATTAGAAGTGACGTCGCATTTTCGTCTGAATTATTTGCAAAGTTCAATGAAATAAATTTACAATTGTAGGGGAATTATACTAACCTTTTAAGGCAAAATCTGTGGTGACCGTGTTTATTTCCAAGTTGCTTTTATTTAAGCGCAACATAGGTTGCCGCGAGCTTTATCAATTTCCTTCTCTGCTAAAGGAGCAAGCTGGTATAGGTGATGATGATTCGAGTCTTTTGTGACCATTTAGCCACCTTGCACAAAAATATGACGCAGCGATTTGAGGATCTTCTTTTGTTGGAAATTCCAGACTGGGTGATAAATCCGTTTGTAGAGATTGAGGAAGAGGAGAGCATTAGAGGAAGAATTAATTGGATAGCAAAATTGCGTTGAATTGAAAGCATAGTTTAAGATAAGTTATCAAGAGTTTTTATTACAAAAGGAGGTTTCCGATCGTTGTCCTGCATTATGGATGGTGGTTAAAAAGCTCCTTCTTGCATTTCCGACTTCATATTTGGCGGAACGTGGTTTCAGTGCAGTCATTCAGCTTATTTCAAAGCAGAGAAACATACTTCAGGTTTGTGAACGCGGTGATTGAAGACTCCTGCTAAGTAACATTAAATCGGACGTTGGAAATTCTGGCATCAGGTCATCAAGCCCATCCATCCCAGTAAAATTTTATTTGATGGAAATATGTTATTAAATTATCATCTCAATATCATCTCCTTAATGACTTCTAGATCATGAAAAACTATAAACAATAGTCACTTAATTGCTTAACTAATTTTAACACAACATGATTGTTTAATCTATTTTCATAAATTAAAAATGTTCATATTATATACTTGCTAAATTTAAGTAAAAAAATGACAAACAAACTTCTAAAAAAATTTCTTATTATAGTAATTTGTTTTGATAATTTATTTTTATGGAAAAAGTGTATTCCCAACGAAGTTCCTTTTATTTTGTATTACTTTTTTGCATTAATGTGATGTAAAAACTATTCATCTATTGAATTCTAAATAAACATTTGATTGTCATTGTTTTTATTTTAATTAGTTCGATGTTCCTCATTTGGTTATTTTGTTTCATGTATTTTAAAGCTACCGATTAGGGGGCGTTGAGTCGAGAGGTTTATGGTGGCTCGAAAAAGTTCGGGAAACACTGATATAACCCTTATACGTACATCTACATAAATACCCTGCGAGCCACCAAAAAAGGTGTGTGGCAGGGGGAGGGTACATACATACATTAAAGACATAAGCACCCAAGCCTTACAGGGAGGAAAACACACCTAGCCGGGAATCGAACCTCTGAGTTGGCAGGTGAGGGTGTTACCCCGCCGCCACCGGGACTGACAATTTAGGCTTAGTTATCAATAAAACTAATGACGCAATCTAGGCAATAAATAACCTAGCGCTTACGGACTAATGTTGATGGATCAGGGTTGTTGGATAATATTTACCATGTGTCCTCAATCACAAAAACTACCCACAATTATATACGAATAATTCCACTGCTTTTTTTTCTCGATCGGAATGGAATCAGGGCTTTCGGCGTGGTAGGTAATTATACACTTTCCTCTAATCCTATTATTTCCCGAGTTGTCATCAATAATATTTTCATCCATGCCGATGAATTAAGCTCGACATTCAATTTCATGAACTCTTTATTAAAATTTCATACACATAAGTAATTTAATACTTATTGTGCCATGAATAATTACAACCACCCCACCTCTGATCATGTCCTACAAGGGGCAATAAATATAATATCGAACGACAAGAGATGAAATTATAACGAGTTGAAATTGTTCGGACAGGATGAAATATTAACGTGTTCATTTATTTTTCATGGAGCATACTAAAATATTCTGTGAAATTAATATGAGAAATGACAACGCAGACGAGGTAGAAAGGATGCCGTAATTAGAACTTCGTAAATAAAATATGCACCAGTATAATCTGCATTGAGTTGGATCGGGGAGAGGGGTAATTCGGTAAACATGCATAATTATTACTTATTAAGCAGGAAGAATAGAAATCATTTAAAAAATTCTCTCTAAGCGTTAACAAAATACTCTGTTGACAGTGGGATAAATGTCTGTGTAGGTTACATAGCAACTGGAGAGAGAATTTCACTGCGAATATATTTTCTAAGCAAAACCATATGCCACCACAGTTTTACATAACCTACCATTGAATAATCACAAAATGATCCTCCCTACGCAGAAGCTTTTCCTGAAATACTCTTACTTAAACTTTTCAAAGCTAAGACTTTCCGAAGTGGCTATAATAGACAATGTATATTTCGACAAAAAGGTCATATTCCGAAATAACAACGGTATACTGTATATATGGGGTTTTACGAATAACTAATCCAGAAAATTTGTATTTCATAGTGTCTTTCCATAAAAATGTCGATGTTAATGCCTCTTATTCCATTATTTTTTATAAAAAACCTTAAAAAGGTAAATATTTCGGAAAGGAAAATAAGTTAGTAGTTGGCTAATACCAGATTTCCCTCCAGCCTTCCTAATTCCTTAAAATCCTGACTCTACCAAAGTTCCCACCTATTCCTAATAGTCAAAATAACCTCAGCTGTCGGTGCCTCACCTAATAACTAATACTTATAGGAAAAAAATGCGAATAGATTTTGCGACAGGACTAGTTCCATCGCAGTTAGCTTGATATATAGTATGGCCATTTCAACGCCCGGAGCTACTACAAATGGGCAACTACTTGTAGGAGAGCACTTGATATCTGTAGATTCATCGAATGAAGGCAATGACGCTGACAATTATAACGGAATTCATGGATTTTCAGGTGACTTTCGGAAAGAGCTACGGTTAACAGAAAGAGAGAAATAGGTAGGCTAAGACAATCTGCGGAGCAGAAGGATTTGGGAGAGAAATGCGAATCAATATGAAAATAATACCAGCTCATTTGTATTAGAGCTCGTTTCTTATTCCCACTTTACGAATCGAAATTAGAAATAAGAAAAGGAAGTAGTTAAATATTTATGAAAGATGAAATATTGGTGGACAAATATTTGAAATCAGGAAGAGACGATTTTTATTTTCGGAATTCGTTGATAAAAGTAAATGTACTCACTGAAATACACGCGGCCAATAATTTTACTACATATTAATTTCAAGGAAAGCATATTAAAAACTAGCACGCCATTTAATATTTCTGCAACATTTTCAAGCTTATGGTCTAAGGGATGACAGTTTTATTGATTTTTGAAATAAGATCAAGCATCAAATGACTTGAGTTGTACACAATAGTGTAAATTTGAATCTATTTTCCGAGAGAATAATTTTTATTTCCTGGTCAACTGAAGCCCAAGAAATTCCTTTCAAAAAAAAGAGATGGGTCTTGTGCTATGTCCATGTCAGTTCACTATGCTGACTTGTTAACAACATCAATGAAAACATTACACTTGTTTATAGCGCGTGCAAGTTAAACAATATTTGAATTAACTTTGTCAGCTATAATTGGTTCTTATCTGAATTCTCTATGTAACCTACAATCTCCGGCTAGGACTCCTAAATAATGCCAGAGATAGTTTATTATAAAATCCTTTTAATTATTTGGTAACCAATAGCCCCTTATCCCTATGAGCTGTGCACGTGTTTTCAGTAACAATGGAAAGCACTCTGAATGGCAGAAATGAATTAGAAGCTCATTTCATTTACCAATATGAGGAATTTTAATGAGCAGTGAATTTCAATTACCGAGTTTTCCGTCAATTCAATTAGTTTTTTAATGTATCGTGACCAATCAAAGGACCCTTCATTTCCTCTTTCTATATACGGGTCGTTACAAACAAAATTTTCAATCATTTTTGTCAAAGTACGTATTTATCACTACAGTGTATGGAGATTTTCCTAATTTCCCAGCTGAGGGCGATATTTTGCCATTGTAAATAGTAATTTAATGAATAAAAATTACTCTTGAATAACAATATTTTCTTGTTCCCCTGAAGGTGATATAATTCAGGGATTCATACGCAAGTTCACAGGAAGGTATTTGGAAAATCTGGTGCACATAAGAAATTATAAGGAAACAAACGTATCATGTTATTACCTAGTCCGCCGGCAAGGAAATAGTAAAACGAGAAGAGTACATACTACGAGTACATACTTGTATTACTGTTATATTTGAGCACCCTTAATACAAAAAATTGCTTCCCAATGGGATTTTGACTCTCTTTGGGAATTGTTTCAAATTGGATTCTAAAAATAACTTGCGTCACGTTACCAAACAGTTGGTATCGCTAAGTTTTTAATGATACATTTGTAAAAGAAAATCACTCGGTTCAACAGAAATTGTTTCTTCATAATGAATGGTATCGGTATTTTTTTGCGATCGACACTCAAATCCTGTTTGATTTTGATGTAGTTCGTACAGAAGAGAGTGTGTACATATTTTTCAATTTTTTTTACGCTGATGGGCCCCTTCCACCGAGATTTTATCCCTTCTATTGCTAACTAGTCTCTCCCTGCAATTTGCTCATGAATGGCTTCAAAAAACTTTGACGCTCACACGTTCCGTGGTACGTAAAACCTCGACTCCAACGGTGTACGCGGAAGAAAAAAATCAACCGTAAAAAACCGAAAGCAATTTATCCGCAAGGAAGGAAACTCCTTTGGCTTGTTTTTTCCCAAGCCTTCTTCCCAAAGGTTTCATCTGTGTACTACTAAAACCGACCCCCGCGAAATCCGTGCTGTGGAGACGAAGAAAGATACGGCATGTCGTGAAGCGTAGGGGAAAAGGGGTGAGGGGGAGAGATGGCAGACGGGAAAGGGGCGACCACGAGCGAGCGGGAGTGGACGAAGGGGGTGGAGGGTCAGGATGTCGTGATCTTCCTGGCCCGGGAGAAGAGTTGACAAGTTGAGTCACAAGAAAGGCTGAAGCAAGTTACAAGAGACTAATTCGACGATGGTTATTCCCTTGTTCACGACGCCGGGATCTTCTTTCTGTTACCGTCTCCAAACCAAGCGATGCTCCTCTAAGAGAAGACCGATGCGCGCAAGGGGGGAGACGGGGAGGGTTGGACGGGGAATGAGGTCGGTTCTCGATGCCACTAAAACCTCCGACGCAGGGGACTGCGGATGCAATTAGTCACCGTGCTTTTCGAGCGGGGGTCTCTCTCTTTGAATTTTGTCCCTCGTCCTTTAATCTATTTCTTCTCTTTAATTTTTTTTGTCAGAGAGAGAAAAGCGAGGAGGTTGAGAGAGAGAGAGAAAGAGAGAGAGAGAGGTCATCGACGATGAGTGAACTTTTTAAAAACTTCAATCGCGTGGAGTTTTTAATTAGCGAAACTTTTCTCACCTCCCTGCCCCATATCGTCGGCCGTAAAGTAATTGCGAGGTGGTTCTGAATGCCCACCCATCTTTCTCTCCATTCCCTCTCTCTCTCTCTCTCTTTTCTCTCGACTTCGCCCTCCCTTCCCACAATCAAAATTATTTTCGCCAAGTTTATTTGAACAAGTGTCCAATTAATCCACAACGGTTACGGTGTCGAGATTGCAACAGACTCGATGTTTGTGACAAAGGAAACCACTGCTGGTCGTATTCTTTGCGGAGCAGATAAACTCGGTCAAGAGTCAAAATAGACTAAATATTTAAGATATAAATAATTAAATGTGTGTATGCATATACACAGATAGATAAGTTTTTAATCAAAGTTTGTGTGATTGTATGCATCTTTATATATATATATATATATATATATATAGTCACTTTCTTGGAAAACCACACACACATATATATATATATATATATATATATATATATATATATATATATATAAATATCGAAGTTATGTCTCCATGTCACCATTTTTATGTATGCTTATATGTATATATATATATATATTTTCGGAAAGGGGATAGGAAAACACATAAAAGACGAACACAGAAAAGGTGGAGAAGGCGGATTTGAGCAGATCACCAATGTAAAAATATATAAAAATATTTCCTTATCCGGGAAAAGGAAATATTTTTACATTTGTGATCTGCTCAAATCCGCCTTTCCCACCATTCCTGTGTTTGCTCGCCGTATGGCGGGATTTCGTGTTTGAATGTGTGTGTGTATATATATATAATGTGTGTGTGTATATATTGCGTTCGAGGAAATGTTGATAGTGAAATAATAATAACAGCTAACGATATAAATCAATGAACCAGGACTATCAAATGATTATGCTCGCCCCATGCATATTTAGTTTATTTAAAACAGATGGGTAGTTACGAAAGATAAAATTAACTAACATCAGATCAGTTATAGCCAAACAAATATTCAAATTTTTCGTTATACTCTGTGGATTCCAGACGTAATGTTAGCTAAGTTGCAATAAAACTATTAATTTTTAATAATAGCTTCAATGTATGGCATGTATGCTTAGCAATTTTCCTGTAGTTCAATGCAGTGAATTCAGCTTACTAGGGAACCGAATGTTAATCGCATTTTTATTGCCAAATTTCGTGGACTTAGACAAGAATGGGACACCATTTGCAATTATTTTCATAGCAGTGATAGATTTTGGCTTGAAAAATTTAGATCTATTATTTTGTAAAATGGGTAGCAGATGTTTAAATGTAGCTCTCAGACCAGTTCTCAGCTTAGCTCTACAGCAAAAAATAACTATTTTGAACCATCAGCTTCTTCCACATTGCCACTCGAATTTCATTTCCTTTGCCTCTCCCATGGTGTATTTGTCCTAATTAATGAAGGAATTCCACCTTGAGTGGAGTATCAAGACGCATATTTATACAAACGAGTAGGTCGCAATCACATGATACCGAAGATGAGGATGTGCAAAGCAGCCGGTCGGATGAATTCCGTAAAAAGCGTCAGTAAATAAAAAAATGTCCTCCCTGAAAACAACGTCGTGGTATTAAAGCATTTGTTTCAAGCAAAACTATTACAGGGCGTTTAAAATCATTTCGTCGAGTTATTACCGACTGTGGAGGATTTTACTGCCTTTCGAGTGACGGTGGACCACTGAAATGGTGGACGGCTTACGCTGAACTCGCTTTCAATGCTCATCGAACTTAATGCATTCTTTTATGTGTTCCTTTTCTTTATAAGTTTCTTCTACCGACTTCGAATCTCTCCTGTCGAAGGTATCTTTCGATTATCCCATTGGCGGAGGAACAGAGAAGGTGAGGGGAATCGCATTGGATCACACAGGGAACTGCTGTTTAAAATAACCGGCGGACGGCGAGGATGAAGGAATCTCGTTTAGACGATGACACAGCATACCGGTTGCTTGGAGCAAGAAAACGTGAGAATAAAAAAATGTGAAACGGAAGGAAGCGGGGAGAGACTAAGTGATCGCGCGGTGGGAGGTGTGAGGAAGGGTGGAAAAGGAAAGCGGCGTGGATGGAATCGAAAGGAATGGGCCAAGGGTGGCGATTCTTTTCGTAGTAGTGATTGATTTCGAGCAAATTGCCTGAAGTTAGCATATCCCAGGCGACCAACTTACGTTGTTTGTCCTAGAACTTACGCCTGTTTTGTCCCTTTGGGTTTATCGCTTAGGCAGGGCTCAGCCCATCGGTCATAAGAGTATCGTGCTGGTACGCTCACAATGTGTTCACCGCGATCTAAACCTGACGAGTATTTGTATAACTTCTTCATGGGGAATGGTGGGGTGGGGGCGAGTATTGGGTCTCTCAGTGGGTAGCGAGGGCCGAAAATTTATCATTCAATTTCAAAAATTTTACATAAAAATTCGTTTCATAGAGAAAATCTGGGGAGAAGGATGGGAGAGGATAGGCTTTTTTAGACGGCACGAAAAACTGAAGAATGAAAAAATATATGGCGAACAAGAGGACGTCCACACGGCACCTAATGAATAATAGTTGTTCAGGACTAACCAAAACCAACATTGATCATATAGTTTATCAATGATAGTTACAATGCAGCAATTTCAAAGTGTACATGCAAACATTGCAGAGCGTATGGCGGATTACTCCGTTAAATGTTATGTCTCGGCATCTCCAGCAGTTTCTTGGAATCAATGATAATGATGAACAAGATACAATGGACAACAATCACCCATAAAATATTCCGTTGGGTTTCCAATGGTGATAATTTGTCCACCCACAGGATTATCTCTGGAGGAGAAGAGAGGGACCCGAAAGAATTCCGATTTACGGGGATATAAACGATACGAATGAGACCACAGGGTATGATGCCACTCTTGCTGCCTCCAACTCACGAGGGCTGTTCGTTTATTACGGTATTTTGTGAAAATTAAGATAGGGTCGACTTTGGAATTTGTGAGTCGTTCCGCAATCCCCTGCATTGTATGAGTGGGGTACTGGAGTGGAAGTGCGCATTCGTTTCCTGCCCACGACAGCCCAAAGGAATGAGAAAAAATTGTTTGCGAGAGTGTGATGGGAAACGACTAATGGGTGAAGTTAGGAATGATTATTCCACCACACATGAATGTGGCAATCAATTAAATGCTGCCGGCTTTTATCGAATATTTTTAATCTAGTATAAATAGATTGATTTTATGTTTATCAAATTATTTCAAGCTATCCACTCGATTATTATATTCTATAAAAGCTTAAATCAAAGGCAACTCAATTTAAAATTGAAATTCTCTATAAATATTTAATGTATCAGATGAATTTGAGAATAAGATTTCATTTCAGTATCGCTTGTGATGATACATTTGGTTTGGAAATGTAATGAGAAAATCTTGGAGGTAATCTCATTTATCAATTTCCAATGCGAAGAATCCATTTATAGATCACAAAATTAGCAGCAATTATCTTTAGCCTAACATGTTCGAGGACTTTTTACACCCTTCTGCACAGTGCTTTTTGCACTACCTTTTCCACCTTTTCTTATATCACCATCATCAGTACAGAATGCCAAAAATAACCGTTTTCTTCCTATGCCTTGAACGCTGAAAATATCTTCGACATGAAACGATTCACCATGCCTTTAACTCTCTCAGTATTTACCTCATCCGCTATTTATACCCACTTCGTAATTTCCACACCAATTTTCTCTCCTTCTCCACGTCATACACCACTTCGCCTTACATTCAATCGAGCTCACGTTTTCCATCTATATCTACACCTTGAAAAACCCTTAAGCTGCCAAGACTCTTTCCTCAACGATCATATTCACAACTGAATTCTCTAACCCGAAAGTCGACGCAGTGTATACTGGTAGTAAGCCCCATGGTGTCTGAAATTCGCAATCAGCATGTGGCACTTTTCCCTTGGCCACTTACGCTTTAAGAGAAAGCACTGGTAATTGAAATAATGAGAAAAGGGGTTTGAGCGCGAAATTTCCGAGCCATCGGCCGGATGAAACCACTTCTACCGATTCGTAACCTTAGGCTCTAACCACTACAATATCACGCGGATAATCAGGAGGAATTCAGTTTAAAAGGCTATACTTGACTTTCAGGTCTTTGTAAACCTATCTTTGACGTCTTTACAGCAAATCCTGGCATCTGCAATGACATATTTGTCGGATTGTTTCCCGAACAGGCATACATTTGTCGCATCAAACAATTGCAGCCACTTTTGGGGCTGGAAATGGCTGTGAGGAAGAGAGTGGGTTCCATCAATTCCATTTTAGATTTCATCCCTTGATATTTATGTTTTCATAGACCTTGCTACGTGACCAAAGCGAAGGAATGTTTCTCGAACAAATAATGACCACCATTTACGACCTTGACATGCAAGAAATAACATCCTGTTAGGTATGATTTATCAACATTTTATTGATCGGTGCACTGGCGGAGAGGAAAAAATAAATAAAAAATACGCAATAAAAATGCAGAAATAAAGTGTTGTGGTAAGATTAAAAGTCCTGAGCAATAAAATAATGTACAGGTAATAGAGAAGATACAGATTCAGTTACTCCGATTGAAAAAGCTCTCGTCGGGGTAATCGAGCTTACTGAGATACGTGATCCATCTTTGCAGCATTTAAAAGTCATAACCACTGATACTACTTCCAGACATAAGCGTAAGATTTTTCGGGAAAATATCGTGAAACGAAGGTTGGCTGACAAGTAATGCACACGTTTATAAACCACATACAAAAACAAATAGCAAGATCGGACAAAAAGTACATTTTAGTAAAATTATTACGTTTCAAACTCATATATTTATTTTTCAACATAGTCATCGTTAAGGCTAACACATTTCTCCCAACGTGTAACTAGTTTTTTCATTATGTCACCGAAAGACCCTTCCGACTTTTCTCGATACCAGGATCTGACATCTGCCTTCACCTCATCGCCCGATGTGTAATGTTTAACCTTAAGGTGTCTCTTTAGTTGGTGAAAAAGTTAACTCGCAGAGCGCAAGATCGGGGGAATAAGGGGGATGTGGAATCGGTTCAAATTTCAGGTTTCGCAGAGCCTCTCCAGTTGCGCGCGAAGAGTGTGGACGAGCGTTGTCATGTTGCAAGATTATTGGCGCCAGGCTGCCTTTAACTCGACAAACTCGACGGCGGAGGTGTTTTAGAGTCTGTATATACAGAGGAGAAATTACTGTTGCCCCTCGTTCCAGAAAATCGGTCACATATACTCTGTGAGCATCCAAAAACAGTCAAAAGACGTTTAATCAACAACTATTTGCTTTTCCAGTCACAACCACGAAATTTTTCCACCAATCAATTTACAATAGACCTATCAACAGCATCGTGACCATAAACAGCCTTTAAACGACGAGGACACTCAGTAGGAGCCACTTATTCAGCAGTTAAAAGTTCTACAACAGCACGCCGGTTAACCTGCGTTAACATAGCTCTAGAACACGTCTCCATACTTCCGCTTCTCGAAATTCACTTTATGAACGTTTTTTACGAATGAAATAAAATTTACTACAAATGTATTCAGATACAAACAGACAGTTTCAGATTTTACTCAGAGGGACTTCTCCATGCCGGAGAATAATGAGAGGGCAGTTTCAACCCAAATATATCATTCCATACCCACGACCAAGGCTTCGGCAAAATTTTCCATTACTAGATGATGACAAAATTTGTGGAAAATTAAGCCGTGGGTATGATATTATATTTCTTAGTGGAAAAATTTGTCTCCGATATTTAGTGAAATAATCTAAATTTAGCGTAGAGTAATTAGACGTTCAGTGGGAAAACATCCGACCGGTTATTTGTCTCGATCGGCTTTGACACTTTACAATTCTATTTTAAAATGATATCTCTCTTAATAGAGCCACCATTACTTAAGGATTCGAATAAAAAAATATCATTTCCACGGGTTAGTTCTCCTCCCTGGACGACGGAGAAGGATTAGTACATTGAGGGACATAACTTGGAGAGCTTCCCTGCACAACCGTAGACGACATCTCAAACGGACGAGCACCAAAAGCTCCGGTACCTGCGTTGAGGTTGAAATGCTGGAGCAGAGAGAGAGAGAGAGAGGGAGGGTTTTGGGTAATGGGGTGGGGGAGAGTGGGAGACCGCGGGTTTGAGGGCACGTTAGGCACGCAGCGGTTTCAATTACGGTCCCATTCCGTCGACGCGCCTTTCCCCACCCCCTCCCATACCTTCCGCCGCCGTCCCCCTCCCAGGGAAGCACGCTCGAAGACCCCGCACACAGCCTCCGGTGGGGAGCGGGAGGATGGCAAAGGTGTCGTGCGGGTGGAGAGCGTGCGAGGAGGAGGAGGAGGGCGGGGAGGTGATGGGGAAGAGGGTAGCGAGCAGCGGGAACGAGCGGTCGGTGGGTTCGAGGGGGTGGGAAGAGGAGATTCTTCGCTACCCATTTCCAGCCACCTGGCTCTCCCATCCTCCCCCACCCCCGGACTCGGGGCCAAGGATAGCAGGTGATTGTGTCACGGTCTCACTACGCGCGGGGACAATCTTTTTTGCTTACTCTCTTAAAACCCATGCGCCCTCCGTCACCCCTTACGCTCAATCGGTTGTATCTGCGTCCCCTCGCGGCTCCCATCGATCCTCGGGCGAGAAGAATGGGATGGATTGACGACTTGGAGACAAAAGTTCGTGCAGGAACTGGCCCACGTTCGGATTTTGTCACGCTCAAGTTCTCTTGGAGTCTGATAAGCCAGATCAACTGAGGTCATCATTTTCATTGGTAAAAGAAAATTACATTAAAAAAATCTCAGGTCGGTTAGGGCAATATTGCACACTCTTTTTGAAAAAAAAACCCTAACTCAATCAAGTACGATAAATTCATCAATGTGCTTCCAACACCACCGCTGCGAATTCTGGG
The DNA here is from genome assembly GCA_037158775.1 of Hetaerina titia. Classification (NCBI taxonomy): domain Eukaryota; kingdom Metazoa; phylum Arthropoda; class Insecta; order Odonata; family Calopterygidae; genus Hetaerina; species Hetaerina titia. The sequence continues at coordinate 95,767,490 of CM073769.1, read as the reverse complement.
GATATCACACAAATCGAAACTAAAATAATTTTCTTTTATCGTGAACATTTTTCAGTGGTTTTTATATTTTTTTGAATGTTTGTGTCGAGGTCGCAGAGCGTGTAAAGACTAAAAAGCAAGATAATTGAGCGCTCCCTCGTTCATCGCGCCCTCCCACTGCGAATCGTTAATTTAGAACGTCTCTCTTATTTGAATTAAAGAAAATCTCCCTAACAAAAGAACTTTACAACAATTATAGAACACACAGGGTTCATGTGAACAGATTTACATCCACAAATTTAATTTTGGCCGAAACATAAGGAAAAAGATGTCAATGCTAAACACTAATGATTATTCGATACAGCCTACTATAAGGCAGGCTTAGCCGTCTTCATCAGGGATGAGTAACAACTCGACGTTTGGTGCATACAAATATATACATAACACTTTTTTGAAAGTCTCACAGACGTCAATAATGATGCATATGAAATTTTCACTAGTAGACAAAGACACAAACATAGAAACACACAAAAAAAGAGAAACTCAATGGATATTGAATTTTCGGTAGTCCGAACCACCATTCTCAAAGAAAAGAATCACAAAACTGAGGAAAAGGAGGGCCCGGAAGCGCTCACCTCCTTGGCCTCAGTTCGCGTATTTATTGGACAGGTCTTATATGTGTGCGTGTGTGTATATATATATATATATATATATAAATGCATTGACATAGAAATAGATATAAGGAAAGGGGAAAGGAATACACATAAAGGACGAACACAGGAGAGGTGGGGAAAGCGGAATCAAGCAGACCACTAATGTAAAAATATTTTCCTCGACCGGGATTTGAACACCCGATCTCTCCACTTGCCGGGCGGATACTCTAACCACTTGAGCTATCGAGAAAATGTACTTTACACTGAAATCTGCGTTCTTATAATGCGCCCAAGTGCTCCGATTCATTAGCCAAGAGATGGCGTTAGGGAGCCGTTACACCCACCAAAGGAGAAATAGAATGTTTGTTCCATTCCCCTTTCCTTATATCTATTTCTATGTGAATGAATATTTGTTCGCCGTATGACGGGATTTCGTGTTTGAATGTGTATTTGGCCAATGTGGCTCGTCTCTTCTTTTGGCTATGCGTGCCATGAAACGCACCGTTCCTATCCTTTATGATGTTGTATGCTTGCTAACCTACTGTACATTCTCCTCTTATGTTTGGCTATTTCACCTTTGGTGGATGTAACGACTCCCTAATGCCATCTCTTGGCTAATGAATCGGAGCACTTTGGCGCTTTATAAGATCACAGATTTTAGATACATACATTCAACCAGTAAATTTTTAAACCCGCTACATATTTTTGCGTATACCAGGAACTTAGTCAATGACAAAATATAATGGATTCAGTTAAGAGAGAGTATTGGCATGTGAGTGATGGATAATTTACCAAAACTGAATAAGGAGATTGATAACTAAACTTTGAACAAGAGTAAACAGTGGATAAATGTAAAATTGAAGGGCTGCTGAATGTACAAGTGTATATTGAAAGGGTAATAACAGTTAGGCAGAGAAATGGGAGTGTGGAGAAAGGCATTTTTAACCGCAATGAATACAAAATGAGGGGAAAAGCAAAGCGATAGTGAAAGCGAAGTGGCGGTTAGAATATTTAGAAGTCCACAAAGAAATGTAATAGCATTGACGGCTCGTCAAAATGTACCTACGGTAGATTACATAGAAAGATAATTACGCTCCCGAACATTATTTAAATTATTTTAATGTAAATTAATCTAACACTTGGAAATGTGCCATGTTCATCTTTTCATGTGCGTATGAGTGCGCGACTATGACCTGCATTCCCAGACGACACTTACTTCTCTTAAATTTATGAAAGAGAAAATGATAACACTTGAACCACAACGGTTTCCCAATTAGCATTGAATGCGCGACCTCCAACGAAAAAAATGTTTTTTGTTTGTTATCTTCAAATAATTTAATAATGAAACAACGCGGCATTAAAATGAATGCAAATTACTAACGTCTCCTTCCTCATTTGAAGAAGTAAAAAAATCTCGGAATGAAGAAGACCCAACTATCTAAACAATTCTTTATTATGTTCAGGGAGAGACGGGATGGCTGTAAATTTTTTTTGCAAGACATGTTTAGAGATTATTCTCGCGTCCGAGGCTTCGTTCGGGTATACGCGGAATATATTTATTCTTCACTCAATTAATGCTAATTATTCATGTGGAAAGAAGTGGAGATGACTAACTTGACAACAACGGGACTTTTCAAGGATGGGAGAAGAATTACAAGGTAAGCAGGTGACCAGATGACGTAATTAATTCTCAACAAATGGACCATCTGAACAAGTAGCAACTCCGGTAAAAAGTTGAAAACAAATTTGCTGGCCTGATAAATTAGGATAATTAGCGGACGACTCACCAGATAACCTGTGACAACTTGAGGATTAAATTTACGAAATGAACCATATTCACACAGTTATAAGCATTGAGTTTTGAATTTATCAAGATTCTCGACTGTCAAAATGGAGTAGGCACACAAATTCTATTTCAAACTTTACACCAGTAAATCCTTCTAGCTTTTATGAGGCGAGTAACTCCGGAAACCTATGCAAGACCGACGAAATACGCCTGTAACAACGTCACGAGGCATTTTAATGAGAAAACAACGTCAATCACGCTTATTTTTTCAGAGTAAGAGTCCTGTGGGATACCGTTGCTGGGAGTGTAGTGGAAGGGGCTGTGAACTCATTATCTCCCTAGATTTTTCTGGCTTCTTTCTGCGCTCGTCAAAATTTAACGACGCTCTTAAATGGACTTTTCACGCGCCATCGAGGAGGAATCCTCATAGCCTGCAGAGCTCTTTTGAAAGTTTTCGCCAGTCATACTGGATGTAACGCGGAAATGAAACCCCGACTTATGTCAGAAAAGTGAACACGGGAAGGAAAATGGAGATTTTTGCAAAATCGGTATATGTGAGACCCTCAGGAGCCATATTGATAATGACGGCCACCAGTTTATTATTGTCTCAACAGTGGAGAGGGAAGTTATTTTATTTTAGACGAAAATGACGGCCTATTAAAAAATTGCGACACCCGAATAAATCCTGGCATATACCAGATTATAACTGAGAAATTTTTTATACTTATTAGAGATTTCAAAACACCGTGTTAATTCGAAAGGAGGCAAAATAAGATCTTCGTCCAGATTACCTAAACGAGCGGAACAGCTGTGAAAGTCTATGAAAACTAAACAGAAACATCTTGTAACTTTACATCGCATATGACAGTGGGGCAACATTATATTGTGCTCACCATAAAAATATAATTAAGTGCTTATAAATAAAATGTAGGACGTGATTCCTGGCGGCATTTTCGTTGGCACTACTTAGCGCGTCGGAAACACATACCAAAACGACCAGCGGGCCGGATCGCTAGTAGTAGAAATTCTTACGAGAACTAGAGAAACGACTCCAGAGTTTTTAGGACGCGATTTTTCCGAGGTGGTTGGGTGCCAAATCTTCAAAGAGCTTGGGACAAAACGAGTGCTCTTTCAATTAAACGCTTTCTCTAACGAAATCCCCTGGCGTCCGTAAAATAAGAAAGCATCCTTCGAAATTCTACGCGACAACCGGATGTTTACCGAGCAAAGATTTTTACGATCGAACTTTTACGGCTTATGACCGCTAAATTATTAACGGCCACCTTATCCATTTCGAAAGAATGAGCAAAAGTGGATGTTAGCGGGAAGACGCGAGGAGTATCATCTTCCAAGCCGGAGGGGCTGTCGGGAGAGGGGCGAACACAGGGTAGGGGGGGGTATAAGGTAAAGAAAGAGTGGGGGTGGGAGTGAGGAGGAAGAAGGTCCAGGTTTGAATGCTTAGGCGCCCAGCGGAGTGTTGGCTGTGACGTCGACTGCAATGTTTGCACCACATCGACGCATGGCCCCCCAAATTACAAAAAATGTGAGATGCAACGCTTTAAAATCTAACGCCGACCCGGAGTACCTCTTACGTGAAAGAGTTGCAGTGAGATTCGCATCTCCTTTGCCTAAACCGATATTTTGGGAAAATATTTCATAACTTATGATCTCTACCCCATAATACTCAAACGTATAAATCGTAGAAAGATACGCCATTCGAATTTCGTAGCAACAATATGATATTGTACCCGTTCGGCTTGATATATATGAGGATTTGACGATTTGAGAGGGAAGTAGGAACACTTTGACATATGGGTACACACTTATCTTCACTGTATATCCTACCTCCTTTTACTGTAGCGATCCTTTGCTCAAAATGATGCTATTACATACATTTCCAATGCGATGCGAGAGAATATTGTATTAGCTGCTGCTTGAGGAATGATGGAAATGAGATGTGCTCAATAAATGAGGCAAGCAACGTGCAGGCTATAATATAGGCGTAGAATTTTTGAACGATGGTAAATGTGATGAGAGATGCAAATTCAATGTTTAATGCATATTATAGGAGGATCTACATAACCTATCTTCACGAAATATATTTCGCGGCGAGGCTCCAGCACGCTTGGAGAAGATTTGATTGTAAGGAGAAAATCACCGCAGAAAGAAATACGACCGTCTGAACGCGAATAAGTCAACTCAATTTTTGGTGGTCACCTCTCAGAGTATGTTCTGTTGTCTTGAAGGCATTCCGGACACGGATCGTGTCTCTTTATCGTGCTCGAGTCTCCCAACCACAAAGTCCGAAAATAAATGCGGAAAGTGAATAGCCAATATGGAAGAAAGGTACTCCTAACTAGCCCAGCATCGTAACTCTAGCGATGGGACTTGTTTGGCCAGCTTAGGCGACGGTGCCACAAGGTTGGCGTTTTATTGGAGAATTTGAGTTTCTAATAGTAGACGGTAGTAAAAATGTCCCCCCCGCCCGCCTCCCGAGGCCAGAGGACGGATCATCAGCCTTTTTGCTTACCTCTGTCCTTAGCTCGAAGCAATATTTTCCTCACTCTCGCAAGGCCGCTTAATCCAAGCACTTTATGTACTGATTTCATAACTCTCTTAATCACAAGAATACTGTTACTTCACACGTGAACAATCTTCAAAGTTTGTATAGGCGAGATTCTCCGCTCACCACTGCTTAGTGTATATTATTTATTTTTATATTAGCGCTCAAAGGTCTATATATTACTGGTATATAAGAGCTCTGCCTTTGGACGTTTTCCCAAAACCGCCTTTCTCTCCAAGTAATTCAACCCCCAAGTCAAAATTTTACGGCCGTGCAACCAGTTTTATTTACGAAATTACTTCAGACTGAGCAAAGATGGATTAAATCTGATGGGGTAAATTTAGATCATGGATATGAACAGCGAATGGAGGTAAATATTTTCTTAGTGATCCCATGAATATAAAAAGAAACGCATCCACGCCTTCTGGGCGCAGTATGGTAAATATATGCATTCTTTGGATGCACTGCTGTGAATGCCATGGACTCCGAAAGAGAGGAGTCGTATTTTCGGGGCGTGAAGCACTTTGGCTCGCACACTCGATGTTTTTCACGCCAAGAGTCGAGAAACGTTGAGATGCAGGTCCCTTCCGCCCTGGCTGAGAAAAATAACTTAATTTCACAGGCAGCATCACTATTTGCTATTCACAATTTAAGAGTTGATTCTCCTTTCGGGGGACGGATAAAGTCTGATGCATTTTAATTACCCCTGCTCCATGATTGAAGGGAATAAGTGCTGAAGATCAAGCTGTCTTATTGAATTTATAATAAGTGTGCCGTGGAAAAAATGATGCTGGCGTCCAAGGTGACACGAGACTTCTTTAATTGAAAGGAGAATTAATATTTAATTTTTCTTTGGCAACATTTTTTATTTTTATGGGAGGTCATTGGCATTCAACATCTTGATTTTCCAAGATTATTTACTACTGCCCGAGGAAGATGGAGGTAAATTGTTTTGGTATAATAAAGGGAATACTTCGGGTTGTAAAACAGACTTTCTGTCATCACGATAGAATAATATAAGTACTCTAGTGATGAAAGCACAGCAATAAAGAGATTTAATTCAAATTAATTTAAGTGCTATTTAAAATAAATATTATAAAGTGAATATGGTGGAGAACCGAAATGGTTGGAATATGTGCTTTTTGTCCTTAATGATTAAAAAAATATAAACAAGTGTATCCAGCGGTTAGTCTGAAAGGTCAGGGCGATTTCAAAATTGAGGAGTTTAGAGGCTCGAAAACTTCACGCCTTTCCAATGGGAGTCCCGTAAGCTTCTGGCGGTTGGTTGTGACCTTCTGAAAAGGGGGAGTGTGGATGAAGTGTAGCTATTCATTGAAAATGTAGTCAGGGTTGTTTTGAACAAACATTTTATACCGACCTCATCTACAAATTTTCCGCAATTACGCGATTACTCTATAAAATATTTCCCTAGATAGTTACGTATTTTCTAAATTTCACGACTGCGTATTTCAATTGTAGAATTGAAATTAAATATTCCATGTAAAAGAAGGTATTGAGTTACAGGTTCGAAGCCTCATCCTTAGTAGTCGTATTAAAAAGGTTTCCCAAGTGGAATTTCCCATGATAATGTTGAGTTAGATTTCATACTGTTATGTCGATTTGGGAAAGCCCACAAAATTTAAACCTCGAATCTGGTTTAAGTAAAAATTAAGCACCCATTCACCTTCAGACATATTTACTTTTACACTTAGTGCATCAGGCAATCTGCATAGTGATTGGTGAAACGATAAAAGTAAAATTAACTTTCAGTGAGACGTCGTAATTTGCGATGTGTATCTTGGATAAGGAACATAAACTTAGAGACTGAAATACAGCAGGAGTCATTGCTGAGAGTGATAATTATCACTCTCAGCAATGACTCCTGCTGTATTATAATTGTTCAAAGCATGCCTGTATGTTGTAACAGCCATACCACCAAACTATCTCAGGTTACTATACACACATGCATACCAGTGTTGCCACGTAAATATTACGTTCATGAGGGTTCAAAATTGCATCAGATCTCGGACGATATTTCAACAACAGGTATTGTCTTTTGAATAGATTAAATTCTCCGAGAGAAACAAAGCTTTGGAAAGATTTTACATCCTCAAAATCTGAAAGCATTTTCGAGGGAATGAGAAGTAACCCGGGATTATTCCTGTTCGCTTTGATGTTTTAATTCTACTTCGCTCCGGAACCCATCGTCGGACAACTTAAAGTGATCTTGGAGGGCTCCATGGAAAAAATTTAATTTCTCAAAAAGCAAATAATTTTGGCACTTTCTCTATAACATATGCACATTGTCGCCTAACGCGCGAAAACATCACTGTAGCACTTTAAGAATAATGGCATGGTTTTACGAGAATAATAACTCCTCCTTCTCATCCAAAATATCTTGCAAGATCCACGACTTTCTCAAAATAATTATCGCCCCCTTTTAGCTAGACACCTGTTGTTTTAACGGCCTTCGTCAACTGTCACCGGAACACATCTCTGGGCATATGGACCATTACGCAGGCATAAACAAGAGTGAAAACATCCTAGAGCTCTCTTCCTCTCTCATGATTTCCCGTGCGGTCCATTACTAAGGGAGTTAGTGAGATAGGGAATAAAAACGGAAGAGAATACGAACAGAAGTAACGGAAGGCATCATAAGTATGCTAAACAAGAATAGCCACAGCATAGGGAGTGGACCACTCGGTAGGAGAACTAAAAGTAGTTCTGGACGAACGTCGAAGAGATTTGGCTTCCAAAATTGAGTCATGGCCATGAGGAGGAAATAATTAATAAAATCTAGCATTATATAGAAGTTGTTTTGGCTGTACTTTAAGGCCCTGATGAAATGTACACAAATTCTAAACAGCATATTTCTGTTCGGCCGTTCACTGTTACCCTCGTTAAATAGCGTACCAGGACGTCGACATGCGTAGGATACTGATTTGACGCTCGCCGATGGACAAGAATTATGCAAGTGATATGAATTAAGGAAATAAACACAGAGTTCTGAACTTAACACGACTATCTTTTGACTCCATCCAAAAGTTCAGTAAAAATGAACAACAAAAAGAGATTGACAAACCGTTATGAAATTGAAGGACACGAAAAATGTGCATAGGGGTGGATGTATTAATAAACATTGGGTTGAGCACAAGCCACTGAAGGTAAAAATACATGTTTTGCAATAACTAAATAAAATAGCAGTATTTTATATTACACTAATTTTTATCAAAGTTCCGCATTTATATCATGATTTGGGATACCAATCACCAGCCCAGTATACTCTAAGCAATTGCTTATCACCTCGTGCCTACATATCTATTTGTCAATCAAGTTGCAATCAAGTTATTTAAATACCAAAACAACGAGTCTTTGGGGATTGAACCATAGCAGATGGTCTATACTCATACAATTCCATACAATACTCGATACTCGTTGCTATTCCAGGAAGCAAGAGCATAGTGGTTATATTCTTCTCGGGAAAAAAATAGAATCAGCAAGATTTCTTTAGCATTTTAATTGGCATCACCAATCAGAGGACGCACTCCGATTTCAAATATGAAGCTCCGTCGACCTGAAAATTTTCAGTACACTGAACGTAAGAGTCCACCGTGACAATAGAGGCTGATAAATTTTTGGGTAAAAATTTGCCATAAGAGAAGAAAACCAAACATTTAAGTGGAAATCGATCGTCGTACCAGCTCGTAACCTAGAAATCCATTTCAGTTTAGGCAGGATGATTGAATTTTGCTCGATTACTGATCTCGCTTTCCTTCGCCTTTTTTCCATTCAAACGAACGAAATGGCCAGGTTGAAAGACGATTCTATTGCAAGTGCGATGAAGCACTATCGTGCTGGTAAGAATGGGTCCGTGACATCTACACCCATGTCGCAGGTGCTTAGGCAGTCCGTTTCCACCGCCCCTTGCCCTTCCACCCGTAATCGCAGCAGAAACTTTTGCCGCTGAGCCGGAGACGATGTCGAGTGGCGGCACGTGATGCGAAAGGGAGTGGGGAAATGTTACAAGGGGAAAAGTACGAGGAAATAATGGCACTCTCCCGAGAAGTGAGAAAGAAATAAGCCTACGGCTGAACGACTGGTGGGAATGGAGTGAGGGATGACGGAGAGGGGGGAAGGAGGTGGTGGGTTCGAGCGTACGCGGAGGGCTCCAAAATAGGTAATTACGTAAGTGGGATAAAAATCCTCGTTAGTTTTTACGGTTGCCGCCGCCTCCTTACGGGCATCGCTTTTCTCCATTTTTTTCATCCATCCGGGTACGAGGACTGGTCGTTATGATACGACGAGGATATGTAAATACACACACACGCACACCCTCCCTCTCTCTCCATCCCCTCACACACTCTCCCTCTCTCACACTGGAAGACTGAGGAAAGGTCGGGATGAAAAAATGTCTGAAAAGAAAAAAAGCGCTCTATTCCCGGTGTTTTTTCCTCCTAACCCAAAAAACACCGGTTCGCTAAATCTTTCACAAAGCACCGATCTACCCACCCACCGAGAGAGCGTTAAAAGGGCGTCCGCTCGTGTTCATAAGATAAGCTCCCTCCCCGAAGCCTCCAATCCAACACCGCCTTTGGTAGTGGAAGGTGCACTTAATCACATCATAAACTAATCGAGGGGGAGGTGGGCATTTCGAAGTGGGGTGGGTGTTTAGTGGGGGAGAATGTAGAGGGAGAGCTGGGGCGAAATGAAAAACGGGATGCCAACAGAAGATATTTATCGACAGTTACGGCGGCCAGCGAGGGACTCCGGCCATGTTTGCCGGCGAGGACGCTGGTTCACTCGGGGGGAAGAGGGGACGAGGGCGGACCGCGAGGAGACAGACGCCGGGGGAGGCAAGGGCGGATGGCAAATATGGGAGGAGCGGGAGTCCGCAGGGTCAAAGGAGACAGGAGACGAACGACTGGCGAGGTGGTTGGAGGAGGGAGATGGGGGTGGAGGACGCTCGGAATCGTGACGGCGCTCGACTCCCGAGGCATGAAGGAAGAAAAACTCGTTTGGGCGCGCGGGCGGACTTCCACTCTCACCTCCATCCGTCCCGGGTGAAGGTCTCCTCCGCGACTGGTCGCCCCCGAACTCCTATCTCCGCTCTGCCCCTTCCGAGGGGGTCGCGCGCGGGCTTGCGTTGCCGGGCGCCGAAAGAGGAGGCAGCGAGAATCAACGCCCGTCCTCATCACTCCAGCGCCACGTCGCGGTTCTCATTGCCGCGCAAACGGAGCATTCTCATCGGGCCCCGCGAAAATTGCTCATGAAAAGCTCGTGAAATGATTTCGTGTTTTCACACACTTGCATTTAAAAATTCACCCTATTCCGAAATATCAAAAAATTAGAACATTTTATGGTTACCATGCATAAATTAGAAGATTCGTCAATAAACGATTACGATACAACCCGTATATTCGTCTTAAAGAATCCTGATCACGTTTATTTCTTTAGGTCACGGTTGCGATAATGTCACCACCACTTAATATCGAATGGCATCTCAATTGGAATGTACTGTGAAAGATTTTACTACAGTGTCCATCTATTCTAAGTACCAAAGTGTTAAAATAAAAAGCTAACTGCTCGTGGAATGATAAAGGAAATATATCTCAGCATAATTTAATGATGGGCCATTTTACATCATTCCTTGTCATCTTTGCCGACAGATACAACTATGCGTAAGACACTAGGTATGATTGAGCTGTTCGCTTGGTTAAGTTCACCTTAGGTGAGTTCAAACGGCAAAATTTCCGGATCGGAATGTCGGCACGTTCGCAAAAGAAAAAAAGAATTTAAGAACGTAGCAAGAAACTGATAATTTTCGTGATAAATACACATAATAACCTAGCCTTATAGTAACACATATTTTCTCGGGTCGGATGGATTACTCCGCAAACTGGGGAAAGTACTTATAAGGATTAAAGAAAACGATACTTCTAAAGAGAGGCGGTCAGGAATCGAAAATTCTAATTTAAGAAAGCAGCCCGAGAAGTGCATAGTGCCAGTCTACGTTGAGTTGTCTTAACTAATCGAGGGTAAAGGAGTGAGAGAGATGGAAAGGGAAGGTGACCGTTTATTGCGTATACTGACGCGCGACAGCTCGGGGCTCCTGTGGGTGAAGGCCAGGTGGGTCATGGGTCTCGGGGTCGCAGTGCCAACGATTTAATAAAACAATGAGGCTTTCCATCTTCATCCGTCCCACTTTTCCAGTCTTTCCTCGCCATCGAGTTAACGGCTGCGTTCCCTCTCTTTGGCGGGAGAAAAAATTAACCCATTGGGAAAGAATTCCTCGTACCATCGCGCACTGAATGCATAACTTCCCATCAGAAAGTGTGACGCGACTTTTCAGAGGCAAACGCACACGGCACACTTTCTCTTAATCGCGGAGACATTTATATTTGTATGAGAAAACCTTTCGGAATCCAGAAGAAAATGAGGGAGAAAGTTTGATGGGAAGACGATTCTACCGGCGAACTTCTTTGGGTAAACGGAAAGGAGCGAACCATGGGGATTTAAGGCGAGTAAGGGAAGAAAATTACACCTATCAATCATGATGATACAAATGAAAAGCAAAAGTGCACTAAGATTTTATCAATCAATATTTTTTCTACTCCTGTCCCAATCAATCTTCAAACACTGATACGTGTTTTCTATCAGTGCTGAGAGAGAAGGCTTCGGTATACTGTCCTTAGCAACAGTGCGGACTCCATAAATGTATAACTTCCTTCAAGAAAATAATAGGGTTGATTTGTAAATACATGCCGAAAGTACTTTTAATTCTATAAATGCTGAGAAAAACAGAAAAAGATAGGAGGAGTACACATTACCCGACAGGCGGTATTAATTCAAGGCAGACGAAACTTTAAAAAATGAAATATTTTTTTTATGGCAATAACTAGAACGTGGAGCTGTCACGTGCAATGATGGTTTGACGTAAACGTCTAAACCCGAAAGAATCCTGTGCTCACAAATAGTGTTGAAATATCCATGAAACTTATGCTCAAAGAAAATATTTCCTCACGGAAGGCCGGACACTTAAGCGCATTGAATCGCTTCCACAGGGGTTACTTGGAAATTATTTGCCTTTCAGATTCTATTTATATACCTAGCATGGCTAAACTTATCCGTGTCACTATTCACGACAAAGTATTAAAAAATAAAGATGATGCATTCGTTAAACCTTGAATATTATTTTCATGCCACCACGATAATCCACCGCGAGGAGTCGTATTTAATAGGAGTATATATTTTTCTCCTCGTTTCACGGAAACGAGGCAGAAAACAAAACGCTTTTATATTCAATTTCTCCACCATCACGTGCAACGCGTTTACCGCCGTATGTGCTTAATGCTCACGACAAAAGAATGAAGTAAGCGGTCCGGGAAGATTTTAATGATTAAATGGGTTGGTTTCTTTGCGCAGAGCAAACATCTCCCTCTCATTCTCGTTCCCGTCCTCAGTCGACGTCGAGGGGAGGCGGATTCGGATGGGACAGGGTAATGGACGCGGAATAGATGGAAAAAGCGCGAGGACCCCCTCGTGGCCCCTTCGAGACTCCTCTGTCGCTTCGCTTGCTTAACGAGGTCCTCTGGTGATGTCTCCGGGGAGCTCGAGACAATGAAGTCGCTGCGACCGCAACGAAACCTTTGACCCGCCCCATCCACGGACGCATCCCTCTCAAAGTATGACCGAATAATAATTTATGAATGATGGGAGGGATTTGAAGTGTGTCAAAACAATGCGAATCATGTTAACACTCCTTCTTCGTCTACAACCAACACGATTTAACGCATGTGTAAGTACGGGGAGTACTCTCTATTTCAGTGTTGATTTTAATTTAGTTTTCCGAATTATTTCTCTTATGTTCGTTGATTTTTGCTTTGCCGGATCATTATTTTCCATGAAAAAGTTGCGTTATCGACGTTTCTGAACGGAATTTGTACATTTTTCACAAATTGCGCTGTAGGATTCCACGGCACATCCCTTGCTAGTACTATCAGTTCACGAAAAGCTACGTTTTTATTAATTCTAGAGGTTTAATATTTGGATGCGGAAGGAAAAAGATACTGTACTTCAAATTTTAATGGTCACGTTGATATTCAAGTCTAATTATGATGACAGCTGAGTGATAAAAATCCAGTAGATATTTGAAGCATGTGGCTGTGATTATACTCGAAATTGAAGAAGCCAACATAGAGAAAGGATTTCGGCAATGACGGGTACTTTAGACTATTCTTAGTGACTATATCTACTACTATCTTTAGTGACTATGTTGAAACAGTAAAATGTTAAATCTAAGAAATCGCATCAGAAATCAGGGTACCTACGCAGAAAAAATAATCACTATGCTTTCATGATGCAATGAAAATGCATGACGCTCTGTGAAAGGTGGAGAAATTACCTTAAGAGGACGCTTAATGACTTGTAGAATGTAATGAAAGCGTACAGCCCAAATAAGGTCCACAGTAAAAGAACAGGGGGAGATAGAATAATATTTTGGGGCGATTAAAACCTCGAAGTGGGAGAGCTTGCCACTAATTTCCTTTCTATGCTCTATCGTATCCATTAGAGAGAAGTAATCTACAAATACGTCTATTTATTCATAAAAAGTTTTCAAATTCCGAGGCAAATATTTTAAAGCTACATTTTATTTCCGTTACATTCCTGGCTTGCACTGTTCCCCCATATCTTTCTCATTTTGCCCTTTACTGCTGCATAGGAGACAAAGGAAATATTGAAGTAGAAGCGAATGACTCAGATGAACTTCGAATCGAATGACGACAGACGATCGAATTTGAATCAAATATACGGTCTCTAAAGAGATTTTTTAAAGAAGTGCTTAAAAAGAGCAACTAATAACTAATTAAAATGGAGGAGGAAAATTTTTATAGACGCCATTTGAGACTCCATTGTGTATAGGAGGCAAGTAATAGGGGAAAGGTGAGGGGAAAGAGTTAAAGCGGGAGACGCTCAAATAAGATGACACAAGAAATGGCACTGGTGAAAGCGAAGACATATGCAGACAATAAGTGGCTAGTCAATTCTCAGTTAGGCTGATTCTTCAAACAAAAAGGAGATAATAGAATTCAAAAACAAATAAAGATGCTTTCAACAACTACAAAAAGGCTTGTTGGGTATTCTAACAATATGCAGGTATATAAATAGCTCTCTGAAACAGCAACAGTTCTGCTCGTTGCAATTTTGACTATGAAAGTTTAGAATTCTGATTGGATACAAAATAAATTTGTCTTAGTTTGTTGAAAGTGCTCCAATCATCCATGTCATATTGAATCATTAACAAAAACTAAGCAACCTGACGACTCATGACTCGTGTGATATAATTCAAGCCAATGATGCCTATGAACATTGCCAAACAAAAATATGTTATCAGTATAAACATATTTTACAAATGAGCAGTAGTAGTTTTATGGGAGGTGAACGACAACCAAGGTCATTTGCGGCAATGGGGATGGGTGGGAAAGGAAGGTTGGAGAGAAACCCAGCGCCGGTATTAGCCTACTCTTGTCGAAAGGCGCCAAAGGGGTCCGCAGTTTAACGTCCCATCCGACGGCCGTCGCGCTCACTCAAAGTACTCTCCACGAAGCACCTCAAGTAGGGATCGGGGTACCACTTCAAAATATTTGTTGTATGCAGGATTTGAACCCGGGGTCTCTCGGTGGGAAGCCTGTTCGCTAGCCACCACACCATCTCGATCCCCTTTTACAAATGACCACACATTAAATTTTTTTCATAATGTTTCAGCAAGGCAAACATTCCTACTGGCACACACTACGTGAACTCTACACCCATTTAATTATTTTTATTCTGGCTTCTAATCACTGAATCTCTATTGAAATTCCATAATAATTTATGATGCTCATATTGCTTATACAAAAACATGTGCACATTGTCGACTGAAAATAATTGAGAGAAAGCATAGCATTGGAGAATTTCTCTTCCGAATCCTAAGGAATGTTTGGAATAGTCTATCAAATTAGACTCGCAAAGATGTTAGCAACACATATTCTAGTAAGCTATCACTTCTTCATGGGAATCACGAATCCAAATCAGAGGCTGTAAGAATTGAAGCTTTACCTACATTTAGCATTTAAGATAAAATTTAAAACAAATCTAAGTATTTGGTTCCTTTTGAAACACGTATGGCAAAAGCAGAGTTATTGCAAAATAATACAAGTATACCGTCCAAAAATGGCGACATTTGATGGAATGGTTCCTCCTTTCGTGAGACGATGTTATTTCAGACGGATCCAACAATAAAATTAATTAACAGTAAATACGAATAAAAGAGCTTTTTCATTTCTCCAATGAAGTCAATTGTGGAATTATATTAAGATCCATCTCATTTTCACTGGTTGAGATTAATTAATTAAATAAATATCATATTTAACTTGGATGAAAATGTCTTTTGCGAAATTAACCAGAATAAGTAACGTGATAACACAGTCGTTCCAAATTCACCCTTAAAAAAGTTTATCGCATAAAAAGTAGTGTAAAAATCTTGAAACAGTCAAAATTCGTTGAAGCTCACGTTTCAGCAAGTTAGTTTCAAGGCGTTAACAGGCAACAACCAGCAAAGACTAAAACTCAACCAAACTAATAATGATACTGAAAAATACCCAAAGAGAAGAAAAAAGTGTTCGTTAATCGCACGTGGAGAAAGTCATGGATTCAGTGAAAGGTCAACCAAAATTTCCGACAAGCGGCGATGTAAGATGGATTATGGCGACTGCGACAGAGGATACGCGAGAAAGAAGACGTCTTCAGGAAACACCTGCGGAAAGTCGAAGGGATACAAACGATGGGCAAAGGCTCCACCTTCTGGCGCAACACATGAATCCACCGTTAGATTCATAAAATTTAAACCCACCAACAATCCGTGCGATGAAATCTTCGCGGATCAAAGGAGGAGAAGAATATGAGAAATGTTATCCGCATCGTGGGTTTTTCAGATTCACGCCCTCCTCTCCCCCTCCCCCACCACCCAGGGGAGCAATTGCGATGAGCGTTGCTGGAACCGCGAGGAGAGGTTAGCACCCAAGGTGAAGGAGTTTTTTTTTTGAGTCTTGCCCGGTTGAAAGATTAGACGTTTATCGCCGCATAAATACGGGATGAGCTAAACGCTCCTTCACACACATTCACGCCTCCCTCCGCCCCCCTCATTGTGCCAAAAGATCAGGCCATAACTCAACGGCGCGCGAGTACATCCCAGCCCTCTACATCGCCCTCCGTGAGGATTCCTCCTTTTCTCTCCGGAGCGGTGTTATTTATACAAAAAACCAATGGGAGAGTGAAGAGGAGGAGGAGGCGGCGGCAGCTGGATCCGTGAGAGCCGCGGAAAGGATCGCGCCCGTAAACGGTTAAACGTTAGTTTAGGCCCCGCCGGGGAACTTAAGACTGGCGTAAGTCACACACACACGCACACAAACACGCGGGTGTAAATGCGTGCTTGTTTGAGCTATCGGGGCTCACTCGACGGAAGTTATTTCAAACACTCGTTAGCGTCGGGAGGTTTTCTCTGAGTTTCAAGGCGTCGTTTAGCGCGCTTCCGAAAATTGAATGCCGATGCTTGGCAGTTCGACGAACCCGGGAAGCAACCCATATATATATATATATTATACATACACACACATATACATATGTATATATAGTATACACACAAGTACATACATACACACACGCATACATATATATATATATATATATATATATATATATATATATATATATCTTTATATATTCGTGTATGTATGTGTATATAGTATATATATATACACGCACACACACAAGCTCACATCCCTCTCTCCTTTTTCCCACACGGGGTACCCATCGCGCGCTGAAACGATCCCTCCTTTTTTTTATTTCTGCTCACTTAAACAAATGGACAGGACGTATTCTCCTCGCAGGGGTCGGTTGCGACATAGCTGGAATCGAGGGTCTCTGCAGTCACCAAAGGGAATGGATGATGAGCGCGATCGGATTAAGAGGAGCGCTCGAGGGAACGGGAAGTTCTATCAAAGGCGTCGGTGATAAAGGACTAAGTCTTAATCCATTCCCCAGTTTTTTTCTTCCGAGTGCCATTACGAAACTCACTCGATGGAGGGAAGGGGAGAGCGGGATTAGTCAGCCGAATGACTTGGCTCGGTAAAGAGCAAGCTCATGAATTCTGTTTGCACTGCATTTTATTTCCCTTTTTATTACACATTTACTATCATTTCTACGCCTTTTTTATCTTTCGGTACCTACCTTCCATTATCTATATTTGTGTAGACCTCGGATCCAAAAGTCAAGCTGGTTTTATACCTTTAAGTTGTGTGAAATGCGCCAAACTCTCTCTAGCAGAGAGCTTGCTTGCTAAAAAGAGCTGCTTTTAAGTAACGATTTACACCGGCGCTTCACAAACTGCGGAGCAACACTCCAATGGGAAGGGCGGATTTACAACTTGATAATCATCATAGCCATTCAAAAGAAATTTCAATTGCAAAAGTACAACAATTATTAATTTTATCATTTGTTTATTATAAATACCAGTTACTTCGAAACTTTATGGAATTGATTGCCAAAGAGTGAATAAATTTCTTTGCCTTATTGTTTTCATCAACGAATACAATTCTTGCACTTTTTATAGTTATCGCGACACCTTATGAACAAGACTGAAGAATATATTTAACTAAATATATGAGTTTTGAATATTTTTCATAATTTTGTGGTCCCTAAACTAATTTAAAGTATGCAAAAGAGATAAAAATAAAGCTTCTAAATATATCCACAATTTATTGTAACCTTTATTCCGGATACGTAAATTAGGAAATGAAATTGTTAAGAACAGACATTAAAAGAAATACTACTGAATCTCTTCTACTCTTTCTGCCTCTCTACCTCTTCTATTTGCTGAAACTTGAGAAAAAATTCAAGAATTGAAATTTGCGTGGTTTCAAAACTTTCGTACGAAAAAATATAAGTTGGTAGAATGAAAATGATGGGACTGAGAATAAAAATCATAAAAAGGTAAAATACAAAAAGCAGTGAAATGCTTGTAAAGTTGAGTGAAAGGATCGAATGGAATGAAGTTACTTAAACTACAGGAATTCACAACGTCAAAATTCTCGATTGGGTCTCGAACCAGAATCTATACATTTCTGGCCAAGTGTACGCGAATTATTTTTACACAGTGAAATTCCTTTATTTCAAGGTACTCGTACATTAGAAGATGAATCCGTCAATGTATCTGCCGTAGCATGTACGGCAGTTCTTAGAATTAAGTGACATTTTTTCATTCCATCAATGTTGTCCCACTAAATACCTGCACCAGCGGATATACTTAATTAATTCATAATATATGCATGTATAACGCAGAGGTTAGGTATTCGAATTTAATTCTCCCTCGACATGAGGCAAAAAAGAGAACGCTTTTAAAGTTAGGCTACGAAATGGTGAGGTAAATGATTTTTAATGATTTGATTTTGGAAGTACCTTACGGTGTGAGGATTCTTTTCAATCAGGATACACTCAAACATAGAAATGGATTCCTAATGATGAGGATACGATAACACAGGCCTACAAAAAATTTTTTTTTTGGTGCCGGGAATCTTTGTGATGATTTTAACTATATTTGTAGAGCTGAATCCAAATATGAAATCCGTTTTTATTTAACAGCTCTACTTTTTTAGATATGGCACATCTTACGATTAGTTGTTTTAATATTTGATATATTTCGGAAAATAATTTTCAAAGTTAAATAAATCTACAAGTATAGCAATTTAGAACCACTCTGCAGTGTTCCTTTTATTTTCAATAAACTGTCAATAAGTTTTATGTATATTTCTATATTGTAGGCCAATGAGATAATTATTAATATAATATTCCCATATCATCATGTAGAAGATTTTTTTACGTAAGTAACAGCATACTAGTATCTATATCTTGAAAACTATAGCTGATAGGAAAAAACTAGTGTCATAATTGGATTCAGCACCCCAATTGTTCTTTAAATCAGAATTAAAAGCTCCGGAACCAAAACCACTGTGTAATTTTTCCTACCCAATGAAACTTCATCTTATCAAACACTGACTTAATAACATGAAAAAGTCCACGAACAGAATACTCAAAAGAGATAGCGTGAGGTTTTACATAAAAATTAAGCAACTGCTGAGAAGAGAATGGAATGGAGGGAGTCAGTTAATCAAATTCGACTTACTATTAGGCGATTACTAGTTTATTATAATTATTTGGAAGAAACACATTTGTATTGAATTGAAAATATTTATTACAACAGCTGTCTTAAATATGAATTTTACTCGGAAAATATTGTTCACAGTTCACAATCTCAAAAATTTGTCCTGGTAACCATACCATTTAATTGAAAAGTCGAGATTTATTCAAGATGTTGGTGTGCCAGATGGCCCTCCCAAACGCCGTTGCGTGACCGAAGTTGGCTCGAAGAGGGAAAATCACCGAGTGAAAGACACGTATTCACACGGATACGCACTCGGGGTTTCTCGGCGCGAAGAGGCATTCTCCCCCATCCCCCCCACCCGTCGCCATTCCACTCCTCCCGGGTCGGTCTGTCTCCCTCCACCCACTTCGTCAAACATGACCAAAGACAGAACGGCTGGGTCGCGGCAGGAGAATCACGGATGGCATCTCGGCACAAGAATTCATAACGGTAAATACGAGTGGAGGGGAAGGGAGGGAGGGAGGGAGTGGTGGCTCATTTGCATTACTTTGTCCTGTAATCGAGCTTAGTTTTCGCGTTCCCCTTCCTACATCTCCTCCACCTCCTCTTCTCCCTCTTCCCCCCCCCCTTTTACATCTGTTTACCCTGACTGCGTCCCTCCCCGCCCCCCAAAACCTCTCTTCTCCACTGTTCCACAACTATTCCTTCTGCCACCAGCGACCGCCTCTGAATTCATCCTCCTCATCCTCTTACTTCATTACTTTGCTACCCAACTCATTTCCTTCTCAACTCTCCTTCCTTCCTTCGGTGCGGTCACTACGTCACGAGAATCTCATATTCTGAGGATTGTGGTTCGATCCCGGGAAGCGGCTGTTAGTATCTACCCAGCAGTATTCCGGTCTCAAACTAAGGAGAGTATTTTCATTGTTTCCTTAGCTAGGTGAATGTTCTGGAATGTCTCTTTCTTTTACGGAGCGCGAGAACGCATTGCAAATATAAGAGTGAATTTCTTTTGAAAAACTTGCGTTTAAGGATTATTTAATTTGGCCCTATTATATAAATTTCGTGATCCTGATAATTAGCAGCTTCAGTTAGCATGCGCAACTTGGTTTTAGCTGACTTGTCAACACGCTATTGTGCGAGCTTTAGGGGACTTCTTAATAATGTTTCAGAGTTCTGCTGATGACTGCTAAGGTGCCCATCACTGCTAAGATGCTTGTAAGAAGCATGATTCGAAAGTAAATCTTCCATTTCTCTGTAATTCTTGCCATGCTTAAAATAGAACCATCCAAGACCAAGAAAACTATATATCATTAGCTCTATACACGCGCCACCGTTTGATTTTATCGCTCCCTGCCTTTTAAATTACGAGTTCACTTGACTCGCTATATTTTAAGCTACGTTTCATCCGAATCAATCATTCGAATAATTTTTAAACTTTTAAATTGATGCATTTCTCCAAAATATGTTTCATCCATCTTAGAGTGGTCACACCCCAGACGTAGACGTAAAGACTTCATCGTATATTTGATTGAATTATAAACAATAATGTTTTGACCTGAATTGACAAGAAAAAAATTCCATGGTTAGAATTCTACGGCTTTCACTAATGCGGTGGTTTTATTCAGTCACAAACCCAGTTTTCGGTGTTGAAACAAAAATGCAGCTAACAAGTGCAGTGCAAATGGAAAAACAAGTGATTATCATTTTCACAAATGACAACCGGCTGGCAACTGAATAACTCGAATGAAGCCCTTTCTAAGAAGGAACGAGTGAAACCATTTTGACGTGAATAGGGGATCCTCCGTTTCAAATAAACTGGTGCATTCTGTGTCCGACATACGGCCTATTCTTTGGGCACGCAAAAGAGAGATACTAAACATTAATGTGCTCCGTATTTTCTCAAGAAGCAACACCCATTAATTTTCTTCGTAATGTGCGCTGAAGTTACCTCCATCGTCAAACTACAGATTAATATAATCTCGTTTTCAACTCTGGCATAGCTCGTTTTTCGGACTACTTTTCACAAAGTTTCACTCCTTCTGTGATACTGTATATGACTCCATTATGGTGTCAAGCGAAAACTCGTTCAGTTTGAAATCCTTCACAAATGAAATATAAGGCAGAATTGTTTCGCATTTAATGTAGCAGTGGATAATAACTTTTGACCTTGAAAACGCTTTGAGCATTTGGAACCTTTCGCAAAGGGACTTCGTTGAGGAATTTACACCAGACGCGGGGAAAAAACCTGCCTTATAGTGAAGAATATTTATGAATTAACAAAAAGGGTCACATGGTCATGAGAAGGTCTTGGTCGGGTAACATTGGAAACACGAATATTACAGGCACAAAAATAGCAATTATTTCTTACGGAAAGTTACAGAAAAGTACACACTTCTCGAGTTTAATGCACATACGAAATATATAATCCTAACCACGCATTAAAAGGGCCACAGGGATAAGTTAAGAGTAATTGAATGCAGACTCGATCCACATAAGGAACATCTTTCCCTCCCACAATTCGATACATCAACATTAGGAAACAGGATTTATAAATCTATCTAAGAATATCTCATTTGGCTGGTGACCTAACGCCAACTGTCAAACGCCCTACGTGGTGGCTTGCAAGCGTAACGTGTTGTTGCAGTACTTTCGATGAAATCAAATTTAATTACCAGCCAAATGACACGCTGAGTCTCGTCTGACGAACCAAAAAAAAAAGATATAGAATTTCAGAGACATCATTCTAATTACAAGTTAAACTCTCGTAGCATGAATTAACAACATGCTCGGCTGAAAGCTGACTATAAATGAAACAACTCCAACAACAAGGCGGCTTACCGTTGGGGAAGCAACCGGGATGTGTCTCCAATTCCACCATTTTTTACATTCCCAGGACACGGCAGGGACTCCCCTTTTAACCGTCCCGCGCACGTCACATTATTTCTTCCTTCCGCCAGTCATATTATTCAGGAAACTTTCCAACTCCAGGGATGCGAAGCTCCCTCCTCCCTCCTCACCCGTAACATCCGAGACTTTTCACGCGGGAGGTTCTGTAATAATTGCCCCTTTCCACCCATTTCGTTCTGCGTAGGGAGGGCATAAAACACGAAATAATTACTATTTTTGCAGACGCGAGAGGAGAGGGAAGATGACACGTTGGCGCTATCTTTTCCTCCCCCTCTGCTTTCCTAGTCCCATGTCCCCTTCCCCCTGCACGAGGCAGCGAGGAGCGAGCCTCGAGTGGCGCGATTAATGGCAAGTCCCGGAAAATGGGTCGCTCTGGAGATTCTAACGCTCGCAGCCGCCCCCCTTTGTGGAGAGGGAGACAGAGAGAGATGGGAGACTCATATGCATTACAAATGAAGGACGCGCACGTACATACACACACGCACACAAACATACACGGCCGTACGTGGGCACAGAGAGGCCTCGTCCAATTGTGCCCCGCTCCCATCCTGAGCGCCAACGAAATGACAGGTTGCAAATGAAGGGACGCTTTTAATCGGCGCGCCGCTCCCGCTGGTAAACAGCCAGGCACTCTGGCGATCCCGCTAGTGTTTCTTTTTTCGGTTTCCGCTCGCTCGTTGCGAAAATGATAAGCACGCGGGACCTTGCTGGCGCGGCGCGGCCTGGCTCTCCTCGAGCCCAGACCCTAACAGGTGGCTGCCGGTGGTCCGGCGTAATTGTCGTTCGAGAGCGGATGGGCGATCACGGGCTGAATGAAAGAGGGACTTGGAAGGGAAGAGAAGGAAAAGAAGGCTGGTCGAATCGATCAGGGAAGAGAGCCCGAGGCTGGTGAATGATCGCACGCTGTTATGCTGTCTTGATTTAACGGATCGTTTTCAACGTACAGCAACATAAAAGTCAAAAAATCATAATGCTAGACTGTTTTACAGATGGATGATGAATTGCGATACTTAATTGCTCATTCTCAAACTAACCAGAAAAGCTTAATCAGCGATTTTTACTATATCAGTCGTTAAATATAAATATAAAAACCTTCTTAATTAAATTAAAAATAAATATAAATTTTACAGCTAGAGATGGACCTTCGTCCATCTCTAGCTGTGAAAGAGTTAAATCACTAGAAAATTCTCATTCGCTCACTCCCCATTGGTTTTTTCGTATTCTTCTCTTACCACTCTTTTCAAACACTAAATTTTGGATTCATGAATAGATAGGCAAATCGATGGTTTCGTTTAATTGTTAATTAATGCATTCCTTGTGACATGAGGTTCTCCTGTTATAGTTTAATTTAACTTGTAATAAAGTAGAGCGATTTTCTTAGAGGCCATGCAGTAATTCATTTACGGCCCTAAGTTTTATCAAGCATTCATTTAAAGTAAAAAAATATACGAACGATATTTGCCAGGAAAATCATACTCAAAAGTTTCGATTCCCACTTAAAAAAGTTCAAATTTCTTATTTGTCAAATCTTCTACTTGTTCACCCCCATACTAGGTATAATTCATCAGTGGCTTGGCTTATTATTATGCCTTATTGTTTCTAGGAGATGACACAAAAATAAATTTTGCTCACTTTCACTATCCTCGAGCGTTTTGTTGTCAAAACCGTTCCCGCATGACTGCATGAGGCTGCTAATAAAGACTGCTGTGCTCGTAACAGCATTTCTTGCCCTGCTTCGTCTCTCTCTGTGGGGGGGGGGGACCCTTCCGCTGCCCGCAGCGTTGCGTCACATTCCCTACCTATGTCCTTGAGAGCGGAGACCATTGTATGTTGCATGCCCATGTGATAGCGGATTTTCACCTTCTTACTATTCAATTCTAGTTTGCACGTTATTGGATAAATTTTTACTACATTCTAAGGTGCAGGTGCATGTTAGTTGATAGTATATGTACTTACATGCGTATAAGATATTAGGGTTCATACATTAATGTATACCCCACTATGGGTGTAGGTTTGCATAAATATGTTGATTGTATAAGTGTTTTATCCTCTTTTATGGGTGGTGACCTAAAACCCCCCACCACACGCCCTTGTGGCAGGTTGCGGGGTATTATGTAAATTTAGATGACAATGATACTGTATAAAAAAGCGTTAAAACCATTTATGAAATAGATCATAACCAGTCATTACCTACTGTAGGATCTACGATCGATTTATTTTCAAATCTGGTAAATAATTAATTTCAATCTTTAAGTTCTCCCCTCAATCTCGGAGTTTGTTTCGTAAAATTCACAGGGACTTAAAATCAGGCATAGTTGTAAAGCATGAAAGCATTCATTAACAATTATAAGTATGCTGAAGTAAGGAATGCAAAGAGAAATCTCTGACAAACACAGATTTCAGGTTCCTCAAGTTAGGAATCAATTTGAAATATTGTGAAAGTAATATGGCTTTCGCTAAACTTATCGGACATCATTCAGAAACACGAAAAAGAGTCACCGTGGAATACCTATTCCCGGGCTATTCCTACTATTTCATGGACTATATGTAATAATGGAATTTTAGAATCGATTATAATTCGTATTCATTCCTAGCCCCGATTTTAAAGTATCTAATCAGAATTTGGTAGTACACGAGTATTAGTAAAGTAACAAACTCATACTATTCACATGGTGGAGGGAGATTATGGTCATTAATTATTATTATGAGTAATATACCAAATAGAGATATATATTGCTGGTTGGTTGTAACTGAAACAGAAAGAGGCTATTTTAAGTTTAGCGTTAAATTTATTAAGAATAATATTCGCTGGCTAAATAGGATACTTTTTGTAAATCAAATTCTTTCTCTGTCAATTGACAGGCACGCTCCAGGATATAACTCCGTTACCTAAATGAACACATTCTTTAAGTAGCAACGCTGTCTGTTTTTAAAAATAAAAAAGAATAATTTTTGTCATAGTATTGAACTGAAACTATATTCACTCTCTCTCTCTCTGATCATCAACCTGAGCGGACGTGCTTTTAGATAACTCCTGAGAACCGGTTTGAGCCAACTGAGCATACCTGCCTACCTGCTACTAAATGATTTTAGTTTTGGCGAGTTGTAGAGTAATGTTAACGTATATATTGTTTCGTTTATACAGTTTTCGTTGTTTGTGGCTAGTTTTATTTTGCGTGTGGTGGTACCAGTTTATCTTGGTGGATTGTGGCGGTATTTCCTGCGACTCTGATTGGTTTTTGGTGAATGCTCTTTTTTGTACTCTCATTTTTCTCTGAATACCAAGCTTCAGTCTATGTTTTATATATTTGTGCATCGCCGAAGAGAGTTGTGTTTACAAGATATTTGTATATATAATATAATTTCTGATTATATATATATATAACTTCACACACAGAAGGAAATGGGATACATATGTAGACACACATACCTGTATATGTGTGTACATGTAATTAGTTATTTATGTATTTAAATTTACACACGATCTCACGGCGTTGGTATGCGGGACAGGCACATTATAATAAAGGACAAGTGGGAGATCAGTGACATGAGGGAGGAAGGGGAGTGCTACAGTCAGATTAATTAGTCATTCTGTCGCGTGTGCGCTGCGGACGGGGGAAAGAGGAGTGCAAGGTTGAGAGAAACCCCTTGGCAGTGCGTCGCGCGGACGTCAGATTCTGGGGGCTTTGGGGAAGGGGAAAGGGTTATGGCTGAGCAACGCGAAAACAAAGCGACAGCAACGGTTAGTAAAGGAGGCCGAGGAGTGGAAATCAGTGTAAAATGGGCGTGAGTGAATGAAGTAGAAGTGGTATATAATATAGGGCGATTCTATCGGAAGCAAGAGTCGGGTAGGTATGAAGGTGGGCACGCGTGGAGAACTTCAACTCACATCAAGGGAGTCTTCGGATTGTTACAATGGCTGCACACTGAAGGCGCGACCGCTGTTTACATGCTATTATCAATGAATCGTAATATAACTCGGCCCTGCTTATATAGGCATGTTATTTAGCACAGGAATTGGAGGCGGATGCCGACCATTTGCCGTTTCATTTAGTGCACAGTAGTTAACTCACGTCTACCGAAAATTTGACACAAGGCCACCACAATATTTCCTCCCTGTAAGTCCAAAATTTTTGATGTTCTTAATTTTTGTCCACAAATTTTGAGGGGTTTGTGCAGGGTATCATTTCAATTTGTTTCAATTTGAATATTATCAAATATAAACTGAGAAATGTAAAAAAATGAGCACTCGACCGGTAACATGATGTATCGAAATACGTGACAGAGTGTTTACGTGGATGACCGGTGTTTGGCAGGGGGTGTCCAGGAACACAGGATAGGAGATGAGACCGAGAGTGGGAGGGTGGAAGAGATTATTGACTGGGTGGATGTGAGGTGAGAGTGAGGTGAAATACGGAGGGGTGTGCGCCCATCTGGCGAACGAAAGAATGTTGTCTTCCGTCGGCAGGCAACCGTGAAAGATCATGTAGATGATGGGAAGACAAAATTTCCTAATTTTTTGGATAAAGAAATGTAATTTCAGTTGCGCACCCAAAAGTCCTGGGCACAACTGTAGAAAGATGACAGGGAATATTTGAATTTTACAAAACAGATTCCAAATCCTTCTACTGGCGAGTTCCTTCATTGCATTTTCTGAACATTCTCAGAAATTTAATGTGCTAGATTTCTCAATGTTTCAATGTAACATTTTAAAACTTTCCTCTATAGCATCAAATGAAATCAGTCGCATCATTATTATGGTAGAATAAACAAAAGCCAGGAAACAATGTCCTCACCCGTCCTTCTACACAATCGATGACTAGCTACTTTATCTAACTCACTGCCCTCAACAGACAGAGAAGCAGTTGGTAGTTTTTTCGCTCGAGACAAACCGTAGTTTTTATCTAAATCCAAATGTACTCATGAATTTCAGTTTCTTATGCATTTACATTACTCCCAAAATGTTTAATATCAGGAATGCTGAAAAGAACAAAGAAGGTTACGTGGGAAAAATTGAGTACAAAATTTAATTAAATTTTAAAAGGCAACATTAATTGAAACAAACAGAAAGTAAATGTTTTCTTGTGGGACCTTAGTAAATCTCATGTTTGAATAGTGACACATCAGTATTTGCCTGTGTCAATTGAAAATTTTAATCAAAATCATAGACGAGGCAAAAGAAAAATATAATAAAAAGTACAATTCAATACAAAAAGTATAAAAAAGAAATAGGAGTCAATCGAGAAGGGAAGGGAGTTGAGAAATGAAAAAAATCATTTCGGATGGATAGTTTATGATGATTACAGGTTTAAGAGATCCATAGTCATAGATGCGGTCACGCAAATGTATTTTTCAATATTTAGTAAGCAATGAGTACGATGTACATAAGAATAGATGAGGACAATACCATATGTCAAACCTTAAAGGAAAGAATGACCAGATGAACTGAGCCCCTATTGATACGTAACGAATTTGAGAAGAATTTAACAGCGGGAAAAATACATGGAAAGGTCCCACGAAGAAGAACAAGAGAAAAATACCTATGAATAAGCCCTATAAACAGGGATGAAAGACAAAGGAGAGCTCCCAGGGCCTAAGATGTGGGATAGGGAAGAATGTCTGCAGCAGTCAAATAATATTGGACTGATCATGATGACTATTAATAATTTTAATCACGTTAGAAGGACACATATTAGTTAGTAAAGCTCTTTACCGTCTTTGAAACTTATCGAAGCCCATGAAGATCAAAAATACATCTTGAGTTTTCCTAATCCGGTATTTACCTCATATGCCAGCTTGATTCTGGAGTAATACATATATCCAGCTTACTTAAAGAATAAAATTACATTTGTGGACATGGGGGATTCTTCATATACCAGTACTGAAAGGGCACATACACCTTTTGGAAAGTTAACCAGGAAATAATTAACGAGTTTGAATTGTTCTAAGAAAAGGGACCTAAGCAATATTATAACAAAAGCTTTTTTGGAGGACGAGTGAGGTGAATGTAGAAAACAAAGAGGTTATTCCCTACCTGGCTGACGGAAATACTCTGTTTCACTGCATTAGATTGCTTTATTGAGCCGAAAAAAGAATAAGAGGGGGTCATAAAAGGGAAAGAAATAGGAAACGTGGGTGTAAGGCATGCAAAAGAAACATTCTGGGAATGAAAGACGCCGAGCGCTCCAGTCAATGCCGTGCTCTTTCGCCGTATTCTTCTTCATTCTCTTTTACGTCCCTTCCCACCTTTCACGCTCATCCTCCCCCCCCCTCACTCCACCCTGAAACGGCCCCGCCTTTCATTCTTTAACCCGCTACTTTCGTTAACTACATGCCGTGCTCCTACTCTCCACTAGCCCCTTTCACTTCCCGTCATTTTCCGTATCCTTCGCTCGTTTCAACCCTTAGCATGGTCATGCGAGAGCCCGCTCACATCCATTTTGGATGTGATTTCGCCGAGGATATCTTCTTGAGATTGACCCATGCATCACTCTTATTTCCACGCGTGCATTATTAATAAAAATTCACTTTCTATCCCAAGTCACGGGTTATCATGATGATAATTTTGGAGTTTATAACAGAGCGGCGCGCCATGTTTTTTTTTTTACAATACACTTGCGTGACATTCAACTGTGGATTACCCTCGATGTATGATAAAGGATAAAACATTACATGGCAGCAAGCTACATTATAATTAATGCAGTTAATGAATTTGAGCGTGAAATCAAAGTCGTGGGGGTTTTTACTTCATCAAGGGTTAGGCCGTAGCGCCGCACTTATTTTCTGTTGTTCTTTTCCGAATTTTTCGTTGCCTAAGCTGTGTTGGAAATTTTGTAAATACTATATGCGTTCAAAGTGAAAAATAACCTCAGCCACTCAAGGATCTAATGATTATGGTAGGATGTAACCCGCAAATACCTCGTATGAATATTTAACTTTGTCTACTTCGTACGCTACGACCAGGCATTAATTGAAAATAGATGTTTTCGTATCAATAACCCTGATGGGTGACTTATATGATTATGTTACAAGTTTTAAGCTATAAGAATGCCATTTATGGTTACTTTTAAACAGTCACGTCAATCGAATGTCATTGGTAAAGGATTCCTCTATATTTCTTATTTCTTAAGAGCTCGATCAGTTACTATTTAATCGGAGCTCAACCATTTTCTTTTAATATGGCCATTTTTCAAAGATTTTTTCAACGTGACCCTGGAATTCACTTATACCTCGTCAAATCACCGAATTCAGATCATTACATACTTTTATTTTGCTGTATTGGGGAACTCGTATGCACCACGCATCTGTATCGGAGAATCGGGATTTATGTTCCTAATGGTATGGCTTACTCACAACAATGAACAATTGGAGGACCTGCTCCCCGATCGATCCCCGTTACATTATTAGATTATTCCTGCGTTCACCCATCGGATTTGCATTCGATAGTTTTTACATTTTGTTGCTTACGCACGCGTTTCATCATTCAGAGGAACCTTTTTGATCCCCTGGACGTGGCTTCTTTTAAGTGGGGCGAACTCCTATTATTTACATTGTTATTATTACCATCATTACTATTTGGGAGGAGATTGAGCGAGACAATGGGAGCTTTTGGGTCTCAATTACTACCAAATAAAGCCAATCGCTTGCTTCCCCTCCTTCCTCCATCCTCCTTCCCGCCCCTTTCTGCTCCATCTCACTCCCTGGTCCCGACCACATCCCCTCCTGGTCTTCTTCCCCTATTCTCCTTTCCTTCCCCGAAACCTTTAGCTTCTCCTCTCAGCTGGCTGCTGCCCTCTCACTTCCATCCTCTTTTTTTCGTCAACTCCGAACACTCCTTTCCCTTTTCCGGTCGCTCAACGATAGCCTGCCAAGGAGTCGGCCGTCTGATAACCACGACTCCGTCCAACTGTATTCTCCCTTCCCATTATTACTCATGACTGTGAATCCTTCTCCCAACAGTCCTCGAATAGCTCACCGATCCTCGAACACCGAGACCACTTGCGTATTCAAATATGTACTCTTTAAAACCTACGAAATTTTAATTCTCCTTCATTTAATTCATAATTTCGAATGCTCATTAACGCCGAACCATTTTTGTATATGCAAATGTTTGCTCTGGCTAGAAGTTAAATAATTTTGGCGAGCTAACCAATCAAACGAGTCTAGGGATGGCTCGGTGCCCGGTGAAATGAAATCGACAAATTACTGGAGAAACGCTTTGGGGAATAAAACAAACTGTAAAATTGGGAAAATACTAACCGTTATTCATTCAATCAATGTCAGGACCAGAGGCAAAAGAAAACTTTTTTCCATTTTCTGCATTGTACTCAATTATTGAAACGAACAGTAATTATACACGACGTTTTGGATGGATTGTGGTGAGTTAAGTTGAACGAAGGCCCATGGATGCCGCCGCGTCCACGGCCTCATTTTATCAAAAAAATCTATTGATAGCACTCGTGTCATTGGTTAAATAAATCTGGGTCCTAGCGTTAAATCTAAATTTGGCCCTATGTACTCATAGCAATTACTGAATGACTTCATTGGGACAACCTATGCATACAGGGTCGCACCCAAACGTGGTAGGACTGATTTTTTTACAAGAATTTTATTGACGACATACTAAAAATATAAAAAATAAATTGAATTTTTCTAAATTAAAGAGAGTTATCGACAGAAGGCAAATAACTATACAGGAGAGAAAATAGAGACAGAGAGAATACATCAGCAAATTAAGAAGCTGGCCTGGGAGAAGGAAGACGAATGAATATTTCATGTTCGCTTTCTTAGATACCTGTATATACTATATAATTTATATATATATATATACACACACATATGCTTACACATATTAAAATTTACGTTACAACAGATTTTGTTTCAATAGGGATTCCTCACGATGCCTTTTTCCGTGTTTCCGTAATCAAAGAACGCTTACTGAATGGCGAAAATTTCACTAAGTTCACTTTTGCTGTAAAAGGCTTCAGCTGAGAGGCCTTAAAGTCGAATATTGAGAAAAGGATTATATGAATTTGAGACTGGAAGTTTTACGAGATCAATTTCCCGCAGAATAAAATATTTACACCAAATCTAAGGAGGTATTACTTCCCTCCCTGTCTCAAATTTAATAATTAAGTCAAAACTACAAGAAGCGTATGTTTACAAGGCTGGTATTTATAATTTAACAAACTAGTAATGTGCACAAAAATCAACATTCAAATCAAGTCAAACGAAAAAGGATTTTATGCCTTTTACGAGCCAAAACAATCTATAATAATCGTTAAAAACAAGGATCTTTGACGAAATTGTCCTTCTCAGTGATCCTTTTTGATTGAATACGTCTCTGTTATGTCTTACCTCGATATATTCACGAGCGGTGGTCGAATAGCGGCCGAACGACGACTCTAAACCAGGATATCTGATAGTGGAATACGGGGAAAATGAACGCCGACTAAACACTCTAAGGGAGTGGGGGATGCTTTTCGCAATATGAGCAGGTTGAGGGTTTTTTAGTCGCAGGAAATTGATCTGCCTGATGAGCTTGAGGGGATTATCCAACGACGCAATGCCGAAGGATAGCTTGCGGTTACAACTGCAGCGGAAGATCGAGGGAAATTGGTCCGTTTATTTGATTAGAGGAGGGATGAATAAACCGAGAAAAAAGATTTTATTTTTGGTTCGAAATACGCCATATGCTGATTCTTCCAATCTACCGTTACATCCTCCAGGATTTCCCATTTTCGCGGGGAAATCATCGCGCGGGTGAAACGGGAACAGTTGGCGGCGGATCGTAAACTTCGACTGCGGAGAAATAAGTTGAGCGCACCGCGCGTTTCCTAATCGCTGCGGACCAACTGCAGAATTCGGACGCTGCAGAAAGATGGTATACGAGTGAGCACGTGTAAACAGAGACGGTGCGCGTCCACGGACATCGAAGATTCGAGCGCAAAACTAGAGAAAATCACACACCGCCTCCGCGCACTGAACAAAACATTCGAGGCCGCTCATCACTCGACCCTTAATTAAGGAATTCGCAAAGGGAGGGAGGCAAACGAAAAAATCTATCCCCCCCTCCCTCTCCGCAAATGGAGGTGAGGGGTTAAATCAAGAGAAAAGCACAGATAAGGTGTGAGAGAGGGGAGGGACGATGGAAATAAGGGGTTACTGGGGAGGGGAGGATTGAAGAGAACGAGTGGGTAAGGGATAAAATCGCAGAATTTAATCGTCCGTCCGGAAAGTTTAAAAGGTGTAAGAATTTCATTAAGCGGGAGAGTTAGAAAGTAAGTTAAGTGGAAGTTTCGGAGTTCGGAGACAAAAAGTAAAAGAAAAAAAAGATAACAGAAACGATAGAGTGGGGAGGGGGCGAGGAAAAAATAATTCCTTGGCTCTTCCCGAAATGTTTACCCTCTCAGGAGAGTGCCGGGCGTATACTAAACCCGCCTCGGAAAAACCTTCCCCAAGGGTCCGAATGAGACCACGTTCGCATTCCGAAGGAGAACGAAACGAAAAACAGGAACACACAAATTCCATTCCGCTTCCCTTTCCCACCCCCGCGAAAGGAAGTGAGCCTGCGAATTTGGAGAGCGCGAGATAATTGAATGAGACCGCCGGGCGGCTGAACCGATTACTTAAGTCTGCGTCGTGGATGCCACCGTGTTGAGGAGGCGGAGGTCTTGATTCGAAAACACCTCGCACCCCTTCCTCCTTATCCTCTAACTTCCGTTCGGCGTCAGGGTCTTCTTTCCTTTACGCATGAGACGTTGACGTCCATGGTGTTTGGGTGAAAGATGCTCGTTCTTCCGAATGCCGATTTCTTCAGAGGTCATTTACTTCTCAGCCCTGGTCTACAAGAGAGTGTCGACTCGTAGCTGTTTCCGGGTGGGGTCCTGGGAGTGATATGCTAGATGAATGGTCGGATTGGATTTTCTGTTTACATGAGGAGAGCCAAAAAAAAATTCACTCGACAAATCAAAATAAAAATAACATTCAAACTTCCCCCTTTAATTAAAAGGCAGACTTGTTAGCACACTGCCTTAAAATCAAGTATTTGTCCGTATACACTATTAGCACGAACGTATGCAATGCACTGAATGGGGGTAATGCACTCAATTATTCGGAATAGATTGGAGTCAGTGTGACATCTGATCCATCATCCCAGGGAAAGAAATTTGAGTTGAGATCAGAGTATGAGGGCGCAGAAAATCGTCTTCTAACCGTCGTTATTACCTTTCTGGAAAAGGAGAAAAATTTTCTCACCAGTTTAAAGACCATTTGAATAGACTGAGGGAGAACACTGAGATAAAACCAATGCCCTCCATCAAAAGCAAGGATTTCTCAGACTAAACAACTCCACTTCAAAACAGACAGGCGAGGTGAGAAAGGCAGCACTCAACTCTTTACTTTTTTTGTCCACGAGGAGTGAGTGAGATCACTCCTGAAAGGCCTAAACTACGAGGGCAAGCGAAAGTCAAATAAATACTTTGCTCCAGTGGATGGTTGCAAAGACTATCTGTTGGCCGAATCTCAAAAAGAAAGGATCAACCGGGCAAATGCCGTTACTTAGCGTGGAATGCTAATCGCCTCGGGTGCGATGAATGTGCGGAAACAAGTTGGACAAACCTATGTAAGCAGTACCCCTACGCTGTAGATGAGCATCGTTGATAAACATTAAGAAAATTCTTGCGCTATCACCGTGGTGAGACAAAATCTCAAGCGTCATCACTGTGTGTGCACTCGAGAAACTTGATACCCATGTGGACAGCAGGCAAGATTTTAAGATGGGACCTGGGTTTCTTTACAAGCAGCTCTGGACCAAAAGTCTGGGAACTGCTTCACGGATTCGGTTTATTTCTGGTGAAATTAGCGAATTTATCTCAATGGCGAACGCCGATGACAAAATATATGGAAATATTTGCGATACATCGATAAGGTATCCGCCGGATTGATATGGCTGCCGAGAAAAATGATGGATGACATGAAAAATTGTGCCAATTTTATCGTAGAATTCATAAATGATAGTTATCTTTAATAAATGACGCATTTAGGGACGTAACATAAAATGTTTCATAGAATTAAATACGTGCAATTCGAGTAGAAAGGCATGGTGGTAACTAGTACAACATAGTCTACTATGTTTCCACAGCTGAGCAAATATACAGAATCCACTGTGAAAGTACTGCGCATTCTCAGGGAAAAATAATTTTATTGATCGTACTTGTACAAATGCATAAAATTCTTCAAAATACTCTCCCTCTGCGTCAATACCCTTGGGGAGACGTGTCTGCCACGCCTGGAAGGCACCCTGAAACTCCTCGACGGGAATGTCTCTCAGGAACGTGAGACATTCCCGTCGGAATGGTTCGATGAACTGAGACGCGTTGTGCGTTACAAATAAATCTGTGGAAAAGTGCAAATTTTCATTCTCGTAACTTTCCTTTCGGCTCTCTCTTCAGTCGGGGAAGCAAGAAAAAGTCACACGGAGCCAAGTCGGGACTGTAAGCGGTTCATCAGGGTGGTGCTACAGGCCAGGAAGTTGGTAACGATGAAGGACATGTGGCTTTGGGCATTGCCATAGTCAAGCAAACGCTCTATCGCTCCGTTCTACAAAGTCGAAAAACACACTTCACGCGGAGGCACGTCTTTCCGCTTAAACTGCTTGAAGCAAACTGACAACCGGCTGCGTTGGAAGGGCAAACTCCCCACCACATTTCCCTACCGGTTGTACTGCGCTGCTATAAATAGTCACGTCACAATAAAATCATGCACATTACGTTCATAATGGACCATGAAGATGATTTTTCCATGAATCTAATTGCCCGTAAAGTTGGTCAAAACTACGTGCAAATCTCAGGACAATTACGATCATCGAAGTGTCGTATATTATAAAGAGAGCACTCTAACAGGAGATGGAGAAGATATTGGGAGGGTATGCTTGAGTTTAAAGCATATTGGATTCTTGAAATCGGACAATATATACAAACAAGAAGCGTTTATTTTACACCCAGATTTATAGGACCGTCGCCATAATTAGAATTAGAATTAATAGAAAGTACCGACCTTATTCAACCCAAACTTGATACTATCAATTTAAAATAAAATTTTCATGCCTGAAAGATTTTATATCTACATATTTAGGAAAAATATTTAGAGCAAAAAATTATAGAAGTGACAGAATGTGGGAAAAAAGTAAAAATATAAAGTATGGAATGGTTTTTTGTTGACCTGGCATGGAATTTTCTGAATATATATTTATTTGGGAGAAAAGGAAAATATCAGGCGAGAACTTTGAGTCTACATCCACACGCTATCCTTCAGGATGCCACCAAATATAAAAGAATATGTTAATTCACCAGTCATCAGTGGAGACGTCGACTAATTTCGACTACCGTCAGAAAATATGTTTTTCAATGATCCTCAACTGACTTTGTTAAAGTAGAGTGAGTGAAAGAATAAACTCTGGGAAATGTATAAACCCATGGAAAAACAATGGAAATTGAAAAGTGCTTTGGCCTTTCCTATAATTTAATTTATTTTCATTTTTTCAATGACGGCTTATATTTCATCACTGGGCAGATTACAAATCATGCAACGGAATAAGCATTCCTGGAGTCGGCTTGCACAACATTTACTTTTCCTCAAGTTATTATTCTGATCCATCCAATAAATGTTACCATAATTAAACTCGTAATAAGGTGAACTTGGCCTCTATCTGTACCTGAAGGCGATGTAGTAACATCAAAACCTAGTTTTAAATACAGGTATAAATTTATAATGTGGAGAATTGCAATTATTTGCCCATTTTTGGCGTTCCCATTCTACCATATCAAGCCTGGATTTCAAAAACTGGTG
The DNA here is from genome assembly GCA_037158775.1 of Hetaerina titia. NCBI lineage: Eukaryota > Metazoa > Arthropoda > Insecta > Odonata > Calopterygidae > Hetaerina > Hetaerina titia. The sequence goes on along the minus strand of CM073769.1, from coordinate 95,731,557 downwards.
CACTTTTATGAATTTTACATTTAATTACAAAAGTAAATATTCCTGAAAAAAGTCTGAAATGATCTAGGTAAATCCAAAATGAGGTCTCTAAATCGTTTAACCGGAAGAAACAATATTCATCATGAGGGAATTCATTTAATAGCTTGGAAGTAAACGAAATACTCGTGGATATGCCAAGTTTTATCTCTCAGATTGGACGGATAGGATGTTCAACGGTGGCCTGGACTAGAATAAGATAGTAAAACTTTCATGTGAATACGCTGAATACAATGATAATATTCTGAGTTACTCCTAACTCAACAATGTTTTTTCTTGACTTTTCAAAACAACGCGTTCCTGTTACTAGGAGAACTTAACGTAACACTTGAAATTAATGCTTGTAGTAATGCTAAAAGTTAAATCTCCAGACGAATGGTAAATCTTATAAGAATAAAATTAGGCTCCCTAATACGCGCGAAATAGTGAGAGAGAACGAGAAAAATTCAACTGCCACCTTCTTTCGAGAAACGTAACCCTTCGCCAGCTTTTATGATGATTAAATTTTTCTTTTAGAACTGGACGCATTTTACGATATGAGATTTCAGGAAGGAGAACTATTTATTGAATTGACTTAAATGATTAACTAAACATTTATTCACTTATTCAGCCAACGGAAATAAATTTTATCTAGCCTTTTGTCTTAACATAGTTCAAAATATTTTACATTAAGCGCATTCATTAACCTTTCCAGCGCCTCCAACACATCGGCTTCTTCAGAAATTTAATTCGAGATTTTTTTCCAAATTTCATCAATCTCCGAGTCGTACGCTTCCACTGAATCAACGGCTGCCGAATAAACTCATCGGCGTTCATATATTCAATACTCGGCGATTTCTAAGTAGTGCTTGGCATCTGGCGTTCTCATATATGCAGCATCAGTAACCGTAGTCACAGAAGTCCAGCCAGCAATTAACACGACAAAGAGACGGTCACCGGCTTGGTAAACGCTCTGAATCGATAGTGTTCGTGGATATTAAAAAAATAGAGCATATAAAAAAGAATACAATGAAATTACGCACCCGAGGAAGCACACCCCCCCCACGACTGAAGAACGCCGCGCGCGAATGGAGACGAAAAAGGAGAGGACGATGAAGTTGACAGCGGAAAGGGAAGGGGATTACAGTTGAACAGGGAGAAGGGAGAGGAGAAAGGAGAGAATAATTTAGGAACGGAGAAATTCGTGCTTCCCTCTCTGCTGGAACCCTCTGGCCAACTTCGGATGGGGAAATTGAGAACAAACGGGAGCGGGAGAGACGTAACATGCACACGTTTTTTTGATTTGGGAAGAACACCGGAGAGCAGAGGAGTGGTGGAGGCAGGGATGGTGGTAGGGAGGCAGCGGGAGGGGGAGAGTGTTGGGCTTTTTGAATTGAGAGAAAGATGGATTGGAAAGATCGCTCCGGGGGTAAGACCGGGGAGGCCGGATCGATGGTGGAAAAAAAGAAACAATGACATCCAAAGAACCTTTATCTAAAAGGGAGCTAGAATTTACGCGATAATTTCTTATATTCATCCACCTCTCTGTCTTTTTCCGCTCTCCTTCTCTCTCAATAGGAGTTGAAAAGTTGAGTAACGCAGGTTCGAAAGAGAGCACTTAAAAACCTTTTCTGTTTCCAGTACTGCATGATGGCGGGAAGAGATTGAGTGATTGTTCGCCCAAACGTTAAGTTCTGGGGTGCTATTCAATGGCACTGAGGAAATGACGTGAATGCAACCCTCGCTTTGCTTGGCTTAGTTCAATTTCGCTTCGGCAAGTTGCGCCGTCAAATGACGCCATTTTTTTTTACTCTCATCCTATTAGCGGGAGCATGGCCAACCGAAAATTACATGTGGAGAATTTTTGCGTGCTTTCCCATCGTCGTTTTGTTTGGTGTCCATTACCACGTAGATCTTCATTACTCGCATGAGATTAGTTACTTCGTCTACTCTTACATTAGAACGTCGCATGGGAACGCTAATCTCTAGGATATTTATTTTCTTCTGCGAGCAAAATAAATCAGTGGAATGCATGAGCGTTTCAAAAACGTGACCGAAAACTCATTGTTCATGTGGAAAGCTTAAGAAGTGTCCCGTTTTTAATCAGTATCTCGCCCAGCGAATTTGGCTCCTGAGCTGAGTTTTCTTTCGCGTCAAAAATGCTTTAGTTTTGGGAAACACTTCAATGGTACTGTGGAAAAAATAATTAATTTTTAAAATGTGGTGCTGGCATTAGCCAAAGAAAGGGCGTAAATTAATCTCAGTTGAACACTTGCGCTAAAACACCATTGGGGCTATCTTATTCATTCGCAAGGGACGCATCTGCCCCGGCTACGGTTTAGTAAAAATTAGGAATATTCCCATTTCATATAAGAGAAGTCCATTCTTCTCTGCTTCCAGTATGATCGTTATAAAATAAACTGTGTTATATTTTGTATCATACTCTTCATTTTGCCATTCTCTTCTTCATTGCGCTTTTACTTTCCTACCATGGCACGTGTGAAGATGAAACTCTGATTTACAACTCGGTGGCTACAGAAGATTTCATTAATATCCTTTTTTATCTTTCAACGATGAAAATACAACTTCTGTCAATATTATCAACTTATAGGATTAGTGAAACGTCATTTCAGACCCACATGCATACATGTACATTTTTTCCAAGTGTCGTTTAAAATATCACAAACTACATCATATGTTTTACCAAGCAGCCGGCAAATGTAACTTCTCTTCATGTCAGTAATCCGAAATTATGGGGAGGTTTTATGTTCGGAAACCTGAGAGTGCACCTTATTACTTAAGGTTTAAGTGCTATCGAAAATTATTCGGGAACCCTACACCACCTCATCGCCTTCGAACTGATTCAGAATTTGATATACGAGACTACATATTAATTCACAAACGCATACACATTTAAATCACATTTCACACCGGAGATTATGGGTGGGATTACTGAAAATTGAAAAAAGGAGTGCGTCCTTTTTTATGTACCTATGATTTTTTTAGAATGTATCACAATCTTATGTATTATATGTGCGTGAATAATATTTGTTCATGCGTGAGTATACCTGTATATTTTTTTACAAAAATGTTCATACGCTTTCATTGGTATATAAAGGAAGAAAAGAGCGAACTGGCAATCGATTTATTCTTGCTCCTGAAGTGTTTCCCCAACAAATAAACTTTTTTCATCGGAGATCAACCATGCACGCCCGTTCCACTCCCGCAATCGAACATGGATCCGCTCGGCAATGTGAAGTGGAGAGGTCGCAGCAGTGAAACCACCACGCCGCCCTTTCCCTCCAACAAGCGAGAAACCAATATTGCAAATGTCTAAGATTTCATTTTCCCTACCTAACGACCCATGAAGATACTCAAATCCTCCCCTCTCTCGCACTTTCTCACTCATGCTCGTACTTTTACGCACACACTCACACAAAGCACACAGACGGCCATCTTCCATAACTTATTGGTTTCTGAATTATACCACTCCCTCTCACCCGGGAGAAGTTTATAGAGCTTTCCTTTTCGTTTCCAAGGGTGTTTGCGGTGTGTGACCCGGTGTACCCGAGTCCCAAGTGCACTCCCAACTCTTTCTAGGCCGGGAGATTTCGAACGTCACCCCCTGCCTAATCAGCGACGTTCACTGGAGGACGAGCCACCATTTACAACAAACAGTTACGGAAACCCGAAACTGGGGAACCCTCCTTTTTTAAACATATTTGATACACGAATACGTTAAATGTAATTATATTCTTTTCTGAATTACCTATCCAGTTATGGCTCTCTCTCTCCCTCTCTCGATATTATAATATATATATAATATATATATAATATATACATTATATATAATATATATTATATATAAAAACCATAAACACAGTAATCAACCAGAAGGTCGGTTTAGTAGGTGATGGTAGAGCACACCCATGTACCAAGCCCGACCCTGAAAAAACTAAAAGTGCTAGTGCCCAAAAGTAAAAAAACTAGTGCCCAAAGTGCCTTGCCCGGGAATCGAACCCGCGACCCTCCGGTCAGTAGTCTAACGCTCTACCCACTAGACCCACTAGACCCTACCCACTAGACTAGAGTCATAACTTATCTTCCGAAGAAGACGGAGTTCGAGTCCGTCGAAATTATCAAGATATTACGTGTGAGTGTTCCTTTTATGTGTTCTCGTGCTGTGTGTTGCTATCTAAGTTTTATGTATATATAAAAAAATAAATAAATAAATATATATATATATATATATATATACACACACACATGTTTTTAAAATTCAAAAATATATTTTATATGGTGTGACTGATTTTGATGTTACAGCATCATCAAGTGTAATACGTGACGATTAAGTAAGAGTTAACATCGATCATCACAAATAAACACACTGTGGGATGTAAAAGGATGTCCCCTGTAACACAATATGAATGTAAACATTGTGGCACGGGGACAAAGACGAAAGCGAAAATACTTCACAGTAACGCTTCACACTGTTATTACTTAGCAAGCTAGTATTTTAAAAAATTTCCTTTGAGAAAAAAATATTATTAGGATTTTAAACTCATCATTACGTAAAAGCAACGAAATCAGACGTAATCATTCTACTATATAAATACAGCTTGCAATAATAAAAAAATGTACTTGATTAACCCATTATTGGGCAAAAGTAAATAGACACGCGTGAGTAAACATGCTCATCTTATTGAATGCGAAATTAATATTTATATTAATATTCAACTCTTGCCTCAAGGACCGGGTTTCTGAGCCACACTATGCACCATGTTGAAGCTTTTCCTATTCTTCTCTTCGCAATTTTGCCTGGCGCGTCTGCCGTCGAAATTGATACACCCTGGTGTTCTCTTTTCATTTGTCCTTCCTTTCTCCCGGACTCCATCCTTCCCTCGTCACTTCGTCCAATCTCCCTTCCCTCCCCAATCGCCTTCCTTCTTTGATCGGTCGGGTTTGGAACCTTTCGACCCGAATCGTGCCCACAATCCATCTCTTATCTCCATGGGCTCCTGTCGATGTTCTTCCTCTCACCCCACGTAAGTTTGTTGCCTCTCTTTTGAGGCCACGGTGCGCCACGCCAATCTGAAATCGTCTGCCGAAAGGCATGGAATCAACAACTGTCACGCTTTTCATCATCATGTTTCATTCCGTAGCGTTTGGTGCGTTTTGGGTGCAAGTACTTTTATGGAAGCATGTGAGGTGCACAAAATTAGCAACACGGAAAAGGCGGCTGAAAACGACATGAGTGATATTTGAGTTTTCCATAAACGTCTATCTCTTTTTCTCATAGTTAGTAGTGTACTACACTTGTTAAAAATGTGTCTGTGTGGATGTATATGTCTCCGTGCGTGTGCTAGTATCTAATCTCACAGAAATGCATAAAGAATAGATGAGCTATTTTTATCCGATCCGTATTATTTACTTTTCTGAGATTTCAATTTACGTGTTTGTCAGTAACCTATACAAGTCGCAGTATTCTGAACCTCCGCTTAGAGATTGTTTTCACTCGTGACACACTTCCATATGGTGCCATTCTTTTGAGATGGTCCCATAACGTGCGTCATGCTGGGGTGAATGTATTTTGGCCTCCTGTTCGACGGTAGTCTTCAGTTAAAAAGAGACGTTTCAGGCGTGATATGGTGGAACAACATGATTAAATAAAATTGGAAATTTTCCACAAAAATTTTTTTTTTGTGATTTTTGTGGAAAATTGCCAATTTTATTTAATAAAAGGTAGTCTTCAAGTCAAAGAAACAGAATGAATATCTCAAGTACGCAATGCAAAAATCATCGCATTAATCACCATAGGTTTTCTGGAGTCCTCGCCGCTATCCGATGAGTTTTCCCGGCTATTGGATTTATTCTATTGCGGGGTTTTTTACTAGACTTCTATTACCTCCTCTTTATATTTCCCCCCTTCCCTTTCTCCACATGATGGAGAGAGAGATTGAGAAAGAAAAAAACGGAAAGAGATAGAGAACACCAATCTCATACGCACTTTGAGCAAAATCTCACTTATCCGTGAAACTCCCATCCATGACAGAAGCATTCGTTTTGCTTAGCTTCACAATACAGAGAACGGTAGGGAGGCTGAGGGGGTGTGGGGGGGGCGGCGGGTGGACGCTGAGTTGGGAATGGTGAATCAGGGCCACCCCTTCCACTCGGCACCACCCGACAACCTGAGTGCGATGGGATGGGAAGCGAGAAATGATTATGCGGGCGGCCGGGAGAGTGCGGTGAGGACTGCGATCGGAAACAAGTGACACTCGATCTGGATCACTTCTTCCACCACATGCTCCGATGGAGACATTTTCGGAGGAACGGCTTCTCACGCGGTGCGGAACACTTTTCGCGGGGTTTGTTTTGAAGAATCTGGCGACGGAGAAAGAATGTTCGTGGAGGAAGGTGGTCGGTGGTGGATGTCGGTCGGTTTTTCGTGGTCATGGAAGGAGAGTGCAAGGGTGGTATGCGGTGGCGAGGTAGACTGACGCTTGAGAAAGGGAATGCCCGCAGGGGAGACCGAGATCATGGAGGCGAGAAGGAGAGGCGGGGAGAGAAGGAAGGGATGTCACACTCCCGTGGCCCTACGGGGTTGGAAAAATAGAATATTGGATGGGTGAAAAATTTCAAATGCCAAATCGTCCGTGAACGCACTCCAGTGATACGAAGATCATCGGATGGCTTCCGCCGGAGAAATAAAGAGAAAGAAACGGTAGCGCGGGGGTAGATTCCCTTATCCTTTGTCGCAAGAATTTGTTCCTAAGTGCTTCCTGCTACCCTGCCTTATTTTGGTCTGGAATAAACAGAGACACACGGAGGGTGTGCACGATATGTCCATATATGCGATTTATCGAAATATTTCGTTTTTTTCCCTCAATATATGTGTGCATCAACGTTGGTCATTTGATAAATTGGATGAATCAAAGATAAAAATACTAGAGGCGATGGCTCAGCTTCGTCGAACCGTATTCGTATCGCTGTAAATGGATTTATTTCGTGTTACAGGCATTTTATACGTGGGCATCTCATCACGTGATTTGTACGTGGGCATTTCATCACGATGTCGAACGTGGACACGCGATTTTGCAGGTGTTCTTTGGGCACATGTGATTCGATTAATTAAATGAACGCTGAATTCGAGGAAACCAAACTCATGCGTTTCATAAGAACTCTTGAAGATATAATTTTGAGTTCTTCAAACTTGGTAACATGAAAATAATGGTGAAATTTTAAAGTTAACTTTTAAGGAAACAAACTGAAGCCATCGAAATTTGCAGCAACTGTTGACAACTCACGAAGGGTTTGCTCATCTGCCGGCATAAATTATTATATACGTTTGTAAATTATGTAATGGCCATGGAAAGAATGTGACAGTTTGATTGTCGCTCCTAATCGAAAGGAATTGCAATCTTAATTTGGATTGAAATAAATGCTGTAATCTGTGTGTGAAAAAATATATTTTTCCAATATTATTGAAAATTCCGGAAGGGGAGTTCTCATACTGCGAGTTTTTGGGTAATAATATTTGTTAACGGCGAATCATATGTGTTTTTTTGGGATATCAAAAGGATGAATTAGGATGAGATAATTATGTTTAGGCGCCAATAATATTCAAGTAGTTCAATATTGTTTTAACGAATAAACTGAGAACGTTCCAATTGCTTTTCCCCTGTTTCTTAGGACATTCATTATTCGTGAGTTTAAGTGACGAGGTGTTACACGAGAGCAAATTATGCGTCACAAATAGCAATGTTTTTAGCAAAAAGTTTCAAAAACTCAAAGCATTATGAAAATTATCATGAAATGAATTTTTCCCTTCACTCCATAAAAGTTTTAAAAATTGCAAATATTGATTTTTAACGCTATTCATGCAGATGTTAGTGGTAAGTTACCAGTACATTGATAATATTTCCGGATAATAATAATTCAAATGAATCAATTAAACATTATGCTGTTTACTGATAGTGAGTTAAGCATAATTTCTTTTGTTATTTATATCCAAAATCAATATTCAATCGTGAAACAAACAAGGATCAATCTTTCTGTTTCATGGACTTACCAATTTGTATCGCAAATATTAATTTTTGCTCATTGTCCACTCTCTATGGATACTGTTGATCTTGAATGGGATCTCACGTAATTAATTTGCATTGATTTGATTCATAGCGGATTTTATAAATGCACAATCTCAGTTCCAAATCATGTTTACTTTTACCTCTTAGTAATACACGTTCATTATTGCTCCTAAATATTGAAAATTCTTTAGAAAGAAAAAGAAAATGCATATGGTCTCTGAAAGGGATCCAGTATGCAGAAATTCAATTCGCCAGGTAATTCAATAGCCCATTTCTCGCCTTAACGTTTACGATTGGAAGACCTATTGAATGCACAATTTAAATAAACAAATTTAAATCAATATCAGTCGATCAACAAAGACGTTTTTAAAATAATTTAAAAATGTATGAAATCAAGCATTTTTCTTTCGGGCTCAGTCGACAGTTCCTAAAGGATTAGCTCGTGAACATGATTTTGAAATTACTAGCAGTTTTTGTGAATAACGGCGCCATCTTCTGAGGCTTGATTTAAATTTTAACCCAAACCAGAAGGTAAAATATTTACTGTGCATCATCGTATGTTTCTGAATAATAACGTTAGCATTTACCAGAGAGATGACTTGAAATATTCACGCAGCCTAAGAGATTAAGATTCATATCAGGATCATTAGTTTGGTACATAACTTTACGGTAATTACCTCCCAATCGATGAAGCTTTCCCATGAAGGTAAGAGCATAAAAGATAAAAAGATCGAAAGGCAAAGGACTCGCAGAGCCGACATTAAAAGCACGTTATGTAACGTGTTCCCTCGGACATTTCGCGAGAGAAAATAAATATCGCCATCATGAAGTCGATTCCGTCCGCTCTGGTTCCGAATTAAAGATTCATCATTTCAATTCATATGCATAGTGCTTTTCTATCCGGGTGTGCTCTTTCCCACGCTCACGCATTCATGTCTGAGACTTTTAGCCTGTATTATCTTTCGCCAGACCCTCTGCCCCACGTTTGAATTCGCGGGGGGAAGGGAGAGCGGGGGAATTTGCAGAGGCAAGGAACCCGACCCGGATAAAGAGTATGACGCATACATAATTGAGAAAAAATTGCCAGCGCAGGGCGAGGGGAGGGGAGGGGGTGTGCTCACTGGGCAATTCCGACTATTGTGCAAAGAAAGGACCGTTAACAGCGATGCTCGGCGGCACACGGGTTCGCGACGGGAAGTCATAAACCAGGGACAACTCGGGTGCCACCCAAGTGGTACGGCGCACGAATTTCCCGTAGGTGCTTGCTTATGGTCGCAGGTGTATGCGCGATGTCCACCCATCCCTCTCCTGAAAGCGACGATAAAGGAGGCCATTGGATGCTTTCATGAAGCACATTGGAGACAAAGGGGAAAATACTAGCGCATCAGGACTAACATACCCAACTGAGTCTTAGAATACGCGTTATTGTATCAACAGTTGACATCAGCGTATTTATCAAGGTTTGATTGGATATATGGTTTTATAAATTCAGCTACACGTCATCCGCTCCCTCTTATTTCATTTCACTATTTACCAGAGGTTATTTGGTACTGAAACGCAGAGGGGAAGATGCTTTCCTGCCAGGTATCCCTCAAAGTCGAAGTCGATGATGGCGATAAAATCGGATCAAAATCATCTAAATTTAGCTGCAATCATTAATATTGTTGGAAATGAAAAGAACTATATTTCTTATATATAAGTACTATATATAAGAGTTCACATCACTTAACCCCATCTCTTGCCAACGCGAAACCTCGACAATGCTATATTCTGCAGATTATATGCAGATGACGAAAATTAAATAATTGGTTAAAAGCAATTTCTGTGAAATATTTCTCTCTTCGTCACTTCAATTAACTAATCTTTAAAATGTTCACATTGTGAAAAACATCTCACGCTTCATTTCTTTCATTTTCAAACACATGGACATAATTTGGCCAAAATATAAAAATTGACTAATAAAATCATACGCTTTAAAATATAACACGTTTTTGAAGTTATTGTTATGGTTATAATATTGAGAGAATGATTATAATATCTAAAGCTCCTACAGATTCAGTTTAGCCCTAAGCCCCACAACCACTAATAATTTAGTTCGTATTTTTAAGTGAAAATCATATTTTGTCGGGTTATTTACGCATTGCTGAGACTTGGTATGCATTTAGGAAACGGGGAGTCACTACAGCCCGTACACATACTGTACCAATGCACATATATTACATTCACGTTTATTCAAGGAGTATCCAATATTCGCGGGGTAATATGACTAGGGGCTGTTCAGATCGATTTAGGAGAGATCAGGCTCTGGCAGAGGAGGGCAAGGGTGGCGAAGTACAGAAGAACATATAGATTGGTTACTGTCTTAAGGAATATGCAGGATAAGAATCATTAATAATTAAACATGCGTTACAATAATTAACTATCGTAAGGTGGTGCACTCAGGGAAAGATCATGATTTCGCAATAAAAACGTAAGAGCAAAGTTATTTTGGGGAAATCACCTCAAGCCATGATCTACTTCGTAGGCATTCCCTCATTGTCGGCCCCAGTGACAGCAGGGTAACGTCTCACAGGTAGAATACAGTATCGCTTGTGTTTTTAGCCGGGGATGTCAATCCCGTGGATTCTCTCGAATTTGAAGCCAGGATAATCCATTCAGTACACGGACGCCTGAGTAGACTACCGCACCGCATGTAATACTTGATTACCTAGTTAACCAGTGACATTCTGGAATATTTAATTTAATTATACTCCATATAAAACATAAAATATATTATACATAGTTCGTTTATCAATGACGCCAGAAATACCTCTCCGAACAATTATGCAGGAACATGTGTGAAACATTACTGTTTTATTTTTCCATTTGTGAGTTTTTCTAATTGTTTAGTATCATTACTCGGCGGGAGATAAACTTGATAATCAGAAAATAAGCATAGCGCTGTTTTAATACAGCGTACTGCTACTGCTGCTACTTAAACTCTCGTTTCAAACACAGAAACGTGTGTTTTGCATTCAGGAGCAAAGTTTATTTTGATTTACGGACATTATTCGCAACTTTTATCCTTCCAGTATCTTCCTTATTTTGATTTTCCAGCGATTTTCCAGACACCGAATAACCAAATATAAACAAGACCGATAGCCAACATCATACTCCACTTTACAACTTCTAGTTAATGGAGAAGTGTATATGTACCAGAATAACCTGATTGGTAATTCAACCGAATTCCATTTGAATCTAATCAATAGAGTTCAAAGGAGATTAATTAATTTTATTTGAAGTAATCCAAAGAGAAAATAGGACGTTAATTGTGACACATTATTTAATTTAATTTCTTGGTATGTTATTGTATTTCACGTGGATGTTCCTTGCAGTTTTTCCAGCGCATACGGAATTTCAAATTCCACTTCCCTTTTCAAATTCCTCTTCCACTTTAAGTTTATCTCATTCATTGGAAAATCGAATTAATTCTAGATGCCCATTTGGGTAACATTTGAGGTTGAGATCTAGGGTTTAAGACCCAAGCAGAGCTGCGCTTCCGTAATGAGGCCGGCATTTGACCACAGAACGCGATAAGCCCTAAACATTTGCCTCACAAACTCGGATATTGAATATAATACAACCTCCTCCCTCGTAGTTTCTGCTCTCTCTCTCAAGTGCTTAACCAAAAAGGAAAGGCTCTCCTCACTCCTCTTGCTTCTCGTGAATCACCTGTGTTATAACCCCTTTCTCATCAAAATCACCAGTTTCCCAAAACTTTTGTTAAATGGAATGTTGGGATGGTAATCCTATTGCGAAGATCCGGACTTGAATAGCATACGCGAGACCAACTCTAAATTCAAACGTCAGAGGATTTTCCGACGTACTTCCAAGCGCGGGCATTACGTGGTGTGCGTACCCTTGATTCCAATGAGTTTGACCCCCCCGAGAACCTTCGCCCGATTTTCAGGAAACCCTTCAGTGACCAAAATTCTCCGGGCGCAGTACGGAGCCCGTCTGGGACCCTGTGGGATCGTTAACCATTGAAGCCTCAGCATTCTGGGCCCACCAGCGCAAGGGAGCCAACGATTCCACTAGGGCGAGGTTTAAGGAGCCTGTGAGCCTACACGAGTGCCCACTCGCGGTCAATTCTTTCGTCCTTTGCGCAGAAAATAGGGCGGAGGTACCCAAGATTTCTGGCGATGCTCCTTGGACACAAAACGAAATTCATCGAATGCTCCTCGCTTAAGTGACTCGCTCAACAATGTGGCGCGGCGCTCTAAATGATCTCAGGATTTACTGGCAAGGAGGTAGATCTCTGCTGGGTGCTCATCAAATACCTGTGTTTAAAACCGAGCGGATATGCGCAGGATCTGGAAAGCATGTGTGCAGGCAAGATATATTTATCACAAAACGGATTCAAAGTAAAAAAATTTTACAAATGTGAAGGATTGAAAAGCATAGCTTGATATCCCGCAAATAATAAGTAGTTCGCAATTCAGTCACCTTTGATTGATGGTCTGAATGCGAACAATATCTTGAGAAATCAGAGCACTGTCCAAAATAAACTTAATCAGTTTTAATATTTCCATTGTGTTGCCATCCATTGTAGATTCTCCTGATCCAAAAATGTCTGTTTTTGATGCTTAGGGCCATGAAAAATAATTAAAATGTGTACGGATGGCACTAAAAGGTGCTTTAGTTACACAATGAAACGTAACTATGAGCACGTTTGGAAAAGAATGAACCGATTAGAGGGGGGGAATCATTGAGCAAAGTAAACTCAATAACCCTCTGGTGTGACTGGACAAATTATTTTTCTGCAGATTACATACAAATTACAAACCAATTATAAATATTTTTAATTATTTGGATACCAGGGTAGGTTCATGAGGTGACATTACGACAGCTTAATAGAATCTGGAAAATACATGTAATTACATTTGCAGATTGCGTTTGTTATGGTTGTTCTAATGTTTTACAGGCATAATATACACATGAGTTAACAGGAACGGTAACTACGGCCGTATAAGTATTATTGGAAAGATCAACCCCATCCATACTGGGGTTGATCTCTCCGATTGCAACTAAAACAATGAAAAAATGACCCACACACACACCTGAAGACTCCGAGAACGTTATTCCCTTTCATCCGACGAACAATGAGTTGAATCATTGAGTACTAAGGATCCTTTTCCTGATTCCTGACAGAAAATATTTCAAGATTTGTAGTCAATCGGTATAAAATTCGTGAACAGAGAATAGGGGACCTAAAGGTATCATAAAAATACGTGTACTTGTACATTTGGGTATCCTTTTTATTTGTTTCTATGTTTTTAATATATACTCTTTCTTGATGAGAATGTTTATACGTATAAATATAAATTTTATATATAATACACACACGCATTCAAACACGAAATATCGCCATATGGTGAACACATATTCATTCACATGGAAATAGCAGAGTACAAGTGTTCGTCCTTTACATGTATTCCTGTCCCTTTTTCCTTATATCTATTTCCATGTGAATTAATAAATAATAATAAATTAAATTCCGACTGCCATATTATACATGTGGCCTGAATAGTTTCCAACCTCAGAATATTTCAGAAAAAATGTCTTGTATCTTTATTAGGTTGGAAGCTTTTCAAACCACCCTTGTGTGTGTGTGTATATATATATATATATATATATATATATATATATATATATATATATAATGCGTGGAAACCTTAGAATAATCGGAAAATATTCGCTCTGTAAATGCAATCGCCAGCATTTTCCAAATTCTACGCAAGGCTACTTTCCAAGGAGTGTGTGTGGGGCTTGCCGGCACGAAACTTTCACGAGATTCCGTTCGCATAGGCAGGGGGATGCATAATCTAAATGACAGGTAGCTGTTATCGCACGGTCGACGTGAGCACAATAATTCAATATACATACGAGTATTGCAGGACTGAGCGAGGGCCAGCGATTGAGAGGATCACCGAAGGAGAGGGTAGGAGAGCGGGGCGTCAAGGGGGTGCGGAGGAAAAGGGAAGGGGAGAGGACGGGTCGAGATTGACGTCACCAAAAATTCAGTATGGCTCCCCAATCATCAGGCGCCTCGTCATAACCGAATATACGGTTTCTCCCTCACCCGCCAGTACGCCCGCTCGGATCCAATGAATTAGGCATTTGATACACACGTCAAACATCAGAATCACTTGGGGAAAATTTCTGTGAACTTCGGGAGCGAGGAGCCGGGCGCACGGTGTGAAGGGGGAATCCGCCACCATCGGGACAAAGAGGTGGAGCAGGATGGGATCATGGGTGGGGGGGTGGTGATGGCGGACGGATGAGAGCGGGAAATGGATGGAGAAAGGTTGGAAGGGAAAGGAACGGGACAGCGGGTGAATTGGAGGCAAATTAGAAGATATACATTGTTAAAAAAATCAACAGCGGATGGACTTCTGTAACCGGAACCTTGGTTTGGTACCCGAGAGGGAGGATCTCACTTAGCAGTGGATTCAACGGCGCACGAAATCACCCGTTTACGATAGATAACCTTCTCCTTTTCCAAACTCGGTATACTTTCCCAAAATTTACATGGAAAAAAACATGGACTTGGAGCCCAGACCTACCTGATTGAAATCCCTTAGAATTGCTACAACGAAGCGGTCATACATATACGTCTTTCCGATGTTTCGGGAAATAATGACCAATTGTTATGAAAAAAAAGAGAAGAATACGGGAGCATGATATTTTATCCGGCGGGTAATGTTATATTTAAAAGGGTTTACGGAGAGGCTATGAAATCACATTTATAATTCTTTGCTAGAATACCTTTGCAATACTATTTAAGGAAATGTTGCACGAAATAAGTGAACTGAATAGAGTTTTCCCTATATTCCTCATTAAAATAAAAGATGCGATAACTTAGTTTTTCTTGATCCAATGACTTCCATGATCCAATGATCCATTGCTATTCTTATTAATATGACTGGCCATAGAGCCGCAGAATATATCTAGGAGCTAGAATTTAGTATGAGACGAAAGAATGCAATGCAGATGTAAAATTATAAAATGTTATCAATAGTGACGTTCTGAGTGACTTTTAAGCTTTCGTAATACTGACTCTCTAACATATCGACGATGGAAGCGTAGAATTTTCTGAAGCTATTAAAACGGTTGAATATAAATAGAAATGAAATTAGGTGGAGGACTCAGTGGTTTGCGTTAACTAGTCAGCATAGGCTTATGATCGCTGCCGAGAAAATTACATAATCAACATGAATGGTACGGAATCACAATCAGCGTACATAGAACCAAGACAGTGAGCGTTATCCTTAAGAAATTTGATACTGGAAATATTACAATTGGATGGTATAAAGTAGAGCAATTCATCTAATTAGGAAGTGTTGCAGACCAAAACGGTCCAAGTAGAAGGAATATAATACGAATTGTGCCAGAGGAAGACAGTTTTATAAGGAAGAGGGAGTTGTTATTACTTTACACAATGAAACACTCACTTTCGACATCAAAACTTTTCCTTTGGTGACCCAAGTAAGGTTTCAACTTTTATTCAAATATTTTTACGTTTATTTGGGAAGTAAAAGAAAACTTAATACGCAATTATCATTCGATTCCGTGAAGCCTTTTCAACAGATTATTCCATCAATTTCATATATTTTGTGCAAGATACCAATTTCCGAACATATAGATATTTCTAAATTCCTTTTCACGCCTTAAGATTATGAAAAGTAGGTTTTGATTATTATAATTATTTTTACGATTCTGGGTTACTTTATGAAAGATAAAAAAAACCTTTGCACTTCCACTTCTTGTTATTTAGTGCTAAAATGTTTTCATTTATTTCAATTTTCACGTTATCATTCGCACCAAAAAATCAATTTCTCTAATGAGACCACTGCAAGGCATGGACTTGGCAATTGATGCAGTAGTTTTTATTTTTGGTGGTTTAGTAATTTTATTTTTGGTGGTAAACAATAATATGAAACATACATACTATATTATTGTTTTAGCACTAACTTCATTCCCTAATTCGGACAATTTTATATTTTAAAACACTGCAGAATGTTGTCCTACTTGCCTGGCGGTTTTTGGCCGGGCAAGTATTATGATTAAGACAACTTATATGGTCAACGGGGCTAACGAAAGTACGATGTCTGGTAGTAATCCTCAAATGTACCATCCAATTAATGAACGAAAGGCAATGGATAAAGTTACGAAAGAGTACCTAGAGGGGTTTGAATGAACGTGAATCAGGAGCTGGGAACGGCGAAGGAGAGAGAAAACCACAGGGTACCCTACGCGGGGTTTCATGCCAACCGCTCCGCGTGTGGAGAGGGAATGAGGGCTGCCACCTCCCCCACACTCCACGGTAGTGTGAGCGCCTAACTACAACGACGAGATGATGATGACAGGCAATGAGACACCGCTTCCAAGAGACGGCGGGAACAAAATGGAGGAGGAAAGACACAGACGACTGCCAGCGATATCGGGTGGGGGGTGAAGGGGAAGGGGAGGAATCACATGACATTCAATGCCCAGCGTCCGTATGCCCAACCCGGCCGTGTGTAATTTGCGTCCGGTCGGACGGCGGCGAGGAGCGAATCACGCCGAAAGGAAAGCATTGCAATGCGTCGGGTGGAATTTCGCGGAAATGGCCGTGACTGTTATAATCCTGGTTTGTCCGTCGGCCTGTATCCACCGGTCCCTTCCACCTCTGCTCCTTTGATACTAACTTTGGCTCTCATCACCCATCCTCTCGGGATAGAGTATGGTACATCGTCCGCAAAACATTTGCCTTCGGAGATGGAGGCAGAAACAATATCTATCGGGCAAATATTTGCCCGTTGGCCTCATAAAAGCCACGATTCGGCGCATTCAACTGAAATAATACTATTTTCATAAAATTCACGAACTGTTCGATATTTAGAAAGAAATAAGCACTTTGTGACTTCCACACTTTTAATTTCTTTCTAAATATGACGTCCTTCCACAAAATAAAAGCTTCTACCTTCGATTTAACTGTTCCATACTAACATTTTGAAGAAACAAATTTTACAAAAGACGTGACTCGGACGGTTCCAGATAACGACACACCAATTAGCGTCAATATACATTTATTTTCTTACGATTCATCAAAAACGAATCAGTGGCAATTCTTACCCTTGCGATCATTTAATATTGCTACTCTGCACTAAACGTACCACCTTTCCGAGTAATGAGACTACATTCTGTAGTTAAAAAAAGAATTACGACAGCAAATGTATTCAAAGTTGTATTAAGGCTTAGGCGCCAGGAGCTATCAATCCATTTTCTTATCCTGCCTCTTGCCCAATCGCATGATTCAGTTCCGTAACTTCTTTTAGAGGGTTTCCCGGCCACAATAACAGGGGTGCTTGTATTTTTTTCTTTTTTCGCTGAGTATTTTTTCTTTCTCTCGCCCGTGACTACCTCGTATGTTGTTTTATGTACTTAAAGGGCTGAGGCTTCCTGTTTTTGCCTTATTCGATAAACTCTTCTCCCATAAACCCTGAACTCTACCCCCCACTTGATTTTCATCGATGGTTGCAGTGAATCTCTGACGAGCGAATCCATATACAGAATCCTGTAGGATTTTCGTGTTTCAACGTAATTAATTTTATTCCTCTTAACTCCCATCGATTGCGGTCAACTCTGCATGACCATTGCGGTCAATATTTGTATCTATTCCAGAATAATTCTCACATTACTTAAATTGGATTTTGTGCCTCTGAGTGAATGAGAAAACTCAATAAGCAAGCAGTAAGCAATATCATAATTAAAAAGTTGGTCTTTCTTCTTCGATTCATCGTTACAGCTTTGTACTCTACAATCGGCCGTTAAAGCCGGTTTATGCTGAATGTAATACTTTCCGTAAAATGCACAACTTACTTTAAACCTTAGTAATAGCCTGGGAACGAGTTCGCCTAATGAACTAAAGAGTATTATACGTAAAGGGTGGTACATGCTCATCTTTTAAGTCAAAGTTTTAATTTCTCAGTTACGAGCGGGAACGACTGTTATACGATTTTCCAGAAACGAAAAGACTATGCCAAACATTGAAATGGGAAGGAAAAAAATAGAGCAGATAGAACAGTTTGCGTATCTCGGATGTGTTTATGACCAACACGGTCAAAGTGGTAGGGACGTAAGGAGAAGAATTGCGCTAGGCAAAGAGGTTTTCACAAGGAGGAAGTTCGCCAACCACGCATGATTGTAGCTCGTACTCTAGCGTGAGTATACCAGGTTTTCAATACCCACGCTTATGGTAAGATCGATCATGGGTAAATTCTATGTCAAATATTAACATTATGACACTTTTCCAATGCGATTACAAAAATTAACATGAATATATAGACGGAGTGTCTCTATTGGTTAGCATGAGAGAAGAGAAATGTTTAGTGATTGGCTGAACGAGGTAGATACTCCTAAATCGCTTGAACGATGTGGGTATTTGAACTTAGCTAAATTCTAGTTGCTTTGTAAGCTACAACGTGACTCTGAATTTAAGGACAGGTTCTTGTATCTGCGATGCGGATTTTTTAGAACTCCTCACCTGCAATTTCTTCCGATCAACGACTGGACGTCGGAATTTTAACTGCCCTATCAGGATGTACGCAGAATCACTTTCTCATTCGATCATTAAGAAGTTGCCATTATACAAGCAACACGGTTTTTAGCCAGTCCATTTATCATCCTTGCCCTTAAATTGACCGATTTTACCATAATTTTAGCCTCTTTTGCATTATTTTACATATGTCTAGTCACGTTCCATTCCCCTAATACTCTCCCCATTAATTCTGATCGAGGGATTGCCTTTAGTTGTCACCTGGAGATTCCACTGGAGATATATAGACATTATGTCTCATATTTTCGCAGGGGGAGTATATTTCTGAGATCAAATATACAAGAATCCAAGAATAAAGACCTCGTGACCACTGGTGGCTGGTCACCATTTAGCTTTCAGCATCGGAGTATTTGGTGAACTTGATACTTGTCCAAATTAGTGAGACAACCGATCATCTTGATCTTTGTATATCATTATTTCAAATGTTGACCTCCCAGTAAATCTACTCGTGCCCACCAATGTTGTCGTATTGCTACTTGAGAGATAAACTTTTCTTGTTGCCGGGAATATGAAAAATATGATTTTTCCAGAGCTAAAGGCGATCGATTTTCGTTAGCATGCATAGTCTATATAATCCATGTGACGTAAGGGTGTGCCGGGATGTGAAATAATTGGCGAAACATGGAGAAAGCATTCCACTCCTCCGACATATTCAGGAATTTTACGTCCCTTCCACACGGGATTACGAGTAGGAAGGCAGACATACTGCCAAGCCATCCACCCGAGCAGTTTAGAATCCCATTACTTCACGAGCAAATACGGGATGACAAAACAGGATGCCATTTGCGATCGGAAATCCTCGTTAATATCGCATGATAATCTAGGATCAGGGGGAGAGAGAAGCTAATCGATTCCGACTCCCTTCTCGCCGCCGCTCTCTCGGAGTGGGATTCACTCCCACCGAAATCCTCCGCCGCGTCACGGAGTGCACGGATACACACGAGGAATTAATGCGGGGTAACCTCCCTTGCCATCCGTACCGCTGGGTCTTGGTGTCCACAAACCGGAGGAGAGGGTCCAAAGAGAAGGTAAGGGATCCGCGGAGAAAGCCATCAATCGTGCCCGCGAGGAAGAACAATGGGGCAGGCGCGGGGATCGGGGCCGGGACGTCTCCAATTATAACCTTCCCTCCCGAGAGCGCGACCAATTGCCTCGAATCTAGCGGTAAACGGAAGCCAAAACATGCTCGAGCTCTTCCTCTTTTTCTTCCATCACGCATTAACGCATAGGTTACTGTGCGCACGACGTGGAATCCAACAGATGAAATGGTTTCAAACTTCATTTTTTGATGGACGCCAACACTGTCTCCATGATGGACACCAATACTGGTCACCCTCCAACTACCAAATACTTCAAACGTTATTGTTTCATCTCCGGTGTGGCCTCGTTATCTGAGGCTATGGCGGTGAAGCGGAAACTTTTCTCACAGAAACCGTAGTAGTCTACTACAGAAATTCCCAATTTCCAGTGTCATGCCTTGTCTTTTTCGTTTGTTTGAACGGAAAGCGGAAACGATCGCAGCGTGCTTAAAGGTTCAGCAGAAAAACTAAACCTAAAGTGACTTTTGAAAAAATAATACTTGTAACCGCAAAGGTAATAAAAAAATAACGACAAAATAATTCACCCAATTGTTTACTTAGGAGCAAAGGTTTCCAGAAAGCAATTTCTCTCATCAACATACATGTAGGCACATTTCATTATCTCTTCTACTACTACCTAATTAGTAAATATCTTGGGGTTAATATTTAGGTACCTAGCATTCAGTATTGTTTTAGATGTTATTAACAGGGAATCATCAGTAAAGGCAATGAACAATATTAAGGTTTGAGAGCTGATGGGGATAGATTATCGTGCAATTTATTGGAAGATAATGCGGTAACTGATGAAAATGAAAAATAGATAACAAAACATTTTCAACTGATCAAACAACATTCAAACAACAAATGAAATAAAAGATAGATATTAGAATAACTTAAATTATGATTTGTAAAACATAAATATATATTCATTCACATAGAAATAGAGATAAGGAAAATGGGAAAGGAACACACATAAAGGACGAACACAAGAGAGGTGGGGAAGGCGGATGTGAGCAGATCACAAATGTAAAAATAACTTCCTCGACCGGGACTTGAACACCGGATCTCTCCACTTGCCGGGCGGATGCTCTAACCACTTGAGCTATCGAGAAAATGTACTTTACACTGAAATCTGCGATCGAGTTTAGAAATAGTCGTTCTTCACTGAAAGAGACGAGAAGATTAGTTTGGAAAAATATTGTGAAATTTTGACACAAATTTATTGGCGTTACTAAAATTAAACTAATTCACTATGAGAGAATTAGAAAAAAACAATATTAGAGAGTTACCCTTGTCCCGAAGGGGTACAGAAGGATACCAAGGTGCCAATAAATGTAACAAATAATAAATAATGTTAGCTGCAATTCCTGTGAAAAAAATGAAAGGGAAAGGAATTTTACGATCCATACAGAAAACAGCTACAAATATATCTGCAGATAGAAGACGGGGTGATTTATAACAGCTCTGACTGGCCATTATGTGCGGACAAGAAAAATGAATTTTTTAAATACTGATGTGGAAAATATTCTTTTAAATACATAATAGCACGAAATCACAATGACAATCCGCACAGCTACGCATAACGACTTGATTTGTTGAGACAATCTATGGCGGTGGATAAGATTCCAAAAAGTTCCATCCATGGAAGTAAATCACAAATAATACGGAGATAACGCCAGAAATTTATATAGATGATATTCCATTTTTGTAAACTGATGATTTCTAATTTGTGTTAACCATAACAACATTTTTTAAATAGTACGTACTTATATAGCTTTATTAAAAAAAACGAGGAAAATCGAAAACATTCAAACCATGGTTGGAGGAGAACCCAGCATGTTGGGAAACGAATTCGTGGTCTCTGAGAAAGCGGGCGTGGACGTTACGCCGCCGCAACCGGCGCCGCCGAGCAGCTGCCTTTCGACCTTATTCATTTCGGGACGAAGTCATATGCTAAGGGGAGAGAAATTTGAGGAGTAATTCAAAACACGGCAATTCATATTCCAAATTTGTAATATCGGAAAATAGCCTTCACTTCAAACAACAGCCGATTCCCCATTTCACGGGGAAATTAAATCGTGCTCGAAATGAAAAACTCGGGAGGTACCCTTCGCGTATTTCCCTCTTCGGGCATTCGATAAAGCGCAGCTAATTTGGGAGGTTAATTATCCAAGTCGAGCAGTAAGCCAATCACTGGGTGCGGACGAAGCATCGAGGACAAAGAATACTGCAGAATCATGAATTATGACGAACTATTGTTAAAGCAACACAAAGGCTTTTGTTTTATGTTTATCATGAATCAACTGTAATCCTGTTCAGCACGCCGTACACGAGCATGCACTGGCTCCTGCTGCATCATAAAACACTTGTTACCACCGAATATGCATTTTACCGATGCAAAAATCTATTTAAGGAACGGAACAAAATTACTGCCTACAATTACAAACATTTCCGGGAAGCCCCATCATTCAGGCAATTTGGAGACTATTAATATGCCATCAATGGATACTTCACCCGTTAAAATTTACTGTTTTGGATGGGAATAGAGAACATACATTTAAATACTAGAATTATAAGAATAAAGATTATAATAGGAAAAAAATTAAGGATAATATTAGCAATTCAATGAACTCTTAAGTACAAGTTCTAATATTGATTCCCTGGTATATATTATGGGGATACATAGTAATTGTGGGGCATTCCTCCATACAATCCGCAAATAATAACTCTAGAAATTGCTGCTTTAATTAGTACTTTTCATAAATGGTAGAAGCCTCTAATAAGTTACACCGTATGTTTTCGGGAAGGTGAATCGAGAACACCCTTACAAATTCCTTCGTGCTTAATTGTTTCATAAAGTGAACAAAGTTTCCACTCTTTAATAACACAGTCTATTGTACCGGAAAGTCAATCACAAAGAGAAAGAGGATTAACCGAATCCATGCCACTTTGACTCCGAAAAAAATATGGAGTAAAATACTCATTTCCATCTCTAAAGCCTCTAGGCAAATAATTTTCTGAAATTAAATTGGAAGGCGAACGCAATTGAAAAAAAGATCCCTCCACGGAATAGGCAAGTCGCTAAAAATCTTTTGTCTGAGGTCGATCCGTACAGACGAATCCACCTTTGTTCATTCACGATTTTCAATTCCGTATAAAGTTAATTAGGTATTGTAGTCACCGAGTCTGTTGTAATTCAAAAAAAAGGGAGACAAACAGTAACATTTCGGATATCATCAATGAGGATGAAATTACGAAAGGTATTATTCGCAAATGAACCATCTCTTTGATAAGTGACTGCGTTGCGATAAGCAAAAAGTTCCCGAGTTGAAAAGTTAGAGGGAGAAATTTTGATGAGAACAAGTCAGAAAAAAAAGTCCAGGAATGGGTGGGTTTTTCTGCATGTCCTTGTACTTTTTGATAAAAGCATCATGCTTACAGAATTCACAAACTATTTACGATTTCCTGAGCAAGGAGAAAGGTAGGGCTTAGGAGTGGGCTCTTAGATAATTCAGTTCTCGATAGGTTAGTGTGCCGTTTTCAAAATTCATGTTCACACACCGTCTTAGCAAACATGACCCGTCTTGAATAACAGTAATTACAATAAATTAATTCGGCTGAATATACAAAAATGAATTGAATTATTGTTGACCAAAGACTTGATGCTTTAGTCAAAACCACTCATTATTGCACACACATGTGAATACGTGTTGTGTAATGTTTACTAGTATGTGTACGTATGTATTCACTTTTATGTATAACATAATATTTATGCATAGCTGACTGTTGACCTTACACACTCCGCCGCATATTCTTGTAGAGCTGGATGTTGTAAAAATGAAATGAGCTAAATATTTTTATTCAAAACGATTGATTTGTTGTACGTGTCCATAGATAGTCCCAGAATCCTCGAAAAAGTTAGCATTACTGAGAATTCAAAGTTCATCTTTGAAAATGAAGCCAAATCATTTGACAATTCCATTAAAAAGTGAAATATTTGCAGCATGCATAAAATTTACTTTTTCCCCAATATTCATATTCTTCAAAACCTCAATTTTTGTTGAATTTTCGTTGGAATATTTTGACCATGACCTGAAATTAACTCCGAGTCCCTAGTTTAATCGATGCAAAAATTTGAAACAAATAAATGTATAAGATAAGCTTGCAACGAAGATGAAACCATTAGTAGATTCTTTCTCAATCAGAACTACAGGGTAGACAAATTTGCTTGACATAATAACAAAATAAAAGACAGAATCTACAGAAAAGTAAATGTTCTTCAGATGCATTGTCATGTTCATGAGATTATCTACTGTGAGTTCCAATCGTTACCACGCCAGTACATATTTTGTCAGAATGCCCTACAAAAAGGAGAGAGTGATATAAATGGACCTTTTATGTTGCAGAACGCCCAATGATATACATGATATTGCCTCTATTCGAGTGCATGCATTGTGGGTTGCGGGAAAGCACGGCGCAGTCGTGTGGGTAAAGACTAGAGCAGTTAATTCCTGGGTTCATTAAAAAATTACGAAATATCCCCCCCAAAGGAAGAACACATAACAGTTATCATGCAAAATTTTCAAAAGTCCGATATTTAAATTTTTAAATCCAAAAAAAAATAAATATCTACATAGTAGTATTAAATAAGAAAGAGCATACCGCTGAACGTGTGAGTAACACCTATTCGGTTAGAACTTGACTTGCTTTGACTAAACGTGGCATAAGAAAATCAGAGTAAAAGAGAATTGATCAAATCCGGGTGCAAAGTATTTGTTTCTAAAGATATAAATCTGCAAATAAAACAATGTGTAACATCCGAAGTGAAGCCAGTCGATTAAATTCGAAATTAAATAATAAATAACTCACATTTTACCAGGTGGTACATTCATTAAACGTACAAAGTTAAGGTATAATTAAAATGAACTTTAATAGATTTTTTAGCAAGTTAGATCAAGTAATGATTTGGGACACTGAATTACCATTTAGTTTATATATCATGGCTGATGTCGATAGCATGTATGGGTGAAACATCCCAGGAGTGAATTTAATTTAATTTAATTTAATTTATTTTTTTTTAACTACTAATTTCTATTTTTTAAAATTTCAGCACATCCTTCAAAGAAGTTAAGGTTTTTAAGAATAATTTTAGAGCGCTAGTTACGAAGTTAGCGTTAATAATATTAATGTTAGTTTCGAATGAATTATGAACATAATTTGACATTCAAATATCAAATTCTAGCGGAAGCTCACACTTTTCATTTCTTTCAAAGGATTTTCAAGTAGACAAGATGCTCATAACATCGATAATAATTACATTTATTCGTCCATTTAACATGCCATTGGCGTATTTGACCTTTATAAAATGCAAAGGCCAAAGATTTAGGTGAAGGATCATGTGATTCCTGGATTTTAAAGCTCTACGACGCCTTACCAACATAAATGAATGGGTAATAAGGGAATTAACTCTGAGAGGATGTGTGGATCTGTTAATAACACAATAATTCTTTAGTTAACCGTCATTCAGTAATTTATAAGTCATTAACAACGAACAGTCTTTTGAGTTATAGCCAAAAAGCTATATTCTTTACATTTATTCATTCATTCAATTTGAGGATAAGAAGCGTTATCACGTTTCCTTAACCCCTTCAAGTTTAGAACATTACCCGCATCAATTATCAGCAGTGATTCATTCATTTAATGAACATGTGCCACCCTTAGTCCCTTTGATGTCACTTTGAACCCTTTGCATTTTATGTAATCTGATGCCCTTATTAAATCCCGGAAATGGTGAGTCAACTTTTTCAATGTCTGCGTGATCTCTTTGAGCCACCAACAAATTTTTCTCTCAAGGACTTATTAACCTGGTTTTCCTCTGTGAGTTGAGAGCTCGTTTAAGTATAATAAGCCGAGGGACCGACGGGAAATCCTAATTGGTCACGATATGCAAGATGCCTTATCGAGAGAGGCTACAGGGCACACAGGCAATAGAAGTTTGTCTTTGCAAAATGCCAACTTCATAACTTGCCGTGCTTACATTATAGGGCGTGCCTGGAACAAACATTTTGCATTATATTCTCTCGGCAAGGATAAAATTTCAGGGCATAAGAAATCCAGAATTTTTTCTTCCGTAATAAATTTATACAAAGATAGTCTTTGTTTAAGTCATGCCATTATTTCCTGTGCATCGTGGCGACTGAGTATTCAACACACAACTAAGCACACGTTGATTTACTCATTAACCACATATTCAGCTTCTTTTCTATTCCACAGAAATATTCATGAGAAAATTTTGAATCCACACGTAATGGTGAAATATCTTTTTAGATAGTTACTGCGCGGTATAAGCCCCTAGGGACATTTATTCGATTCAATGACACAATACAATATCCAATTTTCAATTGGCTGAATACATTGCTCCATTGCAACTTAATTATCATCAATTATTAGTGCCATTTTATTGCGAAACTTTCAACACATTGCTTTTTCCCTTATAGCCTGAGCTTCTTAATACAGAATTTAAAGCTCCTTCCAAAAATTGAGTGGTCCTTTGCTTATGGATAGTACTTTGAGTCAGAAACACTTTCTTTTCTGATTGCCATTCGAGAATACTGTACTTAAAGAACTAGATTATAGTAGTTCGTAACGTCCTTCTTGATTCGGATGAAGAATGAGGGACGTACATGACACTCAGAGAAGCGTCGAGAGTACGTGTGTGAGTGAACCGAGGAGAAGATTAATGGAAAATATCCAGAAATATTCCAGGAGCCGGGTGGCCTATAGAATCCGCCCAAAACGAAAACGCTCATAAAACGGTTGACGAAGGCGGATGGGAGGGACGTCGCCCGGGTGGGGGACATCTCGCAATGAAACGCTCGGATCCAAAAAAAATATGTGACTTCACATTAGCGGCACCGCAGGTATTTCAGCAGACGGATGTCATACTTTTTGATATAAAAGCCTCTCTTCCCTATACCCCTTCCCACCTTACTCTCTCTCCTTTCTTCCTTTATTTTTTGGACGGGGGAGGGGGATGGAGAGAGGGGGTGGGGCGGGGAGGAGGGAGGGGGAGGAAAACGATCGGACCGAGCCTGGAAATTTATTCCAGCGGCCGCGTTTGCTCGAAAGGGAGATGTCAAGTACGGAGTCGGAACGTCAGAACACGCTAGTCGACCGCCACACCACCACACCCCAACAACCTCCAACTCCCTCTCATCCCTCCCTCTCCCTACACCACTCCCTCGGTCCACCCACCCTTTTCATTCCGACGGGAGGAAATCTGTGCAAATCCGATAAAAAAATAATAATAATGGTTCTCTTTATATTTGCACGGTCGTATTCTGCGAGCGACCACTTATTTATTTTACGTATGCCCGCGTATGTACTCATTCCTTTTGCGAAAAAGTGACTGGATGAAAAAAAATCGAAATTAGGGTGAGAGGGGGAGTTAATTAGTAACCACTTCGGAGCTGACACACCCACACACACACACACACACACGCTCACGTGCGCGCCTGCGTACACGTAGTCGGGTAAAAACCATTTCCGTCCTTAAGAGGGCGGCGCGTTCGTCCTGTTCCGTCCTGAAAAGACAACTTTTTGACGCGTTTTACTCCATTTTACCGCAAACCGTTTTGGTTTTCGCCCATCACGTGGGAGGGGAGGAGGATGTGTCGGCCCTTCCGAATAGAGAGAGGTGGCGCCGTGGCAGGAGGGGGTGCGGAGGAAAGAACCCGAGTAGATGTGGCCGGAGTGGTGGAGAGGAGGGGTTGCGGCACGCATACAGCACAAAGCGTTCCTCGCGAGAAATTCGATTTAGAATTCTACGTCGGGGTTGATGCCTGGTTTCCTAATCTCCTTTGGCTGCGATTAGTTCCTCCGTAAGGCACAGACGCGTACTCTGTTGGGCGTGGGAGGATGGGCGGGAGGGAGTGGGGGGCGAAGAGAGCGTCTGCCCTTCCAGTCCTCCGGCCCACATTCAAGACGGGAGTAGGGGATTTTGCAGAGCAGTGCCGCGCCAGGGGAAAGTTTACTCGCAAAAATTATCATTCTTGAGGGAAGGAGTCAAACTCTTTGAAGGCGAATTATGACTCTCGAGAACGTTTATAAAATAACCAAGGAAGAGGAACCTTGACCCCTTTCAAATAAGACTCGAATTGGCATTAGCTCCTCCATCGTACGATTCCTGACTAAACGGTTCGCGCTCGTGCGATGCCCCCGTTACAAAAATCACTCGATACGTAAAAAGTCGTAATAAAGGCAGGGATTAATAATTGATTACAATGAATATAGTGGAACGATTCGAACTTTTTCAAATTTCCGGAGAGATTCTAATTATTTTCTTCGAATGTGCAACAGCCGATGCGAGATAAAATAAGAGACGAAATAATCACACTTATAAGCGCAGCACGCATTGTAGCTTTAGAAACTCCAAAACAAACTTAATGGATAGCACTTTCGTGGGGCCATAATTAACATGAAGGCAATAGGATAGTTCATAATTAACAGGAAGGCATAGAGATACTAGGTAAGTGGAGCTATTCTGAGTGAAAAAGATTATCATAATTTCCTTTGAGAGCCAAGGGACGATAGATGTAGCACCAGAATTCGCAAGCAAACTCCTCTGGTGCATAGAACGTTTATGGTGGAGGATCTTGGGGTACGCTCGGGGATTTTGATGATAGTAATTGGAGAGAGGTCCCAAAGCTTACCCCTTAGTACCTCTCACAGAGGGATCAGAAGGGAGTGGTGATTAATGCACAGCCCGACGCTCATCTGCTTGCTGACAGATTCTAACATCACTAATCTTGGTTCATATCCCAAGCGTGGCGATATCTCTATTGATTTTCAATCTTTACTTCGATCCCGCTTGGAGAAATTTTCGCTCTCAATTTCTTGTTTCTCAAGTGTGACTTACATTGGTGTCTAATGATAATAATAAGAAAACGTTAAGAAGGCAATATGTAGCTGAAGCCTCAATACTAACTACTAACTACGAGGGTTAGTCAATAAATGACTCACAAAACAGGATGGAGGCAACAATTATCAAATTACGTGTACCTTCCTAAAATTTATTTCACTTTTCTACACATTCAGCCTGTTTATTCAAACACTTATTTCATCAATTAACAAGTCCTTGAAGGCCGGCAATAAACAAATCTTTTGTTTGCTGTCGCAGTCAACTAGTAACCTCTTCCACTACGGCATCATCATTTTCAAAACGTTGGTCATCCAAATGAATTTGTAAGGACCCGAACAGAAATTAATGACTGGGATCTAAGTCGGGACTGCACAAATGATGTTCCAAACATTCCCAATCAAATTTTTGTAAAGCTCCTGCGTTTGTCTTGCTGACGTTGTGACTTATTTATTGACTTACCCTCGTACATTCCACGTTAACGTAAACGCAGGGTTTTTTTCCGCCATTACTCACCCTTTTTTCATAAAAGAATATTTATAATTAACTTCACAAAAGGCAACCGACACAATCGATCTCGTATCCCCATTTTCCCTTTACTATATTGCACGTTCGGAAAATAAGACAAAAAGTTCAGTACATGATTTAATTTTGAACGCAAAATTAATGGGCGAGATCTTGGCAAGCTGGAGACTTTTGAGAAACTTTTCATGAGATATACATGCACATGTATTTACTTGTAGTTACGGTATATAGGTCGAAAATCGGGGGAAAGATGACGAGAGGGGGAAACTCGGTGTCTGCATTCGTTTTATTCTTCCTGGCTACATCCCAATCACGGCTGGAATCGGAACGTTGGGATATCACTTTCCACTTCTTTTTATAAGCACGCTCGTTCGTTCGGAAATCTGAGTAAATTATGGAAGCGTGCGCTGCTCTTCCTCTTACTTTCTCATCATATGTACCCACGGCTTTACCATGATTTTAACGGGCGGCCCTTGGATTTACCTCATGCTTCTTTAATCAAAGGGAATATAACAATAGAAAACGATCCTCAACCCTTGGCCTAGTATCTCACCCATGCAGACATGAAAGAAGCACAAGCATAGAATGTTTGCAAAGAAGTATTGAGAGGAGTATTAGAAACATAGGTTCCTTTCAGATTTTACTACGATGTCTCAACATTATTCAAAGTACAAGTACATCTCTTGAGCATCAACACACTTTTTCCAGTGGGCTTTCTACGACTCGAAGGCTCCCTGGTAAGCCAATTCCGGAATATCCTTAAGGGTACGCGCACAAGTTTCATTGACGGCCCTTAGGGTCTTGAGGTGGTATCCTTTGAGGGAGGATTTCACTTTTTGGACTAGAAAATAGTCTGCTGGGGCCAAGTCGGGACTGTAAGGGGGTTGGGGAATCGCCGCATAGCGTTTCAGAAGGTCTTCGCAAGCAGACACTCAATTTGGCTTTTGGTCATTCATCAAGATCTTCGGGACAACTAAAGCGCAGATCTTCCACATCGTCAAATTTTCAGCGATAATGGTGCACATTGTCATCTCATCAATACCAATACGGTCTACGATCATACGCAACCTTAACCGACGGTCTGAATTCGGCACTTCACGCACACGTTGCACATTGTCGTCGGTTCTTGATGTTGACGGTCGAGCACAGGGCTTCTCCTCCACATTCTCTCGGCTATCTTTGAAGAGCTTGTACCTCTTGAAAACTACATTTTGTGACATGCTTTTAACCTTGAAGACTTGGCAAATCATGCTCAACGTCTTCATACCCAATTTCCCCAGTCCAAACACTAATTTTGATAGCGTACCGCTGTTCAATCGTTCGCGGAATTTTGTGCTTTCACCAAGTCACTCGACAAGGGTCCGCTAAAAACACGATCTAGCCTGAACGAACGCTCGCAGGCGATCGGCGCTTGGCGCGTGTCGAAGATCAGACCCCCCACCACGGTTCGCGCGCTGCGATGGGAAAAATAGTTCTCTATACTTTTTATCCACCCCATGTATATTCTCTTCCAAAATTAGAGTTATCATTTCCGTTAGCATAAAACAGTACATAATATATTATTGTAGCTACGCTCATATTTATGCCGGACACCCTCAAGTTCTATAAAAGAAGATTAACGTAACCTCGTAAACACTCGCATTGCAGTAGTGCCAGCAGCAGCGCTCATTTTGTTTATGAATACATTATCCGTGTCAGACAATAGCATCATACAATTCGGTAACAATGCACTCAATAAAATCCTATTTTTACAAATTTATACGGTGAAGTTTTCCTAGGAAAATTGACGCAGAAAACTGTACACGGTGTTTGGATTTCTAAAGCGGAGTTCCGCCAAAATTCTGACTGCCCGTATGTATCAGTTTTCCGACGTAAAACGACAGTTTTATTAATAGAGGATCCCTGAAACTTGGAAGCCTAACTGGACGCGGCCAAACTCGAATGCAACATGAATTCTTCAAGGAAATATGTGAAGCCTCATATCCAGTTCCGTTCAGCGGAGGGAGAGGAAGTGAATATGCAATACAATGGGAGGAGTCCCGCGTGATGAAAGAAGATCGAGCCGCTGAGAATCATTAATGCCCCCGGCGGAATTTGGATCCTACCCACCGCCTTCGATCCCCGGAGTTAGATCCACCCGGAGGATAGTCGGGAGGCCAGGCGGCGGTGGTCGACTGCCCACTGGGTTGCACGTGAGGGGCGAATGCATCAAAGTTACATTCCGGGGGGCTACAAACGCGGGGAGCGGATGTGCATATCGAAAATGTGGGAGGGGGATTCGCACCGTATCTTTTCTTTCGAGGCGGGGGCAGGGAGGTGGGCAGAATGGGGGCAGGGTAAGGGGGCGGATAGAGGCGCACGATTTCATCCGGAAGGATTCCAGGGGATAGGGGACAGGGCAAACCTTGGAGCTTACACGAGTGGGCTAGGGATCGGGAAGGGCAGAAGGTGGAGTTTGGCCCGAATTTTTAATGCGGGAGGGATTGCGTGGCTGGGTGAAAAAGAGGTAGACGATATTACGCCTCCGGACCCGATGAGATATGTCGTCGCGCTGGAAAATCACGGCGGATAAACTGCAAAACTTGCCTGTAAGTCGTTTTTGCTTACTCCAAAACTAGTCTGATAATTGAATTTTTTTAAATTTCCGAAGCTTCACATCTAACCTTTTTGGCGGATGAGAGCGAATCTAAAACAGTGTCAAGGATGGGTTGGGGGCTGGATCTACATTCAACACACGGAGGTCATTAAAATTATATAAGGATTGCAAAATTTAAAATAAGTTCATTCTGGATTTTCATATAATGAACTCAAAGTGAATAACCTAATCACCTAAAATCACCGAGTACATACTATTAAAACCAGATGTCATGAATTTAAAATTAGGTGCATTAGGTCCAGCACCAAAATGGAAAGGCAAAGGCTTCTTTGTGTGATGAACTCAGTCAGGAAAGTTACTAGCATAAATGACATTTTATGAAAAAACAGTGGGTATCAATGATAAATATGTTTACACTGACTACTGTATTATTTTTGCACGATGTCTAAAATTTCAAACAATAGTAATTCAATAGAAAAACTAAAATAACCTATCAATTAAATGTTAGATTTTTCTGACCATTTGGAAGCCAGAACGCAAAGAAAGTTGAAATATTAAACTTGTTGCGTAAATGCGCGCATCTCACATCATTAAGTGCATAGCTAAGAAATTCAATTGTAAGCAATATCATCACGATTTAATAAGACTTATAAACATCTCGTTTCTGCTTCTGCACTTTTTAATTACTTAGATAGCATTTTTTGGGATCAGGCCTTAGCATGCCAAAGAAAGTTTCCCCAAACGACCTTTATACCTTGAATTGGTCGAGCGCCAACCAGTATGCTCAATAAAAAAACTCTTGATGCGAAATTTCATCATATAAAAGTTTTACCGCCAACGCATATTCACTTGGCATCAATCATCGCCCTCTCGCCCTCGAAGCCATCCGAGCCCGGTTCCCTTGGAAACCTCTCACTCTCCTCCGTAGGGGAGGGATCTTCCCTTTGGTCCGGGTCGCTCGAAAAAAGGCGGCAGACCCAGCGGTCGGCCGCCTTTTTTCCGCCTGATGCAGCCGCCCGAGCATCCTTGTTCTCGGAGCGCTCGAGGGGGTTTGGCCGGGAGGAAGGAGGGAGCCTAATGGGAACGAGGAACACACTCTGGACGACGCCGTTGCGAAGGACTGCATTGGAAGCGGAGGGAGCCCGAGGGGTCGCCAGGGGATGAAGGGAGTGATGGGAGGCGAAGTGAAGGGTTTCGGGGACAGACGCGAGCAGAGGGGGTGGACGGGGCGGTACCCACCCCATCCATCTCTCCCCTCCGCCTGGCCCCAAGTTACGAATAGATTTCCGTGAATGTGAGAGGCGGCTGTTGAGGGAGAGGGGGAGGGGGCGTGGGCGGGTGGATGGATGGGTGTAATGGACAGATGGAGCGTGATAACGCGTTTGGGAGCTCCAGCAGTACGCAGTGGATAGAGGAGACCAGTTACACCGACCGAGTGAGAGCGGGTGTGTTTGTGTGTGTGTGTGTGTGTGTGTGTGTACGTGGAGAGAGGGCCGGAGTCGAAGTGAGGCCCGAAGCTTGTGCCTTCTTCCGGCTGGACCTGAACCTCTCTCTCTCCCTCTATCTCTCTGTCCATACATGCTCATCGATCAAACCGAAGCCATTTCAATCGAGTTCCGGTCGTGCCGCCAGCCAGCGGCGAGGCGGAGCGTGACCGTAGTCCGCCTCTCGCCCGCCCGCTCTTCATCTGTCTTTCCCTCCTCTCGTTCGCCTCGTCCTCCGCGTGATGTCGCCCTCGCGCACGTCGCCGCCGCTGCTGCTGCCCCCTGCCGTTTGAATGATTTCGTCCTCGCCGCCGTCCATTTTTTATGCGCTCATTGTTTACCGCGACGTTTTTCTCTCTCACTCCCTCTCGCCCCGTGCTTCCCCCTTGACCGGAGGACCTCTTGGGCGTCCTTTCATGGTCCCGTGGGAGTCCGAGAGTAGGTATTTTGGAGTGCATTATTTAACTGTTCACATTTTTTTTCTTTCGGCGAACGGTAGTTTGCTTTCATTTTTCCTGTCGCCGGTCCAAAATACGACGGCGACGGGGGAGAAGCCGTCAATTTCCTTATCATGGATTTCCATTAAATATTACTTAGGTAAACTTGAAAGGAAATTCGTTGGGTCGAGAAAATGGCGGGCAGGCTGTGCGCTTCGTGTACGCACGCATCAATATTTTCCGCTTAATTTTTCTGGCACTTGCTCAATTTATCGACGAGTC
Source organism: Hetaerina titia (assembly GCA_037158775.1). Classification (NCBI taxonomy): domain Eukaryota; kingdom Metazoa; phylum Arthropoda; class Insecta; order Odonata; family Calopterygidae; genus Hetaerina; species Hetaerina titia. Next base: position 95,697,499 of record CM073769.1, on the reverse strand, counting down.
GGGGCACCTGTGAATGCCAGACAATTTAGACTCACTTCTTGGCGCCGCTGAAACAGTAATAGCACCTTTTAAACGGCTGGGGAGATAAACCTGAGAGCACTAATATAATGGTGCTGGAACCGACCGATCTGCTCGTGTATTTTTCGAAACACACCAAACTATTCAGAAATAGTGCAAAGATAAGAAAATATATCTTTAGCATATGATCATCAAGCATATTAGGAATGTGAGTCACCAAAAAATGTCAGTATTATGTAATGTGATCATATATCGAGGAGTCTTTCCAAATGACGTATAACTTCAAAGCAAATGAAAATCATGCTGCATGGAAAAATGGCCATGATTCAATCATCAATTAGCATGCTTAATGATATTCCATTGCGAGATCACAATAGATATTAATGCTTTCCGCTGAATTTTTCCTCTCCGCTAGGATCATTAAAGAAAATGTTAAAATTTTTGCCTATTTTTCTGCGTCGCTGTTTTGCCATAAATAGTCCAGAACGAGAGGCATTACATTCAACCATTCAGGTACAAACTACGACATTGACCTTTGGCATTCATTTTTACATGATTTTAAATACGCTTCGTATCCTTGTAAAAACAATGACACAAAACATTCTCACTTTTAATGCCTAATTAAAACAATTAACTCGACAAAATAATTTGATAAAAAATGTGAGGAGTATTTAAAATAATTTTTTTAGTATTTACGTAGCAACGCATGTCAAAAAAAATATTTATCGAACTGCTTTGCCTCTCATTAATAACTTGATATAAATTTCATTAAAACCCTTTATTAATATAGATTTATAAAATTTTCCAGCGTTACATGCACTTTTTATTAGAGTATTTAATATAACTGTAACTAGCAGGGAGGTTACTAAGTATCATTAGCTATATTGCAAAATGTATTCTGAAAAAAATTAAATCATATAACCAGCCTCAAGTTCAAAATAGAATTAGTTTGACCAAAAGTTGTGTGAATATGCCAATTACTCTCATAAGTCCTTACAATTTATCCTGTGGACCTTACAATGTATCGTATAGATTTAAATGAAATTATTTTTTCTGCAAGTATTTCCATCCAAAGACTGCTGTATTGAGCCCAAAAGTCACTTTCCATGGTCAAATATTTTAGCTAAGTTAGGAGGAACATCTAAGATCATGTCCAAGTCTAATCTTCCATGATGCAGGTAAACCAAAAATATCGAGAAGATAATGATACCGTATGCCTTTTTATTTAGGCCTGATGGCTACGGGTGTAGGCTTGTTTTGCACCTGAACATTTCCTATACGTACCAGTTACATTTTTTCACCGAGGTAGTCTCAACTCCAAATGAAAAATATAAAAAAATCTCTTTTGGAATAATATGCTAACCTAGCAATATTAGGGTCGCTCAGCTCTTTGCATTGAAACTTTCCATTTTATCCAAAAGCATACAAAGCCACTGGAATTATTGTTCATAACATTTCATGAAAGTTCCAGAAAAAGTATTTCGGGCATCACATATCCCCCATGTCGTGGGCATGCTCAGTTCCATTATGTCCTACCCACCTCAGCACCAAGGTAAAAATTTGAATGAGTGGTTTTAAATTAGTGCGGGTAGAGCTAATCTCGAACTAAGCCGTATGCCGTGTGAATTTCACCACACTCGGAAAGCATTGTTGAGTGAGGATTTACCAGCAAAACTCGTTTGCATTCTGACCGCGACAAAGCAGAAAAAGTATCCGGGAAGAATGATCTGAAGAGGACACGAATTGCCAAGGGATATGTTAAGAAAAAACACCCATTGGATTATCAACAATAAAATTTACTGAAAATTATAACGGTCCGCGGAAGGAGGACAAAGGTCAAGACAAATGTGAAATTGAATTGTTAGGCGGAAGAATGTTACTATTCAGGAAGCAAGATGACCAACGACGAGGAAAATAAAATGTCTACCTCACATTAAACGATATAATAAAAACAGAAATCTACTAAACACACGATGGTTAATTTTCTATTGGTGAGCTACTATCGGTTGAGGCAATGGGTATGTGAAAAGACAAAAATCTTTCGAGGCATCATGATTGTGGAAGTCACTAGAAAGTGAACGATTTCTCAGCAAAGGGTCGTTCCCTAGGAGAAGATGAAGGCAACATCAGGAATGACCAGAAAACATTTTGGCGACAAAATTCAGTAGCGTAACCAAGGAGAGCATGACTCCTCAATTTGGGGGCGAACTAGCAATTAACTGTTATGCTAGTCTATAGGAACAAATTACCTCTTAGTTCGTATTTTCCAAGGTGATCTATCAAAAAAACCACTCCTTACCATTTGAATTTTCTTTACCGATTAGGCTCTTAGCTGCACATTTAAGGAAGTGGACCAAAGTTAATTTTTCAAACTAAGAATCTAGGTACACCGCTGACATAATTTGAAAAAGACTTGTCGGAGTAAACTGAGTGGCTTAACAAGGTTATCAGAGGAACTAGGCTGGGAATCACTCGCGGAGCAAAGGTTAAATTACAAATTAAAATATCTCGCATATGGTATTGAAAGGAGGTCTCTTTAGCGCTGAAGTTGAAAATGGTTTTAACTATGATCGGAGAGATGACGTAAATAAAATTAAAGATATTAAGCGTATAACAGTTAGATTAAAGATTAGATTATAAGATTAATCGTTAATTCTTTGTTAAAATTATACTTTCTATTACCAACGGGAATATAGTGACTTTATCCAAACGCGCTAGGTGGGAAAAGTATTTTAGGTCAAACGTAGTCTGGTGTGTGATAACCCTCTGCCACACACCAAAACTGAAGCTTGCAGGGTACCATGTGGATGTGAATAAATAGGAATTTAGATTAGAAACTGTTCATTCCACTTTTAAGAGAACCGTGCAATCATTTACTCTCGGATGGGAAGTAAGGGTGAAAATGAAGGAAAGGAGTGCGCGACTGATCTTTGTCCATAAGATATTGTCGTATATGAGATTTTGTCGCCGTGGAAAACTGCTCACAACGCCTGCAGTTGTCAAAATTCGCACACGTTTCCTGATTTTATAAAAAAGGCAATAATGGTTATTTTTTTCAAATTGACAGGTTCCCTGAAAGTTGACTGAATCACGAGTCAAAAGGGGAGAAAGAATTTAGAGCGCTATGCGAGGGACAAATATAAAAAGAGGCCGCCTACTGAACAAGTCTAAAAATATTGGGATCACTCAGAAGGGATAAGGGTACTCGAACACATTTCCCTTGCTTTACAACCTTTGAGTCTAGTCCCCCGCTCACCCGACGTTACCGCCACCAATTTTTGCGCCTCTGCGCGTCTCACATCAGGAGAGACTGGGAAGACTGGGGTATTTGCACGGCAGAGCTTCCGAATCCCACGCATCCTCCTCCTCACCTGACATGGCTGGAGAATCGTCATGACTCTGACGGGACACTTCCCCTGCTCTTGCACCAAAACCTCCATCAAGTCATCCCTCCCTCCCTGTCCCGCGTCCATTTCGATGATCCCTCGACGGGGACACGAATAATACCCTTTACACGTCCTTTCTTAGTCCCCTGGAAGCCACCGCTCGGGTGTGTGGCAGGGGGTAAATACACACCAGACTAATTTTGACCCGAAAATTTTTACCCCTACCGAGATAGATACACGTTATTCTGATCACTTATCCTTCGTGGAAAAAATGACATCTTAAAAATACTTGTTCTGCATTGAATCTCTCTAATTTTATTGGCATTATCTCTCCTACTGTAGTACAATGAGGGTAATAAAATAATTTCAATACCATTGCTGAAGAGATCTCTTTCCAATTTATGGAAGATAATTAATCTGTAATTTAACCTTTGATCAGTGAGTGATTCCCAGACTAGCTCCTCTAATAAATTTGAATTGGTCTCAAGTCTACCATAACATCGTTTTATAAATCTGGACCTTCTACGCTGAAAGCGATTCATTTAGGCAATGAATCCAACTTCGTGAGAATACCATAGAGTTGCAGCATATTTTATATGAGGCCTAACGATCAAAAGATAAAATTTCTCTTTGATTTTTCATTACATTTACCCAGTTCTCTTCAAATAAATCCTAATATTTTGTTGTTTTTCGTGTTGCCGACCGATCCTCTGGAATGTGTCGAGAAGTATACGAGTATACTCGTATCTCACCAAGATATCGTAGTTCATGTACCTGTCGTTATCATGTTCTACATTATTTGAAAAATGAGCATATCTATATACACATATATGGTTTGTATAAAAAATAAAGAACTTCATTTTTGATGAATGATTACGATGCTGAATCAACCAAAACACAGCTGGATCCTCAGCGCTGCACGAGATCCAATTCGCCTTTCAAACCAACTTCAGGAGAATCCCATATACAGGGTTCGTCCGGAAAATAAAGTGTATTGAGCTCAGGAAAAAAAATGTATTACAATTTTACATATCTTAAGCTAATATTCCTCAAAATAGGACCCTTGTGAGTCGATACACTTGTTCCAGTGGCGTTCCCATTCCTGGAATGCTCCCGCGAAGGCATCATCGGGAACCTCTCGAAGACACGTCGTCACGGCCTCTTTGACGGCGTCCAAAGTCCCGTATAGCGTTCCTTTCAAAATCCTCTTTATCTTCGGGAACAGAAAGAAGTCCGGTGGTGCCAAGTCCGGGCTGTAGGGCGGGTGCGGCAGCGTTGCCATGCCGTGCTTGGCCAAGAAGTCCGACACGACAAGCGCGGTGTGAGACGGCGCATTGCCGTGATGCAGCCGCCAGATGTTTTTGATCGCTGGCCGGACGCGGGCGACTCGTTTTCGAAGCCTGTCGAGCACTTGGACGTAAAATGCAGCATTTATAGTTTGTCGTTCAGGTACAAATTCGAAGTGGACGACTCCCCTTTTGTCAAAAAAGACTTATTTGTCTAGTGGCATATTTTAATTGAGGCCAAAGGTCCGAAAGATAACATTTCTCTTGGAATTTCCATTGCATTAACCCAGTTCTCTTCTAATAATTCCTCATTTTTATTAGCTTTTCCTCATAATTTCCAAATAGTGTTCACCCAGGAGAGGTCGTCAGTGAGGGTAACGCCCAAGTATTTAACCGAGTCCATACATCCCATTTTGGTGATCCTGATGCAGAAGGCGTTCGGAATGAAATTGCTCTTTTTCAAAAAATTCATCACTACACACTTTTTTAAGTTTAACTCTAATTTCCATGTGTTACACCAGCTAAAGCTGCTTTATCCTCAGGAATAGGGGTATCTACGTAAACCACTGCTTCGTCGACAATAAACGTATCTCACTAGTGACTACGGAGTCAATATCGTTGACGTAAAGTGGAAATGAAATAGGTCCTATAGCTCTTCTCTGAGGAACCCTCGGAGTGTCTTCTACTACATTGGAGCTAACTTCATCTATGACAACTATTCTTACCCAACCATTCAAAAAGTCTTAAATGTTCTCCAGGATATGTTTATCTATGTCATATGATTCTAAATTTGTGAGTATTTTAATAAGAGTATTTTGCCGAAGTTTTTCTTAAAATGGGGAAAAACCGCATCTACCGGTACATTGCTCTCTCCCGAAATAAGGATATCATGAACAAAAGTTGTCTCTCGCAGGATCTATACTTTCGGAAACCGTGCTAATTTGTCATCAAATGATTTCTTTCTACGGTGCAAATTTCGACGTTATTTCTTTATATTCGCGATCGGGTATTTTATCTGGCCTGGTGGTTTAATATTTTTCAGCAAACGTTAGAGTCCATTATATGATAATTCAATTTTGAGCATCGGTTAGCGGGAACGAATCGGCACACCAAAAACAAACGAAATAAGCTATCAAATCCATTAAGCGAGACATTGGTGAAGACGCTTTGAAAGAAGTAGTTTTATTTTTCAATTTTTTCAAACTGCTGAATACGCTTTCGCCTTTATCGGTTTTGAAAGAATTAACTTTGACTTATTTTCCCGAAATTGTATGACGTGGGCCCAAAATCCTTTTGGATTATCTATCAAATTTTACGCTAATCTTTTCAATTTGAATTGGTTTAACGCTTTCCGGAATTCCCCATTACGCATTCACACTAGATATCTTACAATCATAAGTGATCTCATTTCTTTAATAGGAATACATTTGTTGACTGGTGAGCGTATGATGCCAAGGAAGTTGTTTTATGTATCCTTAGATTTTGGTTATTCCCGTCTTTCTTAATATTTACAAATCTCTGTAGTTTTCAGTTGTTTTTTGGGTAGGCGACCAACAGCTAAGGTCATTTGCGCCGTTAGGGATGGATGGGAAAGGAAGGGTGGAGAGAAACCCGGTATTAGCTTAATCTTGTCGAAAGGCGACAAGGGGTCCGAAGTTTAACGTCCCATCCGACGGACGTCGTACTCACTCGAAGTGCTCTCCACAAAGCACCTCAAATAAGGATTGGGATACCACTGAAAAATATTTGTTGTTTTCCGGATTTGGACCCGGACCTTCTTGGTGGGAAGCCTGTACGTTAGCCTCCGCATCATCGCGATCTCCTTGACTCTGTAGCACGCACTTTACACTATTGTAGTCCCCATAATTAGTCATGTAATTTCTTATTTTAGGCTTCATTTTTTTACCCCATAGAGCAAAAACTTAGCATTTACTGCCCTGTGGTCACTAATTCCTATTCTAGTTTTTATAGTTAACACTTTTCGGGTATTTGTGTTGCTAAAAATAAAGAATATTATCACCGCTAGTTGGTAAAGTGACAATTTGATGCAAGGAGTTCAACGTAAAAGAATTCAATGACAACTCGCAGGTATCTTCGCCTTAACACCCCGTTTCAAAACTATATGTGCTCCAATCACTAGATGGGATATTAAAATCTCCACCCGTTATAAGATCGTGATCGTTGCATTAGGATAATATTTTTATTTACTGATCCAGTTCTAGTATAGAATTATCTTTGCCGTCCGGCGGCCTTGAAACTGCGCATACATACATTCTTTTGGATTCAGGACTTTTAATTGAGCCTCAAACGCTTTCCAAGCCGTTAGCTGGGGTTATCTCAAACCCGCTGAGGCAAGAATTATTAACTGCAGAAAAGAAACCACCCCCGGTTGTATTTGCTCTGTCGTTTCTGTAAATGGAGAAGGATTTTGGGAACCTTTCTCCGTCAACGATGTCAGTGGTTACCCGGCTTTCCGGTTTAATAAGTATAGCTTCGCCTGTTCTTTGAATAAGGTGAAAATATTCTGCGACTTTGTTTTTTAAACTTCGGTAGTTATCTACTGATACTGTTCCCTTGACATTACAGTTGTTTGAATATTTATTGAGAACATTTCTTATTAATATTGAATCCCTTATAAAATTTTCCATCTGATGCTTTCTGGTTCATACTAATTGAGTTATTGCATGTACCTCTAGCACTGACGCTCATTTCAGTTGAAGCTAAATAATTTGGTAAAAAAGACTTTAGAGACCTACTAATTGAACTTCACGCTGACCTACTCTTTAATCTAAAAAATCTCTGCAGTGCTCGAATATCCTACCCGCTACACACCTGAGGACCACAGACGTGTGGTGAACACCAGAGCGGTTCAGGAAATTCCTACAAGATTTGATTGGCGGCTTAAGGTCAGCAAAGGACGCCTGCGGAAACTGCACGACCTCTGGTTAAACCGTTCCACTTGGCTCTAAACTAGAGGTCCACGATGAATCCTCGGGAAAGGCTGCAGATTGCGAGCGTCACATCAACCTCCTCGACACCACCCACCCACTTCACTTCAGAGTTAAATTTCCTGAAGGAATGCAGAATCTCTTCAGATCCGCGGTCGTTGACGCCAACACGAGCCATGATCTGCAGCCTGGAGCACTTCGTGCCCGCAGCCCCGGCTGCAACCACCTTCATCACCTCGTGAACGCCGTCACTCCGAATTTATCAGGCGCTGGCTCACAACATCATGGTTTGCCTTTGACCTCAATGGCACCGTTACTAGTCTGACGTTACTGCTGCCTATCAATAGAATCTCCCCTTTTCTCCCCGACGATTCCCTCTGGGTGGTGCTCGCACAGAAGTGGAGGAGGGTTGGCTGCAGACAGCGTTATCTTCCTATAGCACCCAATACCTGTTGGATATGGGGATGAGGTTTGCCTTCGCATTTCCCGTCCCTCGCCGCGGCGTTAACTTCGCTCGGCTACTGCGCCAGACAACCTTCCTATCTTCCAGTTTCCGGAATGGCATCTCTTCCTCATCATAAGATCGGACCCTGGGCTGCCTCGATCATTCCACCGCTTGCTGTATTCCGGCGAACCAGTGCAGTCCCATTGGCGCGGCGTTTTCGCGATTTCACCGAGAGTCATGCCCTTCCGTAGAAGAGTAACCTTCCCTTCAACCTTTGATCAAAACTCAGACACGATACCTTGCAATGCAGCGATACGGGCCCTTAGAGGGATTCACATTCGACGGGACTTGATCGGCATTCAATTCACCGGCACAGGTGGGCATAGTGACAGAAGACCCAGTGGAAGTCATCCTTATTCTATCAAAGATGCCAAATTTTCAAACAAGGGCTACGTTAAAACATTGAAAGTTACAAATGTAATGAATAAAAATTTCCTAAGGTTGAACGAACGCTACTTTATCGTGTAAATTGATACCACTGATCTGCTTAAACTAATAAATAAATGCACTAGCTATTTATGATTAAGCAGCTTCACTTCCGCACATTCCTATCCTCCTCGGTAGCTCGAACAAAGGACAAGACACTCGTAAAAATGAGAATTCTTTGTCAAAAAACCTTCACGCTAATTCAACGACGGACGGTGACACGATCTGAGAGATTCGGGGAAACTATTTTTTCGGTAATCCGAGGGGTTCTTTGGGAAGGATTTTGATGCCATAACCTGACAATGTGGTGGGGGAGGGAAACGCGATGAGTCGTTTACGCTGCCCTCGGGGTGTGCGTGGTATATATATATGGATTCATTGCGCATATAACGGCAAGATTATGCACCAAACAGATATCGAGAATTAACGAGAGGTTGATTACTTTTTAGAGAGAGGTTCCGTTACACTGGGAAATGTTTATTTGTTCACGCTGATATATTAACAGCTTACGTCATTAATGCCAGTGTAAGCGGATATAATTGGTTATGAAGTAGTAATTTAGCCGGATCTTCGATGTAAGCTTATTATGGAAACATTGACTACTGAATGGAAAGCGGAAAACATTACGCAAGCATGAGAGGCAAAAATGCTAAGGGAGAGTTGAGGAGGTACTGCGTGATTTGAGTATTTTATTAAACTAATGGCATTTAAGATAATCACGTTTTCAATTTAGAGCCTATTCACTGTTTCATGGAATCATGGGAAATTGTGACTCATTTCGAATGATTTTAGGTTCGCTGTGGAGAAACATTTTCAATGGCATGGAAGAATGATCGCTGAGCGAGGAATTTTTATTTAGACAAAAGGATGAACAAGTTGTTGACTGAATCTTCAATAGTTTCGCAAAATGCAGTCATCCACGGAGATCGCTCCGACTATACGAAAGGGTATCGTGAACTTTTAATTATTACTAATATTTTTAGTACAATGCAAGTCACAGCTATGGTGTTTGCCAGGACAATAATAAACATAAAAAACATAAAAATGATAACAATAAACACCGGATTAATTTTGACCCGAATATAGCCCTACCGCGGTCGGACAATGTTATTATGATCCCTTACCGTTCGTGGAAAAAATGACTTCTTAAATCTACTTATTCTACATCCAATCTCTATAATTTCATTGGCATTATCTCTCCTACCGTAGTACAATGAGGGTAATAATACATTTTCAACATCATTGCTAAAGAGACATCCTTCCAATTTATGCAAGAGATTTAATTTGTAATTTAACCTTCACTCCATGAGTGATTCTAGCTCTTCTAATAAATATCAATTGGTACTCAGTTTATCATAACAACGTCTTACAAATCTGGATCCTTTACGCTGAACGCGATCCAATTCTGCAATCAACCCAACTTCGTGAGGATCTCATGTAGTTGCAGCATATTCTAAATGAGGCCTTACCAGCGAAAAATAACCTCTTTCTTTAACCTCTTCATCATATTTCTCTAACGCTCTTCAAGTAAATCTTAAATTTTTTTATAGCTTGCCTACTACGGTAGGGGTAAAAATATTCGGGTCAAAATTAGTCTAGTGTCCATTCACCCCTGACATACATATATAAGGTGTTCCGGAGGGAATTGCTCTTTTTCCAAATATTCATCACTACGCACTTTTTTAGTCTAAATTCTAATTGCCAAGTGTCGCACAGTGTTGTGTATAGCGTTTATGGCGCATCTGCTAAAACTACTTTATCTTCAGACACATAGGATATCTATGTAAAACACTGCATCGTAGGCAAATAAATACGTCTTACCATTAACTACGGATTTAATGTGACTAACGTTATTTTGAAGTTAACACTGACGTCGTTTTTCCCACAAACGATAAAGGATTAGAATAATTGACGTTTGTCCGTTCGCGCTAGGAGGGAAAGACGTTTTGGGCCAAAGAGGGTAATCTGGTGTGTAGTCAACCCATGACACACAATAAAAATGGCTTGCAGGGTACTATGCAAATTATTGTGGAAATTATATTTAATAGAAAATGATAGCCTTACTTATACACATAGTGCGCACTTTAAATCTTACAACTATAATGCAGTCTAGTCTTACACCTATATATATAAGACAAAAGACAATGTACATCTCCATGTGTACATTGTCTTTTGCTCTCACCGGATCGTATGAAAAAATCTTCATTTTGTCCGAAGAAAGGTTTATTGGGTTGTGTGGCAGCCCTCACGCTTCTTTGCTATTTTGAGGAAAAACCTGTCCCTGCCTTCAATCCGATTAAGAAATGGAACGGGGTAGATCACCCTCGAAGGGCGCATATTCCGTGTGAGCAAATGAACAAGCGGTGGCCGGGCGTTTCAATTGACACGAGGAACACGAGGTGACGAGCTCACGAAATCGAAAGCGTCCCTTCTCATTCAGGACCCGAATGTTCGATTCCGTGTGCAATCGCTATCGGCAATGGAGGACGGCGCCTTCGCCGCTGCCGTCGACCGATCCCACACCCGACGAACGACCGACGAACCGTCGCTCACCCTGCTGAATGAGGCACTTAAGATAAAGTCGGCTAATCAAAGGGAAATGGATGGCGGAGGAAGGAGGGAGACGGAGAAAGTGCGAAGGGGAGAGAGAGAGAGAGAGAAGGAGGGTGTCAGAAGGTCCGGCATGGACGGACGCCAGTAATAGCAACCTGGAAGCTCGGAGCGGTACACCGCAGAGAGTTCCGTGGCGAGGGGGAGGATCGCTGGGGGGCGGGGGGGGGTCGACGGAGGAGACGAGGGCGAACGGGAGGCGGGACGCGAAGGCGAGGCGGTATTGCACGCGTGAACGATGTTCAGGACGATTCCTTTCGATGCGGTCATCACGACGCGACACACGACACACAAACATGCGCTCACCGACACCGAGTGGGAGCGGGATACAAAGACGCAAGAGGGCGACGTGCCAAAGGTGCGATCGGGTGGACGCCACTGGAATGCCGCGGGGGAAGGAAGAGGGAGAGGACGAGGCGTCGGGTCCTTTGAAATGTGCATACCGTGACCCGCACTCCGCCATTCACCCTTACCATCGGATCGCACAAACTCACGCAGACATGCACACTCACTCTCTCTCTCTCTCTATTTCAGAGGTGAAGTGGGCGAGGGTTAAAATCACTCGCGACGGACTGCACGGTATGCCATTAAGGCGAGGGAGAAAGAGGGAGAGAGAGAGAAAGAGGGAGGGATGAGGAAAGGGTGGCCAGGACTAGATGAGGAAGAGAGGGCCTCCTTTTCGTTCTCCTCCGCCAACCGCAGGAGTGGGCGAATGGGCGGATGTGTTGGCAAGGCGCGCGTGCATTAACAAACACACGCGGAGGACACATTTTCGGTGCAAACACCGTGTCCCGGGGGAAAGAGGGTGAGGGCCGGGGCACGGCTCACTCCAGACCCAGGCGTTGATTAAGTTCCTCGCGCGAGTGTCGTCGTACTCGCCAGCGAGGGCAAATAAAAAGAAGGCGGCGATCACGGCGGCAGTGCCTTGAGCATATTGGCGCGCGTGCTCGAGTGCCCCTTTCTGCAAGTCTGGCCACCGGAGGGAGAGGTTGAGGGATGGAAGAATGGGGTGTGGATCGCATGAGGGACGTGAAGTGATGGGGAGAGCCTAAGAGGGTCGCAGGGTTCAGAGGAAAAAGGATTCGAGGGAGGAGAGGGTCTGAACACCTGTGTGTGTGTGTGTGTGTGTCTTTGTGTTCGATATGGGGAAATTTACGGAGTGACGTTGCACATGGGTGAGTACCACTCGGGCACTTTGGCAAGCTTTCAAAATCACGGCAAAATACGCTCAAGAAAAGGATGAAGCCGCTTAATTAATAGAATTGTGGTTATGAGAATGATAACTAAATAAAACGCAACAAAATTCCAATCATTAATTCTTTATCTTTTGATATTATTATAGTTCAACGGCACCTTCTGGAGTTTCAACGTCATCTGATTGAAATGAGGTTACTGATAATGAACCTGGCAAATACTTAATCCGGCAATGTGTGCTCTTAAATTATATGCATAAATATACATATAATATGTATACATATATATACACATGTACAGTATATATATATATATATATATATATATGTATATATGCGGGTCCCTGTGGTCCAGTGGGTAGAGCGTTGGACTACTGACCAGAGGGTCCCGGGTTCGATTCCCGGGCGAGGCACTCTGGGCACCTGCAGCTCCACCTAAGCTAGTTGATTTTTCGGGTACCAGATCTTCCTGGGAAACATAACCGGCACAGGGAAAGGAACTGGCCCCCCTACCCTGATGTGTGAATATTCGCACGCCGTCGAGCTTGGTACATGGGTGAGCTCTACCATCACCTACTAAACCGACCTTCGGGTTGATTACTGTGTTTATGGTTTATATATATATATATATATATATATATATATATATATATATAAAATATATACGATATATATATATAATATATATATATATCGTATTATATATATATTTATATACTGTATAATATACATATATACATATATATATATATATATATATATATATATATATATATATATATATATATATATATATATATATACATATACTGTATCAAAATATGAAGAAAATCTTCATTTTTGATGCATCATTACGGTGTTGAATCATAGCCGGTCACTTATCCTAGCGGTGGCTTGCAGAAAACTATATGAACTGTCAACTTGTCCCCTTGGCAACAGTTGAATATGAAGGAGCAGAGCCTCCCAGAGTAATCTAAAAGTTGGTATGATTTTTTTTTGATTTCTTACGTTTCTTTACGTAGGTTTTAACCGCTGCTAGAGCTAAATTTTTTTCAATTTCACAAATGACTACACGGAAGCAACAAAAATAGAGATCCCAGATCTCTTCCCAGAGCACTGATGCGTTACGTGTATAAATATACATAAAGGAATACTACGAGGTAAACTCGTTGTACTATTGATGAGATACGTAATTTTGATGCGGTGTTCAGTTTATAATAACAACGTTCACAAATCTGGGTTCTCAACGCTGCACGCGATCCAATTCGGCATTCAATCCAACTTCACGGAATCCCATATACTAGTAACATATTCTAATGGAGGCCAAATGACCGAAAGATAACATTTCTCTTTGACATTTCATTACATCAACCCAGTTCTCTTCTAATAATTCCTAATTTTTTATTAGCTTTTCCATATAGTCCCCATACAGTGTTCACCCCGGAGCGGTCGTCAGTGAGGGTAACGCCCAAGTTTTTAATCGAGTCTATATATTCCATTTTAGTGATCCTGATGCAGAAGGCGTTCGGAATGGAATTTTTTAATCCCATTAAACAATAATTAATTAAATTAATTAATAATTAATTTAATTAATTTCGGAATCTTTTTCAAAAAATTCATCACTGCTCATTTTTTTAAGTTTAACTCCAATTTGCCATGTGTTGCACCAGCTAATATCTGCTTTATCCTCAGGAATATGGGTGTATATGTAAAGCACCGCATCGTCGACAATAAACGTATCTCACCAGTGACTACGGAGTCAATGTCGTTAACGTAAAGTGAAAATGAAATAGGTACTATAACTCTTCTCTGGGGAATACCGGGTGTTTTCTACTCATTAGAACTAACGTCATCTATGACAACTATTCTTGCCCAACAATTCAAAAAGTCTTAAATGTAATCCGAAATATGTTTATCTATGCCACATGATTCTAGCTTTGTGAGCATTTTACTAAGAGTACTTTGTCGAAGTCTTTCTTAAAATGTAGAAAAACCGAATCTGTTAGAACATTGCTCTCCCAAAATAAGAATATCATGAACAAAAAGCGTCGAGAAGTTATACCTTCCATGACCTTGCATGGAATGAATGTGGGGAAAAAGGTCTGTGATTGATCGGTTATTCTTGTCTCCGTGTATAAATATTGGTGTACATTAGCCGTTTCCCAGCCACTGGCAACCTTTTCATCTACTAGCGATTTCTTAAATATGATTTCTGGATACAGTGTAAATGTTGACGTTATTTCCATATATGCGCGAGTAGGTATTTGATCGGGCCCAAAGATCTATTAGGGTTAATATTTTTCAAAGGGGTTGAATTTAATTATATACGTCGCACTGATGGTGACCACTATAATAATTAGTCTTGCCCTGCTTTTGATGTGATTGAAGAGACATATACAGATGTATTGCTGTGCTTAAGTAGTTAATTTGGAGCAGGTACTTAACAGACGTAGGTACTATGTGTCACCCAAGAAAGGCTAGCTTTGCGATTCAAAAAGATTACAGAAGCTCTTCTAATTAGTTCAATTTGTCACCAAAGTGTTTTCTATAGATCTTAAGCATCTTACACGAGTAATGAATGATCTCAGATTTTCCCGGCGTATGGTATTCAAGAATTTTTCTCGGGTTTCCCACCGGGACAGGTTGATGAAGTGCACCGACGTTTCGAAGGCTGACTCTGCCATCGTCTTCAGGGTGAAGTGAAGACGAAGTACCTTCACCCTGAAGACGATGGCAGAGTCAGCCTTCGAAACGTCGGTGCACTTCATCAACCTGACCCGGTGGGAAACCCGAGAAAAATTCTTGAATATCTTACACGAGTTTTGCTTAATTTATCCATAACAGCCAGATCTATGCATTCTGAGTAGCGTGTGCACCATGTATGTACATCAAATATGCTTTCGAGATTTCATTATATGTATATATCCAGGCTAATTTAAAGGAGATTTTTGATTAGGGTTTTCTCATAAAACGCATTACAAACATTATCATGCAATGACACCAAAATTTTCATTTTGCACTCGTTGTTATTCAAAACCCACGCGGTGCTCAACCTATGAGTATGTTGTGAAAAAGAGAATTTCCAATTTTGGAAGCAAATTGCCTAATTTCATAGGACAACTTGCGAGTTTTGCGATGGATGCATCAGGGGAATACGAAAAGAACTGCAAAATGGCGACTTTTGGCACCCTGAGGACTCGGCTTACTTCAGTGTGTACTTAAGAAAAATATTTAGAAGTTGAGCGACGGATCGCAGGGTGCAGGGAGGAGAAAGGGCAGGGAGAATGGGAACAAGTCAATGTGATGGGAAAGTTCGGTTGCTAAAGCGATCGCCGGTCCCATCGAATGGCCTGATGAAATAAATTCAGGAAGTTGGAAAGGACTGTGAAGGGATAGAAGGAAAACGGACACCTCTCCGAATTTAAGCGGGTGGCTCGAGAGCAGGTGAATGAGTGAAAGGGGAAGAAGGGGAACTGACGAAATCTGGTCCAATGGAGAAATAAAGGAGCCACCCTTAAGACGAGTGGAAGCCCGATCGCCTGTAGGGCTGAGATCCCTGCGCTGGAGAAATAAAAATCTCTCTCTCCTTCAACCCGACGCCCAACAGTGGAGTATTCCATACACGGCTGGTGATTCAGGAAAGTTGAACAAGAGGAAATGGCAATAGGAAATTCAAATTAATTTAAAAATGGGAAAAGGGGATAAAAATGCCAGACTGTTCCCGGTAAATCCCTCCTCGACAACTCCACATGGGTGTTCCCTCGGATCTTAACTATTTCTAACTATGAGGATACGAGTATTGGTTTTCTGCGTTTTCCTGATGATTGAGGTCACATCGCATCGAAAATTCAATCATAAGTCAGAAAACAAGAGAATAACCATCCAAACCATTCAAACTACTGACCTTGAATTTAAACAAAGAATGTTTCATTTTCCGCAAACCAACATTTTCTGCTTATTTTTCAAACACGACCATCCTCAAAAATTGCAGATCGGAGGCGCAGAACATTTTATTTTCTTGCAAAAAATACAAATAATTGTTTGTCGTAAACCTGATATTCATTAATCATCCTCTAGTTGGGTGGATTCTCAGATTTTTTCTTATATTACACATTTTTCTATATTTTATTAAATAAATATATACACTTCTTTAATTGAACGGATCGCTTTCCCAAACACGAGTCAAAATTTAAGATCCATGGAATGCAGGATTATTTTGGTATAATTCCTGGTATTCTATCGTTATAGTTAGGTTTTGGATGAATACAGAATGAACGACGATAAATTTATTTGCCTCTCCTAATTACATAGCCTGACATCCAACATTACAATAAACCTTCTGCAATTCCTACTACTTCGTTCTCCACCCTGTTCAACATGCCAATTCTCTTCTTACGCCTCCCTCGCTTGCCTTAAGTTCTTCCCTCGTATAGCAGTTTCAATATCCCATCGCCAATTCATACGCTCTGAAACCACCTCTTACTTTGAATTCCTCCAAATATTTCCTTCTCCTCCGCCACAATGCCTACTGTTCATCGTTTGGTTCACTTCTGTCCATTCCACCTTTTCCAACTTCGTCCCTACCCACATTTCAGAATCCTCCAATCTACGACTATCAACTTCCTTCAATGATTGTTTCCGCACCGTACAAAACCATGTTCCATATTAAAGTTTAACGAGCCGTTCCTTAACCTCCTCACTTACTCAAAGTCCCTGGCATCATTTCCCTACTTCTTGTGTATAAGCTTCTTAGATTAACGCAGTTCTTCTTCTTAGAATCCTGCAAATGTGACCATCTTGCGCTAAAAACATTGCCAAGATACGTAACTGTTCCTCCTGCTCCCACTTTTCCCTTCCCATTTAAAAGTTTTGCTCTTTCTCTAAAACTTTTCATTTGTTTATATTGATTCCCATTCCATACTATACACAATGATTGTAAAATGCCCCAAACAATTCTTGTAATACCTTGACTGGTTGATGAAAGAAGTCCCTTTTCCACATAGAATCAGCCCTTGGCTGATTGACTAACTAACGCTTAATCGTCCGTCAACCTAATTTAATATAAATAATTTTATATAACTAGCTAGTTTATAATATACGCTTCTTCCTACCCTTTGGTTTAATACTAATGCCATTAATCTCTGACTCTGTCGCTGTCGCTGCAGGTATCCTCGCTATCCTTCCATATAAACTCACACAGTCCAAAAATATCTACATTTTCTTGTCCATGACCTCGTCCTTCCAAGTCCCAATTCCAAATTCTTCGTCCCTATTATGAGTTTTCTGTGCTGCCGATGTCACGTCCTCTTTGCAAACGCGTCGTGAGATGACTCTGGAAGTCTTGCTTCTCCAGCTGCCGGGCACGACACACGGCCCAGCCGGACGAATGGGGTTTTTAGGGTGCATCGACAGCTATGGTCATTTTGCTCGCGGGACGAATCCTGTAGTGGCCAGGACTCATACTCAAATCTACGTTTGCTCATTGTTTTGATGGATAATTAAATGAGGTGGTTTCCCGTTAGCTTCCTCGAGAGTGTTTTTAATGTGACACCATCACTCTTAATGGCCGCTCTACTGGGAACGGACGTCTTTGCCGGTATGTCACTGAAGAGCAGATGCTTCGCGGACTACCTTTTGTCTAGCTTCTACGAATCGACCTATCATGAATGGGTGACCATAGCAGAGCGATTGTCACTTCTCACGTCAGCACAGCTCTAGCCACAACACAGCACAAGCCCTTCCTCAATGTCAAGACTGTAGTGCATGGGGTGAGGAAATAATAAAATTTAGCTATAACTACTTAAATATAATAAACACAGCCATGAATAGTAATATAGCAACGAAGAATTGATATGAATACTGGTCAATTTAACATTATTGGCTATATTATTGCTTTTTCCGTCTTTATTATGTTTCTTCAAGGAATTATTTTAAATTTAACTCAGTTTGATCCAACCTAGAGGACAAAATCACATCGTCAAGATAGTTTTGTAACACCAATTCCAAAACAAAATCTTTATTAACACTGTAAAATCTCAAAGCTCCATAAACTTTTAACTTACCGAATGAGACTGGGAAAAGAATAAGTACGAATGAGATTCACTAGGACTAAAATGGGTATTTGATCCATACCTCTACGTTGTCCCTACCCAATTAAAATATTTAAATTGATTCAGGTTGAAATACAAGGTTGGCACTCACAGGTTGGCATACCATACATAAAACATCAGAGAAAAGCATTTCTACAATTTTTTTAAAATTTACTTAAATCAAATTATCTGACAGTACAATAATGAACGTGGCTGTCAGTTAAGGAAAGGATTTCCAAAAGTTCTGATTACAAGTTCCACGTTTTTTTTCCGATTCGGTTGTCACCGCCATTTAATCTTCCTAGCCTCCTTCCGTGCTTCAAATCGATATCCTTTTGTCCGCTCACGAGCTCGGAGTCGAACTTGGTCGCCACGAATTCACAAAATATAGTTCGTAGGTGTTATTTAACGAAGCGGACAATGCAAAATCAGAGAAGATCAAATGGCAATCAAGGAACGGACAGTTGACGGTCGGCCGCGGCTCAATGCTAACAAAACTGTGAATAAATATATACGTAAGTGCAGTTATTTTTTTTCGCCGAGAGGTTTTGACCTATGGTGGTCAGTGCTTGGTATTCATAATGCACACATAAAAAAGTAAATAATCCGTCGAAAAGATCCCGCGAACAAACCATCTTCTTTTT
Organism: Hetaerina titia; assembly: GCA_037158775.1. Taxonomy (NCBI): domain Eukaryota; kingdom Metazoa; phylum Arthropoda; class Insecta; order Odonata; family Calopterygidae; genus Hetaerina; species Hetaerina titia. Next base: position 95,678,394 of record CM073769.1, on the reverse strand, counting down.
TGCAGAAATCCCACCTAGCGTTAATCCCTGCCCTTAACCAGACAGAACAAGATAAAATAATGAAAAGTTGACAATAAAAAACGAGGGATAAAAACGGAATACAACGAGAGCAGTTCCGCCGCTCCGATGTTTTCCTCTCCCACAGCCGAGGTTGTAAGAGATGGGGAGGGGGGGGGAGGAGCGGTCGGGCTCATAAAGCGGCACCGTGCGGCATTTCGTTTCGAATCACCACACCTAAATGCCTGCCGCTCCTATTCAAGAGGGACTTAGTCGATTCCATTATTCTGCTCTCTCCCACTATTTCGGTGCGCGAGATTTATTTAATCATTTGTCATAATGCCCTGAACGACATTTGACGCGCAGCGCAGAGGTAGACCCGGAGACGGTCCAAGAAATAAAACGAGTCGTAGGGGAAAGGGATGAATGGGGACGAGCGCGGCGGAATAAAGAGACATGGAGCGGGTGCAGGGGCGTACGCTTTGCGGGGATTTAGTGACGCGAGTCGCGGCCGTGCAAAAGGACGTCTCGTAATTGCCCCGGGTTCGCGATGGGTGAGGGGGTTTTGCGCTCGACGGAAGCGATCCCTATTCGTCCGGTGAGATTCATCATTGCGCGGCACAGTGCATGAATGAGTGAATTTTGTACCATTTTGTGAAGGCTGCCGAAAAGGAGAGTTCTGTCATTTTCGTGGTCCCTCCTGAAGAAACATCGTTCGTAGCCGAAGATACTTTTACTGGACAACACCTACCCGCTCCGCACGATTCTTCCCATTTTTAGTTTCCTCTGAGCGAAGTGAAACTATTTCGAACGCCGCACTCCCGATTGCAATAACTTAAATGAGCCCCGCCACAGGCCAAGATAGATGCGAGCTTGATCGCTTAATTATCCGGGGATGTAATTACTCTTCACATTGGCTTCTGTATAACAGTATACTTATGAATTATCAGTGCTAAAGGTTAGAGTTATAATTTTATCGATTAGCAATGCTAAATATGTTGAGCAAAGATAATTTATCAAATCCAATCATAAATATGGCTGATGTGAACGCCGTTTGACTCACCCTTTGCCAAAAAATTATAATTTTTTAGAAAGAAACGAAAGTTCATCACAGATAACAAGCAGTTACCAACTTAAATTTTATTGCTATTATAGAAGTTGGTCTTAAAACATAATTTTACATTTTTTCATTATTAAAAATAGCAAATTGGTCGCTAATAATAAACATATCATGATAACATAAAACTGAGAAAATCATTAATTGCTGCCAAACATGATTACAGTCAAAGGGTCACTCGAAAATATATGTTTACCTGCATATCTTGAAGGAAAGTCGCACGGACGTGAATAATAATTAGAAAGTTCCTTCTCTCCCTAGAGGAAGGGGGTTTGGCTACATCATCAGTCCTTCGATCCTACGGTTGGTTTACTGCAACCCTCCATTTTACTCTATTCAATGTAAATTCCCTCAATCCTTGATACCTTCTTAATTTATACTATGCAAATGTCTCTTGGTCTTCCTCGTGGAATCTTCCCTTCTATTTTTCCTCTATTATATTCCTAATCAATCAATTGTGCCTCAATGTGTGTCCAATCCATATATTTTTTCGGTGCCGTATAGTTCTCCATATGGTTCTATCCTCTTCTGCTCTTCTATATACTTCCTCGTTCCTTACTTTGTCTGTCCATTTAATCTTCAGAATTTTCCTCCAGCACCATGTTTCAAAGGCTTCTATTGATGGTCCACTATTCCAATGTTCCAAGACTCGAAACTATAGAGCGCAAACATGAAAGTCTTGACGACTGGCTTTCTTGTTTCCAGCCTTTGGTTCTTTGAACATAAAAAGCCTCTTCTTCATATATATACATTTATATTTATATAAAAACATTGATCAAAACATTTAAACACAGATCCAATGATGACAACCGTGCCGTCGAAAGGTCACAACTACATATGTGTCCCTTCTTTGTGTTCCTGTACGTAAATGTTTTTTCATAATTGTTTTTATACATTTGTATTATCGCCGAAGAGCGCTCTGTTTCACAAAAATTTATATATGTATATATATATATCAAGCTATGTAATTTTTAGGGTGCTAGATCTTCCTGGGAAACCATAACCGGCTCAGGGAAAGGAACTGGCCCCCCTACCCTGATGTGTGAATATTATTCACACGCCGTCGGGCTTAGTACTGTGTGAACTCTACCATCACCTACTAAACCGACCTTCGGGTTGATTACTGTGTTTATGATTTACATATATACTCTGGTTAAAAACTTAACTATTCGTAGAAAATAAGTAACTCATGAATATGCTTCGACGGTAAAGCCGTCAACCATAATCCTGAGTTTACTTTCTTCGAGTTTCTATGTTTAGTGTTTAGTTAAGTTGTAACTTATTTCAGAGCTGTAGGCAGGACCAACAATTATAGATCAGTTTGTTCGGCATTATTACGTAATCTCCATAGTATTGCAATTTTGAAATACCTGGTTGTCTTTTGATCCTAAAAATATACGCAATGTAAATGTTTTTAAGTTCATATATTCCACGTACACATTCCCAATTCCAACATTACGTGGCAAATTTCCTAATATGCACCTTTGACGGAAGAGAGAAGGAAATTAATTCCTTCCTCCATGAACGCGTGAATTTCACACGAAAGCCAGGCCGTAGCACCAGGTGGGTCAACCTCACCTATCAAACCGAGCTTCCGGAGAAGACTGTTGTTTGATGGTATTCGGTAACTGGATTCATCCATGATTTGATTACATCCCAATCCAAGGCTCTCGTTTGTTGTTCTGCATACTAATTGGGGTGCTCAATTAAACGGGAAGGTTGCAGTTACGCAAATGATGGAATATCATAGTGATCCACCAAGACGTCCTTTCGGCAGTAAGCGAGGAGGAATATTTAAGATCGCTCAAGTATCGATGAGCTATGACGTCACCTGTTACATTGCAGGAAAGGGAGAATCTCAGGGCTTTGTCTGGGGCTCAAAGATGCAATGACAACAATAATATTGTGCACTTGATAACACTGAATTCTTCCTAATTGTTCTTTTTTCCGCAGAAGTCGTCAGTGAATAGAATAACATGCTTTAAGACTAATACGCGTTAATACTCATTCTACTGTTACTAACATCTGTACATAGTCAAAAATATTAGTAACATTTCCTTGTAAGTCATTCGTTAGGTACGTGAAATGATTCCTAATAACTAAGAAGAATCAAAATTATTTCGGGATGCTCATGCTGCAGGATAAATGTTATAAAAATATGAAGTTTAGTAAAATATTTCCTTGAAGCATTATGAAATTATTCATATCATAATCACACATGGTACCCTTGAGTAGCTGGATATTAAATTATACTGCACATATGAAATAACACTGTACTAAAAATAAATTATTAGACACTAATATTTGTAGATTGTAGAAAAAATGTGGCGGAATGTTGACGTGACAACTAAGATAGAGCAAGATAGATGAATGACGTCATTTGACATGCCCCGAAAAAAGGTTAGAGGATGATAAACAAATATAAAATTTTAAAAATATTTTGGTCCTACGTCCTAATTCATTATAAAAAATACAGGTAACAGTACATAAATTTTTTTAATGGGGGAACTCCTCTACTTATTCCTTAATGTGTTGAAATTCAAACACTGGGACAGGAGGACTCGTTCCTTTCTCTGTGGTGCATTCGAACTCTCACGAAGATCTGAAATGGAAGCCGGGGATTATCAGATACGTAATCCAAAACTTAACCTGGTCCGCCCGGTTAGCGGATATCGCTCTATCCAACAGACTACCCAGCTGCTTTCCCATTAAGTGTATTGACTTGTCAAGGAAATTTACTCAGATATATTCATTACTTTCTCTAAATATTTGCAATAACTGAATAACGGCATATAGAGTATTTTCACACTCACCATGAGTTCTTTCATCCTCAAGATAGGCAGTCTGATTTATTCAGATTCTTCGGATTCATGAAAATACCTCATTTCTATCTTAAAGGAATATTTGCCGAATATCTGAAATGTAATTCCGTCAGAGTCCGCATAAAGTCGGAAGTAAAAAATTTCAGAAGGCAACAAAGGGCTTCGGATAGGACTTCAAACTATCATTCATGCAATTTTAATCTTGTCATCTCACAATTAAGTTCCACTGATTCCTGTCATATCTACTTTTAAGTAATTCCAGAATGTTTATAATCTTTCGTCTCGCCCTTCTTCTCTATGCACTTGGAGGAGTGGGAATGCAGACAAGAATTATTGCGAATAGAATTTCAATAATTATAGCTTGACTGTTTGTTTTCAGATATTTTTGGATATTCTGATTGGATTCAGATATTTTGTTTTCAGAAGTTTGATTTCAGATATTCATGCCGAGCTCTCAGTTCACAACCCTGTATAACACTAAAGCAAAAGGGCCTACGAAAAGCTATAGCTTGTTGCTCCACTCATGAGAACCCAAAAAATATCCCGTGCAAGTTCTCTCGTTCGAAGCGACGGAAAAAAATTTAAAATTTAATAATTTCGCCATCAAATTTTCTTGCCATTGATTCTGTAACAAACACATTTGCACCACAATCCGAGGAATTTGGGTAATCAAACCTCAAAAAAAAAATATATATATATATATATCAGATATGGAAAAAAAATAATTTTATGTTTAGGAATTGTGTAAGGGGTGAAATCGAGGCTGACAAAAACAAGAATGGACTAGCCACATAGCAAATGAAAGGGGGAAGGAAAGCAGTAGGACAAAATCAATGAAATATAGAAGAAAAAGACAATTTTGGAATATGCTTGGAATATCCAATAGTGACGAAAATCCTTCAAGGAAGGCCACGCTGCAAATTTGTAGATCTAGGAATGAGGGTTGAATACTGAAAGAACTGTAATGACCTAAGGATTTGCCGTTGAAGTGGGTGAATTGTAGATTTGCAACCATTCACTATTCGGATTGGCATTAATGTAGGGGTACAAATTCTGAAATACGATGCAATTATCGTATTTAAAAATGTTTACTTCATATATTTTTTTCATCGATAACTTCGGATTTAAGTAGCCCAGCTCGATTAAAACTCGTACATATTCCATTATAGTGTGAAATAAAGATTTTTCGTATTTAAAGTAACGCAAGTATTATGAAAAAATAATGACTTAACTTTTTGTATCAATTTTGCGGAAATCCAAAAGTTTTCCACTTAAAAACTACACTTCAAATAATCGCAGTGACCTGAGACTATTCAGGCAACTCCCAATCACATTGTATTTACTATTACATAGGGACCGTCACGGAAGAACACACTTTTTTTCAGTAAAATGAAACAAATAAACGAGAGATGGCAAAAAAATGAAAAAAAAAGACTAATGAAGCCGTAAATGAGAATAAAAAAATAATTTCAATATTTTATTTTGTTTTAAATTTTCAAGCACAAATTAGGAAATGAGATTTAATTAATATTATTATCCCAAGTCACTCGAAAGGATGTTCCGATTTATTCCAATTAGCATTTATCACAATCTTTGTTATTCTGCGCGTAACCAAATTAAATTTTCAATATCAGAATGCATTGGATTACCCAGGGCCTATTGTTCATTAGAGATTAGAAGATGGCCTGGGCTATTCAGTGACTACGCATGCACACCCCACACGGCTGAATCATTAAGTAGTTTGGCTTCTATCCCTTATCGGTGAATTATCTACTCATAGCCATTCTCCATAATCAACTCCATCCCAGTCGCTTTGTGAAATATTTGCCTACCAGTTTTACGGTAGTTTGGTTTTCAAATTCCACTAACAAAACCTAAGCCAACACTAGCGTTGAAAGAGGATCATAATACACAACGCGCAGTTAATTTATGTAAACCTTTTTCTCATTTTTCTTAAACGACGGATGATCATGGCTCAAAAATATTTCAGACCATTTAATTAAAATATAACCACGGAGATTAATAATGATAACCGAATACCGAGTGAATGCTGAGTAACAGATATAGCTGAATATCACATAGAAAATCAGATTATAAACGAATATTTTGAGATAAATATTCAGGAAATAATTGATAGGTGGTATAATCATTATTTTGCACTTAGACGGTGTAATTTACTTCCGTATGCGTAGTACGAATATAGACTCAACATGGGTCTACTATCTGAAAGAAATTCTTAAATGACCATCGGGATATTGAATCTCATGTCACTTAATAATTGACCTAGAAAGAATATGAATTAAAATTTACTTCCTCACGAAAATAACTCAATGAGCAATGTATGTTTAATATACAGTACACACACATCGTTAAGGGAAACGGTCTCAGAGTTTTACTGAGATACCGATTAGAAAATAAAAAAAAAAATCATTACCATTTGCACCAGATATACGCCAACAGATAATATTAGCTTTTGTTCTTCACGTAATTAGTAACGATCTGTCTTATTTGCGTTCCATATCGAGGTTGGTTATAACGGGTTCTAGGAGATATATCGGACCTAAGCAAACATTGAAATAGTAAAAGAGGAGTGGGATTAAATTATCCCTGACGATCAATTAATAGTGATTGATCAACACCGTCAACTAATAGTTAAATAATGCCACTTCCGATTAGGAGAGAAGACATTTTAGATTACACTGTCAATTTTACATTTTGGAATCCATCAAATGTATTACTGTCATTCAGCAGTGAGGAAGATGCGGAGGGTCCGAGGAAGGAAACAAGTAATGTGTTAGTTCGATTACTAGTAGCCCACGTCTTATTGAATGAAAAAAAATGGGAAGACCAATTAGATAAATAATTTAAATTTCCCCATATTATCCTGAGAATGTCTTTCTCCAACATGACTGTTGCATTTCAATGCATATTGGTGGGTGAATCCGTTAAAAGCTAATGTTGCCACAGCTCCCTCAGTTTCTTGGTTGGATGTCCAACAAATAAATGATATTTGTGTCTCCGGCATAACTTTATGGAATTTGCATTACGCATTGAAATTAAATGAAACTATTGACTTTGTTATTTCACACACTTTGTGTAATGACATAGTCAATAATTTCATTAATAAGCCAGAAAAAGTCAGTCAGCCTGATAGCGGAGTATAGCGGAGCGGACAAGTATTTTGCATGGCCAACGATGGAAATTTGGATGCCTCTGGCTGTGTTACCACCTGCTTGTATTTCATTTTCTTAAGAACTGTAACATCACGCATCCTTAAATATTTATGTATAAAATCCTAAAGCTAACCAATTGTAAATTCCCAGCAATTTGCTTGCTAACACTCCGTCAGCTGATGATGACCTGTCATTCCTCCATTAATATTGGCTCGGAAAAAGTTATATGTGACTTGCGTTTATAAATAGATAGTGAATTATGTGTACGTACATGAAATAATGAGCAATTCAAATAACAATTTATGGTGCAGGACATTATCGCAATTTTTCCAAAAGTGAAAATGACAATTCTTATGATTTTAGAAAGGTAATTGTAAAGAGGGCCTACTGCGTGTCACAGGGACTTTTTTCACTTGTTTTCTAAATCACTCAGTCTCCCGATAATAATCTCTCAAGCTGATAATATTAAAAGAAACCTCGGAAGAAATTTTGGAGTCAACCACATTCCGCATACTTTCACTGCACTATCACTGTCATTGCTGAGATAGTCGCGAAATACAAAATTTGCTCGTTTACAGTTAATTTCAGGGAAACAGAGTTCTCCATTCAACAATGACTTTACTGTTTTTCCTATGAAGTTTGTTGGAATTGAAAATATTTAAACTACACGAAACTTCAATCCAAAAGATAGAGCAAATCATCTCCAAATTATCCTTTCACTCGAGGTGAATTATATCCTAAAATATACAGGTTGTTAAAGAAATTCAAATAAATCTTCGTAGTGACTAATGAGTAATACCAGTCCATTGCTGTTTTTCGAAGTAAATCTGAGTTAACTCAGGAAAATATTATTTGAATCATAAATACAGTAAATAGAACAACATTCTTGAGTATTGAAAACAATATATATGTGTCTATAGGCACAGGAATAATGTATAAGAGGCTCTTTGCTGACGTAATCTATGGGTTCTTGAGTTTCTAGAAAAATATCTATTACGAAATCTTATTACGAAAAAAATTACTACTAAGGAGAAAACCCCATTATTATCCGAGCTCTGTTGTTTTTTTTCCACGCCACCTTCCAGTGCATGGTCGTCTTGTCTTCCGAAAGGCTGGCATAGTAGTTTTATTTGTAGCAATTAGCGAGTCTTTACTATCAATAACACATCCATATTAGAATTAGCCCGTTAAAATGAAAGACTGCAGACATTATGATTTTTTCCTACAGCGGTAAATACCGTTTACATAAGTTTTCAAAGATAAGAATTCAACAACATTTGATCAAGTTTTTTGTGACAAAAAATATTTTCTGGATACGATTTTGTCGGTAGTCGGGAGGTTTTTTCGGTATTAAAAATTAGGAGCTGTTTCTCCTAATGTTATCAGCCATCTGTAGCTTTGAAAAAATATTGATGAACGAATAATATCTTTTTAAAAACATTTCCCCAGAGTACATTCAAGAGCAACTATTATCCCTCTATAAAATTAATCCAAATAATTAGTTTCCTATTCGTGTATTCGTACTCACAAAGCTACGATTCGGAACAATATATTATTGTCGCACTAGATATTTTGGTCATGGAAGAAATCCCTTTGGGCCAAAATCCCCTACCTTAAGAAGCACTACCTCATTTAACAATATGACTAGGCTTAATTCTATCCTAAATTATGAAAACGCTTAGAGAATTGAACATTACCTACGACAGCACGTACAACCTGGGGTCACTTAGGGTTTTGTTCATCATTAGACTGATTGAATTCGTTAACACGAATAAAAAAAACCTACCACTGAGAAAACCGACGCTCGAAAAAACGCCCTTCTGGGTTAAATTGATCAAAAGGGGTGGAAAGGGCACGAGAAAGCCCTTCAGAGACAAGAAGAGACCGCTTGCACGAGAGAAACTAGTTTTAATAATCAGCCAGCACAAATGAGAGCGAGGTCTACTTGAGTAACAGGCGTCCCCCTTCCCCGAACATCCCAACGATGTAAAAACAATAAAGCGACAGAGTTAGAAATTTCAATCAAGGGAATTGGCATACGCGGAAAAAATGTAACTTTTTGGGGACGATTTCTGCGCAGCATTGGCCCATTGGAACGAGGATAAAAAAAATAAGCGCGAAAGAATATTCTCGAGCACCGCAGATAATGAAATTCGTAAGAGGATTATCGCTGCCTCGGCCATTTCGAGGAACGCCCGAAACACAAAAGGGGACAGGGAGTTTGCTCGGACTCAATCGGATTTTCTTCTCCGCAACGGAGAGGAAACGTCAAAATTAAAATAATCAGGTATTTAACGTCAAAGCAACTATTCCCGCGGATTTTTACGGAAGCCACGAGAATTTCTCAGACGTTTAATCGGGTAAGAGACGCAAATAAAGAGTTGGGTGAAGGAGAATAACTGTGGAGATAGAAACAAGAGAGACGGAAATTGAAATTTTCATACACCGGAACGACGCAAAAGTTGGTAGACTCGACAAACATTTTTAATTCGGACACGGGAAACTAAATCTTACATTTCCAAGGAAGGCATTGGAAATGTCGTGAATGAAAATAATTCAAAAGACTTAATATCGCTGGCGCATGCAGTTTGTCTAATTAATCCGCGATTAGCACGGGAACAGAGTGGCGAATTTAATGCTAAAAAGTTACAAGCGTAATTTCAAACTCATAAAAGAGCCCACCGAAAAACGCATTGCTTTGGTTTTCAAAATGATTTCATTTATGAATGGGACAAAGTATTTGTTCTGCATTTAAAAAAATGTTTGGCAGATATTTTTTTAAATTATTAAGAGCAAACAAAAGCGGGAAAATACCGGAAAAAAAACAATGGGCACTCATTACATGTAATTAATTTTCCATCTTACACAAGATAATATTGTTTCTGATTGCCCAATTAAAGAAAAAATATCCCAATTCTGGCAATTACTACTACAAACGAAGGCTTTACAAATCAAACTATTTTAGTTTGGTGAACTGCAGTATTGCACCCAAAATATATTCACATTTTCCTTCCGTTAGATTAAAATTTATTTTATTTTAGCTTTATTTTATTGCATTAGTAGATTCGACCACCGAGATGAAACAAAAGAGATAGATACCTTCACGGACGGTTCCATGTACTCGTTCTTCCCTCATACGATACACAATGATAAAATATCAAACTCGGGCACACAAATATATATCTACTTAAAGACAAACATTTCATTGGTTCAATCAATTATATATATACAGAAATCTACGTCTGTATTAGTGCTAATGTTTTGGTGTACGAGGTAGTATTTATTCTAATGTGTGAATGAAATAATATATAGTGTTGTACATGTATGGCTGCTGCCCTAGCACCCCACATCACACGCCCTTTCAGCCGCCTGCAAGATATAGTGTAGTTAGTTTTGAATGCATGTAGTTTCATTTACTGCTAAAAAGGTTAGGTGGTAATTAAGATCTTATGCATTTATCTTTCCATTTGTAAAAGTAAGTATGGCGAGACGTTGTTCGAAAGTATTACACTGTGAAGTTGGTGCATCTCGCTGAAAAGGATTGAGGGCAAAAGAAATTGATCGGGTGAGCGAGTATTGAGTATGGAGAGCGCATTTCAATATAAGGGCAAAAAACAACCAAGGCGTTTCGGAATTCCAATTTTCAAAGAAGATGGACCGCAGGTAGTTAAGGGAAAAACAAAGCAAAGGGTGATTTTATAGACTTTCGTCGGGATACAAAACTCTCCCAGAAAGCTGAAGGGCTCCGTGTGCCTGAGCCGGCTTAATACTGACTACTAAGCCAACCTCGTAGGTGAATGGCTCCGAAATGGCCTTTGTGGCAAGAAAAAAGACTGCAGGGTTTTTAAATATTGATGCGTAGTAGAATGGAGAGGAGAATTAAGGAAGTCTTACATAGGGTTTGAGAAGAGACGAAGCTCAAAGTAAAATTTGAAAGCAAAAAAGTGAATGATTATGAAATATTAGGATAAGGAAGGAGGTGATAGAACAAGAGGCTGTTAGATAAGCGACGAAGTGGAAGGAGAAGAATAGATTGGTAAGAAGGGGGTAGAAGGTATGACGAACTGAGGGAATATATGGGCTATATATGGATCATCAAGAGAAAGTCCATGTGGTAAGTAATCCGTATCCGCCCTTTTAGACGGTCCTCAGTATTATTATAATTAATTGGGCCCGCCCAACCATAGGAAAATCATCACTAAAGAACAGTGTCCGGGAATTTTTGTGCTAGGGCTTAGGTACTTCGGTCCCAAGCTAATATTGATGGTTGGTGTCCAATTCTGAAATTGACGATGATTTAATTTTTTGAGAATAATCTCATTTATGCTTTTCCCAAGTTAGGTATAATTTTATTACTACATATTATGATTCCATCAAAAGGCGTATTTCGAATCAATAATCATTTCTCAATTTAAATGAAGTAAGCTACCATTTACAGTATGTATATGTGAATCCTTCGATGGATATTAACAACCAATTAAAATGTTCCACGTTCTTTAGACTCTTCGTTAGGATGGAACTTTTTATTGTCTTCGCTGTGTTATGAAATTAACTACGATATGTTGTATTTAACTAAGTAATATGATATAATCACCCTAGGGTACAACCGTTCTCGTTTCAGCTGCAGATTCCTTATAAAATAACGTGATCTTTTGTATAAATAAAGCGTTTCTGTGTGGGAAACAATGAAATGGAAGTCATAAAAATGTGAAAAAAACGCTAAGTAAAGATTATTGAAATATACCGAAAAAGATTGATGTTTATTATCATTTTTTTTGTTTCAAAAGATTTGGCTGTAATCTTTGTTCAACATATTGCATATGTCTTACGCATTTTTCAATCTTTCGATGACGAGTACCAAAGAAAATAAATAATTGCCCCTCGCAAAATTTCCCCTTACGTGTTGTAATAGATAAGGCATTACTCAAACATTAAAGCACGCTGTCTAAAATTATGGTGCTAAATTAATTAAAGCCACCTTTGAATAGTTGAAGCCAAAATGCATAGACAAATATTAGAGCGAATTTTCCAGGAAATCCTATTCAACTTAATAAAAACTAGATTTAACAACAGCACTGCTCACTCATTCGCAAGAGAAAGTTTTTCAGAGAACGGTAAAAGAATACATTTAAAAACTATAAATAAGGTTGTTTTTTGCAATTTTGAATCCCTTAACTTTCACATCTCGGCTTGGATTTTTCTGGCTGTTACAAGCCTGGCAAGAGTGGTTGAATCGTTTTGCTCAGTGTATACAGGCAACATTTCCACGTAAGTAATCCCTTATAATTCAAAATAGGTGGGTTGGTATCTCGTCTTCGGAAATGCATTTCGCATGAAATCTGGCGACACTTGGAAATTCCACAGAGCCAAAATGTGTCCCATTTTAATGACAAGCAATATTAGCAGTTCATATGAAAGGTCTTTCAGGCAAAAAAGCCCCTGGCTTTTCGAGAAATAAATGGTATATTAATTACCATTTCTTTCTCAGTTCCACTGACAGCCAATCCGCAAAGTTATCTCACGACTCTTAAAATTGAAAGTTAACACATTTTATCCAGAAAAGAAGATTGAGATAGTATTTGAAGTCTCCAGCAGAAGCTAGAATGCCGAAAAATGAAGGAAAAATTGAACTTCCCGACACCACTCTCCCGAAAACTTTGAATTTAATGTTCCTGATGTCTTTTAATAACTTTAGTGACGTCTTAATTTAAAAGTGTAATAAAGAAAACCATTAATCCATTTTAGTTTTTCGAGTAAAGGCAGTTCATATAATTATTTACATCCTCAAAAAGAAAAGGTTACTCTGTGATGTTTTGATGTTTTTACGACTCATATTCATGCCACAAGAGTTCGACCAAACTCGGAGCTTAGCATTGCTTGGTCTATAAGCTCTCTCGGAATAGGCAAAGGGCCTCCAGATTTTCTAAAAAGTTTGGAAGATACTAATTTAATTTAACCCGCGTTGGGATCCAACGACATAGGGGTGGCGCCCACTGCCACCCTTGCTCAAGCTTCCCCCGCCCCGCCCCCCCCCCCCAAGCCCCGCCAAGAGTATCAACTTAGCGACAGTTTCAGATTCCTTCATCAAAAGAGACGCGACAGAGACCGTCACTTTTGGAAATGGCCTTAAACTCATTCCGTTCATAAACTTTTTTGATCTACGGCTTGATATTATTCATGAATATGCTATGATTTTACTAAATCGGGTTGACGTGATGAATTTTGCGTGACTAAATACACTTCATTTAAAAAAAACTGACGGAAGAATTTGGTACGAGTCTGGGAAAAAAAGAAACTTTATCAAATTTTTCAAATCGGAAAGAGATATAGTAGAGATAATTGAAATAATTTAATTGGAATGGCACATGGATTATGTCCTACTAGTATCTCGCAACCAGAAGTGAAGCCGCGGTGAGCAAGCGCAAACACCAATGTTTTGGCCATAGCCACCGCATTCGAATTGGGCGAGAGAAGAAAAAAAGGAATCGCACTCGATCATTTCACCAAATCCGCGAAATCCAAAACTTTCCAATGAGCTCTAACGAAATTTACGGAGCGGTCACGAATCGCGCTTCATTTGTCACGAATGCAGCGACGGCCGCCAACTTCCCACTTCCCACCCTCTCCTCTTATCCCCTGCGTCAGTGTACTGAAAAAAATCCACGGAAACACCCTTCTCATCCCACCATATCACGATCGTCCTCTCTCCGTACCCCATATCCTAAACCCCCTCATTTCACTCGACCAGAGGAAAAAATATTTTGTGCGAAAAAATCTGACTACAAAAATTGAAAAGGATCAGTGGACGACTCGAACCAACCTCACCCCCAAAGTCCATTGAGCAAGATCAGGAGGCCAGCGAGGGAGCCGGGGGGGTGGAGAGGGGAACGAGAAGGGAGAAGAGTGGTGAGATGCACGCATGATGGAGAGTGTTGCACTAAGAGAGGGAGAGGGAGGGAGGGAGGGAAGGACAGAGGTGGAGAGTCGTCATGCAGATACGACGCATTCGACATGTGCTGCGCATGTGTTGGTAACGGAGTGGCACCGCGCCGCGGATGGTGGGTCGTCGGATCGCAGGGGTGGACACAGGAGGGAGGTGTAGGGGGAGCGCCACCCCTCCCCAAGCAGAGGGAGAACGGGATCAAAATATGACGCAAACGTTGGAGGGGAGAGATTCTTACAAATGTCCCAGGACTGGTTTCAATCGATTGATCAAATAATAAAGTTTTAACCTCTTTGCTATACTTTTTGGGTGCTTTCAAGTTTCAAAGATATCATTTTCTCTCCCTCTATTCCCATTACATCTTCTTACGCGTGTTTGATCACGTTTGATCTCTCCTATTGTTCGACCGCTGGAGTTATTTTCGTTTAATCTAGGACGGCCAGTGAGCTCTTATCTAACAGTTGTGCATTTTTTAATTGTAGGAGTATTTAAACAAATTAACAACCTAGGTGGTCAGCAAAAGTAATAGAGGAATGATAGTGGAAAGATGTGGTTTGGTTACGTGGAGCGGAAGAGAAGAATGATATTCTACAGTAGTGGTTGAGAAGTCGGAAGTTGTGGGAAAAAGGAAAATGGATAGACACAAGTTGAGGCAGGAGGGCAAGATGTTCTGAGGGAGAGAGGAAACCCTTGGCAGAGAAAGATTGAGGAGCAGAATGAAAGGTGGAAACGCCGAACATACTGTCGTGAGATGAGAAAAGATAGAGAAAAAGAAATAAGGGAATCAAAAGACCAAAAATGGCTGAAATACATGAGGCCACATTTCCTCTGCTCACAATTATTATCTCAGGCATTGCAGGGACGCGCTCCCCGAAATTCCTTATGAGCCGGGATGGACGATGGCCACCGAGTCAGATTGTGTTTGCGTGTGGCTGCCTATAGTGCTTTGGTGCATTCCGAGACAGAAGGAGAGAGAGCCCGAACGAATGCTGCCGTATGTGAGATCGGGAACTGAGGGAGCGTGCCTCTTGAAAGGGTTCGGAGGACAGGGAGCGACGATGGGGTCGGGACGAAAAGCCACGTAATGATGCGGCGTAGTAGTGATGAAGGAAAGAGGAAAGCCCCTCACTCCCTGGGTGCACTCGACGTCAGATTTGGTGGCGGCGGAGGAGGCAGTTTTGTGCGGGCTAGGGTGGGTGGAACTATGGGGAGGGAGGATAAAAGAGGGGAGTGGGGAAGAGGAAATGTACGGGGATGTGCACGCGGATGTACTGGTTCCTGAGGGTTGCGAGATAGCGTAATGAGTCGGTGGGAAAGGAGGAGAGGTAGGACGCCCCGAGGCTACCGGTTATTGATCACCATCATTAGCCAATGGAAATTCGAAAGTCCTACGTATTTGTACTTTTTTCGTGGCGTACAAGTTCACGTTGGCGGGTACTGGCGGCGCGGGGGACAGCGAAGGTAATATCTAAGGTGTACATGCTTGGAGGGGTCGGTGAGTCGGAGATCTGCTCTGAAGCGGGAAACTGTGCAACTGGTGCTAAATCCCTTTGATCAGCCCAGGTGATGTATTAAGCGGGGTCCCATTTGAGGTTCCATGGAGGGTGGGTAGATCCTGAGGGACGAAGTCTTTTCTTACATGGAAGAACCATCTTTAACTCCAAATTAAAGATCCCGTCCGGACATGAAGAAGGTAGGACGAATTTTCTATGAAACACAAATTATCTTGTAATTCCAAGTTCTAAGGAGGAGGAAACTTTTAACAAGGTATCCATCCTCTTTCCTCACTTATGAATTTTTTTCTAGTCCGGTGCTTAGAGAATCAAATGATGGCATATTTGTCTGCGCAATGGTACACTTCTTAGAGAAACGGCAAAAGAAAAACAGAAGGAACATCTTCTTGGAATGACCATGTTGTTGAAAATTTGCTTTGAGGGTTGAATAACATAGAATTTTCAACACAAACATGGGTGAAATTTCTCATTTCTGCATTTTACATGTTGAAATCGAGGAGATTAAACATGACATGTCTCCAAAAGGAGTCGTCAACTTCCGGCGGTTGACGACGATGGACAATGGTGAGACGATCCGCACAACGTCCATCTTGCGCACATTTGCCTTTCACCTACTCCTTGAGAAAATGTCCATGGGGTTTGAACGCGTCTAAGTACGATCCTTTATTCCAAAAACCAAATGTAATGCTATTTAATCATCAGCTCTTCGGTCATATCTCTCAATATGTGAAAGCAAGTTCACCTGTTCATGGAGCGGCAGAGAAAAACAATGGAATTATGTACGACTCTAAATCTTTGTGTATGATTTCTGAGTACAACCCTGTACAACGAAATAAATATAGGCAATTATCAGAACTGTATTGCTCTTTCACTACTGTCGCTTTTCATCCTGTATAGAAGGCTACAATTTACACACAGGTGAACCATGCATTGAAATAAAAAAATCTACCGAGTACTTAAATAATATCGAAACACGTTAAATAAATAAGCACCGAATACCTCCATGGAAAAAAGAGTAATAATTTACCGAAGACGGCAACTAACAAAACCTAAAGCGATGAAATATGACAGTTTGCTTTTCCACATAGAAATATTTATTACGACCTAGGTTTCGTTACAGCGTAACATCTTCAGATCACTTGTAACGAAACCTAGGTCGTAACAAAAAGAATCCTATATGAAAAGCAAAGTGTATTTTTTCATCGATAAGGATTTCCACCATGTTACACCTGGAACTGTATCATTTATTAAAACCTAAAGCCTCGTCACCAGCTAAATATAACGACAAAGGGCACTAAGTTACGCCCTCCCCTGGCACTTCACACGAGACTTCTTTCTATGCAAAGAGCTAGGGGAGGGAAAAGAGTCCTGTACCAAAGACAAAAGTACGCCTCGCAAAATTTTAAGAGAAAAAAGCGCAGGATTAAGAGCTGATCATTCCCGTATCCTTCACTACTATACTTCAATACTTCAGAACCTGTTTCCCGTTGAATTGTTTTCTATTATTTGTACGCCACAATTTTTACAATGACATTTTTACTTTTATTATTTTCGCAAGGGGATAATGGGCAATTAAAACTGTGGAATGATTTCTCCTTTTTTTCTTTAAAAAAATACATTATAAGGAGTGGGATAAACGATGGTCATAAAAGATTTTCATGCATTTAAGACAATGACGTCACGAGTTTGTGGCCAGGAGAGGTCGGCAGTTCGGGAGGTCCATTGCACCTACAGTTACCTTTACACCTACTGCCTTTACAGTTGGTCTTCAAACAGCATTATAAGCGCTTGTTGTCACTGTCGCGGCATCGGAAGGCATGACATTTTAGAAACTTTAAGGACCTCACCCCACAACTCCCAAACCCAACCGTGGTTCTGTGGGATTTGGACGCTCTCAACCCCCTATGGGGAGGAGCAATGCACATTATCAATCAAAGAGGGCGGATTTCATTGACAAAATTAGTTTTATTCTATGGTATGACACTTTTTAACTGCTATAATGGAAAGTTCTCCATTTATTTTGTCATGCACTATGATGGTATCGCTCATGCTTTCGATCTGTCCGTATACACGGACTTGTGCGACACTTCAGCTAATGTTTGAGTCATCTAGGAAAATATATTACTGAAAAGCCAATAGGCAAGGTTTAAAAAGGAGTTTTAACTTTCACCATAATGTGAATTTTGATGACTCGTGCAACATCCAATCTCCGAGGCTATCACTACCGTAGCCATCCCTATAGCATTCGGAAATACACGACGATCACGATGAACCATACCAAAGGCCATACATTTTTGACAAATACTCAACTTGTTTTAATTTGCAAACATTTCGAAGACTTCAGGATAATACACGCCAAGCATAAAAGGGACAAAGGGGATATCATGGATGAATTGCGTGTCCACCATAACTCGCAGAACACCAGTTGCAGAGGTCTGGGCTAAATTCAATAAAATAATAACCAATAAAATAACCATTAAAAAGGAACAAAGCCATGTGCAAAATCACCACATTCACGCAAAACTACACCCACAGTGGCATTTACACTCATGCGAAATACATAACGCATGGAAATAATGTCCAGCAACGGTTCCTTTCCAACGTGTACTCATTTGAAATTTGTTGTCTCCGGCGTACCTTCATGGGATTTACTCAACATATTTAGATGAAAGATATAACTTGGTAATTTCACTCAAACTTCATTAAAACAGGACCTAGGTTTCAATATTGTTGTGCGTCATGAATAGGTTCTACCTGACGATGATAACAATCTGATTATGAACTCCAACGTCGAAACCTAGGTCGTACTTTAATAAAGTTCATTTGGAATTCCCAAGTTACTCCTTTTCATTTAAATATATACTGACACATTGAGTGCGCTGCAATTTATTTCCAGTTTTCCCCAGACGATACGACACCATACTTTAGCCCAAGAAATATAATTATCCCTATTTACCTTCCATCTTAAGGGTGTTAAATTACCATTTCTGTGAGTCCCAGGACCCATGGGTATTGCCGAAAATGAAAAGACTGTTTCAGCAGCTAAGGGGACCCTGAATGCTATTGACTTAGAATTTACGGTGCTACCCTCTGAGGTTATGAAAGCGGCGTTAAATAACGTATCCCAAAGCAGTAGAATAGCATTTCGTAGATGGTAACCGGGAACAAGTTATGCACCGTGAAATCCGTGGCTTCAACAGAGTCATTGTCCGTCGGAAAAACACAGGGAGAGGAGGTTGCCATCAAGCGATTGAGAAGACTGCGCTCTGACTCATTCTCACTCGAATGTAAAATGACGCCTCTGTGGCTTAACTGGTTAAATCACTCGACCGGACATCGAGGGATCCGGGTTGAAATCCCGGTGAAAGCGGATGGTTTTTACACTCTGAAATTGCTACGTTGTAATGCACACTTAGTGGATGACTCCATCAGAACCTACTGTTGCGGAATCTCCTACAGTTTCTCGACATTTCATTCTGACTTCTTCACTAAGAGAAGAGTCCATACCTGTGTGAAGTTAGCGACTCCCCTATTACCATCTAAATCAACTAACGGAAATCGAGAAGCCTTGGGTGATACTCGGTCGGCTGAACGTTGAAGGACACTTAGGTTCTACCTGTATGCTATCTAGCCGATAGTATATAAAGGGTGCGTTCCAAAGGTAATGCAATTATTTTTTAAAAGTACTTTATTAAACAGATTTGCACAAATTCTTAAAATTCTTCTAAGTACTGTCCATGGCCCTATACACATTTTTTCCAGCGACTCTGGTACGCAACCTGGAAGGCGTCTGCGGGTAGCTCTCGCAAGGTCTTCGTCACGTCTGATTGGATCTCTTCTATGGACGAAAAATGAGTTCCTTTCAGGGCTGCCTTAATCCGAGGGAACAAAAAGAAGTCTTGGAACTTGCGGACTCGTAGCGTGTTGTCGTGATGGAGTTGTCAGGTAGCGGAGATGTCTTTACTCGTCCCGATGACCCTTTATCGGAGTCTTTCCAGCACATCCACTTAATAGGCAGCGTTAACTGTCTATCCTTGAGGAACAAACTCCATATGGGCCACTCCTTTGCTCTCGAAAAAGACAATGAGCATTGTTTTCACTTTTGATTAGCTCACTTTTTCCTTTTTGGGCTTGGAGGACTAGTTGGTGTGCCACTCAGAGCTTTGGCGTTTTGTTTCTGGGTCGTATTAAAAAACTCAGGTTTCATCACTAGGGATAAGGTTGTCCAAATAATCGCGTCCACTTTCAATACGGTGAACATTCACTTGAAATTTCCGCTCGGTTGGTCTTTTGGTCGCGGAAACTGGAAGCAGAATCTTCTGACCACATTTCCCCTTATCTTTCCCAAAGTGCGAGTCAGAGGACGAGATTCCATAGTAGACCTGACAGAGTGGGTGAGCATTGGAAGGGTTAAGGCGTTTACGCATACACTACCATGATGGAACTAATAAATTGGATTGACCAAATGTTTTATTCCACTAAAAGTACATATCAGATGTTGTGACTTGGAAAATTTAAAGGGAAGAGGAGTGTTCGTGAATGCATTCAGGGAGTAAACAGGAGAAAAGGAATTCGTGAGGAATGAATTCAGTACAACGGAAGGGGAAGCCAATAGTTACAGTTATATACGTAAAAGTACGAGAGAAATGGGCTGTATTTATTGCAGAATGCTAAGAGGAGAGAAACAGAGAGGATAATATGTTGTGTTTTTTAATCAAGTACGAAAGTGGGACATATCAATGAAAGATTGGCCGTGTATCCCAATCAAGTTTTACGTGAGTTATGAATCGCATGATAGAAAGTATAAATGGTCAACCAAAATTATTCTCATTTAGATTATCCTCCCCAAATGAATTTGACTTACTTTTTATAACCAGCTAAATGAAATTCCAGTATCTTTCATAAGCTCTCTGAGATTAATCTCATCTTGACCTATGGGACAGAGAGACAATAAGGTCCTTGTCTTATATTTACGTTATCAGTTTTGTGAAGAACTCAGTCGTTGGGCAAAATCGATGAAAATAACGCGAAATAGTGTATGTAATTTTCACTTATCTGAAAGTCATGTAAAAATATTTCTTCCATATTAATCGTCGTCATAAAAAAACATATCTCCCATCCCTCTCTATAATGTATTAAGATTAGAAAGAGAAAACTGCAATACCGAGGAATTACATTGTCAGTATACTAATAGCACAGTCCAATAGTTCACTGGTTACCAATAAGGAATGATATATCAGCTGAATGTAAATAAATGCGAAGCATAAAAAGAAACACAAGAATTAGAGTATGGCAGTAATTTGTATTGATGCTTGAATTAAATTTGTTTTCCCCATAAAACCACGCACGTGCATTTTAATCACGTACACACTCGTGCACTGGTACAAGAAAGCAGCATAGAGCTCATCACTTCCATCTCATGGAGCTCTTAGGAGAGGAGTACCACATGGCATAAAACTCTTTTACTCTTTCATCATACTTTAGGGAAAGACAGAAACCGTTTTTGAAGCAAAATCGAGCTCAAGGTCTTCGCTCTTATGCTCTTGATGAACCAACGGCAACTTAACAGTCGTTCAAGCAAATGGAAGTATTATGAGATGGAGCTGGAGACTAGCGTAAACAAAGGAGAGGATCAGCCGATGGCGGAGAGGAAAGGGGGTAAACTGCGTGAGACCAACTGCGAAAATGGTGAACCCGTAAGGCAAGAGTCGCGTCGGTCGGAATCTGGAAGCAATGCACGCCCCGGAGAACTCTCCATCAAACAAAGAATATCGACAGTCGTCGGGAAATGCATTATCGGATTTGGAATGGTTAAGTGAGAGGGTGGAGGAGGATGGCGGGAAGCAGGTTGGGGGGAGGGGCGACACCGCTGGACATGGGCGAGTGAACATTTTTCGGAGATCGAGGGGGAGTGTTGGCCTCTGCGATCGCGGGTGAGGGGGCTGATGTAGTGCGGAAGGGAGGAACACACACACACACACACACACACACACGTTCACCCAAGTGCACGCACGAACAAGTTTGGCGCTCCTGGGGTGCGGAAAGAATAACCTCTCCATCTCGTTTCTCTTTTCCTGGGTTTGTTCATGAGAAAGGAAGCGGGGATGTGGGTGCACCGTGGAGGGGAAGGGCATGTGTGGGATGCGGGAGAGAGGAGAGATGTTGGGGGGGGGAAGAGGAGACCGCGGAGTTGTCGTGGTGAGTTTTTGTCACGGCCATCGGATCGAAAGTGTGGTCGAACGGACGGGAGCGACAGTCTTTCTACCTCTTTGTTTTAATAATTTTGACCCGTATGTCTGATTCCCTCTCTCTCCGCCTTCCTCCACCTTTACAAATTCATGCTATTTGCCCGTAAGTCAAATTGAGAGCAAGATAACAACGAGGGTATGGCTCTTATCCATTCATGTAAGCATTAAACAAGAATAATATTCCAAAAAAATAATCATGTTTGATGTGTGAGAATTGTCCGTAAAACAATTTCAACGACTGAATTCAAACATCCGTGACACTGCTGATGAGAGACAGCTTTGACTGGCCGTTTCAAATTGCAAAATATAAAAACAAACAACGAATTATTAGCGAATTATTACGAATTTAGTAGCATTTTCACTACTTAGCAAACAAATAAACATAAATATAAGGGTCGCGATAGTCCAGGGGTAGAGCGTTGGACTACTGACCGGAGGGCCTGAGTTCGATTCTCGGGCAAGGCACTCTGGGCACCTGCAGCTCCGCCAAAGCTATGTGATTTTTCGGGTACCAGATCTTACTGGGAAACCACAACCATAACATAAACCATAACAGGGAAAGGAACTAGACCCCCTACCCTGATGTGTGAATTTCACACGCTGTCAGGCTTAGTACTACTCTATCATCACGTTTTAGGCACAATAGATAACACGTAAAAGAACACTCACATTGTAGAATGTTTAAGCTTTCAGCCTTCTCTGAGGCAATCTTCAGGTCAGACTGACAGATTAGAGTCTAACCTGAAGAACCTCTTTTTACGAGTCTTTTCTCAACATCCTTATCCATCGTCCCTGTCATCAATTTCCTCCTTGTGAAAGTCTCTTTGCCTAGTGCAATTCTTCTCCTTACGTCCCGTGCAATTCTTCTACTATTTATACCATGTTGATCTAAAACACCTCCGAGATACGTAAACTGTTCTACCTGCTCTATTTTTTCCCTCCCACTTCAATGTTATGTTTAGCCTTTTTCTTTCTGAAAAATCGCATAACCTTTGTTTTATTAATATTGATTCTCATCCTATATCTATCGCACTGGATTTTGCAATTCACTCAGCAATGCTTGCAACCCCTTGGCTGACCGAGCAACTACTGCTTGGTCATCAGCGAACCTAACCGATTTTACGAATTTCCTGCCGACTACCATTCCTACTTTCAGTTCTTCCCTTGCCTCTTTAATCATTTCCTCCACATATACGTTGAACAGCACCGGTGATAATGGGCAACCCTGTCTTACCCCTCTTCCTAACACTGCCCATCCGAACTCACCGTTCCCCACTCGGACCTGAGCAATCTGAGAGAGGTACAGGTTGCGGATTAGCCTCCTGTCCCTCCAATATATTCCTATTTTATTCAGTATACTCATTAGTTTTTCCTAAACCACTCTATCAAACACCTTTTCTAAGTCTACGAAACAGGCACCGTAGTCCCCCACCTCATCACCATCTATTCCTTCGCCTGTCTTCGCATTTCTATCCCCCACCACCATTAAACAGTTCCCCGTAAGAACACACGGGATTATGTCCTCTAACTGATCGTATATCCTATCGTCTTCTTCCTCCTTATTGTTGGTCGTTGGCATGTATAACTGAACAATGGCCAAGTTCGTCGGTTCTGCTTTTATCTCTACTAGTAATATTCCATTGGTTTCTTGTGATATGTCTTCTTCTTGCCTCTTTATTGAATATAATGACAACCATGTCTACATTTCCTCTTTCCATATCTCGCATAATATTCTATAATTTTCCTGTCCTACGCATTTGTCCTAACATTCCAAATTCCTATTCTAACTAATTTCGTGATTTCGTCTCGTCTCCTGTCCTGCTGCTGTCGTTTTTCCCTTGCAAGGGTTTCGTGGGAGGACGACCACGGAAACCTTGCCTCCTCCGCTGCCGTGCACGATACACGGCCGTTTGGGCCGAGTGCCGCAGTTGCCAGGACTCAATTTCTCTCGTGTCCACCATTGTTCTTGGGAATAAGAATTGAGGTGGTTTCCCGTTGTCTTCCTCAATAGTGTTTTTCACGTGACACCATCACTCAATGGCCGCCTCACTGAGGAACAGACACTGAGTGGACTACCTTTCGTCTGGATCCTAACCTTCGACCTATCTGGCATGGGTGAACTTAGCAGCAGCAATTATCATTATTCTCGCCAGCACAGCTCTATGGGTCATCGGAAAGCACAGGCCCTTGCATCACGTCAAGGTTGTAGTCTATGGGAGGGCAAACCTATGATATGTTTGGCAATTTAATTGTAATGTGTTCCTTTCAGATGCAGTGTTACCCTGCTATTTTATGTTATCAATAATAATTTTCATATTTATTAGAAGGATTGACACTTTGACAACAACTACGTTATTAATTATAAAGTAAGTGAATAGAGTGAAATATCAAAATTATTTATAAATAAATTTTGTTTAATTTTTACGTCATTCAGCATACTTTTCTGGGAAATAAATTTCAGTATTCGTAATAGTTTCCCAGGCGTGATTCACCCCTAAGGTACTTAAGCTAAATAATAGAAATGCGACACATTTGGATAGGACCGATAAAAAGAGTCACCAAGGAAACCTGGATTAAAATGAGAAAGTTCTCTAACTCTAAAGGAAAACCGATATTCTTGATTCCAAAATGGCCTTTCGTCATTTCCTTGGCGCTCAAGATGATAAATAATTTAAGGATACCGTTCTTGCCTTTTAAGAAACTGCCAAGATTTATGTCACGAGCTTTTCAATTTATCGGATGGAAACCTGATGACAGGGACGAGGAAGGTCAAGACCATGGAGAGAAAAGTGATTCCCATGGAAATATGAAAGACAGCAATATATGGGGGGAATATGTCTCTAAAAAAATAACGGTAGAAATAAGTGGTGCAAGACGGGAGCCTTGGGTCACCCCACATCTATCTCTGCATCTCCCCATCCATTTGTTTCCTCGGTTCACTGGCTTCCCTTAGACCCGGTTCCTCGGGTTCCATCGCGTCTCTTAGCTTCTTACACCATCCACTTTCCTCCTCGAATATCTTCTCGCCCATCTTCCTTTCAACCCCTCCACTTCCTCCCCCCCCCGGAGGCGGGGGAGAGGAGAGTCGAGGGAAAGCTACCCCGAATTCATCAATCTAATGGATTCAAGTGGGCCGTGGTGCTCAGCTGTCTCGCGGATGGGGCACCGGAGGACGTCCCGAAAAGGTGATTTAAACCCATTTTAAAAGGTTTTAATGGGCACGGAGCGGCGTCGCATGAAAATAAAATGAGATTAACTCATCCCGACAAAGGTTAAGGAGAAAGACATGTCTCCTTTTGGAGGAGGAGTAAATCGCGCAGGAATCATGGCCCAAAGCTTATTCAGTTTAAATTTCGGACAGTCTCTTTTAACTCGTATCATCTTCGACCTTTCTTACGGCTATCGACTAAATCTATGTAACATCTCAGTGAAAAGAATAGCGATCGGACTTTCTACGACTCGGTTTCACGTACTTCACATAACTTTATGATCAAATATACCTTAATAATTATATTTATTATCTTTTCGTAATTAAATTTAATTTGCCGTGTTTGTTGGGTGTACATTTCCATAAAGAAACCTATGTAAAATAATTTTTAGACTTTAAACAAAAGCTAATGGAAAGCGAAGTAATAAAAATGGTAATGCACTCTTATTGAATTGTATCATCGGGAAAAGACTAATTTTAGAGACAAATACATACAAGATGGTGCAGTCATATATTTGATGGAATATAAATAGTAAAAGGGGAAATTTACTGCATGAGATGCTCGGGAAACAGTACTGAAATCTTGTACGTAAAGCCAGTAGTGATTTAAGTGCTTAAATGGAATAATCTGGGTTTTTAATAGTTGCAATGAAATATTTTGAAATAAAAATATATTTTACTGTCATTGATAGCAATAATTGCACTCAGCGCAAGAAAAGACTTCGTTTGAAGACTATATTCCCTTGTCTTTTACTCATTTCAAAAACAAAGCACGATCGGAGTCGCACACACGTTTAGAAACGAGGGAAAATATAACGATGGCTTATTACACAATTTTCCAGTCTTCCTCGTTAAGCGTATTAGATGATCAAGTCCTTTATCCCCATTTATGCCCTTACCGTTAATCCAGCAAACACTCGTCGCTTTGATTCTAACACAACCCTTCATTTGAATTCCATCACTCCCTTCCTTTTTTTTTACATCGTGGGCGGTTTCCGGGGGTTCGGCAAAATTTCCAGTTCCGTTAGCTTCGAGGAAACTCCGCGGATAAACATCTCTTCATCCGGAGAGGTATTTCCAACGACTTCGCCCGTAAGAGGATTTTGAAATGCAATCAAAGAGAGAGAGAGAGAGGGAGTGGTCAGAAGTAGAGAAGCTCTCGGTGCTCTACTTCAAAATAGGTGGGGCAGGATCGGCGTATCAGTGAGCACGTCGTAGTGAGGGGAAGAGAAGGGAGGGGGTGGGTGACCGGACCTCGACCTTACCCCATGGGCAAGAGGAAGCGTGACCCAGGCGACGCAGGTATTGCAGCGGAGAGGATAAGGGGGGAATCGGCTAATGACCCTTGTCCCACGATAGAGGGATAGTGGAAAAAGCGAATGGATGGGCTCTCCCCCATCTCCTCTTCCTTCAAATCGACCAACTGAAGACCTCCGAGGTCGCTCTTTGTATAATTCCCTTGTTTTTCAGGCTTAGTGAGACACTAGAGTCTCTATTACAGGAGTGAGGAAGTTGCTGAAATATTTATTTTGAGTTACTGTGAAATTTATTTTTGTAAGCTTTTCTTTGCTTTGCTGACGGAAATATGTAAAATATTGCAATATTTTGCATCTGTTAGGAGTGAGAAATTGACTTAGTTGAATGAAAGCAGTTGAGAATTCAAAAATTGCTTGTCAGAAGTTTTCCATTCTGTTCCCTTATACAGTAAACTCTCGATTATCCATGTGCAGATCATTCATGCTATTTTCTTCCTAGCATTTCAATCTTTCAATCAAATTAAAACTTAAAATAATTATATGCTTTAAAACTTTAAAAATACTTTTTTTAAATACAAGTTTGAAATACCTGGGCTTTCTTTAAAGTTATTGATTTGGCAAAATCAAAAGTTGTCGATAGTATTTAATATTTTAAACATTTATGTAGTCTCTGTACTTTCACATTGTCATTTCCCTCACATTAATTAGCCTTAAGATTTCCATATTCTCCTTAAGGCAAATGTACAGTTTTACTATGCAACAAATAGAACGATAAGAGACCAGAATGCTTGCAGTCGAAATCCCCCAGGAGTCAGTTCATTACAATAAGTATTAACATACAGGTTAGGGACTGTGCATGGATATATATATAATTTTTTTCGTACAGGTTCCCCCCCTTCCCCTACCTATTTGAATAAACCCCAACCCTCTCATCCCTTACCCTTTCCTCCTGGTGTTACACCCCCTGCCACACACCTTTTTTGGTGGCTCGCAGGGTATTTATGTAGATGTAGAAGTCTACCTTGTAAGGGTAAATTTTAGACCGCAGCTAGTGGACATTACCCATTACATTTGTGGACTTATGATGTTCCGACACGAATTATTAAATGGTTTGACCATGCACATACAATTGCCTTTTCAGGTAATTCATCCACATCTACAGCTACATAATACCCCGCAAGGGTCCACAAGGGCGTTTGGATGGGGCTGTTAGGTCACCAACCGTAAAAGTGAACAAAATAATATGCAAAATCAACACATCCATGCAAACTTACACCCACAGTGGCATGTATGTTTATTATATATATGTGCAATGTATATTTACGCAAAAACCCTTTCAACTTACACGCATGCAATAACATATATTATCAATTAGCAAACAATTGCACCTTAGAATGTAGTAAAATGTATCCAATAACGTGGAAGCTAAAATTTCAAAATTAAGAAAGCGAAATTCCGCTACCACATGGACATACAACATACAATGGTCTCCTCCACCAAGAACCCAACGGGATGGAAGCCCCCCCACCCTACAGAGAGAGACTAGCTTCCATCCACATTCAAATCCTAGGGATTGCTGCAATTTTTAACCCTTCGTTTCGATAAAGCGGCCATCAGAATTTGATGGACTCTCAATATTTGTCAAATATTCTGTTTTTGCCGCCTTTGAATCATCACCCTCCAACTTTATATCAGCCCTATCAATACGCCCCCGTGACGCCTTCTCTAACTCTAAAAATGTTCCCATCTTTCTTCATGTCCACACCTAAAACAGCTTTAATGCTACCTCGTTTTCTTTACGCTCCATCTCTAAGCTATTCTTTACGTCAATGGTTTTGAATAATCTCACCTTGTCCTCTCCACTAGTGGTCGCGACCCATCACTTTCTTCTTTTTTCACCAAATATTTCTTTTTATAAAAGAGAAAGAACCTGAGTTACTCAATGATGTTTCAATCCTGAAATTGACTTGCCTAGAATGGCCGTATGATTTATCAACTTTATCTTTAGACGCTGAAAGTTAAAGGCGCGTGATTTTTTTCGCATATTGACTGAAATTTTGTTTTTCACTCTAACAAAATGAAGTGATAAAAGAGCGCAGTATTTCCAATTATTTAAGAAAAAGCTAATAATAAAATACGTTTTCTTGTGTCTTATGGCTAAAACCATCCTCCCTACGATAATACGTTCACCTTAAAGTTCCTCAGTAGTTGAACCACACCCAAAAAATTACTTATGGTTGAGAGGATGCGTTTATCGTATGACGAAGAAATAATAAGCTTAGTGGATCATTAAAACGCAAAAGAAACAATGCTAGTAATATTTACGCTTTGGTCGGTCAGCGAATTGAGTACAAGATCTTAAAATTGACTGCCCAAGAAATGCAAACCATGAAAGTTACTGGTGAGAAGATAAAATTCTAAGGCAACAGTTAACTAAAGACCTTGATGATAGCAAATATGGAAGATAGGCACAATGAGTACAGAAAGGCAAAGGGTGAATTACGACAATCACGTATAGAATATATCAATCTATTATAAACGAAGGAGATGAATAGAGAGGCAGAGAAGAATTGGAGAAATGATAAAACAATCTCCATTTACTAGCTATGGTGATTTTAGAACATAAATAAAGTGCGACAAAATAATTGATAAATTCCTACGCGTTCTGACTAACTTTGATGCTCTAATACGGACATATACGAAAATAGCCCACCGCTGAGGCGAGTGGATTTTTCTCGGCGCGAGAAATTATGCCTTGCTGTTGAAAGAAGTGAGCAAAACAAAATACGCTGGAGATTACAAAAACACGGAGCTCTTCCGAACGCAACGGTCTGACACCTCCAATAAAGGGGGACACCAATTGATTATTTTGTCTGCGGTTATCGGGGCTTAAGAAGCTCCTGGACGGAAATTTTAAGCCTCTTAATGGAATATCATCCGTCGAGGCACCGTGGCTTGGGAAAGAAAATCTGCACTCCAACCCGATCCTGTTTCCACTCTCACTCTCCGTACCCTTCCTCTCTCCCAACCTCCCCCATGGACTTGGCTTCAGGCTGGGGGCGGTGAGTATATGAACCCTCCTGCACACAAACACCTTCGAAGCTAAAGAACGTTCGCCGTTCATGACCATCTGCCCACCTAAAGCTCTTAAAAACTTATGACAACGGAAACGCCGTTGCGAAAGGGAATCGAGCGGATTGTGGTGTGAGAGCGAGCGTATCTGCAGTGTTTATCGATGGATGGGTGGGCGGACGAATGGGAGAGGTGAGACAAGGGAATTCGAGCGGCCGTTATTGTGAGGCGGTCGAAGAGGGAATGGGTCGGGGAGGTGTCGGCCGAGTCTTAATGTGGAAGAGGGGGAGGCCCAATGTTCTTTTATTCATTAGTTTTTGCTCGGCATAAAAAAGTTTGTTTATATTGATTTTGAGATGGCATATTCTTTCCATTCACTGAGTTCTACACCCACACAAGTATATATAAATTATCAAGCCCCGAAGTCAAGATGGGTAGGTTTAGGAAAACAACGCATAGTTACAAAATAAAGAAATGTTTTAAATATTATATAAAATGTTAGAATTTTCAAGTTCCTGACGTAATTTAGTATATTCCGGGTGAGAGAATCATGAGTATAATTAAGAACGACGCGTTGGAATAAAATTCCATGGAGCTATTTCCGGAGAGCAGATGTCAGCGATAACGGAAATTAGGGGCATTTGTGGAAGTGGGGAGGGTGGAGGTCCTGAGAGGGGGGAAATATATTTTTTGAAGGAGCTTCGCTGGGGGTGGTGAAGAGGTATCGAGTAATGTATGTGATGCAGAGGAAAGGAAAGGCTTCCATTTCATCAGGGGTGTGGGTGGAGGAAGTGGGGCGGTAGGGGGCCGGGAGTTTCAGGCGGCTCCGAAAGTTACGTTCGGTTTGGTCAGAGACGGCATCTGGAACGCATTCAGACCACAGTGAACGGCCGTTGGAAGTTGGTTTTTTTTTCGCTCCGAGATGAGAGAAAAACGGGAAGGCGAGAAGGACAAAGATGGCGGGGAGAGGTGAGGGGGGACGATAGGCTTGTCGGTTTTGTGGTTTTATTATCGTCGAGAAAACATCGGAAATAGTGTCTCTCGCCTCTCCGGTATCGGTTATTCCCCTGACGCAAACAATCCCACTCCCTTTCTTTCGACCATTTCAAAAGGAAAATAAGCAGGCAAGTGACCCAAAATAAGACGAAACTCACACCCATTATTTCTCCCCTATATTTTGAAACTAGAACGGCTCAAAAAAAACCCCGTTGGGGTTGAAAGTCTCAGGGCGCCGGAAATAGTTGAATTATATGAAAAAACGCGAAAGTGAATTTAGTTCATGAAAACTATCACGGAACTGTTGATATGAAAGAACCAGAACGTTCTTTATTGATTTAAATGAAATCCATGGTAATTTTTGTCATGATATGCGTTCATTTTCGCTTTAAATTTTGAGTTGCGTTGATGTTAGGGTTTTTTCTTTTCCATTTCATTCTATACCGTTTACAATCACTGAAACAAATGTCGATACCGTATACTGCAGAAAAATTTACTCTGAAATTGATAGTTGCTAATTTTAAATTGATTCCAGTAAATTACACAAAATACTGATTCGCTGGTATGCGGCGAGTTGTTAGAAATATTTTTGTTAATTTACAGTAATTCATGACGTAACACACAATTCAATGAATTAAATGGAAATACAATTGGGACCTAATGTGCGGTATTACCCAAATTTATTAGGGTCTAATTATTATTGATTTTGTAAGCATACGAAGAATTGTTTGATTCCATAATATCGAGTTTATCCGAAATTCAAGTTAATTATTGTCTAAGGCACTGAATTCATTTTCGCTGCTAGAGTGGATACTCTCGAGCATCCTCGTCCGCCCAGGATTCTAAATAGTATGTAGAAATAGAAAGAGGAGGATAGAAAGAAATCTCGGTTGAATAAGACCGGAAAAGTTTTCGGGCAGACTTCAGAGTAGGTTTGGTCGGCGGGGGATGGGCAGGAAGACGAGAGGCAAATGCCGTGAGGTTTCAGAATGGGAGGACCGGGAAGGATGGAGGCGGCAAAGCGAGGAGTAATCGAGACGGGATGGGATGAAATGTTAAAGTAATTACAGGCCCGTCTCTAAAGAGCACAAAGGCAAGGACCGGACCCACTGGAGGTGTGCGCTCAACTGAGCAACATCCGAACAAATGAGCAGCGGTGGGGGAAGCCCTCCCGAGGCGGCCCCACTTCAGGAGACAACCCCTGACCCTCGACGAACCGGGATTAATAATTCGCGGAAGCTGCAAGCGGCCCTGGCATTGGGGTAAGGCAACTGTGGCGGTGGGTTGTGGCTCGGCTTCAAGGAAAGGCTGTGAGAGGTTCGGCGGCCAATGTCAATGGTTTGCAGGAAAACCGAGCAGGTTACTCCTGCCAGCACAGCTCTGGGGGTCATCGGAACGCACAAGGTCTTCCACCACTTCAAGGTTGTAGTTCATGGGAGGGATATACGGGGTCTTTATTTAAGTATTTATTAAGTCAAAGTCTCTAGAATCTATACAAATTTGTTCGTTTTTTGATAGTTTTTACTGAGAATTTTTACTTTTTCCCTTCCTCACCCATATCCTCCGTTTCACCCTGTTCCCAACTGGTGCTTGCCCCTCATGTCACACACCTTTTTGGTGAACCGCGGGATATCTATGTCGATGTCGGAATATGAATCCAAGGCTATCCTATGAGGTAATGGGACCTTACGTACTCCACGCAGATGTCTTACTTATGCTGGACGCCCTTAGAAGACGTAGGTTCATTAAAAACAAAAATTTGGATAAGAAGGGGTACATGCTGCAAAATCTTTCATGATGAATCATTTTCAGTCTCCTGATTACTAAATTGAATGATAGAGCAGCTATGATAAATTTGGACCTTGATACGCTTTACGAATTTACCTGTTACATTAAGAAGTTACAAAACACTCGTTAAGTAATCCATTAAGTGCACCTTCGCATATTATTATATGTTCGGCATAACTTATCAATAACATTTTCGAATAAATAAAAAACAGCATATGTAGCGTGGCAATGAAAGCACCTTTTTCGACTGATTGTAGTTTCGGCAGTCTGCGGAAAATTATTCACGAAGAACTGCAAATGTCAAAGGTGTCAGCACGCTGAGTTCCACGACTCCTTTTCAGAAGCAAACATGGCGCGACCTTCCATAGAGAACGGCAATCAAAGAGATATGGTTTTGAAATTTTGCCAAAATTGAATGATGATGAAAATTGAATATGATTTTGAAATCTATTCTCCCCATCTCGTCCCAAGCTACCTTTTATGATTCCCATAAATCAAAAAAATCTTACCGGGTCGGAGATTTAACGACACAAATAACATCATTCAAGAGGTGGAACAATGGTTTTTGACGCAATCTGCTGAGTTCTACGAATTCGGTCTTCTAAAGGTCAAGACACGATGTGAGAAGTGTATAATTCTCGAAGGTGACCGTGTACAGGAGTTTTACGAATAACAAATAAAATCAAGTTTCTGCACCAATTATTTTTTAATAATAATTAAAAACTGACGATACCCATTCGTAGAGTCTGCGCGAGCTCCGTGGATGATCCGCTTATTTTTGTTTTCGATACTATTAAAAATCCCGTGAGCAATTTACATCGACGTTCTTCATTCTTGTGTCTAAATTAGCATTTTTTGCTCCGCAATTCCGAATAAGGCATTTATACAGTCGCAGTTTTGACACGCATTGAAAAAATACGATGACTCATCCCAGGATAATGTCATAAAGAAAACTAGTCAATTATGTTGATTGTTGCGTAGCTTTTTACGTAGTTTTGGAATGCAATTACCTAATCATAGCGCATGACTTGGGAGACGCTAACATAAACTAACACATTTGGAAGTATCACAGTTTAAACTAAAAAAATATATCTATATCGAATTGGTGCCTCTACGGGCGAGGGAGGTGATGCATGGTTGATACATGTATTATCGTTGGAAGAAAAGTCCAAACTTGCAATCTTTTGCTTGCTGGAAAACTTCCCTTTTCTCCCACGAGATTTTTAATTGGAATTTCCACTCGGCGCTACAGACACGAGGCAAAATATCTTCAGTTTTTGACTTATTCAAACAAGAAAGGAAGCAATTTCAATAAGTCAGCATCCACGACAGATATTACTGATGTTTCATTTCCAACGCCAATTTAGTTTCAATATTGAATGTTAATTTGGACACATATGTTTTCAAAGCAGGGAAGACCCACATTTGGATGGAATCTATTTCACGCATCGAGCGTGATTTACTTAGCTACAATTTACTCTGTCAAGGGAGTGCATTAAAAACCGCATCCCATGCCTCAGAACTCATCACAACGCTATTTGAGTGACATTAACTATCAAGTGAATAGCCTTCGTCTTCTCTATCGTGTGAGTAAATACTTGGAATGAAAAATTAGGAAGGATGACTACAGGTGACCAGACAATTTCACCGTTATGTGGACGTAATGCTCAATTATCTTGTAATTTATGCATAGAAATGTTGAACAAAAATCACTAAGAACTCCGCAGTGAAGGCTGAAAGCCCACATACCTCGGATGACGCAGCCAACTGATATCAAAGAGTGACTATATGCATTATGCAATATAGACTTTAAGAAACTCCTCACTGACTGAAGATACTACGTTTCAATCGATGACACTATACACTTTTTTAAGCCTACCATAGTAGCCATTTCTGTTTGAATAATACACACGTACTTTCGAAGTTACCACAACTAAGCAACACTAGATATATGTCCAGGTTCTTCTCGAAATCGTTAATGTTCGACTGATTCTGATTATGTTAAACCAATTGGGTAATGATAGCAATGACACTCAGTAAATTTTTCAAGGCATCACAGGCGATCAACAGCACTCAAAATGACCCATAGCATAGATTACAAATGATAAATAATAAATATGTAAGCCTTAATATGTAAAAATTTAAACGGAATAAAGGATAATAAAAAATAATATTAAATATAAGTTAAAACATTCGGTAACTATAGAGTTTTTCATATGTTATTTCAAGATATACTTGCGGGATTATAAGATCAAACATTTGCAAGGTTAATTCCGAAAGATTATATTCGGGACAAAGATTAATGTACATCTGGTGCTTTCCCGGCGTATTTGCTGGATGAAGTTTTCTCGGGTCTTCCACCGGGTCAGGGGTTCCATGTTGGCATACAGGCCAACATGGAACCCCTGACCCGGTGGAAGACCCGAGAAAACTTCATCCATTAATGTACATGTAATAAAAAATAAACATACCATATTTTTAGTCATTGTGTCTTGCGCTGTTAGCGAGATAAATGTGAAAATATGTCAAAATACTCGACAAACCACAAAAATTACAGCGGACAGGATAACAACGTATTACACGAAATACACGCGAAAAATGTGGAGTGGAGTAAATAAAAAAGAAAATGCCTGAGAACAATATAATTCTGTGAGAAAAAAGTAACAACTAATTAAAAATAATAATGATATGCATTAACAACAACACTGCCCCATGCATCCATCGGTGGGCACAAAAAATATCCACGGTCCGTTAATGGGTCAACGAGAAAAAAGACCGAGAGGTATACCTATTTCAACACACTTTTTTCGCGGGGCCATTCCATTTTTTCACCCTCATCCAGACAACACGCGAATTTCACCCGATAATTCCCGTTTTTGCGTCCAATTCCACACTCCGACGCGAGAAATAACTGAAAATGCCCCTCTTTTGGTTTCTAGACAAAGTGCATCGCTCTGCCGCCGCTGGAAACTGACTTAGATCCCACACTGGACGCTTATGCCATCTGCTTGTCGCCCGACGAGAGTGGAAATAGGAGGAGGTGGAGCGGTGCATTGCTCCGCCGGGGTGGAGGTGGGAAGGAAGGAAGAAAGAAAAGGATAGGAGGACGGGAGGAGGGGAGGGACTATGAGAGAAAGACAGAGAGAGAAAAGTGGCAGAGGGAAGGGAGGCACTGGGACGGGAGACGGGACGTGAAAGGAGGGAGGCGGCGCTTAAGAAGAAGAGGAGGCGGAGGAAGAGAGAAGTTGACAAGAGGAAGGGGAACGGGGAGGAACTCAGGTGGAACAGAGAGAGCGGGAGAAAAAAGCGGGAGGTGCGGCGGGGGATGGGGAAAGTGAGAGAGGAACTTTTGTGAGCATGTGTGGGAAGAGTTTCGCCGGAGACCCGACAGAGGACGCGACGAGGGCGAGGGACTCGGAAGGTTCCGATGGGAGGGTGGATTCTTTTTCACCGGGAACGTTCGTTCTTGGATGAGGGAAGTGGAGGGAGAGAGTGAACGAGGGAAGGAGAGGGAGGTGCAAGGGGGAGGTGAGGGAAATGGAAAGGTCGACAGATCGCTAAAGGGAACAGAAGCGTGCCGTGGGGGGGGGGGAGGAGTGGGTGGAGGGTAGACGTTTTGCGGAGCTGGTTGGCGGAGGGCCGGGAAAAGGGGGAGAGCGAAGCGGAGACGAGCGCGCGGGACGGTGTGGGAGAATCGCGACGTGGGAGGAGGAAGGCTGTCGGGAGAGGTAGAAATTGGCAGATTTGGGGGAGGGGAGGCGGGAGGGTTAGTCGGAGGTGGGGAGAACTACGTGTGCTTGCGTGTGTTTGTGTATGTGCGCTTTTGAGAGGAACTCGTGGAGGGAACTCGCCAGAGATGGAAAACCCGGCGCCCGGAGCGACTCGCTCTCTCTGTCTCTCTCCATCTCTTCCTCCCTCTCCCTCCCTCCCCCCATCTCTCTCTCTCTCCCATCCGAGATTGGATTCCCGATTCGAAACAGATGTTCCGCAACTGAGGGCAGGGATAATGGGGAAGATGGGGGCGCACTCCTCTAACTCTTGCGGCGGTGCAGGGCGAGGGGGACTTGAGTCGGAGTGAGGTTCCTCGGCGTCGGAGTGGCTGCGGAGGGGTTTGGGTGGGGGGGAAGTTGGCAAGATACTGGGGAAGAGGTTTGTGCTCCGACGGGAACCGGCAGTGGGGGGGGGGAGGAGGGCGGGAGGGGGCCTTGTGTGGGTGGTCGAGGGCGTGGTGTCTGCGGGGAGGGCGTGTGGGATGGGATAAGCACTCCTTCAAAGGTGGGGTGAGGGAGACGGGAATGCGAACGGAGGGAGGAGTGTGGGAATCCTATTATGAAGTGGGGAGGAGGAGAAGGGGGCTCGGTGGGTGAGTGAGGAGCCGGAGGATTCTTGATGCAAGTTTGGGGAAGAGATTAGAGAGGGAATGGGAAGGGTGGGGCAGTGGATGGGCGGAGAGAAAGGATTTGAAGGGAGAGAACGGGGGGTGGAGATAAGAGAGAAGGATGGTGAAAAGGGGAGGGGGGTGAAGGAGGGAGCAAAATAAAAATTGGAAAGCGGCAGAATTTATGTTTAAGGGGAATAACTGATACTGAAGATATGATGGATTCTGGGCATTGGAAACAACAGGGCCTATTTTTCATGTTATTTGAAGCTGGATGTAAGATGATACATTCTGCCACTCATTTTACTACTACTGCTTGGTTATCGAGATGCACAAGTCTAAACTGAATTCCTCCGATATTTGTTTGATCACGCAATCGGACTAATATTTTATTTCAATCAGAATCATCTACAATTTAGGTAATCCTGATTTTTTCCCTGATTATTCTAAAATCTCAATGAACACTCAAGTTTTAATATTACTTTTTTTACTGGTTCAAGAAACTACAATGTAATTTAATCGCAAATTGATATTTCATTTAGTCACAATATATTCATGAGAAATGGGACAAAATGGAAGAATGAAATCGTTAGTGGCTAATAAAACTGGCCAAGATGAAAAAAATTAATGATTAGTGTATTTTGCCCAAGTTTGCACTAAAATTTCCCAATGAAAAATTCAAGAGGCTAATAGAAAAATGGAAAAGTGATTTAATTTTCGAAAAGACGAATCTCAAGGAAAGTACAAACTAAAGGGACTAAATGCTAGTAACAAAACGAAAATCCTTTAATACAAAGAATTATTGACCAGCATTAATCGACTTCTATAAATAATGACTCCGATGCTAGGAAAGTATGACTTAAATAAGGACAAGATTGAAATATAATGGTACTGCAGAATGATGAACATCACATAGTCTATACGAGAGCAACTGTTCTATAGAGTAATGGAAAAGTTTTGCCAAAAGTCGATGTTTTGAGGTAATAGTTCTAATTTAAATATGATAAATATATTCTTAAGTTAACGTACCTCGAATTTCTACCATGTACGAGTACATGGAATTTTCAAAGAGGAAATGGTGGATGGGAAATCGTTTTGGTGATAGGTAATAAAAGATGAAGGGGGAAGAAAAGGACGAAGAAAAGGCAAAAGTATGATAAAAATATAATCATGAAGGGTATAAATGGAAAGAAATGAGGGAGGAAGGACAAGAAGATTTATATGAAAGGAATCAGAAGGGATAGGGAGGATCGTGATATTCTATTTGAAATTGGACCAAATTCTACCGTGACTGTTTTGGAGGGTAAAGTCACACAGTTACCAATGTGATGGTAATAAATAAATACTATATTAGTATTGAGTTTTCAATAATATAAACATAAATAAAATACAACCATAAAAACTCCATAGCGTTACTGGTCCGTACTTTAAACATAATTGAAATGGCAGGAAAAAAACATAACATAATACGTAATAAAGAATAGGTTGCTGCCTACCAGGTACCGGCGTTCTCAGATTTCTCAAAATTACTTTGACGAAACAAACTAACTTGCTGCTAATAAAATAATTTATTTTTACTTAAACTGAAGTCATTGTAGACAGCATGCTAGAGATCGGATTGTAGGAGGTGGTTTTGATTCTTAGTGAGGCCTCGAGATTTACCAGCTTCACCAAAGCAGTTAGTGCTCTGGGTTTCGGATAACAGATCTTCCTGGGAAACCACAGGTGGAAAAGGGAAAGGAACCAGGGCCCCTACCTTGATGGGAGAGTTTCCAAAGCCGTAGGGCTTAGTGTTAGCTGAGCTCTATACTCACCAATCAAAATTACTGACAGGAAAGAAGAATCACTAAAATTGGTAGGCTTCCGTTTTAAGGTTGATTTTTGCATGGACACAGACTGCACACAGTTACTTTTCTTAGCCTCGCCGAACAAGGCATAACCTGGAATTCGACGCAACAAAACTCCTTCAATTTCGCGTACTTCCTTCATCTCGTTATTCCGTCGAACATGTCTATCCTTTTCCTATCCTCATCTTACTTCCCTCACAGTCTTCAGCATTCCTTCGCCAATCATAATACCCTGCATGCCTCATTGCTGCCTTCCCTCGATAGATTCCAACAACGGTCTCTCCTCCCTTGCCAAGACTAGTACTTTCTCTTTCGATCAATTATCCTTCCATTTTGCTTTTGACATCATTCTCCTCACCCATTATCCCACATTATCAAAAGTCTCCCACCTACGTCCATCATCTTGTTTCAAAGGCCAAATTTCCGAGCCGAACAAGCCTCGCTCCAAACCAAAATTTTCTCTTGTCCTATCTTTGCATTCTTATTTAACCACCCCGCCATTGCACTTTCTTAAGTTACCCCGTCATTGTTTTGAATTGGAAGAATAAAAAATAAAGTTCAAACCAAATAACCTTCAAATAGATTGCTCTATTTCGTATGATAAGTTAAAGTAACTCGTTGATTTTAATATATATATATATATATATATATATATATATATATATATATAGATATATTACCAGGATACGTACATAGGTATGTTTGTATAGAGAAGTCACCCATTCAATGGCTTTTTCACAAAATAGCACGTTATTAATAATGAATGAGGAACATTATGGCAGGAAAACGGTAGGTGAAAAAAGAAGATGGCAAAAGGAGAAATATTTTGATAGTAGCCTGCGAAAAACGTCGGAACCTTCCGGAAAATAAACTGGAGGAAGTAGATAGTGACTGGATTTTCAAATATTCCATATGTAAACTAATCATGAAGATTCTGGAAACGGTGTGGTGATTAGACGAGCGAGTTATAAGGCACCACTGTAGGTTTAACTCGGTAATCATAGGAGCGAGAGGTGAATTACAGTTTCAAAGTAAATCCGAAGTGTTTTCTTTATTCCAGGAGGGGGTAATCTCGAATTCAAACGGGAGTAGGAGATCCACGTGCGTGCGGCTATGCACAAAGGGGGCGTCCATGAATTTTACCTCCTCGAATTTTCCCCGCTCGCGATCGCATGAGCTTCGGAGCGGCGGGGAGGGACGGCGAGGTGAGAGAGGGTGGGGATCTGGTGCATTGGGAGGGGGGGCAACGCTCGAGAGGAGGAGGATCCCTCTTTCCTCCTACCCACTCCAGGGGCGGTTGTGTTTTTTCGGGGAGGAGAGAGATGGGATGGATGCAGATTAAGTCTGCGCCTCAAGGGGAGAGGGAAAGAGAGAGAGAGAGAGATGGGAAGTGATGCGGATGGAAGGGTTTTTTTGGGGGAGGGACGTGAGGGAATACAAATCGAGCGAAAGGGAAAATGTTGTAGAGGTGGAATTAAACGAAGAAAGTGGGAGGGGGGAGTTGGGGGGCGGATGCGTAGGCGGGTGGAGGATGGATGGGAGAGGGAGAGGAGATGATGAGTGGAGGGCGGGGAGGTGGAGCACAAAAGGCCCCAGCCAACGGCAAAGGGAATAATACATACAAAAGTGGGTGTGGAGCGGCGGGGACCACCCTTAAACTCCCCCCCCCCCCCACAAACCCCGATCCCTTCCACACGCCAAGTCTTTCGCCCTCTTCTTCCCTCCGCTCCCAGACCCAGAACCTCCCTCTTCCCCCCCCCCCGTAACCCCCACCTCCTTAACCTCCCCATAATTGGTTTCTTGAAAATGGGACGCTAATCTGATGAGATAATTAAATTAAAGGAGGACCCACGCTTTCGTGTGATTTCGGAAAATTGTGACTCGCGGGCCGTGAAATCCTAAATGCCGGGCACGCGCGTGATTATGGGGCCGGAGCGTTGCGACTGAGTAGGAGGGCGGGTAATTTGGAGCCATTCGCGTCGTTGCCGTTGTAACTTGGAAAATATTAATACACCTATAAGTGCACTCTCTGAACCATAAAGCGTGCGCTTTGAACCACCATGTGATCCCCCAATTATGGGATCACAGGAAATCACGACGTAGATCACCCTCTCCAGTGCCATTAGGCGTTTTTCACGGTTTCATTGCAGATGGTGTGTCAGACGTCTTCCTCCGGTAGAGGTAAAATGGAAAATGGGATAGAGAACGACCGTGATGGACTCGGTGTCATTGAAATATTAAAAGCACTGCAAAATTTGCGCCAAGTTTATGGAAACAATGTACGATTTCATTCATAATTTTTATTACATTTAATTAGGGGGTTCGATCTACAGTGCCAATAAACTAATGGCGAAAGACTAATCATGACGAAGTGACACTAGACATTTGGTCACAAAAGAAAAAAGGCATACATTAGAGTAAATGCTAATATTTTACTTATTTCTTGGTTTCTCTGAATAATCACAATCTATGACTTAGCTAGAGATAAATTGTAAAATTATTTGAACAGGTATTTAAGTATAGTAAAACGAAAATTAATTATTTCCTAAAATACTCTTAAGAAACACTTTGAACTAAGATTATCAGCAAACAGTTACTATACACTATCTCCGAATCGATCTATTGATTCATTCAATGAGAAATAACGACATAAGCAATCTAAATGATCTCCTAGTTAACTCTTTCATAACTCAAGGCCTTTTCACTATTATCAAAGACCACAATAGTCCAATATCCAAACCAAAAATCCTAAATTAAAAGGCTTTCATGTACCAAAATTTTACCGTCGATGCCCTTTGAAAATATCCGGAATTCACCAATATAAATACCGACAGTAAAATATACAGGTTTAATGCATAGTGTACATAATTTTTAATAAAAAGTTGATCGAATTCAAACTTAATACAAATTATGAATCCAGCAAAGCGAATTGTCTCACTGACACTGACCACACCATATTTTACCACGGGATTGCGTTTTAGAAAACAACGTCAATTTTTTGGACACGTACGAATGTATATCTCTTTCCAAAAATTATCAATCACCTCAAATTCATATCTAGGACTCATATTTTTTATTCTCCTTAACTCAGGGTCACAAAATCAACCTGCTTTTTACTATCATGTTTTTACCAATCCTACAATCTGTCAGCCCTATTTAAAGTTCTACGGTAGGGCATCATAACTGCCAGAATTCCACCACCAACAACGGAAGATCATGCAGTAACAAATTTAGTATATAAGTCTGCAGCTCGTCAAGTTACCATGGTCCGCAGGAGATTCAATTGGCAATCTACAAGTCTATAATTCAACCTGTGGCCCAGTTTAAGTGAGTTACCACTTCTTTTTAATTTTCTTCCTCCTTTGTCTATAAAACTTCTTATTTCAGAACTTTCCACTCTTTTACGCAACTGGCGTTATCAAATTTTCACAACATAACTTAGTATTCAGTTACTAAAAGAACCTTAACCTTAAAATTCAACTGTCTGCAACAAACTACTAGCCTGCATAATGAAATGAACCGCTAAAGAGTAATTTTTCTAGTTTTTTATGCTTGAACTCGTTTTAAAATTAGCCCATGTAGTGTTGGTAACCAGGTGTGATTCTGGAATAGTTACCATTAAGCAAAACCATATATTTTCAATGTCACAGCAAACATATTTTAACTTAATTCATTACAATACCATTCACGATCGAGTGGTCATAATGATTTAAAGATCTTACTAAAAGCACGACGATTCGTGAATTATGTAAAAATATAATTGAATAACAATATGAATTGAGGTAAAAAAATTGAAAAGATAGCAAATATTCGTCATTAAATTGGAAGTTAAATCTACATAAAATTAAATATAAACTGGTTATCATTAAGTAAAAGTGTTAAAATATAACTTGAAAGTTCAAAAGAATAGCTCAAAAATACCTTCAAAGAAAGTCAGGAAGTTATTTAATTTTTAATTTAGCTAAAATAACTACTACTGAACTAATATACTGAAATGATCAACGACTGGCATTTGATTATTTTAAAAGCGTATTAGCTTAGCAATAGGTCGGGGTTGATCAGTCTCTTGTAGCCTTTTTGAAATGGGAGCTCCTTTAACGGTATCTTCCCTAACATGGTGATTATATGAATTAAATGAGCGTTAATGTCACTAAGAACCGATAAAATATTCCGAAGAGCGTCATTATTTTCACCTCCGAGGTAGTTCGAACCCAATCATTTTCCTTTTACGGTGATGGTACGAACTTTTACGATCTAAAATAACTCGCCAGCTCCAAAAATAATTAACGAAAATACATGATGAACACTGATTGGATCTTGAATAGAGCGTTTCTCTAGGAAAAAAGACTACTTCGCTTTTTAATTTCACTAACCGCGTTCTCTCTAGTATCGGCCTTTACGTCGAGCAGCGAAACCACAAAACACTCTGTTTCGTGGCGATAAAATATCAAAAAGGTAGGTACCTGACTCTGAATTATGTAGGTTGCACTCATTTCAGGTTAATTGCGTTAAAAATATTTCCGAGCACGTTACTCGGCACGCTTGATTTAGTGGATCAAATGTGACGGAGATGAAGTTCGTGGTGATGCTCCTCACGGGAACCGCGAAGGTGCAATAGAGATGGGAAGTTGAGAAGAATGAGGCTGGCAAAAAATGAGAAGGGGTTTGGGAAAACAAAGAGAGCGGACAGATGATGACGATGATGTATTGGTTGCTGGTGTGGAATTGGGAGTTCTTGGGTCTCAACCAAGGCCGTTTCTTGGGAGCCGAAGGCGCAAAAGGGGGCTCAAAACTGGAGGCGAGAGAGAAATTCAAGGCTTATGCGAAGGGAATCGTAGCGGGAGCGAGAGATGGGGGACACAAAGTGGAAATTGCATGCATGCACTGCGTGGCTTCTAAGCGGAGAAAGGGTAGTGTTGGCTGAAAGGGAAATTGTGTTAAAGACGACTCGCTCTGTAAATAAAGCGGATCAAAAGCTTTGGTCCGACGACGCTAAAGTCGACCACATACGTTTGTGTAGTGTCTCAGGAATTTGCGGTTTGTTTTTCATTCCGTTTAGCATTCACGAAACCTTTCTTTGTCGGCACATGCGCACGCTGTTCTCCTCCTCGGGCGTTTGCGAAAATTCCTAAGAAATCCGCATTGTATGGATTCACAACCTCATCTTTTGGAACTAGCAAGTCGGCGCGTAAACGATTCATAGCTGCGAAACCAATTAGCTCCAGCAGTGTAGAATTTAATTACGAAAATTAACTACTCATGGAAAACAAATAAGGCAGTGATCAGAAATGTGGATAAAGGTGCGCTAAACAATCCTCAAGAATGCCGTACAACCTGCTCAAACCTGTGTAATATAAATATACTGGCTGGAAAATAAATATTTTGATGCTTATTCACTCTAAAATCTAAAAAAAACTTCAGAATACTTACGGACATCTCATTTGAAATTATGTCCGTCAACTTCCTAAAACAATTGTTTTACCGAAATTACCAAACTCATGAAAGCAATTTTCAAGGGAGTTTAAACATGCCCGTATCAAATTGAAGGTTCAAATTGACTTTTACTTAAAAAAAATGAATATTTTTTAACTGGATAACAAACCTAAAAAGGTATTTGGTGATTTTGTCACGAATTTAACAGAAGTGGAATGATGTTTCCATGCCGAATTGGAAAACAAATTTTTTAAATACATTTCCTGGAAACGGTGTTGGTGCCACGTTCATCTCTACTGAGTGCAAAAAGTGGTTACTAATGCATTTGGACGTCGATTTTTTTCTATTTTAGTCTCTCACGCATAGTGAGTGAGCAAAGCATTGGCTTGCAGGGTATCATGTAGATGTAGACTAAATTAGATCGCGTCAGAATACACCTCTCATTTATTACTCTGTAA
The DNA here is from genome assembly GCA_037158775.1 of Hetaerina titia. Classification (NCBI taxonomy): domain Eukaryota; kingdom Metazoa; phylum Arthropoda; class Insecta; order Odonata; family Calopterygidae; genus Hetaerina; species Hetaerina titia. The sequence goes on along the minus strand of CM073769.1, from coordinate 95,634,144 downwards.
AACCATAAGTTACGGCTCTTGAAGCTTTCATCCAGATTTCCAAGCAACAAAGAATTTTGGAGAAAGAGACCAAAACAACCGAACAAAAGGAGCCAATACAAAAGGATAATCTTAACGACCCGGCGAAATAAAACCGACGAAATATTGAAAGCTACGACGTAAGTGAAGACTTGACTGACAAACCAACACATCGGGATCCACGGAAGTTATTTTTCACTTTTCGTCCAACGATTCCTTGACACATCAAAGATTCATCACGTTTCCTCGGGCACATAGTCACGCGCACACACAGGGCTGAGAATGCGGGCCGTTTTGCGATTTCGCATCTCGGAGGGAGTGATGACATTTGGCTCTAAATTTGGCCGTACGCGTACGGAATCGACATTTTTACTTTTCCCTCCCTCGAATCAGTGCCAAGATCTTGTTCCGAGCGTGAACATTCATCGTTAGCGGCGGCTGAAACATATGTTTTCTTTTCTCTCATCCTTCTCGTCTTTCCACAATGGCTTACTCTGAGAGATAAATGACACCGGCTCTTGACCGTCGGAAAGCAATAAAACCATGCGTTCAATTTGCGTGGAAAGCCGAAGAGACCAGCTGGCGTCCCGCACATACACGCTTGGACGGTGAAAGACACTATCGAATAATGTTCCATTAAAAAACGGGATTAAGCCGGGACATCCGAAACTTGACCAAAAACCACCAGGGGAATTTTATATCGCAACATTTTCTTTTAACGGACTAAGTTGAGAGTGAGTCAATTCGGTGAAAATAATTAATGAAGCCAATTAAAAAGGGGCAGTCTCGATGGAGAGTATCTAATGACGACAGACTGGGCTTTCCTCCCTTGGGGAACGGTAGGGGTCCTGAATGAAGTCACCCGCGATGGGCTGCGTCAACATTTTGGCAAAAAACTTTTAAAGGGAGGGGGGGGACATGAAGAGCCAGGAGTGGGTCTAATGGACGTAATCGGCGTCTGATCTGTGTTTGGGGGAGATGCGGCCATAATGATCGACGACCCAGGGCACAACCTCTATCTTACCCTTTTTTAACCAAAAGATATCGATGCTCCAAAAAACTTATGGATGATTATTTTCGCATGAACTGACTCGTGGGCAAACGGAAACACCGAAACTCGAGGCAGTAAAATAATGATGCATTAAAATTTAGCATGACTCCATAAATTTTACTTATTGTAATAGGATGCAGAGTAAACGGAAAAATCTTGCAACATTAAATAAATTATTAATATCAGTCATACATGCATGTGTTTTAGTGTTTCATGATATACGCAAAACATTTAATTAAATGCTTGTAAAATAGAACAATTTTACATGCTTTTGGGTAGAAAACCGTGATATGCATTGGCATTTGAGTGATTTTATTCCATTTCGCTAGAGTTCTTCAAAGTTTTAGGACGATGACTTTGAAAATTATCCCTATAAAAAACTCGACATCAGTGTCTATGGAATTTTCCAAAGGCCCAGAACGGATTCGAGCATGCGAAGGTTTTTGTGATAGCCAAAATATCGATTTTTTAACAAAGAGATGTAGAATTTCAAGAAACTGTAACAGTAACTTTAACGGAGTCACCCGCTATGTGTGCATTATACTTAATGCAACCATTTCAGAGAGTAAAAATCATTCGCCTTGACCGGGATTCGAACCCGGATCCCTTGATATCCGGCCGAGTGCTTTAACCCCCCTCCCTTTTGGTTAAAGCACTCGGCCGGATATCGAGGGATCCGGGTTCGAATCCCGGTCAAGGCGAATGATTTTTACTCTCTGAAATGGTTGCATTATAAAGAGCTGTAGCTTTTTAATGAAATTGTAATACGTTAAATGCATTTTGTTTAGCAGAGAGCACATATGAATGTTGATTGGCGTTTCTGAAATTAACAAGCGGGAAAATAGTTCGCCTTTGGACATTCTGTCGACGATTTGAAATGAAAATAAGCTCGGTTTTTAATTTATAACCACGACTTCATGAGATAATCAAGGGCTGATTAATTACACCATCGTTCAGTGGACATAGAATTACCTTTATATGAAATAATAAATTTGGAAGGGCTCAATGTCGATTCTATTGGAACAAATTCCAATGGTCTCATGCATTTAAGATGAATGTGAATACGTTTTCAAAACCGGTATCACCAATTTCTGCGTACATATGCTTGAAGTATTACCAGAGCAGCAATATTAACACCAGTGAGACCTTGATTCAATTCATTGGGAGCTAAAACTGAACACGATTGAAATGAATAGGATGATAACACAAAGCCACATCACCAACATCCACTGTAATTAATCCTGACTCCTTCCTGCTCATTTACTAATTTTGTTTCTGTTAGAGACTCCCTATTCAAACCAAATTTAAACTGAAGCATCACTAAGTTCTTTCATATGATTTAGGCAATGAAAAATGTCATTTTGGTGCGGCTAAAAATACCCCGAAGTTTTGAATGTACAAAATCCGTGAAAATCTATGAAATCCGAAAAATAAATACAACTTTATTCCTTAAATCTCAAGTAGATGCAATATTCTACATGCTCCTGCGTGACCAGGCAATTCTGACGGAAGGACATAAAACATTTGCCCCATATCAATTTTACTGACCTAAATCTCTTGACTTGTTAAATTTCTAAATTTAAAATGAAGAACATTAAAAAATAATAATTTTCCAGTTGCAAAATGCAGTTTATCGCTCGAATATCGTGAAGAAATCGATAAATGCATGTAAGATGCGCCCTACTTCGTGGAAACAGTTACGGGTGTCAGTTCAGGAATTCGCATATTTTTTTCGCTCCGTATTTGCTTTAGGAAGTGGTGACGCTGACACGGGGTGGTACACCAAAATGCTTTCATGCGATATAACTTGTTCGGATGTGCATGTTATTGAGCAGGATGGATGGCAAGAGATATCGAGAATTGGAGAAGGGGGATTTCAGAACTGGGACTAGAAGGAAAATCGCACTTCACGGCGGGCAGAGGACGGTGAAACACTCGTGCATTCCGTTCTCGTAAAATTCAATTGTAATTCCACAGCCCTTTGGTCGGGGCGCCCTGAACCCCCAGTCCAGAGCGTCCCGAAATGACACGCTTTAATTGCTTTTTGACGGTGACGAAACCCACTCGCATTCACACTCAACTCCGCGAGGAGTGCCATTTAACGCCGTCACTTAACCAGACCGCTTATTCCGGGGATCATCTCATAATTTATGACTTATTCCGGATCGAATACGCCACGGTTCATTTCTCCTCCGGATTCCTTCCCGACCGCTCCCGATGGGGCGTGGGAGAGACTAATGGAGGTTCTTTGTCGCGGACTTTTGATCCACCGTCGCTGCAGCATCCGTTGCGCTGGAGGCACCGCTCCAGCCGCGCGAATTTCCTGGAGTAAGAGAGTGCGGAAAGGGGGGAAGTAGGAGGGCGGCGGGGCGTTCGTGCCATCCCGCCTTCGAATCTCATCGCGACGGAAGTTGATAAAAAATAAATGCGACGCTATTTATGGAAAGGCGGGCGAGCGGAGGGAGAAAGAGAGAGAGAGAGAGGGATGGAGATTGGAATGTCTCCCTGAGAAACCTTTCTCCCTTCCAAGAAGTAATAAAACCGGGGAGGGAGGGTGCGGGTGGGTGGCGGGAGGGGTCACGGACGCCCGGCGAACACCCAGAGGAAAGCGAGCAAATAGCTTTCGCGCCATTTCCATATCCCTCGCCTCGCTCTGTATCGAGCCAGATATATTCCATTTAAGAGGGTCCACTAATATCGCCTGCTCTCTTCTTTCCTCCCCAGAGATAGAGAGAGGGGGAAGGGTGAGAGAGCCCAAGGCCTTCCTCATACCCTACCTTGATTCCATCTCTTTGCACCAGTCACTTTTATCCGTTTTTCCTTCCCTTTTGCTCTTTCCTCTCTTCTTGTTAATGTGCTACCCCTTTTCCCACTATCTTTATCGTACCTTTCTTTTACTCTCCGCCTCAGGCACCTTACCTAGATCCCCTCTTTCTTAATCCACCTCCCACTCCCCTCTCCGAGGACCAGGCAGTATTAGTCATCCCATAAGTCATTAGTACTTAGTTTAAACGGGCAAAGATAGGAACATAGTACAATTGAAATGTTTCACAAATTATATGTAATGCAAGACTAATGACTGGGTTACATAACTGAGGCAAGCAGAGGAATGTGATCCGCCTGAAAATCGAATACAACATTATATATATATATATATATATATATATATATATATATATATATATATACGTATATTCTACGTATATCCATTCACAAGGAAAAATGCATAATGAAAATGGATAGGAACATATAGAAAGGACGAACGCGAGAGGGCCGGTGTTCAAGTCCCGGTCAAGAAAGTATTTTTACGCTTGTGATTTGCCTCATTTCACCTTCCCCACCACATTGCCCAAGCACATTGTCCCTCTGTTTCTTTTAAACGCCCGTCAAACTTGCGAGACATTTTCAAGTCAACAAAACCACCTACGACCCCTGTCTCTTCCCCGCCCCTGTCCGCACCATGCGACCGCCCATGCTGTAAATGCTGCCATCTCCTAAGACCTTCCACGTCCCTTATTACAAACTCCCAACCCATAGCCACCTGCACCTCCAAAAATATTATACTATATATCGCCTCTCCTGTAACTTCTGCCCTGCCTTTTACGTGGGTGAATGCACGACCACCCTTTCCCTCCGAATGAATAACCACCGCTATTCCACCAAATCTCCCAACTTCCTTAATTATCCCATTCCTACTCACACCGCTTCCCACAACCAGTCTTTTGATGACTGCTTCTCCGTTTCAGTGATTGAAACCATTCCCAATTCCGCCAGTAGCATAGAGGTGAGAACCCGCGAGATGGCACATAACTGGGTGCTCCAGTCTTTTAAACCCCCCGGGCTGAACCAAGCCCACTGATTTCATCCAATGCTGCCTACATTTCCCCTCCCCCACCTTCTCCGCATCCTATTGGTCCCTTACCTCTCCTCCCTTCACCCTTCTCCTGCACATATCCTCTCAGCTCTTCCCTGACAATGCCATTCTGATGACGACGGCAGGGCCGTCGAAACGTCAATACATACTGTGAGGGTCCTTCCTTTATTTTTCTGTGCGTTGAATATTTTATATCCTTGTGTTTATATAACTATATATATATAAATAAATAAATATATATATATATATATATATATATAAATATTCAACGCACAGAAAAATAAAGGAAGGACACTCACAGTATGTATATATATATATATATATATATATATATATATATATATATATATATATATATATATATATATATATATATATATACATATCATCAACACACTTTCCAATGCACTGGATTTTTTACGAATATATTACTCACTTTCATAATTAATTGATTCCCCCCCTTGTTGCATACACACGGACCACAGTTATCAACTCACAACCAGAATAATCAATCCGGAAGTTTGCGCGATGGCTGAGAGTAGAACTCGCCTGGAGCTACGACTAACGTGATAAATTCAAATATCAGGGTGATAAGGGAGTAATTCCATCCACTGGTGAGCCTATTGTTTCTAACGAATATCTGGCACCCGAAAAATTACACAGTCTAGGTGAGGCTGAGAGATCCCTGAGATATCACTCGGAATCGAACCGGGGCCATCCAGTCAACCCAACGCTCTATCCACTGAACTAACAAATGCTCCCCGTATTGAATATGGAATCCATTTTTTTTAGCATAGAATCAGAAGGCTTAAAAAATATCCAGTGTACAGGAAACATATTATGAGCATAAGGTTTTATTTAATTGTTGAAATAAACTATAGATAGATGTTTTGATATGTATAAAGTTCTAGATAGTTGTTAATAGTAAAACATATGGATAAGCATTTTGGCGAAGTGAAGGGAAGCAGGAAAAAGGAGACGCTGTATAATGGCTTTCGTAATGCAAAATGCTATCGTTAACATTTATTTACTGTCGTGTCAAGCGAGTTTTGGAATGGCAGCGGCACTTATTTATTGGATCCATAAGAAAGGATCCCTAGATGCTTAAAATATACCTTATTCAATGGATTAATCTTAATAAAATAATGAGTAATAAATAATTACTAATAAACGTTAGTTCGCTCTCCAGAAACGGTTTCACTAAAGGTAATTGGCCCTGACCAAGAATTCAATTGCACAGTTCAAGTGGATAACTGGGATGTGGATGAGATGAGGACAGACAACGGTAGAGCCTATATAGTCTGGCCTTGGCGTTGGTCTTCCATCAAACTCATCTTGACGAAATTATACATTTGGCCCAGTAAGACATTCATTATCGGGTATTCCTACACACAGAAATATAGTATAAGTGGTGACCCCAGGGTAGCGGCCGGTCCAAACCAGGGTATTTCGAGGACGTACATATTTTCTTTTCATTCTTCGAAGTCTTTTCATAGCAAATATCATTTGTACCAGTGATGCGTATTCCAACGCAGCTGACTGAAGTTGAAGCTATATTCTTGTATTTTTCGGACGTTTTACAGTGTTTCTTGCTCTGCAATGCTCTCTCGTTTGGCTTCTTTGAATTTTACATTAGTTTCCAGCAAGTGTCTTTCCAATTTCGACCATTTCATCTGATTGAAATAAGTTTAGTAGGAAGTTACCTTAATGTTGGACATCATTAGTCCCTTAGGTCTCGGAGTACACTACCATGTGGTTCGGAATAGTGCTAACTTAGAATGTATGCATCATCAATCACATATCTTAAGGAGAAATAACATATCCAACATGACGTTTTCGAGGCTTTTCGCGACCTTATTTATGTATTTTTATCAATCGTGATGGAAAATTTTGTGACTCAAATTTATATTATTGATTCGCAATAATAGTATACGTGTTTTCTGCCATTTGGCAGCGCAAATGTCTCACTGGATTGTTTTTCCTGTCAATATATTGGTAGGATTATTTTAGAGGCTGATAATCTAATTTATGCATTAGCCCCGCATCACAACGTAATTCCACGATAGATTTTCAGTAAGCATTATGGATCGCGGAGGATGTTCCTGTTCCTAAGTCTCAATCTGACACCGCCTTGGTGGAGCCAATGGACGGTCAATCAATCTCCCGACGACCCCATATTCCATCCCTCAACCTTTTTCCTTGTCTCATTGGCTTCTCCTCCTCTTGTACCTTTCACATGCGGATATAGGGCGGGCAATAACTCAAACGGACGACATTCCATAAATGACATCACGACATGCTCTGAAAATTCCGAGCCTCACCCCTCGCCCTTGTCACCGTTTGTCGCGGATTTATTTCACCTGAAAAATTGGCACAAAGGATTGCCCAAAGTCGGCTACCTCTCAACGAAAAGACTGGGGGAAAAGTCACATATTGAGGTCTGGGATACCATGAGACCAAAGTACAGATTGCAGGCATATTGTTTTTTCGGGTACTTTTGTAGGTACTATGCTAGATTTTTCAGTGTCAAAGGCCCATTGAGATGGATAGGTATTATGACTGGGACCACTGATGGTAAGAATTAACTACTCACATCCCACTAAATCCATGCACCTCACGTAAAAATTAATCCGTCTTCAAACGAAACTGGAAAGCGAATTTCAATCATTTTGAATTTTCCATACCAAGAGGAGATGTTTAAAAATTCATACAAAAGACGACAATGATTAATGGATTGTAATGCAAATTATTTCATCCATCAAGCATTGGTTTAATATCAACATTCAAGTATAATACTAATTAATTTGGAACGTTGATATGTTTTGCATAATTGTTGGTGTACCAACCATGTTTATTACATTTTATCCCACGCACAATAGCTGCTATTGGAATATGTTCCGACATTTCTGTAATAGTGTCTGACGCGGTCCCTCCTATACACGAGAAATTTCCTTCCCGCTCCAGCAAACCGTGGAAGTTTGTAGGTGAAGAGCTACGAGTATATTGTAAGAGTCTTGGAAACAGTGCCGTGTGGTTTAATGAAAAAATTGTCCGTATCCTTGGAACTCCAGGATAAAGAACGGAAATGTGACCGTTTAAGAATTAAAGATCCCCTGTTAGAATTTGTTTCGTTATATGAGGATATTCGCAGGGGAAAATGGACGAAGTCAGCATTAGTTTCCCTGCGTAGAGCGGAAGGACTTTTACGACCTCTTCCGCGAGAGCCCATATCCGCGGGGGTGAAATCCTACCCCATTCCCAAGCCGCATTCATTTTCCACCACCCGCTCTCATTTCTACTCCTTTTCTCACCCCTCTTTCGCGAACCCTGACCTCCTCTCTCCCCAGGTATTTTTATTTCCCTGTATTTCGCTCGTACGCGTCCTCGTGCAATATGAGCGTGTCACAACTTGAAAGAAATCCCGAAACGGGCAAACAGGATTAGTTCCGCTTTCGACAAAATACGAGATAGATGGAGAGCGAGAGAGAGAGATGCTCTCGACTCCGAAGTCTGGGCTGAGGGAGAGGAGAAGGGGGGGGGGAGAGTGGCACACGGCGCCTGTTGAGCAATAATTCACGAGCTCGCGAATGCGTGACGCTCGGCCATTTGTATATTCCCCCCCTCCCCCCACAAAATCCATGCAGTCCAGGGAAATTGAAAGCAACAAGTAAATAGTGGAGTCGGGGAAAGCGAAAAAAAATGGGAACGAAGAACAAATGACGGAATCCAATCGACGCGCTCGTCCCGAAGATAATTGGGAAAATTCCGGGACGGAATCGAAAAGGGCCCTGCTTCGTCCCGGGAAATCTCCCCGCCTCACTTCGTTCGAACTCGTTGATGCCGCCGTCCATTTTCCATCATTAGCGGGGAGAGGGGTGATGGAGAAAGGTCAGGTGGCGAGCTTTACAACCTCTCTCTCTTTCTTTTCCTCCTGCAAAACCTCAAAGTCACATTGAAATTCTCAAGTTCTCAACCTCGACTCACAACGATAGCATTTCAATGCAATGGAAGACAACATCAAATGAATTAGGAGTAGTTATTAGGGAAGGCGACGGGAAACTGGGATCGTCTGCACCTTTTGGGATAAATAGGGTAATTGGTAGAGAGATGATGGTCAGGAAATAGGTGAAGGGTGAATTGAAAACCGGCGTGGAAACGAGCCTACTCCCAATGAAAGCCGTCAAAGGGTCAACCAGTTAGGATTCCATTCAAACCCACTTGAAGAGCTCTCCACATCGCACCGATGTATGGTTCAGGATAACGTTGAAAAACTCTTCCACCGCCGGTATACGAACCCGGATCCTCTAGAAAATGCACCGAAAATACAAATTTAGCCCAATCCGTAAAAGAGAATTCCTTTATTTGTGAAATTCCAGAAGGGAATACGCTTCCCTCATCAGGATGGAATTCAGCATGCCTTATCGTTTGTTGATATTGAGAACCAATATGAAGGGTGTGTGGGTTCGTTTCAATTGCAGACTTACTTCTTGTACACTTAATTTCGCGAGGATGGCAGAGTTTCTAATAGAAACAATTGCCGCTGCTTCTATCGCAAATTTCTACCTTGGAGAAATTGCGTTTTGTGGTGAATAGCCGTTGACAGAATTTTCTAAATCCGATGAAAGAGAGATAAGGTAAGAACCAAAGGCGTTGGCGCAAATATGTAGGTATCATTATTCATTGTTATGAAAGTGAGCTTTCCACCAGATCTCGTCATCCATATTCATTCTCTATTTAGTCATGGAGTTTGGTCATTAATTAGTCACCGAGTGGACACGAAAAGAACATTAGAGCTGTCGATCAAGTCTAATTATTTACCTTTTTCAGATAACATATATCAATCGGGTGACCTGTCGGTTGTGTCTATCCAACAAATCCCTTGCAATCATGGGGCATATCACTGTTGCTCACAACAAAATTTTTCATGGAATACTTCATGATGAAACAACAATCAATATAGACTCTAAAAGAGAAATTTATTTACCTTTTTTATTATATGGTTAAACGTGATGTGATTCATATTGTTTCATTTGGTTTTGGCTATAATATGGAATATAATTTTAAAGTTTGAATATGGATTCAATACATAGGTCAAACGGAGGAGATACGATGGCGCGAATTCATGCAATACTTTTTGGGTGGACACGTTGGAAAGTAATCCATTAGATTTTTACTTCCCATATGAGGAAAAATTACTCATGAGGTTCATGACTCCCCTTAGGAGCGAATCTCAGAACTCTTTCAAAAGCGTGAAGATGCGAAGAAGGAAGATGGAAGCTATGCAATCAAATTAACGTAATAGTGCAGGAGTAATTGCATTTGTTGTTACGATCGAGGTCCATGGCAATCGTTATTATTGTGGGAATAGAGGGGAAGGAATATAGTTTTCCTACTCATTTGCATGCAAACTGACTGACGTCGGATCAGAATCTAAAAAAGGCCCTGTAAAATTTAAATCTCATGTATTACTGCACAATGTGTGGCAAAGAAAGAGGATTTTTTCATATTTCTTAGAAGTTAAGAGTCGTTAGGAACAATTAGAAACGTACATTCAAATAGGTGCAACGCCTTGCAAGAATAACTTTGTCTAATTCACTTGTAACGATTACAATGTTGTGTTACTGACCATCCGACCTGATGATTAACATTCTGGATATCTAATTTTGATAGCAATGCTTATTCACCGCCCTAAATTACCGCTTCAAATTATCATATTGGAAAAACGCCATTTTACCACGCATAATGCATTCTTGAAATAAAAGTTAACTACATTTTGATCAACGTTTCTACTCATTTAAGCGGCTGGAAAGCGAAATTATTTTATGATTGCATTTCACGAAAGATTATAGCAGAGATATAGGTTATATATACTCGTCCAAATGTGATTAATTACTAGGTACTTGATTGTATGAATTACTGAACAAAATTAGGAGCGTTAATTAATTTTCATTCTCGTACGCCGCTACAGTTTTACCGCCTTGTTCGTAACGAGTGCTACCATCGTTTAGGGGGAGGAAACCGTTATTATGTGACATAAATGAAAAATAATTAAGCTTTCTTCATTAATTTAAATAAATAATTTTTTGTTATTCAAAAATTTATTGCTGTCAAATCCTTCACTACTGACACTAACGATAAATGTCACTAAATTTATTTAGGTACCCCGTTACCGTCGTGGTCATTCTTATTGCTGGTGAAGTACGATTTAATGATATTCGTGACAATAAATCATTTTTACGTTTTCACGTTAATAACTCAACCCGGTGACGCATATCGGTAATCTGTTTTATGAATCGATAAATAAGCGATTCATATTACAAGGCAATCTGCGTAAATTTTTTAACTCCTATCGTACATTTTTCGATAAATTATGCGAACCAAACAATTGGAAGATTTCTTGGCTGATACTTTCCTATTTTTCATCTCTGTAGTACCTTTCTCATAGAATGCGTCTATATTTTTTACTCGTAAAATTTTAAATAAATACCATGCAGTAAATCCAAAAGATAGATTGTAATGCATAAAATTTATGTCATACCTTTTATATGATGCGTAGGTTTGCATGCATGCAAAAAATGAGATCATTGAGGAGGGCAGACGAGCGATTAGGCTCGTCAGGCACGGGCATGGAGAAGAATGGAGGCAATAAATTGGAAGGAAGAGAAGACATAGATAAATTTTACATACTATAACGTAAAAAAAAGAGAACCATATTTCGAAAATTCTATGAAGATAGAACAAAAGAGGATGGAAGGGATAATAAGGAGCTTTTGAAGACTTTTGAAGAAGATAGAAGGGAACATGTTTATTTATTTATTGACTTTATTGGGGTGAGATTGAGCCTTCAATGGTCTCATCTAACCCCTATACATTACAATGAAAACAATAACAATTACCTAGGTGGAGTAAAACTAACCTCGACGGGAATAAATCCCGCGACCTATAGATTGATAGGCGAGGCAGTTACTCCGCCGCCACCAGGGCCGGAGCGCTAAGTGATCAAGAAGAGTTAGGAAAAGGTTGCCCCTTTTTTGGGGCCAGAAAGGAGGAAAAAAGTATATAGAGCTGCTTAAATACAATGTGTGGTACAAGTAGGTAATATATTTAGCGTATTATTAAAAACTTCTTTAGGAATATCAAGGAGATAATGATATATTATAAGTTCTCTTAGTGTATCAAAAATACAGTTAATACCATGCAGTATCTCTCCGAGCGCTACACTACTACTACTGAAAATAATTACATAATTGCTAATAAAACTGATGCTGAAGGGATTATGAATTTTGGCCAAATATAAATACAAATTCCTAGAAGATTTTAATAGCAAATTGTATTTGATCATTGAAAAACCTTCCAAGATATCACAAAAATAATAGCGCTGATGAACTCACTGCTTTGTCATCTTCAAGTTCGAGGAGAGGTGTGCCTTGACTGTATTTACAGTTATACAGTTATTCCGCAACGTGAGAATTCGCTAAATGGACAACCGGGGAAAGGTTTAGACATGATTATTGTATCATTTGGATTCGAAAATAAAGATCAAGAGACATTTTTGGATTAAATTTAAGTAACAAGTGCGGCGATGGAGTAGTGAGGAAACTCTTTGATAAAAATCCAGGGAATAGGACGATGAGGTGTAAGGTGAGAAGAGTCCCCTAGACCGTGCGCAGTTAATGCGACAAACACACTCCACAATTGCTGGATAACGACGTATTTCTGCAACACGTGCATGTAAAATGTTTTTCCCGATATTTTTTTCGCGATTGGTTCAGCCTTCGCACGACTAGCGGGAAGCATAGTGTACGGGCTCTTCGAAGAGTGACGAGAACTCGGGATTTCTTCATGTCGAGAGGGTTACGTTGAAGATCATTATAAAAAAAGAAATCCCCTTTCGGTGAAAACATACGTTGAAAATACCGAAATTTGGCGCCTGGAGGAATCCGACGGGGAAGCGGTGGTGATGGGAGGGTTCGAGCACCGCGAGGACTTGAGTTTCTTTTCGTCTAAGCGCGCTCCGGGATTAGGCGAGGAACGTTTTAAGAGCTTCGGGATCAAATCGGCTCGAGTTGCTCGGCTGAAAGGGGAAAGGAAGGTGGAGGTGGAGAGAGAAGGGGACGGGGGCGTCCGTCGAAACCCTCGAATTGACGAGCACCGAAAAAAGAGGGAGGGGGAAAGCGGGGAGAGAAGAGCAGCGACGAACCAAAAAGCAGAATAAAAGACACGACTCCGACACACGCCGGATTCTACGAACTCTCGGATAACAAAATGTTACTTTTTGGGGAAAAAAATAATACATTCCCTTACGTATAAATTTTATTTCCGCTCCACCGAGATGTCAATTGACCTCGCCCGGATCCACTCTCACAAACGGAATTGCTTCGCGTGCCATCCGATTATCGAAGCGAATCAATATTTTCCTTTGATTCGTAAAGCTCTATGTAAATCAAACCTGCCCGACCCCAACCAGAACCGAATACGTTTCCCCGCGCGAGGGAGGGCGGTGTGGTGGGTGGGCGTGGATGGGGCGGGGCATAAATCGGGCGCAGCTGAATTTTGAAATTGGAGAGGGATTATGGCATTTGTGCATAAAATACTCCGCGGGCGGGAGGGTGGGCGAGGTGGGTAGGCGGAAGGATGGGATGGCTAGAGGTCGTCGCCGGGAGATACGTCGGCCCTGCAGCCCGGGCACGCGCTTCTCTATCCATGAGGGAACTTGAGAGTCATGCTCTTAGCCAATGCAGTGAGCCTTACGCGAATTCAAATGTTTTTTTACGACAAGAAATTGTTCGAGGCTGTCTTCACTGATTCTTTCGGCGCACACACCGTGTTCTGAATGTAATTCATCCAGAGAAAGAGTATTTAAGAGCTTGAAAGAACCTAGAAAAAAAACAAATCATCTAACATGTTTCCTCAGGTAAATTTGGTTCGGAATACACATTAAACACTGCTATAATTTCATTATAAGTCAATTTACTTGATACTCGTACACGTATAGAATAACCAGTAAAGTAACTCCCCATCTAAGTTATTATTTTCTAGGTACTTCATTCACTTGTAATTATTTCTGTGCTTCTATTTTATATAAAGTATTTAAATTCATTCTTCATAGCCATCGCCTCTATTATCCCTTTGATTTACACTAGCAGCACTCATTGTAACAGCTCGGTATTTGATACTTCGCTCCGGCCATGTAGCCTCCACCTATTTATATGATAAAATATTCGCAAATCAGTGTTCAATCCGTACCCTGGCCTTAAATTCAGTCATTTTAAAAACTAAGGTCCTGGAATAAGATAGGAAGAAATTCCTTACATAGGAGACCCCAAATACGTATTTTTTATTCAGTCATGATGTATACGCTGAGGAGGTGCCATGAGATATTTTCAGTTGCCATATCCTCAATGAAAATTCGTTATTCGCTCCTTCCAAGTGACTTCATTATTCATCTGTGAAACTAATATCCAATTTTGTCCAAAATTTTGCCTCAAATCTATCGCATTCACCGTTCATGTATCACATGCATAGAAAAGCTTCACAAAAACTGGTTGCTCGATATACTTTGGTAACCTTTTCCCTCCCACCTCGCAAATTATATTAAAATAATCATTAACAGTAGAATTTTCCTCGTTTTTCACTCCCTAAGGATCTTTTCCAGGGATATATTTTATCAATTAGTTATTTGAAAAACTTAACTCGGGTAACGGAAATGCTATGCAAAAACTAGCATATTACTTAAGACGAAGGAGCTTGATAGGACAAAATTATATCACTCAGTATAAACCGAATGCTTTGTTTACATGATTATTTCTAAGGTAACAAAATACTACAATACTTTTACCACAACAATATTAACTGATTTTAATTGACTATGTTGATTTTTGGAATTTTATCAATAGTACATGTCACGTTTGACAGAAATTAAAGTTCCTTCTGGGGTTCGAATCACGGCGGCATGGAATATTTTTCAGTGGTATCTCAATCCCTACTTAGGTAGAGGGCTCTTTGATTGAGTACGCCGTCCGTCGAATGGGACGTGAAGCTGCGGACTCCTTGGCTCCTTTCGTTAAGAGTAGGCTAACGCCGGGTTTCTATCCACCCTTCATCGTTTCAGTCCATCCCTTTTGGCGCAAATGACCTAGCTGTTTTTCGCCTCCCCTAAACACTACTACTACTAAAGATCCTTCTTTCATTATATTCAAGAATAGGCCAGTTGAATAATGAAATATATATCATATTTCTTAGATAAATTATTTTGCATGTTGTTCAGAATTGATGAAAAAGTGTACCATTGTTTTCTCATTGGAGTTATTTATTACACACAAGCAATGCAATGTGTCAGTTCCTCAAATCTACAGTATCCAGGGCTGACGTTCCCGTCTAATATAACAGTCCATTGATCGGGCGAAAATATATCGATTAAACAAGAAGAGAGTAGCAAATAGATAGATCATTCGACAACTGCGCATTTTTGGGGAGACTATTTCAGAGTAATCACATCGTCACGTCCGCATCAAATTAAAATCACATTACAGCTACTCTGCTCATTACACAAACGAAGTCACTACTGCAAATGCCATCATTATTTTTATGACGCCTATTTGCTCACGCCGTCCGAGTAACTTTGCGTGCGACGGAGAAAGAAGAGGAGGGGGGTGGGGTGGGGGGGTGAAGGCATTTGGATCGGGATATGGATCCCGATAAAATCAATCGAATGTTAATAAATTTTCCCAAAATGACGTAATTCATCCGAAACGAGGATTATGTAAAATTTCACGGTGTCTGACCGCGCAATTAAGCCATGAGCAGGAACATAAGTGTGCAGCTACATGGAGCATGTGTAATCATTCGTAGATATGTGTGTGTGTGTGTGTGCATATCCGGGACTCACCTTTTAGAACGCCGCTCCCAACAAACACCATGTGATGATGCGTATATTTTCGAAACGGACAGGATCCACGCTTCACGTATGACCAGCGTGTGTGAGAGAGAGAGATGCTCGAGCGTGTGTTTAAGTGGGTTATTACATGCGCGGATTCCTGTGTTCACGCGAGAAACCAACTGCGGTGCTGGCACAGCTTCGAAATAACTCCAAACGAGATATTCAGTGGAAATATATGCAAAGGTGTGCATTAATCTCATAAAACCCCGTCGCACGTTGCCCGGTAATTACCACCATTACCCACTTCAACCCCGAGTGCATGTCGGTCAAAAAGTCTACTTCAAAGAAGAGGTGCTTCGGAAAGCACTTATCTACCAACACCTGATAGCGGAAAGCAACAACGGAAAATATACGTACACGAGAGTTCGTTTGATATTAAAATAAAGTCAAATATCAACATGTTCTCCGTTTTCCATAAAAATATTTTATTCATAATACTCACATTCATTCTTGATGCAAAAACGCACGTTAAAAGCCTTCCGAATTCCAAATTGAAATTTCCCTTTTTATGGACCAAGCAATACGATATACCTCTGTGTGTGTGTGTATATATATATATATATATATATGTATGTATATATATATATATATATATATATATATATATATATATACACACACATGTATACACTCTCACACACCGATACACATTTTTTTTAGTCCTCTTAATAATTTAACGAGACATTTAAAAAGATCAACCTTTAAAAATTTAATGTGTCCGCTCTTATGTCTGTGGATGGTTAACGACACTGGATGGGTTCCAAATTTTTCATATTTTTGAGGGGGTTACAAAAATGAAATGAATGCATTACCCTCGGAAATTAAAACACGAAGGGAGATTCGAGTGTTGTTACTAAACAGGTCCAGGACTTCTACCTATCACACCATTACCGCACCAGTATAGTTTTATACCTATGTATCTGGGCTTTATTATGACCTGCGAAGACAAAATAAACATTTACAGAGCGGCAAATTTAATTATGAATTCTTCAGCGTCAAGCAGAAATAACGGATTGAGGAAAATATGCAAAATGCATGATGGATGTTGATACGTTAACATAATTTTCATTTTTTTATGAATAAATCCAGAAAAAACTGTTGTATTGGATCATCGAAGGTGAGACCTATCCTAATCATGTTCGAGGTGTTAATTCATGCACGAGGCGTACGATCTTTTCTTAGTATGCGGATGCAATGGTTTACGTGAAATGCAATCTGATTATTGTATTCGGAAATGGACTATCGCATATTATATACACAAATATATATTTATTATTAATATAGTCCATCTAGGTTATATTTTTTCGGTCATTCCAAAGAAATTGGCATACACTAAATATATAAAGGAATAAATAAATTAGAAATGTTGTATGCATGTATATATAGATGATTTCTTCGATGTAACACGGAAGTGTTAAAAAAAACTTTGACAACAACACACAATATGAGAACACATAAAAGGAACACTCACACGTTATTTTATGATAATTTCGACGGAATACTTTGTACGGAATACGGAAACGGTCCTCATCTTGTGTTTATATATATTTACGTGTGTGTGTGTGTAGAAAAACAAGAGTTTTTGTTTTTTCTAAAAAATTAGATTCTAATTGCGAATGCCGAGCGAGAAGAGCTTCTTCAAATACATCGCGGGGAAAAGTGTATGGAATTGAAAGGAGATCACGTTGAAAAATAAATACGAGTACATTGTTTCCCAAAATTTTTGTGTTTTCTTTGTTGGGTCGGGCACTTCTGGGATTTCCCTCGTACTCGTATCTCCGACGGGGATAAATAATTTATACAATAATCTGGTGTTTCTAATCGTTATATCCAAAGACTATGATAGTTGCTGTCGAAAATATCTCTTATGCTTCATACATGTATTAAAATAGTTTAAATTGGGAAAAAATACTAATTCAACAAAGATGCGAACTACTAAAACAGCCAAGAAAGGGAGAACTTAAAAAATGACAGTAACCTCTTTACGGTGTACACCAAAACCAAATTAAAATCAAACAAAATCAATGAGTTGACGGATGCACTCCCTTGTCTCACAGATTTCATATAATTACAGCATAGTAGGTGTTGTCTTCTCCTTTGCCACGGAGTTTGGAAGCAGAAAGTACCCAGTCGTAAATCTCAGCATTTGGCTTGAACATGCCACATTATCAAAAAGCTTAGGCGCAACATTTTAGATTTTAATGAACTTTGACATGCACTAAAAATATATTCATGTAAATATTAATTTTTTTGAGGGGGTTTAGAGATAAATAATGTATGCATATAATAAAGGTCAATAGCTATGCTAACACGTGTATTTCAAATTCCTGATCTTGCCAAAAATGTTTAGGGGCAGTTTGGTTTTATATGACATTTTCAAACGTTTACGAACTTCATATTTTTTTCGAAAAAATTTGATGCAATTGGAAAGTTTCTTCTTTATGCATAAGTTTTTATAAAGTAAATTTCTCCTAAAAGAGACGGAATGTCATTCAAAATGTGGTGTTTCAGGAAAATATGGAAGAAACAGTTTTGCTAAAAATGTTTCATAAAAATGGAGAGGTTAACCATAGAATCGGAAAAGAAAGGAACAATTTGAAATCTATCGTAAAACTAAGAGATCGTATTTAATGCAAGACGATGAAATGAAGATCAAGGAAAAGAAATATCTTCTTCACAACCATAGCAATTATTAATTTCTTCCACCAGAATTATTCAATTTATTATGGTCGCCAACTCAAATCGGATATATTCAAGGCCAAAAACATTGTAAGGGAAAAAATGTAAAATGTAAAAAAAGAAAATATGTAAAACGTTTTGAATAACTGTAATGAGAGGTACTTAAAAATTCCATCTCATAATTATAATTCCCTTAGCAAGAATTATTTTTATAAACATCATACTTTTCGGTTTAAAAAATTCTTATCATTAGTTTACTTACTGTGCTTGATTGAGCGGATGGCATTTAAATGCTATTTAAAAACATTAAAAATGATAGGGGGCCGTAACTTGGTAAAAGGAAAGTATCGTCATATTGAAAAGATTTTTAGAATAACCTTTTAATAATAAAAGAATAATATATATAAAGAATTCAACAAAAAACGTAATTTTTTCTAGAATTACAGGTCCTGCGAATATTCGTCCTAAACAAAAGCATGAAGAATTTTATTTCTCTATAGCCTACATCATTAAAAATAATTCTACTTTAAGAAATTAAAATACTTTTGATTAAAAAAGAATTAATTAATATGTTTCATAAAAGATTTTTATCATGAAAAAGTGATTTACTACATTTATGAAAACACTACACCTACATTTATAAAGGTAATATCGTAGTAATATATGCCGTTAACCGACAAAATACATTAATTTAAAACATGTTATTTAGTCCCTAACGTGTGGGCAGATCCCAGCCAAAATCAAATCGGTTTCATCAACCTTCCTTTCTTACTGTAATAGTTAAGTATCAAATTTCCTGTTGCTCAGATTAATATTTTTTTGAGCTGTCGTCCCCAAAATCACAGCGCCACATGCGTCTATCAGCATTAACCACGGACAATTGTCATCGGCAAAATATCAAAACGGATTCCAGGGAATTGAAAACATTTATTTCCGTTGAACTTCTTATCCCACCGCTGAAATTTTCACGCGGAAAATGACAACGAAAACAGCTTTAACGTTACATAACGAAATCAAATTTTCACCACTACGTCTATTAAATTAATAATTTTCATTAATTTTCCGCTTCCACAACAATATGCACATCTATAGTTTATGAACAATTCAGTATCTATCTGATGTACGTGGGTAAGGTGAAAAAAATCTCGACCTGACAGAGTTAGCGTTCCAATTAGCGAAAATTTATGATTCCTGCCTGTTTGCACTTGTCATTAGTTCGAAAGATAACTTCCAATATGTTCTCTCCAGTACTTTGTTTACAAGTAATGTTGGAGTAGACGTCTTTTGTGTTTTTCGCTAAAATAGAAAAACTTGATTCCGTGGTATCCCGATTCGTAATTGAAGTGCTTTGTGAAGAGCACTTAGAATGAGTACGCTGTCCGTCGGATGGGACGTCAAGCTGCTGACCCCTTTCTTTAAGAATAGGCTAATGCCGACGCCGGGCCTGTCTCCACTCTTCATCCTTTCCTGCCCATGCCTAATGGCACAAATGACCTTAGCTGTCGGTCGCCTCCCCTAAAAATGTCTACTACTAGAAAAACTTGAATTTCGTGCGGTAATAAAATTCTTTATTTTGGATGAATTAACCCCCATGGAAATTCACTTAAAGTTGACAAAAGTGTACGGGGACTCTGTTCCGTCAATGTCGACCGTTAAAAAGTGGGCAGCTGAATTTAAACGTGGTCGCACATCTCTCCGAGATGACGGCCACGTGAAGAACGGCCAAAAACCGCAACCACACTGGAAACCATCGAAAAGGTGTACGATATCTTGTTGGACGACAGTGAAGTGAAGTATTAAAGATGTAGAGGAAAAACTATAGGTGAAAAAGAGACAGTGGAGAGATAACCACTTCAACTCCCCGTTATTGTCAGTCAATATCCCTGCAACCCACTCGGCGCAGGTTACGCGTGGGAAAGATGTGGGAGGGATTCTTGAGGGCAAGGGAGAAATGATAAAAGAGGAGAAAAATGGCGCCTGAGGAAGGAGCACAGGTGAGAACGAGTACTCTTCTAGACAGATTAGCTGTCAATGGTACCGTCACCTTAGGTCCACCAGGTGGACTGAACGAACCCTTGTGGAGAGGGTGGAGGGCGCTCTGCTGGGTTGGAATGGCACAAATAATTGGGTATTGAAGAAAGGGAAGGTGGATTTGGTATCAGAAGGTGCGAGGAATAAAATCTTAGCGTCGTTTGCCTAAAAAAAACAGATTCCTTGATTTCCCGGAAGAGATGATAAGCAGTCGGGGTATTCTAACTAGATGCATATTTCAGGCATTGACAATCGAACTGAATTTTCGCAGGGCCTAATAGATACATGATTTCAACCGGGCTTCGATCGAAAATTTATAACATCCAAATCTCAGTGAAGACTAAATTAACTCTCGCAATTTCGAACACCATAACACTCGTCGTTCAAACTCACGTCTATTTAAAAAAAAAGTCTCTTTTTCATACTGCGGAGATATTGTACCCAAGTGTTCGAGGATTATATATAGGCTTTATATCCTAATTTTAATATGAGAGAGCCTTCTCTCGTGCATGAGAATATGCTATTAAATAGGACAGTTGATCGTGCGAATTTTTTTTTTCACGCTCCCAACCGCATTTTAGCTGTATTCGAGCACAATAACCGTTATTTCCTTAATGCACTCGGTCCTCATACAGAGCCATTAGTATCTGCTTTCATAAAAGAGGAAGAAAATAAGTAGGTACAATAAATTATACGTTTTGTAAGACTTGCCCATTCAATCTATCTATCAAATATTTTTTTTTTACCCGTTAAGATTTTGAATCATTATGGATGCAGATATAAATTCAGTAACAAAATAAATTTAATCCGGCATGCCGGACAACGAAAGGAAAATCGACCATTTAAAAGTTTAATATATTTTCCATGACTCATTTTATGTACATGATAAAATCATAGTCACTGGCATGCTACAAAAACTGGCTTCCCACACACACGAACTGAGTTAAAATATTTCCGCATTTCTAGACCGGCACTGGCCTTCACCTTGATCCGGATGGAATAAGGTACGAAACTTGGAAAAAATATTTTTTTTCTAATATTTCTAAATAATTTAGCTAGAAAAGTTCCCCACGGGCTGACGTATTCCATCAAGTTCATTCCGCTCTCGAGAATCTTATTTCCTTCCGCCAGCAAACCCAACTCCTATAATTATACTTAGAGTCGGTCGTGTTCCCTAATAATTAAAACACTAGATTATTAATATAAATAATAAATATAATGACTGGGTAATAAAGGTTACATAGTATCTTCATATCATCCAGTTAATTCCTAACAGATCCTAATTATTTATTTCCGCCAGAGAGGGGGGAAATTCATTGGGCTTGAAGATCCCTACAATTTTTCACACGTCCACAACCAGCAGTAGAAACGTCTCCATTGCCTAAGAAAGTTTAAGAAGTTATTTTTGCCTTAGAAAAGCTATTCTCTCACAACTGCAACGGTAATAAATGCAGGTAATTATAGCAGATGCTAATGCAGAGTGAAAAAGAAAGAAAATCCGATCTAGTCCGAAAATACCAAATTGCCATAGAAGGAACTGAATCGCCATATACACTGACCTCGTGCGACATACTTTCGAAAGCAAAAAGTAATTTCTTCTTACATTGAGGCCTATTAAAATCTGTGCTCATAGATATAAATTAAGCTGTGATTTGTGACTCAAGGGTATAATTTTCTGCCATTAATTCTTACGTATTTATGCACCTCTTACGCATCTTCTTCAAGAATAACGTTAGAATTGTCACTTATTTTACAGTTCAAGAGAATGAAAAATCCTCATGTGCCATTGGTAATAATTATTCCACCGTTAAAATATACACAGTTACCGTTATCCTCCAAACACTATTTCCATACCGCTTGTGGCTAGTAACATTGATTCGGATTAGGTGGCTGCAATTCCGCACAGATTACCCGAAGAAGAGAATAAAATACGGAGCATGCGAGTCACCTGAACGGCCGCAGGAAGGGACGACCGCCGTTTCGACAAATTCATTCGCTCCCACCCGAGTGAAACCGATTTCATACGCCTCACTGCGGACAAGCGAGGCGTGCTGCGCGCGGTGAGCGGAGAGTCGGGCCGCCGCCGACCGCAAGACCCGCCCCACCCGTTCCCCCTCGCCCCGCAGCCGCCAACTCGCGTGATCGCCCCTCGACAAGACCCGGTAACCCAACCTGAGTGATTTTTCGGCTACCGGTGCCATCCGCGAGACCACAGAAGACGCGAGGAAAAGGAACTGGCCCCGATGCGATGGATTCGCGAGGCGATCAGCGGGCGCTGGCAGCGGGAAGGGATCGTCCACGGAACGGGCGATTTCGACTGGGTTGAGCGACTGCGGTTTGGATCGCTTGCGGTCGACAGGATCGATCTGACGGCGGCAGGGACAGGAGGAAAACACGAGACGAAAGAAACTAAACCTCCTTCCCGACGATTGGGCTCGCTAACCAGCGATACCTCACCTCCCCTCCCTCTCACGGGGGTTGAATGAAGTGGAATGAAGGGCGAGGGAGTGTGACGAGGGGGCACACTTCGAGACAGAAGAGGAGAGGACGCCTGTATCCACGACATGAGAAACGAGATTATACACGAGGGGTAAAGAGGGACAACGGAGGCGGGGAGGAGAGAGAGAGAGACAGGCAGAAAGAGACCGCATACATTCTCTCCGTTCCTCCGGAAAAAAAACCCACCATTTATTTATCATCCTCGCGGGAATGGTTTAAAAGCCTTTCAAGAAATCCCTGCGACTCCTTTCTGGAGCCGTGGAAAAGTTTCCACCCTTCCTTTGAGTACATTTACTATTGTTTATTTCCCCCCCCCCCCAACCTCTCCTCTAAAAATCTAACCCCGAGAAAAATTCCCAGAGCCTAGTCGCTCCTCCCTCTGCCCCGCCGTCTCAAACATTTCCACGCAGCGGAGCCGGGCGCCGCCCGCTGTAAAAATGCCCCGAGGAAGAGTATGATTTACGTTACGTCTCCAAGATTAGGGAGGCCGACGACACGACACGTTCGCCTCCCCTAAAGATATCTCAAATAGTACGGAGAGGAGCCGTGAAAATCTGAGCAGCTGCTTGTATGTTATGACATCTCGGAATACACTATAGAGATAATGGCGCTGGCGTGGTCACAGGGGTAGCGTTTTCTTAAAGTTTCGCTTGTTTACTCGAGGTTCACACCCTCTTTCCCTCTCACTTTCTGAGTGAGCGGTAAAGGTTTAAGGGGAGAGGTTCACTCCTTGTCATCTTCGCGCATTCCGCAGCTCCATTCAGGGCTAAACGGACATTCCAAAAATAGTCGACGTATACATTGTACGAGAGGCAGCGTAGGGTACTTGGGCGTCGGGCAAAATTTAATGTTTATCCACTATTACTCTCAGTGGGCATGAGGACACCCACTATATGCAAAAGTTTGGTGATAGGAGAAAATAGCCATTTATTTGAAAAACGTGCCATCAACTCCATAATATCACAAAAAAGAGTTCCTTCAGTTGGGAAGAAGTGCAGGCAAATTGGTAAACGTTGGGGCTGTAAATCATGAAAGCGCGAATGAAAAGTGTTTTTGCACATTAATGATTCAGAATATATGATAGATGGTAGCATTTGATAATTATTAAGTAGAAAAGTGCTGCCATCTATTAATCCTTATGTTCGACTTCCACCACTTCACGCCTGAAGCTACCCAATTCGTTAATGATTCAGGTTTCGATACGATTACCTATAGGGAAACGGTATCGATAAGAGACGATTAAACTTATCCAATGATCTTAAAGTTCCAAATGGCATGATTTGAATTAAGAGAGTTTCATTAAATGAATAAATAGACGTCACGAGCATGATATTACTGAATCGTGAGACCCGCGCGTAGGGCTCTGCTCGGAACGACAGTGTTGAGATTATTCCAGGTGGTATTTCGAGAAAGTACAAAAATACTACTACCGTACTAAGTTTTCCTCGAGTAAGCGACATCTTATTGATGGACCTGTCATCTGCCATTTCGGCTAAAATCATTCATTCGTGGGGAAGAAGTAGCCTGCATGTACCTTTTCCATCTAAGAAGCTGAAAGTCTGTGGGCCAAATCGATGGGACACTACATTTTCAAATAAAAATTTTCTTTTACCCCATATCTAATGGACGGTATATAAAGAAAGGAAAGGAATTACGCCTAGCGTATAACAGAAAAGAGCAATACATAAATTAATTACTGCATTAGGTACACCTCAAGACGCAATGGACTTGTTAGTGACAATATTAAGGGAAATACCTACACATCCACAGCCCATGCCGAAGATCCACGGACAAAAACGAGGACAAAATGAAGACGTACGTCAGAGTTTAAGGTAAACAATATAGAATTATTATTTATAATGGGGTGGTCTTTTAAAAAAATCAGTGACTATTGGGGTTGGAAAAATGTCCCATTTGAATTACATTATATTAATTTTCAGCTACACAAACTTATCTCCTTCACACCGCTTGAGATTTCTATTAATTTCCACCGCCTACCTTGCATACCTTTCATTTTCTGTTCAATTACCGTCTTTAATATCTCTCATATTCTCTCACCCACCCACCCTTCCTATCTTCAACGAATTTCCTCAAAACTTTCTCTCTTTCCCCACAATTCCAAATTCTTCTTCGTTTGTCTTTCTCTCCAACCATCTAATTTTCTCGAACCTTCTTCCAAAGAACCAACATTCCGAAAGTGCCTACCTATGCTCGTCCTATTTTCTTAAACACCATGTTTCGAAAGCATCGCTATGCTCCCAACCGAATTCACTAATCTCAAGTATTTACCATCAATTCCTCTCTTTGTAAGTGCATGTTTGCCTTCCAACTGCTAAAAATTTTAATTTAAACATTGCTAAGGGAACTATTTTATCTTTTGTAAGACATATCCCTATTGATGTTTAATTGACCTCACCGATTTCTTGAATATCTCATTCCGTCTCATTAATTGCCACTTATACGTATTCAATCCATACCTATCAGAATAATCCACTCAAAGGTAACTTCAATTTTTTGGCTTTCTGGTAAAATAGAAAATCCTGATAATTATAAAACTTTAATCCGAGTGCATATTATTTGAGAAAAATTTTTTTATTATAAAAGGGCGAAAGACGACAGGGAGAAGCACATTTAAAATATGTCCTTTTAAAAGAAGGGCATATTTTAAGTCCGTCAAAAATCTTAGGCAAAACAGAATAATTTGTACTTCCAAAAAATTACCAGCTCTAAGCTGATAACTACAAGTGATAAAATCATGAGAAGCATGAGCGCAAAGAAACATTTTTCAAATAAATCGCAAAAATGTTAGCCTCAGGATTCTCAGTTGATGTAATAAACTCTACGCTGTCTGGATACACCGGATTTATTTTTATTAGGTAATCTACCGGTTAAGGTAGGTTTTTGGATGGACACAACTATCAAATAAACATTTTGTAACTCCCCACCTAGCAAACTAATCTATATCAGGTCCCTCTTCATCTCGGTGTACTTCTTTCCTCCCTTCATCCCGTCCAACATCCCTATCCTGTTCCTACCCTTTCCTCGCTTGCCCAACATTCTCCCCTATTACCTTCTTCAACACTCCACTACCGCTCAATACGCCCTTCATCCATTTTTCCTGCCTCCATAGGATTTCTCTCAACAAACCCCTCTCCTCCCCCACCATTTCCAGTACTTCCTCATTTGTTTTCCTTTCGGTCCATTTCACCTTCTCCATTCTTCTCCACACCCACATTTCAAAAGCCTCCAATCTACGTCTATCCTCCTGCTTCAGCGACCACGTTTCCGCGCCGTACATAGCTACGCTCCATATCAGAGTTTTTACGAGTCTTGTCTTAACATCCCTACTCAACGTCCCCGTCATCAACTCCCTCCTCCTTGAGAAAGCCTCCTTGCTTAGCGCAATTCTTCTCCTTACGTCCCTACCACTTTGACCGTGTTGGTCCAAAACACTTCCGAGATATGTAAACTGCTCTACCTGCTCTATTCTTTCCCCGCCTATTTTAATATTTAGCTTAGCCTTTTTCTTTCTAGAAAATCGCATAACCTTTGTTTTATTACTATTGATTCTCACACCGGATTATGGGACCAATTCACACTGTATAATGTTTGCTTTGCATGCGCTTCAGGTGGTCCGTATGCCCATGGGATACAGGTCAGACCTTGATTTTGACCGGGATTATCGCGGACGAACCACCGTAATTGACATAATTTCCCGTGCCTCTAGAGGAGCTTGCGAAATCCCGCGACGATTTTGCTAAAAGACGGACGCTTAACACACAAAAGACATCCGGCCGGAAAATATAGATAAACATTTAAAAGGGAAGAACCAATAGTTAAAGGTTTTCCCAGGCAACACAATTCCTCCGTCCTCCATACTCTCCTCGTAAATCAAAACTAAATATATGCTAACATCATGCAAACCTGAAAAGAATAGTACCCATAAGTAGCACCTCGATCATTCCCTTTTACATAAGTCTGCCACGCACCCGCTAAGAATGACACACACCACTTCTTTTGATAACTACGCAATAATAGCTAAAGAAACCGTAATAAATATTCTGATATATTAGTATCTTGAGTTCCATAAGTCGGGTTTTTGCACGCAGATCAGAGCATGAAGTGAAAAATGATCAGAGCACGAACATGATATTCATTGAACTTCTATTTGCGTTGATGTTTTGGACGATGCTGAAGTAATCCCTAGAATTACATAAAAAATCTCGTTCCTGCAATATCAGTTTGAATAAACTTCTCCCTCTCTTAGTAAAACCATGATTATTGGCTCAACTGCGATTCTCCAAGCTCAAAATAGTGAATTGCGAGTTGGTGCTTAGTCATCTCCTTAACCTGACCTCCTTTTCCTTTTGTATTCACAGTATTTATCTTCAGTAAACTTATAACATGTAAATCTTGGAATTCCAGCGCATTCCTCGTAGATAAGCAGTGATTAATTGTAAATCGAAAGTAATAAAATTGCTACAGAGTGCGTTCTAAAATTAATTCAATTATTTTTAAAAGGTATTTATTGAATAGATTTACACAAACTCTTAAAATTCTTCAAAATACTGCCCTTGGGCCTCTACAAATTTTTTTCAGCGACTCTCCTATGGCCGGTACGCGCCCTGGAAGGCGTCTTCGAGGACCTCTCGCAAGGTCTTTGTCATGGCTGATTGGATCTCTTCTATGGACGAAAAACGGGTTCCTTTTAATTCTGCCTTAATCCGAGGGAACAAGAAGAAGTTTGCTGGGGCGATGTCAGGACTATAGGCGGTGCAGCGTTGGCACCTGGTGTTTGGCCAGGAACTCGTGGACTAGTAGCGCGTTGTGGCAAACACCTTGGGCTCGGCGCACACCTTCCTAATCGCTAAATATTCAGTAACAGTGCGAAACCCAACAGTAGACGACAAGCTCAGTTCATTGATAACCTTCTTGTTACTCAATCGACGGTCGGAGTCCAACAATTGTTGAACACGAGCCACATTGTTGTCGGTTTTGCTGGTTGACGGCCGCCCAGAGCGTTGTTCGTCGTGAACCTCTTCCCGACCCTCCGTAAAGGCCTTTAACAATCTCAAAACTTGTGAGGAGGTCAGACCAGAGTCCCCGTAAGCCTCACGAATTATTTTGTTTGACTCCTCAAGAGATTTTTTCAGTTTAACAAAAAACTTAGTAATCGCGTTACGTTGTACGGCCGTCGATTCCATTTTTTTCGTGACACCGTCGGCGCGCAGAGGTTTACAATAGCTCACGTACTGCCGCTTTAACAGCTTGGAGAACACTAAAGCTGGTTTTGCGACAAAGCTTAGGGTCCCTCCTGCCTACTCGAAGAGGTTTGATCCCACTTCAATCAATAGGAGCGGCGCGAGAAATTCAATTGCATTAGTTTTGGAACGAACCCTGTATGCTCTTGAACTCCTTTAAAAATGTAGGTGACTTATCCAATGTAATGGATAAATTAACTCTTCTCAATGGGTGTAGTTCTTTGCATTTTTAATAAGAAAACCACAGGATGAGAGGCAGTGGGATATTTCCCTAATGAGCCAACTCTAAAGACATTGGTAAAATTATAGTACATACGGACATTTATTGAAGTCTTCTTCATAAATACATATTGGCGTACTCTCCATTGGTATCTGGAAAATATACTACCTTGATCAAAAAGTTCCCGGAATTTATTCGGAAATTTAAAAATACAAGTTTATTCATCTAAATCTATATTGTCCCCTTCAAAGTAATCCCCATCGACTGCAACACACTTATGCCAGCGCTTGATCCAATCCTCGAAACATTTTTTATATTCGGTTTTCGGTATGTCCATCAGTGCTTCCTGCGATTTTTCCATTACTTCCTCTCGGCTGCTAAAACGCGTTCCCCGTAATGGTTTTTTGACTCGATTGAACAGAAAGAAGTCACAGGGAGCCAAATCAGGTGAATTCGGTGGCTGTTGGATGGTATTTGTTGCATTTTTCGTCAAAAAATTACGAATAATGATAGCACTGTGCGACGGTCTCGACGCACTGTGCGACGATTTCTGGTCTCTTTCGGCGAATTGCTTCACGCAAACGTCTCATAACGCCCAAATAATACTCTTTGTTTACTGTCTGGCCTTCTGGCAAAAATTCATGATGCACTACACCGTTGTAATCCATGAAAACCGTCAGCATTGCCTTCTTTTTTGACTGAAAACGACGTGGTTTTTTTGGTCTCGGCTCATTTGGTGAACGCCATTCACTTGCCTGATGTCTGGATTGCGTATCGTACTCATAAACCCACGTCTCGTCTCCAGTAATGATCCTTTTGATGAATGTGGGATCGGATTCAGCCTCGCAAATCATGTCTTTTGCGACGTCAACACGGTCTCTTTTTTGCATGAAATTGAGGTCTTTTGGCACCAACTTTGCTGCTACACGACGGAAACCCAAATCATTAACCACAATGTCTTGGGCGGATCCATAGGCAATGTTTAAGTCCTCCGCTATTTCTCTGATGGTTAATTTGCGGTTATTGACCAACATTTCTTTTACTTTATCAATTTTTTCACCGACTTTCGATGTCGATGGTCTGCCACTGCGTTCATCATCTTGGATTGACTCACGACCACTTCTGAACCGCTCGTGCCACTGGTAAACGACCGTTTTTTTTAGAGAATCGTTGCCGAAACACTTTTCCAACATTTCCAACGTCCGTGCGCCACTAAATCCGTTTTTTACGCAAAATTTAATACAAGTTCGTTGTTGCAAATTTAAATCCATTTCTGCAATTGTAAAAAATCGCCAACACACACAGAGATAGATGTACTCTTGGCTACGTAACTTTTGCAAATGTCAAGTTATGACACTAAGATTTAAAGGGAATATCAACAACAGATGTACCAATTTAACAAAAAAAACAGAACTCAAATCGGAACGACGGGAGCGCCACACGGTGGTTATTCCGGGAACATTTTGTTCAAGGTAGTATTC
Source organism: Hetaerina titia (assembly GCA_037158775.1). Classification (NCBI taxonomy): domain Eukaryota; kingdom Metazoa; phylum Arthropoda; class Insecta; order Odonata; family Calopterygidae; genus Hetaerina; species Hetaerina titia. The sequence goes on along the minus strand of CM073769.1, from coordinate 95,604,091 downwards.
TGCTAGAATATATTGGTCAAAGTCAATGGTCCTGTCCCGGTCGGTGAATATAAGCCGAACCAAAAAATGATTTGAGTCTTACCACCAGCCATTCTAAAATTTTCCGCAACACAATTTGACGCAGTCTTCTGTTCTCTAATTGTTTTATAGCGTATTTTAAATGTTATATTTTGCCCGCCAACAATTTAAAAAATACCCAATTAGCCTATTTTAAACTTATTTATTGATCTCGAAGTTGGAAAAGACTAAACGTTTTCTTTTACTGGGCCAAGTGTCCGAGACTAGTAATGTGCACACAATACTTTGGCATGAATATCAAGTCATTTACTCTTTGGTGGATAAGATTTCATTCCTGAAATTCCACGAAACGTGCTTTGCTCTCATCTGTGTCATTCTTCTTTCCTTGTTTTCCACAAAAAGATACAAGTTAATATGAAATCAGTAACCCTATATTTCTGCTACAGAATTGGATTGTTGAAGTGATAAGGCCACACCATGAAATTAGTTGTTTAGCGAAGGAAAAAGCTTTAAGCGCAAGGGCACGTTTTCGTCTCAAGTGAAAACCAGTTTCATAGGCTCAGACATCTTTTAGGCTTTCGAATCTGAATAAAATTGATTCATATGCCATGTACTCGAATGTACCATAAAATACAAGATAAAAAGTTGGGAATAAAGAAAAAGCGAATGCTGAAAATTAACTTCGTATCTACAATTTTTTATCACCCAGTTTCAAATTAACATGTCAGTGTAGAAGGTGATGAAGAGATGAAGAGACATCCTCTTCAACGACAGTTTCAGATACAATATCGTCTTGAAACCGGGTGGTCTAACAAAACGTCTTCAGTTGAATTGGATACGGAATTAATTTTATCTCATAATTTCCTCGAAGTGACGGCACGATTCCGTAGACGTTAAAAGAGAAAAGAATTTTTTAACATTCATTGATCCAATTAAGAAATCGATCATGTTACCCATTTAACCCCATCGGTCCCCACTCGAGAGCCACACCAACCAACTGGTTCCGGCCGGTCCTTTCCCTCCCCTCCACCCCCTGCAACTCTCCTAATTTAAACACCGAGAACCGCCATCCATCCTCCGCGACCGAATCTCATAACCCTCGCACTGACTCTCTATCCCTTTCATTTCTCCCTCAGTCAGCACCGCATACCTCCCACGCCTCCCCACTCCAAACCGAATCTCCTCCGCGAGACTCCCCAATCTCCTCCCCACCCGTCCACGTTCCCTCCCCGGCGGACATTTCATTTGCTTCGCCTTAAAGACGGCGAAGTTGGTGAAGAAGGGAGAGTGGAAGGGGTGAAGACGATGAAGAAGAGCAGTAGACTCAAACCTCCTTATGTCAACACTCGAAAACTCCCTCAATCTCAAACACACACACACACACACCCACACACACGCACGCGCGCCCTCTTGACGTATCTCCCGGACGTAAGACGGAGTGAGAAGGAGGGCTTGGGAGAGAGATAAATTTCCTCCCTTCATCGGATTGATGTCACCGAGCGATCATCGCAATCATCATCATCATCAGCGCTCTTGCTGTCTACCGCCTATCTCATACAAGGGATTATGAAACCTCTCGGAATAGCAAGCGTCGACGAACCTGGCTGCTTGGGGCCCTCATCGTACTTTTGTGCCTCGAATTCGGAGCGGCTAATCTGCAATCCCGATCCGAAATGTGCGGAACAATTGCTCTCGGGTGGGCGAATGGGAGGATATTTTGCGTCCTATTTCATCCCATCTGCCTCCTCTCGTTTTCCTTTTTTCAGTCCGGTCATCACTCTCAACCCCTTCCCCACCACTAGAATTATCCAACCTCCCCCCGAGACGGTCTTACGCCGCCCGGAAAAGACATCCTCCCTTTTTCTCTCCCCTCCCCCATCCTCCCTCTCTCTCTCCAGCACGTACCTCTCTCCCTCACAACGTTGTTTCTTCAGTCTTTTGTCAAAAGCGTCGCATTTATTCCGACTTGAGAGACATCTGTATTCACCCTCCAAAACGGGCAAAATACCGCTCCCTTCGTCCGAGCGTCCTCCACCTTCTCCCGGACCTCAACCCCTTTTCCCGCGACATCCCTTCCTTCATCCTTCCTCTCCTCCCTCCCCGGTGACCTCCCCGTCGACCCTCCGCCGACGTTGCGCCAGAAGTTCCTAGGGGCGATTCCTTTCAACGGACTCACCTCCCGGGCTCCGTTCCCCGCTTGTTCCCTTCGGATGCGAAAGCAGCCCTTTTGCCACTTCACACCGCACCCCTTCCCCTGCCTCCTCCCTCGCCCACTCCCTGGATCCCTTCCCTCTGTCGTGTCCTCTTCCCCGTCCTTGCCTCCGTCTCAGATTCCCCTCCTCATACTTCTCCACGGGAAACTTCCAAATCCCCTCCTCGTCGCCGGGGCAACCATTCTCCTCCCTACCCGCGACTCCTCCGAGTCGGCCATCTTGGTCTCCGGCTCCTCCCGTTTCGTACAAGTGAAAAAAGACGGGGATAAACAAGAGGTTAAGTCACCGCTGTGAGGGAAGATCGTTGTTAAAACACGAAAATTAAGTGAAGGACAAGGTAAAGAATGCTGACCGAATCGAGAGTGGGCAATGCCATCCATCGTCTTTTAACTTGTACTTCGATTGTACCTATCGCTCTACGAAGCTACCAACGCATTAGGGCAAATTGGTAATTTTTTCCCTTTATGCTCTTGATAATGAATGGTAATTACTAAAGAAAGAATGAAAGGTAATATGTTATACAATGCAGTTCATAAAATAAAAATAGTTCAAATTGTTAGACCATGCATTCCACTAGAACAAAGTAGCTAAGGTTGATATCTTCAAATTTTTTAAATTACTGTAATGGAAAGAACATGAGGTAGCAACGTAATTACTAAATATTTCTCCGCGAATCTTAAGACGAGAGCACGATATTTCAGATTATTATATTTTAAAATCGAATTTTTTGTACGTTCCGTATATTATTATAAAGCTATAAATATGACTACATTTTTGAAAACTCCTTTACCGATGAGAATTTCATATATATTCTTACATAAAGGTCTTATATAATTAACTTTATCATTACTCTTACAGATGATGGACTTATTGTTCTGATATTAATTTTATGTGACTACATAATAACCACTAATGCAATAATAATGTCGGAGTAATGATAGTTTAACAATATTAAATCGCCCAAGGAAATCTTTTATCCGTTTCTTTGAAGTCTATATCACCATTTAATATCTTTCTACGAATTCTCCTGGCCACGCTTCATTGATTTATCCTTGGGCTTCCCTCCACCACAAAATGAACGAAAACATGGTCAAAGCATTAAAAATAGTTTTGAAAGTCTTCAAGATGGGTCCAAATAGGTCTTTCTTAATTTTAAATTACGTACAACTTTCGAAATGAAATGCGTGCTTGAAAAGAAAAACGCCATTGGCCACTGGATGCTACAAGGGGCGTATTTATTAACGTTCCTTCTTTATGGTTTTCCTACGAATTCCATTTTTAGCTTGTTATTCAATCGCCGCATTAGTCAAGAAAGGGTGCATCTCAGAATTACAACAGCATGGGGGGGGGTGAGACGCAAGGGGGTGGAGAGAGGGAAGGTCCTACTACCTTGGGCTACGTGCCAAGGGCTACACACGACCACCTCCTCCTCACCATTCCCCCGGAAACCCTCCTCCCACACACAAACACACTCTCCTGTTCGGGGGTCTCAAATAAAAGGGGGTGGATACAGGGGACGTGGTTTGGAGGGGGGTAGATTTCCGGTGGGGATAGAGGGCGGAGGGAGGGGTCTACGGAGATGAGGTCTAAATGAGCCGGCATTTCGAAATTAAATGGGAACGGAATTGAATTAAGTACGTATGAATCACCGCAGAAACAGCCATCTCCACTCCGCCCCACCAACGCGCCCCTTCTCGGGAGACGACGGGGGGAAGAAACGACGTTGTGTGTCCCCCGCCTCTCTTCCCCGCCCACCCTCACCATCCAACCCGACCACCCTAGCGCCTCCTCCCACTCTCTATCATACCCTCTTAAAAGGCGTTTTTCCTCTTACTCCGAAATCTTAGCTTTTAATAACTTGCAATGGGACAAAAACCTCCGACGCCCACCCCTCCCTCGCCCGCTCTCCACCCGCTTCCATCTCTCCCTCCCACCCTCCCACCTCATCTTCCCCCATCCCAGGGTGAGATTATTTGTTTTCTATCATTTCGATATTTTTTACCCTCCCCCCCGACAACCGCCTTGTGTTTCACTGCAATTATTCATTCTCCATGAGCGACGTTCGGAGGAAAACTACTCGTTAAAAGTAAGTCGTTGGTCCGCGCCGAGGGGACAATAAAGGCGAAATATAATGCACAAAATAAACGAACGTAGAGCGTCCTTCGCTCTCGTCTGGTGATTTAAGTCGGGACGTATTCATTTGCCCCCTCTCCGAGATGAGTTAAATCCAAAATACAATTCCAGCTTAATAATTGCTCGCGGATGAATGTTCTATATAGAGAAAAGCGGAAATATTTTTAACAAGAATGAGTGAGGTCGTTTTCTTCAGATTTCAATTAGTATGCGCGATATTTAATTCCCAAAGGACAAGCTATATATATATATATATATATATATATATATATATATATATATATATATATATATATACATATATATATATTTATGTATACACACACATACACACACACACACACACACATATATATATATATATACAAACACTAGGTTAATAAATATTAAACACACAGAAACATAAAAGGACACTTACAGTAGATATTTACGTTTCGACGGCACGGCCGTCGTCATCAGAATCATATATATATATATATATATATATATATATATATATATATATATATATATATATATATATATATATATATATATATATATATATATCCGCAGACCATAAAGCATCCGCCCGGCAAGTGGAAGATCCAGTGTTCAACTCCCGGTCTAGGAAATATTTTTACGTTTGTGATTCTGCCTGATTCCACCTTTCCCACCTCTTCTGTGTTCGTCCTTGGTATATCTTCCTATCCCTTTTCCTTATATCTATTTCCATGTGAATGAATATGTGCTCGCTGTATGGCGAGGTTTCGTGTTTGAATGTGTGTGTATATATTATATATATATATATATATATATATAAATATAATATTGTAAATGGATTAACTAGTCGACACAAACACAGAAACTGAAACATATAATCATCTTTCTTGGTCTGAAACATCACATCTTTCTTGGCCTCGTGGAAAATATATTTCTGTCAAAACAACCCCTGAAACCGCTATTGTGGCTCAGATATATTGATGATATTTTCCTTCTCTGGTCACATGGTCCTAATTCCCTGGAAACTTTCATTTCCAACCTTAATGCTTCGTCCTCTATCTCCTTCACGTCTACAGTTTCCTCCTCCCAAATCACCTTCCTAGATGTAAACATATCATTTATAGACCATAAATTTCACACATCCGTACATATAAAACCCACAAATAAACAACAGTGCCTACATTTCAACAGCTGTCACCCATACCACACCAAACGTTCCATTTCTTACTCCCTGTCCATAAGGGAACACAGAATTTGCAGAGCTCAAGTACCAACTTTGCCCTGCCTTTTATATTGGACAGTGTACCACACCCCTTAATATTAGAATTAATAATCATCGAGCCTCATGCAACAATTCTTCCCTTATTGGTATGCTCCCAATTCCCAAATATGCCTCCGAACACAACACTCCCTTTGACCAATGTTTTAAAGTATCCGTCTTAGCATCCCTCCCACACTCAGACCCTCCACTGAAACTCAAAACATTAGAGCTAGTTTTCATCTGGCTCTTGGATTCCTGGAATCGCCCAGGTATTAATATTAGACATTAATTGCCCCCTTTATACACATAATTTCATCCCCCTCTGCCACCAAAAACTTCCATATCATCCCCACCTTTTTTAAAATTCCCGCGCCTAACACTACCCCTCCAAACCCCTCACCTCGAATACCTTCCCCCCCCCTTTCCCCTCCTTTTCCCCTCTCTTCCCCTCTTTTCCCCCTTTATTCCCCCTTCTCCTTCCATCCACTGCTCTCGGGCCCTTCTCTGCCTCAGTTCTGTTCCTAATTCCTCTTGAGAAAGGTGGTTGCACCACCGAAAATTCGAGAACCAGTGAGTCCCTCTTTTATATGTTTCAGTTTCTGTGTTTGTGTCGACTAGTTAGTCCATTTACATTATTGTGCACGTTCGTGCATATTTTCAAGAAAGTGACTTTATATACAAATATATATTTATATATAAATATAAAAACATATAGAAATATATATGTACTAGTATGTATATGTATATCCGCACCGCACATCTCCTGAATGCTAAAGGCATTTTATGGTCATTATGTTTACTGTAAAAAAATGCTCTAAAATTCAATTAATCACCGATGTATCTCAAAAATATCCGATCGTAAAGACCAAAAGATAGGACAATAAAGTTTGAGAGCTAATACTGGAACATCAGAGGAATTAAATGTAATGCGTACCATGTGATATATCTCCTCCAATTCCGGTGGCACTGATACGAGAAACTAAGAGAAAAGATCTAAAAGAGCGTCATTAAACTATGCTATTAAAAACCGACATTACAATGCAAACACGCCATTTGATTTTTCACATTTTAATGCTTTTTGAATAAAAGAAAATCACTTTTATCTCTGATCGAGTATGTTTGATATCATAGGCCCGATGAAATATAGCATTCATGTTTGGTGCATGGTACATTTCACGTAAGATTTCCACATGCCATTTTGCAAAGATTCACCCTTCATTGTAGCTACACCACCCACATAATATAAATAAAACCTTAATATGTTCCCGACCATATAAGCTTACACTTGTTTTCATTATTCCGTACTGTTAGTGGTATACTATAAGTACTCACTATTTTGTACTCACGGAATTAGAGGAGAGGAAGCCGAAAATAACGCAATGGGATACAAAGCTGATTCTGCCTCTAGTTCCATCATAATGTTCAGCAAGTTTGTTTCTCACTGTCCTAATTTCAATTGGAGAATATTCTTGTGAATATAATAGGAATAAACCATTGGGAGTTATGCCAGAATTCAAACTGGTGCTCCATCTTATTACATTCGACAGAAATAATAATTATGGAATTTAATAGTTTAAGTTTTAAAATATTATAATGGATTTTCTATTTTATAGGAAAGAAAAAGGGCAAATAATGCTATACTCAATAAAGATACCGCTATTCCTCACGCCAAAATACATGCATATCACTCTTTGAAGACCACGAAACAAATATTTCACAGGTTTGATTGCTTTTCCAAGTATCTTTATTTAAAATTCTACGTCAGGGGAGCAAGCGAGTTAAAAGGAGGTTACCTTATCCAAAGGTTCCTAAAAATTTATTAGCTGCCAAGTACAAACACGAACGTTATAGACTTTTTCCTCGGGTAGAGTTTCCATCGCTGGTTTCAGAGAACCCGGAGTCTGAGAGTGCTCACAGAGAACCTATGCGGCAGTGATAGTTTCGCCTTGATGCAATCCAAGTGTTTCACTTAAATTCTGCATACTTCGGCACGCTAAACCTTCCAAGAACCCTAAAACTGGTGATCATAGAGCCGTGCGTACATTAATTTAGATTTAAATGGTTAAAAGTGGCGGTGACCGGATTCGGATGGTGCTCTAGATCACTACGGCGTTCTCTCTTTAGATCTGTATCCCTTCGATAGAACTTTTTTCCCACACCATTCCTACCAGTTACATTTCTCACACCATGAGTTCCTCAAAGGGATCGCTTCAAGTGCTATACTATATCCAAAGAATGGGTCCTTAAACGGAGCACATGATGGCGCTTTTTGTGAGGAGTAGAAAAAAAGACAACACCATGATCTTCTCCAATCTTACTTCAATCCATAATAATCTACATCTAGCTCAAATTGGTAAAGTTTTTGTCACCTGTCCTAATAAACGCAAGCATCATCATGAAGAATTTTTGATATGTGATCCGACAGTCGATCAGCGGCATCGCCTGATGATTCCGCAAGTCGGTGAAACGCGTTGTACCTTACAATAAAGTGTGGAAAAGTACAAAAACTTTTCAAATAGTTACTAAGTACTTCCACGAGATAAAGCCTGAAACCGTACAGCATAAAAAAGTGACGTCAATCGGCCCCCTTTCATTGCCGTCTGAGTTTTCTAAATAATGGTTGGGATGAAGTTTTAATCATTTTCAATTCCACATCCTAGCAATTAACAAAAAAAAACTCATGGGAAAAATTACGAAACTGAATGGTCGGAACAGGATTAAATTACAATGTTAACAAAACATACTACTCCATTCGAAACTACAATAAATTCAAACGTCCAATGAAGAGACTTTTTATGAGAGTACACTATCGTTGTCACGGTTGTGTACACAGCTCTAAGCTAAATGCTTGAGTAAAAACACCATGAAGGGGTTCTAGTAACTCCTTCTCCTGAAAAAAAAACTTCTGGTAAAAAAAAACAGTAAAAATATATTTACATACATATGCATATATACACACGTGGTCTGTGCAATAAAGGCGCAAACTGATGCAATCTGGCGGCCATGACGCGGACTATGTGTGAGTATGTATGTACGAGTACATAGCTACGCTCCATTTCAAAGTCTTGTCTTAACATCCCTACTCAACGTCCCCGTCATCAACTTCCTCCTCCTTGAGAAAGCCTCCTTGCCTAGCGCAATTCTTCTCCTTACGTCCCTACCACTTTGATCGTATTGGTCCAAAATACTTCCGAGATATGTAAACTGTTCTACCTGCTCTATTCTTTCCCCGCCTATTTTAATATTTAGTTTAGCCTTTTTCTTTCTGGAAAATCGCATAACCTTTGTTTTATTAATATTGATTCTCATCCCATATTTATCGCACTGAACCTCCAATTCACTCAACAATGATTGCAACCCCTTGGCTGACTGAGCAACTAATGCTTGGTCATCAGCAAACCTAACCGATTTTACGAATTCCCCTCCGACTTTCATTCCTACCTCCAGTTTTCCCCATGCCTCTTTAATCATTTCCTCCACATATACGTTGAACAACACCGGTGACAATGGGCAACCCTGCCTTACCCCTCTTCTTAACACTGCCCATCCGGACTCTCCGTTCCCCACTCACACCTGAGCAGTCTGAGACATGTACAGGTTGCGGATCAGTCCCCTGTCCCTCCAATCCATTCATATTTTTTGCAATACACGCATTAATTTTTCCCAATTCACTCTATCAAATGCTTCTTTGAAATCTAAGAAACATGCAAATACGTCTTGATTTTATTCTATATTCCTCTCGATTAGTGATCTGATTACTGCAATGGCATCACGCGTACCTTTCCCCTTCCTAAACCCAAACTGATCATCCCCTGATTTGCTTTACTCTCTATCCTTTTGTTGATGATCCTGAGAATAACTTTAGCTGCGTGATATATCAAGCTTATTGCTCTGTAATCCTCACATGATATAGCCTTTACCTTTTTCGGAATAGGAACTAACACTTAGCTTAAAAAATCTTCCGGCCAGATTCCTTCCTCATAGATACTACGAATCAGACCATATAGAGTCTTCTTCCCACATTTTCCTAAACATTTCAATAGTTCCACAGGAATGTTGTCTAACCCCACGTCCTTATTTGGTTTCATTTCCCTTAATTACCTTTCTAATTCATCGTCGAGTATGCCTGGACCTAAGCTAGCTTTGTCTACGTCATGTTATTTTTCTATGTCTAACCTTGTCGGCCTAAGTTCTCTACCATACAGTGTTTCTATATATTCCTTCCATCTCTCTTGGATCTTTTCTGTGTCAACTATTATCTCACCCCACTTATCTTTAACTGTTAGCACAGATCTTGCCTTCTTACTTCCCGATGATAGCTTAACCTTGCTGTATAGCGCACTAATTTCACCCTTCCTCTGTAATCTTTCCATATCCTCGCATTGCGTTTTCCACCATTCTTCTTTTGCTTTATTTGTGGCCCTTCTCAATTTATAGTTTAACTCTTTGTACTTCATTTTGCCTAACTCTGTGTTTACATTCTTCCATCTTCTTTTCTCATCCATCTTTGCAATCATCTCATTCGTTACCCATGGTTTCCTTATTCCTTTTCTCGTTAACGATTCCTATAGTCTTTAGCAGCTTCCAATATCCCTTTCTTGATACATTCCCATTTTTCTTCGATAGTACTCAGTTCTTTACCGTCATCCATCATTTTCTCTATTGCCTGCTGATACTCCTTCCTCGTTAATCCATTTACTGCTTCTACATTCCATTTACTAACCCGCCGCCCCTGCCTTATCTTTTTGAAACGGACGTTACATTTCATAACAACTAAATTGTGGTCAGAGTCCGCATCCGCTCCCGGGAAACTGTGCGAATTTATCACACTGTTCCTAAACCTGTGCCTAACCATAATATAATCTAACTGATACCTTTCTGAGTCACCTGGCATTATATATATATATATATATATATATATATATATATATACACACACACACATTCGAACACGAAATCCCGCCATACGGATATACAGGTATGGTGGGATGTACATATGCATATATTCTTTGGTAAAACTACTTACCTTCATGGAAACTCAATTGAGCTGTAGACTATAAAAGTGCTTCCCAATGAAGACCCGCAACATAAAAACATAATTAACCTGGCAATGTCACCACACTTGTATCTACATAGTTAAGCAGAATTAATCAAGCGTAACTCTTGAGTTCAAAGCCATGACCTTCCGCGAGTAACTTAGCTCCTCTCTCCTCCTCCCGCCCCTTACCAAATAGGCTTTCCGGGTGCCCCACAAAAGAAGCGCAGCCTCTCTACCCTTACTACTCTTTTCTTTATCCTATTCCAGGGCAACTTTGTGGATTAGAACCCTTCCTGAGAATGGTGCCCTTCCAAGAAATCCATAATTGGAGTAAAAGCCTTGGTGATTACAATAGAGCGTATTAGAATGGACACGACTAATTCGTGACTTAAGTCAACCTAAAAGTAATAGAAATATATGCAATGCATTTGAAACCTTTCCTTTTAATTTATACAGAATATTAATTTGTTAATAACACCAAGCAAAACAACTGGGAAAACTATTCTAATAATTGAAACTTTTGCGGTTTACTTGGTTATGCGCCGACAGAACCACCAGTCCGAAAGAATATTACGAATATACCAAAATTATCTGAAATACCTTTCGGAACACATGGATAGTTGCCGATCATTTTGGTATATTCGTAATATTCGTTCGAAAGGAAATAGCTTTAGGAACACATGGATAATAATTCCAGGAGTATTATCAAGGGAAATATTCCTGAGAGGAAGTATCAACTATTCCTCGCAATAAATTTTTCGTTGTAAGTGCAGCGTGCACTTCATACTATTTAGATGGAACTCCATAATTAATATTATATTATTTATGACAAAAATACAAATTTATTAAAACAGTTGTTTTCTCTGATTTGATTAGGGCGATTTAAAGGGGCTTTTGAGTTAATCTCGACGAATAAAAAAAAATATTATCTATCACCTATGAAGGTAAGGAACACCATTAACTTACGTGTACAAGTTTTAAACTTAAATGTATAACATTTACCCAATTTTTAATACTGATCGAGATAATGAATGAATACAATCCGAAAATTTTGTGAAATACTTTATATTTTTTTTATAATCGAAGTTAGATGCGTTAACTGTATTCATTTCAACGTGCTTTCCCAAGTTATCTCGCCCCGCGGTCTATATTTAAAAAAACACATACATCGACATGCCGAATTGGATGGATCGAATTTGAAATATCGAAATATCGCAGCTATCGAATCAATCCGAAGATGTATTCTGAAACCTTTTTCATCCATCTGCATTATATACTTCCCTCGAACGCGTCCACGACTTCCTCCCCTCTGTACCCCGGCACTCCTCGCCCCTCATCTCACTCTTCATTATCGTCATCGTCGTAGCCATCATCTCTTTAATCTCCTTTCAAAATCCTTCTTCCAAACCTACCTCCTGTCAACTAAACTCCCCCGGAACATTGTAATCTTCGTCCTCCGACGGAAATCCAGTGATCTCCTTCCACTAATTACCCCTTCCTTCCTAGGCCCTCTCAAGAATCAATCCTGGGGAGGGGGGCGGCAATATCCCGCCATCTTCCTCTACTCTCTCATACACCCCAAAACCGCGAGATCCGTTGGAGGCGAGGATGGAGGTAAAGATAGGGAGAGAGAGACAGACGGAGGGAGAGAGAGAGTAAAGGAATATCAGAGAGGAAGAGAAAATTCACCCTAATTATATATATATATATATATATATATACACTTTTTTGGAAAACCCACAAACGTGTAATGTAAATTCACTGATAAGTCATAACAAACACAGAAACCAAAACACAAAAGAGGAAAAACTCACTGGTTCTCGAATTTTCGGTGGTCCCACCACCTTTCTCAAGAGGAAAGGTGGTGGGACCACCGAAAATTCGAGAACCAGTGAGTTTTTCCTCTTTTGTGTTTTGGTTTCTGTGTTTGTTATGACTTATCAGTGAATTTACATTATATATATATATATATATATATATATATATATATATAAACCTACCTTAACCGGTAGATTACCTAATAAAAATATATAGGACGAACACAGGTATGTGTGTGTATTTCTCCTTTGGTGGGTGAAACAGGGCTCTGAAGCCATCTCTTGGCCAAAGAATCGGGGACTTTGGCTACATTTAAGGCCGCCTTGATTTTTCTGATGTAATTGTCCAAACGGCGAATGCTGTATTTTCTATAACGTAAAAATTGCAGAAAAACTTAATATTTAGACGACGCAGTTTCAAAATCCTTGTGCTTTACTTTGCAATAGTCTGCTCTTCTGTGGACAACGTATTTATTAATTTGGTAGTCAGCAATTTGGGTGTAGACTTTGGATGGACAGACTGAACAAGTGTACATTTAAATACGTTTCCCCTCCTCAACAACTCAAGTCCCAACATTTCACCGCTAATTAAAATCCTCAGCATCCAAGTATTCTGCCTCCTTTGGGTTTCTCCCAATAATTCTATCTGCTCCCCCACCGTGACTAGTACCTCTTCGTCTGTTTTCCTTTCCGTCCATTTTAATTTTTCTATCCTTCTCCTCATCCACATTTCAAAGTCTCCAATCAGAGTCTACCATCTTGCCACATCGGCCATGTTTCTCCACCGTAACATCACCACGCTCCGTATCAAGGTTTTCCCTAGTCTTTTCTCAACCTAGTCCCACTCAAAGTCCCTGACGTCAACTCCCTCCTTCTTGTGGAAGATTCTTTGCTATTACAATTCTTATTCTGAAGCTACTAATAATTTTACCATCTTGGTCCAAATCATTTCCAATGCATGTAAACTATTGTAAATGTTTCCTACATTATGATTAGGAACTGATTTAAGAATAACACGATTCAATGGCAGTTTTCCGGGAGCGAATTCGGATTTAGACCAAAACTTGCAACTAATAACGTGCAACGCCAATTTCAAAAGATTTTTAACCAGAAAGACGAATGAAAACATTGAATGTAGGATCATTTCAAGACCAACAGGAAATTGTAGAGAAAAATATGAGTGAAGACTGATAGTACAGTGCAACAGAAGAAAATTAGGAGTATATCGAAAATGGTACATGAAAAGCCGCAAAAGAAACTAAAGGAAAGGAAGATAGGAAAACGATTAGGAAACCATGGGTTACCTACGAGGCGAAAGGAAGATAGACGATAAAAGGAGATGGAAGAATAACAACACAGAAATAGGTAATCTAAGAACGGAGAAAGGCGAATCTCCTATGAGGACGTAAGAAGGGAGAATCCGTGATCACTATTAGAGATTCAGCAGGAAATATGTCAATTTAAATATGGAGGAGAGGAAAAAAGAAAAAAAACATCTTTATGGCAAAAATATTAGCCGAGAAAATGTATCCATAGAAAAAGGAAATGATGCAGATTGGAAAAGCGTAGGTTCAGGCATACCTGAATACGAGATAGAAAGATTATTATTAAGGAAATTGAAATCAAATAAGGCCTTGGGGGTAAATACCGTTCACGCGGAAATACTAGATGGTTTAGGGAAAGGCGGGATGAAGACTCAGATTTCGCTAAAGTCCTTCTCAGGATCATCAACATTCGGATGGAGAGCAGGGCAAATGATTACTTGGGGGATGATCAGTTCAGGTTCAGGAAGGGGAGAGGCACGCGTGATGCCAATGCAGTAATGAAAACCCTAATAGAGAACCAAATCTAATTAAATCAATAAGAATTTGTGCGCCTCGTACGTTTAAAAAATGCGTTAAATAGAGCGAATTGAGTAGAAATAATAAATGCATTGCAGACAGGAGTCGATTTAAGGGGTAGGAAACTTCTCCGTAATCTGTACGTCTCGGGCTGCTCAAATCCGAGGGGCAGATAGAGATTCAGGAAGGACAGGGATTAGATAAGGGTGTCCATTATCACCCGTAGTTTTTAAGGTATACGTGGAGGGGTATACGTGGAGGAAATGGTGAAAGATGCACGGGGAGAATGGAGGTAGGCATGAAAATTGGTGGGGAATTCATAAACTCAATTCGGTTTGCTGATGACCAAGCTCTGGTTTGCCAGTCAGTCAAGGGCTTGCACACATTACTGAGTGCATTAGAAAATACGTGTGACCAAACAGGTGTTTTTGATAAGAAGCTACCTTAAATGTTAAAATATAATTTAATAGGGCTTTGAGTAAAAATGTTAAGAAAAGGCTCCTCAAAACATAGTGTAGTTTTCCACTCAAAACATAGAGTGTAGTACTCCAGGAAAGGCAAGAACATTGTCACTGTACCGCTTTGTAGCTTTGTGGCTTGTGTTCATCCAAAACCGATCTTAACCGGTAGATCACCGACAGTAATAATAATTTATGGCGTACTGGGTAAAGCAGATTTTGGGTGGGAAAAGCCTGTAGATAACTTCATTTCTTAGCCTCGTCTAACAAGGCATATCTTCATACCTCTAAAACAAATAACAGTTCTTCAATTCCACATAAATTCCTTCTTTAAGTCTATCATGTCTCTTCTTTTCATTGCTGAAAGAAGCTTTCCTAACGTCCTCCCCTCCATCACAATCTGCAGAATTCCATCGCCGATCAAGATACTCTGCATCCACCACACACCCAAACAAGCCTTTTTACCACGTCAAAGCCGTTTTTAGTCCGTTTCAAGGGACTATGAAAATGTTTATAATAAAATACAGGTGATGCGTAAGATACTCAATTTAAAATACTTATCAGTGACTTTGGCAATTAGCTTATTCACCTTATACGCATCATTGCTGCTCGCGTTGGCCTACTTTAACTTTTAAAAAACAAAAAGAAAAGAATATTACAGGAATACTGATCTCCCATTCAAATGGGAGCTATTTTGTTATTTTTTATCGTTACAAGTAAGTGGACGTTTCATTCTTCATAATTTACTCTGATGGTAAAACTTAAAATATGATGAAACAAATTGCAGCTTTATGTCTCATACTTGCGGCTGACTAAAATTCAACTTTTAATCGTTAAAAAAATTAAATTTATTTTAGAAGGGAATAACAAGTTTAACAACGATTTAGATAATGTATCTTATTACTAGGAGAAAATATCATTGGTTTTGATTAAGAATAAATTAAAATTAAAATTTTCGTAAAAATATTCCGCGAAACTTATTTGATTTTAGATAGACGGGGTGCAAAAAAACCGCGATCGGAGTAATGCACAGGACCGTATTATATTTTAAAGAAGAAGACATACTCTTGTCATCATTTCGTTATGATTATTGCACATTCTCTCTTCTTCCACGCATGATATTCAAAACATTATTATTCCCCGAAGAGAGAGGGAGGGAGAGGGACGGAGGGCGATTAATCGAAAATAAACACACCGCCCTCACGCAGAGATCGCAAAACCCAATTTCTTAAACAAACTTCCGGATGCAGCAACACATGTGTACACTAAATGCGAGCAAACCAATCCCTTAAATGGAATTTCAAATTCGGGGAAATATTCGGGCGTGACAGAAATGGTATAAGCAGCATTTAAGGTAACAGTATTGGAGTGTATTCTGACAGCGAAGAGTAAAAAGATGACAGGAATAGATGGAATTTTTTTGGAAAGGATGGCAAGGGGAACATACATAACTATGGATATGAGCATAGCATTCACACACTCTACCTCGTAAGCGCTTATCGGAGTATTCAAACCTGCTTACAACAAAACTCTAGGTAGCGATTGCTGAATTGTGGGGAAACGAACATACACATAAAATATTTTCAGTGAAAATCTTTCATTCATCGAATTTCGCTTAAAATGCAACATTCTAGGAAAAGTTTATTTTTTAAATTCTTAGTCCGTAATTTACGATGAGACGTTCTGTAAAATAGCGCGTTATAGAGACTACTAGAAAAGCAGGACGAACTCTAACATGGTTAGAATTAGCGTTGAAAGTATTGTAGTAGTCATTAAGCGCTTACCTGAAAGAGAGTCAGATTGCAATGTCATATTGAAAATTTATGGTAATTTTTGAAAAAGTAGACTCTCATGGCTAATGAATTTATTTCAAATACCCGATAAATTTTATTTTTACCTCCTCAAAGCATTAAGTAATATTTGAAAGGAAAATAATATAGTGGAGATGCTATTTGTTATATACATGTTATTTGCCCTCCCATGGACTACAACCTTGTCGTGGTGGAAGGGCTTGTGTGTTCCGATGACCCCTAGAGCTGTACTGGCTGGAGTAATAATAATTGCTCCTGGTAGGGTCGCCCATGCCAGATAGGTCGAAGGTTAGGAGCCAGACGAAAGGTAGTTCACGCAGCGTCTGTTCCTCAGTGAGGCGGCTGCAAAGGCGTTTGACTCCAGTGGGGCGGACATTAAGTGATGGTGTCACGTTAAAAACACTATTGAGGAAGGCAACGGGAAACCATTTCAATTACCATTCCCAAGAATGTAATTGTTTGGAGTTACAAAATGTTTATTGGATAGTTGTGTCCATCCAAAAACCTACCTTAACCGGTATATTACCTAATAATAATATGTTATTTGATCCACTAAGATTTCGGCCGAATCTAAGGACACAGCAATAATATATTCACCAAACCAAGAGCGTGTGCTAGATCCTAGGTAAGACACCAAGGGTCGTGCATCACAGTTAAGAAGCTGATCTGCACCACAAAAATCGGCTGTGACAACTTGTTTATGAATTTTCTCGACCTTATACCTCATCAAATACCTTGTGATACAAGCTATAGCATCAGTACACGAAGTCCATTGTTCATTGATATTTTCAATTTCTACATTCTCACAATAAGGTAGGATCTGTTGATGGCAGAATTAAATGAAGATTTTTGGTTAAATTATTGGGAAAACTACCGTAAAAAATTTCCTGAGAAAAAAAAGTCAGTTGTATGAATGTATAGCTGTGTAAAAGGTTGATGAAATTTTTCGTAATATATTTGGCTAATCGGGCTAAATATTAAGATATTTATTTGTCTGGGTAAATCTGTTGAGCTAATTGCACTCATTAAAGACACCGCCGATGGAGCAAGAGGGACAGTGTTGGTGCAATCAAGAACACTCCTAATTTAAGTGAGAAAGCAGATGTCCTTCCGGCAATTGAAGAATATTGTAGCTCATGGTTCCCTTCCCGTCGACGTCTACTTGGCGCGCCAGGCCCTACAGCAAGAAAGCCACTTATCTGACGGCGTCTGACGTGTTTATCCCGACGCAGCTCCACTTTGGACGATATGGACAGGGAAACTTGTCTGAGATAAAGAGGAGAGCAATAACGGCTAATAAATAAAAAAAATCGGTTATGATGACAACACACCACGAAAAAATGGATATTCTCTTTTTCATTATGAGTAGCCTAGTACGTTTTCTTATTTCATCTAACCTTAGTTTATCCTTAGTCCTACTTGTTACTAACAGCTCATCTCTTATACTTGGAGAAGTATTTCACTCTGAAATGCCTAAAATGCACATGTAACAAGAAGACATCAACATATTTGGATGAAAACATTGAAAATTATTTTGGGAAATATGGAGGTTTCTAGGGAAAAGACAAAAAATACACGAGTGAAGATTAAAAATAATTGCCGAGAGAATAGTTTTGAATCAGAATAAGAAAAGATTTCATCAACATACTAACACAAAAGTATAGACTTTAATACAAATAAACAATTGGAGAATTAAAAACTGGAAGTGGAAAAGGTTAAGTAATTGGGAAACAGTTTCACATGATTAGAAAAAAGGAAGAAGGGTAAATAAAACTATCACAATGTTGTGGTAGTTTTATTTACCATTGATTTACCCTCAACAAGAGAAATGCATTCTTAACACGAAAACATGGTCTATAAATTAATAAAACCTCATTAAGGTTACTTATAGAATCTAACATTCATAGAATCTAACATGAGATGATACGGGGATGATGAGGATTGACTACGGAACTACGGATTATACTTTTATTTGTATAATAAGCATGGATCGTGAAAGGGGATAGGAACACAATATAAAAACTATAAAAATATTGTGGTCTATGAGAATTATGATGATCAAATTGACGGATCGAATGACATAATGAGTTCTACAAAGTGCAGAACATGAAAATAATCTTCAAAATACACATTCGAGGGGCACACTTCTCGGGCACAGAAACAAGGTAAGTTGGAAAGGAAACTTGTAAAATGAAGATTGAACGGCAGGGACGATGGACGAGTCCACGGGATTGGGCTCAAATTATGGTGGACAAGGTGAATGAAAATTGAATGACGTGTAGTGATAAAAGCAGGAGAACCCTATGAACACACCAACCAAAAATGCACCAAGTGGGTCCGAAATGTTCACGCTAGGGCAGATGGACACATCGTACACTTCTTCGAGTCCTTCTCCATTCCCTGCGTTGACGTTACCATCCCCACACCCTCTTGGTCTCTGCATCCATCTGATCCTACGATAGATCAAGACATAATGCTCTCCACTGAGGATTCTATTCTGGTAGCCAAAAACTCCTACTTTGCAGCGTCTGCATAATTGTTTTTGGTGAACAGTACAACCGGTTGTATCGTTTTTTCCTTCTCCCTCTTCTAGGAAGAGTCACACGCCAAGTGTGACTCTTCCTAGAAGAGGGAGGAACTGGCAAGTTCCCATACATCCCTTACATCGCCACTTCTACGGTATATTCGTGAACAACGAATATTTTCAATGGACTCGTCTGCCCATGGGGCATGCCCTAGCGCCTGCTATCATGCAGAGATGGGCAAGGGCGGTGGCACAAGAAATATACTCCCGATTTCAAGTGCCGATGATCGCCTACCTGGATGACTGGCTGTTCGTCTTCCCACCCAACAGCCCCCAGCCCATACAACCAATATTAGACTTTCTCACTTTTGAACTAGGCATAGCGGTAAATCTAAACAAAAGTGTCATCCAGCCGACCCAAAAGTTAAAATATTTGGGAGTCAACATCAACACCGTCCAGAGGCAGCTCTCCCTGACCCGGGGGAGCCTGGAAAGGGCCCGGTACATCCTCGACGTCATCCCCAGGCTCAGAAGGGAGGACTTCCCAAAGGCCCTAGGATTTATATCTTGGTGCGCATATATCATCCGTCTCCCATATTTCCTCATGTCTGATTTGGCAAGGCGACAGACGACGTGGGCAGAGGAATTATGGGAGGCGGGTGTATGGCATAAGAAGAGGCAGTTCTCGAATTTTAACACCACAATAGAGGTATACGCTGACGCCACCCCGTTCCAAGCAGCCTGGACCATCCCGCAACTGGACGTCACGGAAGTCCGGAAGAAGAAGGAAGAGGAACTTGCCTTGCCATTTATTCCACCACCGTTGATCCCCTCAACTCCAAATATTCCCTTTATTCATCATCTGATCTTCATTATCCCAGCTGCGAGGCCAAAGAAGGATGATATCCCTGTGCCGAAATAATATAGCCCGAGTTAGCTCTTCGGGGGGCAGTAACAGGCGTTAACTGAAAGAGCTGCCATGGAAAAATTCCGCGAGAACTTGATATGGTATTTTAGATTTAATTACGAAAATTCGCCTCCTATAATTCGATCACGGACATTGTTTTTAAAAATACATGTATGATGAGATTATTTCCTCGATAAAATACAACGAGCATAATTGTGTGGTTACATAACAACTGAATAACATGATTCTGGTATCATCGTATTGATGAAACGCTATGTTGCAGTCGAAAACGAATATTTAAGTAAACAACCCACGAAATGAGAATTTACATTTACGCGTTTCACTGTACGCGTATACCAATTAAATTTTACAAGACAAAGCTTGTAAATTGGCATGGGGTATGCGGTAGCTACTCGGTGGAGTTTAATAAGACTATGACCTAAAAGAATATCATCGGGTTATATAATGTCGTCTTTTGCTAAATTTTGTCAAACATCGGAATTAATGCACGCGAGTGAAAATTAATTTATGATTCATTATCGATATCGAATTAGTCTCTGCGAAATATCATGAAAATCGCCACCAGTACTTTTATAATGGTTGCAAAGGGAATGAATAAACATCTATGACGAAGTTTTTTCCCTTGATGTAGTAATAAATTGGCGTATTCTTTTCGTCTGTGCTCAGGGTAATCGGTGAAACTGCAATTAGGTGTTTTTTTTAGAGTTTAATTACTGCTTATAACACGACGCGCCTAATTTCCTGTGATTAAGTTTTAAAACCTTCCTCTTTCATCTTCTCACAGCACGGTTCATTGAAGAGGAATTATTGATAAGACCCCATAAAGGAGACCCCGCTTGAAATGCAATAAAATCCCTCTCTGAATTTTTTTCCCCTTTACCCTCCTTAGCTGTTTTTATACTACCTACTTTAATTTCAACCTAAATTCACACATTTCTGTCCTAGCCATCTGCTAAGTTTCAATTCAATCGTAATAATTCAAAGCTTTCCCGGAACAAGTTTCTAATTCACACTTTACGCACGCCATCCTCTCTTCAGCTCCTTCTAGCCACCTACCTTCTCGGACACGTGCTGAAGGTGTCGATGGAAGGTAGGTGCCAGCCTCCTTGGAAATAAGAGGAAGAAAATGTTTTATTATTCGACGCCGAAACACATTCTTTCCCTAATTCTCCTTCAGCCATTTTTTATGGGCGTCCCTCTAAGTAGTTCCTACTCTTCCTTCTGTTGAAAAATTTCTATTAAGTTCCCCCGCTCACTCCTCATCTACCTCTTCGCTTCCAGCTTTTATTTTCAACCCGCTTTGCTTTACGCGTCCGCCCCTCAGCAACGCTCTCACCTACCCCTTCCCACCAGGTATCCCCTTCCTCTTAAACCCCTCTCTCCCCCTGGTCTCTATCTATCTCTCTCTCCCTCACACACACACGCAAAACCCTTTACGTCGACCAAACGTCTCCCCTTTCCCCGAATATCTCTCTCGCCTCCAACCAACGGCCCTCGCCCCTCCCTCCTCCGCATCATCCACCACCTACCTCCTCCCACTCTTCCCCCTCTCACCCCCCTCCCATCACCGCCGCTCATCCCATCCTCCTCCCGGGAAAGAGCACCCGTCCGTTCCGTCCGTCTCACTCTTCTCATAATAACTCCTTCGCTTAGACCACCCCGCCGCGTTCCATCGTCCCTCCTCTCTCCGCCCACACCCGAAACCAACCCTACCCCATCATTCTCTCGCCGCGAGAAAATATTATCTCAATTTTCTGCGAGGCCTTGATTCGCTTTTTAATTCCGAATGCTCCTCCTCTTTCCCACCCTTCCCCTTAAGGTTTCCCCCTTCCAGTGTTTCCCTTTCCTTTCTCTTCTCCCTCGGGGAAGGGAAAGATTGGCGGAGGAGGAATGACGGGCGGGTGGGGAATGATTTCGGCATACGCAGGAAGAGAGGCAGAGGAGAGAGGGACCGGGGGTGTTCTTGTGTAGGATAATGGTGCTTTTTTTCCAGGGAAAAGAAAGAGTATAGTCTCCCCAACCACCATTACCTCTTCTCTTCCCTTACTCTTCTCCCCCCCTCCGTCCACATAAACAACAATCTTCAGGTCGCAGCGATATATCAACCCGATAAAGACGCGTCCGGGATGAGTGAGATAAGAAGCGCGGGGGTTAGCGGGCTCCTCTTTCTCTCCCTTAATGATTTCCTAGGCCTTGATTTTTCTGACGTTTCTGTCTCCTGAGGGTAAAGGGTTGGAAATGGTATTTGGCAAAGGGACGGGAAGAGAGAGAAGAAAGAAAAGAAGGGGAAGGGACTTGTAAAATCCTTCTCGTTACATTATAGGTAATTTAGCTGTCCGAGGTGGAATTGGTGCTTGTAACTAGGTAAATTAGATTCTCATTCCCCGTGTGCTCCATTTATTCGTATTACGCCTCTCCCCCCGATTTACTCCGCCGTCTGAGGACCAAGGGGAAGCTTACGATGTTCATAAGTATTTTGGTAGGTAAACAACGGGTGTGACATTCCAAGAGATGGCGCTAAATGCGAGCATCGTGCTTGGATAATGGCGTAATTATTCGTTGTAGCTAAGGGCTCGTTTCCGTGGGATTATTTTTATCGATAAATATGACCCCAGCAAAATTCTAACGAATTTACATTCAAAAGATTGCGTAGCAGCCAAGCAACATACCAGAACGCAAATCTCGGGACCCCATACTGTTCCTTTTGCTTCATCTAATGTTTCCATTGTTTGTCACTACACAGCCACATTTCGTAACGAATGATTCGTGGTTCTTTTCGGAAGCATGAAAGCAGTTGCTAATTATTTCGTCCTTCGTTTACAGACTACGCTGATAACTCAACAAAAATGGTTTCAGTGCTCATAATTTTATCGTTCAGGCCAAGTTGGAAATAATCCTCTAGCACCATTGAATAATTAAAATCGCATTATTTTTCCTTTTCGACTTTAGTTTCATAGTTTGGTTTCTCCTGAATTGCTGGAGTGAAATGTTTGGCGAAATATAATTATATTGTTAAATTGGTGAAATATAAATTGTTTGGTTATTTTTTGACAGTAATACTAGAACTAAGAATCAAGAAAATTCTGCGTCAAATGTTTAACCACTTGTCTATGATTGACATTTCTTCGGAAATTTCGAAAAGATCATGAAAATGTGTAGTATGTTTATATAACCCTATCCATTTTTTGAGCAAAGGAGGAAATTTTTCATAAAAACGCAAAATATGTTCTCAACACAAAAGAAAGTTATTATGAAATTTATAATCATCGGTTGCACATGGAGTACTTTTTTATAGTAAGTTCTAAATAAAATCTAAACGAAACTGTAAACTGTTTACAAAAGAGAGGAATCCTTTTTTGAGGGCAAGCTTAGGCCCACACGGTCTCCACGAAATTACTTTGAGTGTAGTTCTTTCTAGTAGCCGGAATAAGACTCGTCCAACCATGGAGCTGAATGAGATGGAGTGACCAAAATCTCGCTGCAGCATGCCGAAAAAACGCTTTTTAAATTGCTTTTTCACTTCCTTGCAAAACTGAAAATGGAAAATATAATATTAAATCAGATCTAAAAAATATTTTTGATTAATTTATTGAGCGAAATGGCATTTTGAAAAGCCAATAAACTGAAAGAAACGGGGAAGCACGCAACACCAGGCAAGTACTAATTGAGTTAAAGTTGATTTGATTAAAGAAAGTTGATTTTATCCTCTAGCTGGTATCGACCGACAATTGAGATATCTGATTCCAATTTCCAGCTGAACCAAATGACTCTTCGGAGCTAATTTCAAATCCTTTTCCTAATAAATGGAACCCTGGCGCGACTACGCATAATATGGTGGTTTGGATATCCGACGGTATTATCATCCAGCAAATAAAGACGAAATGAAATTTAAAAGGCATTAAAATGTAATTTATCTGGAGTTTCATTACATTTTATAACTTTTGAAAACGATTAATTAATCAATTAGCTACAGAATTCGGTCACAATAAAACATTCCCGTAATTTTTTACATGAAGTCCATTTCATAAACCGTGCGCCAGGTTAAAAATGGGAACCCAACGAATTTGGAACGTGGCCTAAAAATACACAACAGCTCTTCGATATCGCGCGGAAATAAAATTCCTGACATCACTCTTTTAATGGAACAGCTACAGCAGCGCGGAGCAGATTCCTTGTCCGAAAATTAATTACAATTTAGGGACAATAAATTACTCCCCATGAGATTTCATTCGGTGAGATACGGCGACGGATGAGAAAGGAATCCCTTCGGTGAGGCCCGCGCTCAGGGGCTCCACGGGGACTGGTAAAACGGACGCGTTATTTAAACGCAGGGAGCGACTCCCGAGCCTACCCGCGGGAGATGAGCGATGGAGAACAGTCGCAGGCTCACGCACGGCGGGAACACGGGAAGAGGAGAGAAGAATGGGAGGCGCAACGCTTATACATATGTGCAGCAGCGTTCGTCTGCAAAAGTAGTACGCAAGCAAGTGACTTCTCCAGAGAATGCACTGCCCTGCTATAACGCGACCTTTAACATTTCGCTAACCAACTCCACGAACGGTTTTACTGTTTTGTTTGAAAGAAACCGTAATATCCACAGAGCGTTTATGGTTACATTAATGCAGTATAACATATCTTTTTAAATATAAATTGGATGAGCGTGATTGTTTTTCTGCCTCTACCCGAAATAAGAATCCTTTCGCGACTATGAGAGGGAGCCTTTTCTAAAAAAAACAGCATCGCCCTCTCAAATTATGTTGAGAAATTACAATTATTAAATTACCTTTGTTCCTAAATTTAGATTCAAATCGCAATCACCAACGAGAACTAATTTAATACGATCCAAAATTAAGTTTAAAATCATGAGATTTGTTTCAAGAATGTTTTAACAGATTGGTTATCAGTTAATTATATCATTTTCTCTTTCTGTGCAATGAAATTAGTAAAAAAAACTTCTTATGGAAATTCCTGTAAATATCCACGCCCTGAAAATATATATTGTCCTGCACACATTAGTGATAACGGCAATATTATTCTTTTGAAAATAGAGGCGATGCTTTATAGTTAGAATTTAGTAGTCTACCGATTAAAGTAGCCTTTGGCCGGACAAAGTGCCATTCCTAAATTTCTGCCTAACAAGAAAAACCCTGATACCCCACACTATTTATTAGGTAATTTACCGTTTAAGGTAGGTTTTTGGATGGACACAACTATCAAATAAACATTTTGTGACTCCCCACCTAGCAAACTAATCTATATCAGGTCCCTCTTCATCTCTGTGTACTTCTTTCCTCCCTTCATCCACACCCCACACTATAATAAACTCATTTTCAATTTGGCATACATTTTATCTTCCTTCATCGCGTCCAACATCCGTACCCTTTCCCCACCCCTACATTGTTTACTTGTCGCCCTCCCCTCTATACTAGTATCAGCCTTTAACATAAAGTCATAGGTCCACTCAGTGCAATTATTATTTAAATTCTGTCAGTCGAACATACCTCACGTAGCGTCTGACGCGGCCATAAAAACACAAATCTTTTTAGACGCGCACATGTAGTTTCTTGTCTTAGAGAAAAAAATATGTTGAATTAAGGCATACGAGACACCTCTCTAATACTACGCGTGTGACGCACATGCCTGAAACACGGCGAAGAAATACGACTACTCCAGCACACACAAGTATGCCCCGAGTGGGCACACGAAACTACAAATACGCGTTTCGAGACCGACCGAATTCGAAGAAACGGCAACGATGCGGAAGGGGACGTAGAGAAGATCATACCAACCGAGGAGGAGGGGAAGAAAATGTTAAATAACAAAGAGAAAACAAAAGATTTCGCGAAAAGTGCGCCCGAGTGCCCGCTGGCGCTCATCCTCTTTCCCTTCGCTCTCATCCTCCTCCCACTAATATCTCCGCGAAGAAGGGAAAGCGAATGGGAAAATAAGGGGAAGAGGAGGTGGACGAAACGAGGAGAAATGTCGCGGAAGAAGATGGAGGAGAACAAACCGTAAAAAATAAGAATTAAAGCAAAGAGTGTGCACGTCGGAGGTGGAATGAGGACTGCGTGAAAGCGGCGCATTGAGTTTGACAATGTGTTTTCCTTTGTTAAAGCAATTGCTAATGGGAAAAACGCAGAAGAGGGAGTGGGGGACGCGTTGATGAGGGCGGGGATGGTGTTGGGGGATGGAAAAAAGGGAGGGAGAGAAACAGGAAAAAAAGGCAAAATGAGGAAGAAGAGCGTGCATGTGAAAGAGAGGGGGAGTGAAAGAAACATTGCGTATACGAGTGAAATATAATGGAACCGGGGAGAGTGGTTTGGGAGGGAGGAGAGGGAGCGTTGTGGCATCTTGAGAGGCAAAAACAGGGGGAATTTGAGAGTGGGAAGGCCGGTTGGTTGGGCAGGGTGAAGGGCTTCCGGGGCGACGGGTGAGGGGAGGTAGAGAGGGTGGAAGAGAGAGAGAGGGTGAAGAAGAGGGGAGGGAGAGGGAAGCCGGCCGTCTTGGCGGACGATGAGCGTGATTGTTTTTCTGCCTCTTCCCGAAATAAGAATCCTTCCGCGACTATAAGAGGGAGCCTTTTCTGAAAAAAAAACACCATCGCCCTCTCAACTCATACAGCCCAAACCCCACCTCGACGCACCCCTATCCATCTCAACTGTAAAGCCTTCCCTTCAGCGCGTTCCCGACTGTGCCCACCGCTCCCAAAGACCACGGCCGCCCCCCTTTCGCGCTACTCTTCTCCCGGGATATGCTCGTGCCAAGTCTCGTCAGAGACCTCCCTCTTCCTCTCCCGCAACTTCCCTCATAGCTCACGGGCACTCCCTCTTCCGCCATTCTCTTCCTACCTCACGACTGTCACCCCTTAGGTTGTACCGACATATAATTCGCAATTGGCCTGCTCGAATGAAGAAGTTAGGGAGGGGAGTTATTTCGCGTTGGTTTGAGCTCACTTTGAATACACATCGAGAGGAAGATTGAATTCCGGGATTAAAAAAGAATGTGTGAAGAGCTACCTATTTCTGGGGCGAAACGTGAAAAACAAACAGCGGCACATAAGTATTCGATCGCCTCGTTTGGGAAACCATGTTAGCACAAAGATTAATGGACGGCTTAAGCTTTTAGATATAATCAAATCGTTTGAGTTTGATGCTGACTGAGAAAGAAAACGTTGAGCACCACACTGTATTTCCAGGCAAGATCGCAATGATACGCTAAAGTAAACTAACTTGAGAACCGATCGATGTAAGGAATAATTTTTATTCTCGTATGATTCGCCAACGTAACGATAGAAAATATTAAGTTCGACAATTTTAACTTCCCGAATGCCAATGATCACCAATTGCTTTAATGGCTAGAGACACAACATCCCACGAAAGGGAGGATAGGGTTTTAGGGTGGATGGAATAGGTAGATACGGTGAAGATAAGATGCAGCAAACTTGCCGTGAGATGTGGTGTAAGATATGTAAGATGCGGTGTAGGCAAGATGAGTATAAGACATAGATGTACTTAAATGGAAAGAGCACTCATCCGAAATCAGATGTTCTTGTGAGGGATCAACTATGCCCACGAAAAGTAATCTCTCTGTTCATACTTTACGGCCTATTCTACAGTTGTTCTCTTCTGTAGTATGCCAAAGCTGTTCCATACAGACACTTGACCGACGACTAAAATGTACTTTTTCTCGTACATTTAATATTTTTTGCATCTATGTGAGTAAGTATAGAAACCTCACTCAGCCATCTCCTAAAGCCTAGTTTTCTATATAACGTATCTCGGAGAAGTAATATTTGATTACATTGACTCGACTTTGCCGAATGATAGAACATCAAATAAAGTCGCAAATACGTCTGATACTCTTTTAGTAACCGTCCGAATCCTATTTAGCATCTCCTAAATAATGTACTTATTTTGCCTTTGTAACTCTGTGAAACAAAAACAAAGCTATTCCCCTCATCCTCCAACTTTCCCATTGATCATGCTCTCCATTTTGTGTACAAATGCATTACTGATACTTCTGAGGTTTCTCTATGTTTACCTCTGAATTTCCCAGCCTATTTTCTCTTGCTGTAAACCGCAAGTAAGTCGTAGTGCACATCTACAAGAGTTGTAAGAGTAATGAACTCATCAAAGAGTGATATCCTCATAAAAAAATTCTTAAATTGAAAGCGAGAAGTTTTTCCCGCGATGTATTTTCTGTAAACATTGTAAACTTAGCTGCAATGCGGAATTTGTATTGTTCACGCTAAGTATGAGGTTTGTAGAATATAATTTTCTTCATTAGCACCTGATCATTAGAACACGGTGTGGGAACTGCATTTAATACGTGTACATTGAAATTTGAATCTTTAATTTGAAATTATATCTAAATGTTTACGTGTGTGTCACTCAGTGGATGAAGAAGATACTCCTAACGATTTTATCGTATCACGAGTTATTAAAAAACTTATCTCAGCCGAAGAAAACAAGAAAGATGCTATAATTTTAGACTGAGGTTTACCCCGATATTTTAAATGAAATAGGAAATAGAATTTGCGGAATTATTGTGTTTTTGCAAACATAGCATTCATGCCTCAAAACAATTGATTAATTACTCGAGAATCTATAACCAAAAGAACCATGGAAATCGTCATTGAATAATGCTCTTTCCCTCAAATCCCGAATCACTTTTCTGCCTACCTCAAGATAGGAAAAATGATACACTTTTTCTGTTCTTAGCTCTGAGGTGAAACCTCTCCGGCGCTACAATTATAAACCGCTGGCTCCGTCAGCCACACGAGAGAGTCCACCCCAAGTGGTGGTTGTCTTTTCAACCAAAACAATTGAACAACTGGAAACGCAAATGTAGTCAGGCTCCACCCTAACTCCCTCGCCATCAGTCCATTCCCCCACCTCCCCGGAGGCACTCCGCTCTGCCCTCTCTCCCTAAGGGCCAAAGAGAGAGAGAGAGAGAAGGCACGAGATTAATGCTTCGTGGCTGGTTTACGTTCACGAGGTTGGCATGGGGGTCTGGCCATGGCGGTGGTGGGAGTGGCAGGGCGAGGCGAGTGGGAAGGGATACCGCAGTGAGCGTGGATTGTTATAGTATGCCCTTTGGTGATTTAAATGGACGCGGGGGAAATAAAAACGCTGGTCCTTTTTTCGCGCGATGTTTTTGCCGCCTCTAGGGAATACAGAGAGAGAGAGAGAGAGAGAGAGAGAGAGGGAGAGAGACGGAACGAGGCATTTACTGGTCGGAGCAATTCCTTAATCTACACAATAATTTACTCTTTAACCGTGGACAAGTTTCAATTTCCTATTCAGGGAATACATTAATAAACGGTCGTCCACCGCGGGGACGCAAAAATGATAAGTCGCGGATATAAGCTCACAGTAAATGTGCGAATTGCGTTCTCGAAAAAAAAACATGCATTCCTTTCTTAATATTCCTGATGTGGATGGGAGTTGGGCCGTGAAATTTGATGCTGGTGAAAAATCCGTGAGTTTAGTGCCTTGAAATTTATATGAATCGAAGCAAAGAGCCGATGAATATTTGTGCACACCACTCAATGTGCCACGATCACTAGCATGCTGTCATTCGGTATCTAGTCGTGGAAGAAAATTCCGGTATTTATTTATGTCCTATTTAAAGGAAATTCTGAACATTTCATGATGATACCAATGATTTTTCCATATCTTACTACTTATAACATACATTAATATGGAATAACACAGTACCTATATTTTAGGTTGTTTGACTAATCCGTTGAAACAACCAATCAATACTTTTTCCGGTTGAATCACGTGATATTTATTCCGATCATTATTTATAAGGCCCTACTACAGCTGAAAAAGAGTAATAACAAGGGATATAGAGATGTTCATTGAACGATTATTTTTTCATTTCTGTCTAAATGAATTAAAATGTTTTTTGATTATGTCTGTTTCGGTTGGCTTTAACGCAAAATCAGTTTTACCTGGATAAAGGTGTGGCTAAATATTTTATTTCAATTAGGACTTGCGAAGTTTCCAAAACGCTCTAATTGAAAACACCGACGGATGAGAACAACATTTATCGACCACGAAGTCTTTTATTCTTCTCCCGAAAGTGGATACAAGCAGGGAATCCAATTAAACTACTAAAAGGAAAATCTTTACTATTTCAGACAACGTTTTAAAGAGTTGCTGCCGAATGAGAAAAATCCATGCCATCGGCCCTATACTTTTCTTTCGAGATTGCTTTTTAATGGAAGTATGATGAGACATCTCTTAGGAGGAAAAAAGCTCTATCTTACCTAGAAATCAGTTAGTACGACATTCAGAAGCAGTCTACCACAATAGAGGAATACGAAAAATGTATAGGAAATTGCTGTAAAGTTTTGAATTTTAAAAAATGGAACAAAGGAAATAAATAAACATGGAAAAGCCCTGAAAATAATTTTTGCGTTGAAATCTTCCGCCTGCGGTTCAACATTGCAAACACGGCAAATGATAACTAGCGCAAAAATGGAAAAGGAGTGAATCCAGTACAGCAATTTGGTGTGGGTAGAAAGAAATAATGTGAATAGAATGTCAGGCTATTTTTCAGGCATTAGATTCGATGGCTATAGTTCCAAAAAATTTAATCAATCGCCTCCTAATGATCTACCGTAGCAACTCAGCATTTTATACCCTAACTACAACCCTAATGCCGACATTTTTAGGCCATTCCCCGTTACATTGACTAACTCGTGCTATTCCTTTTATGCTCTCATTGGTATCAACCTACCTATGTCTTCTTAACCAATCACATACCACGGGAACAGTTTACCTATCAAGGCTTCTCCAATACTTATCAAAGACATCGACTTCGTCCATCCTTCGCCTTCTTCCCCCCCCGGCAATATCCCCTCGTCTTCATCATCAATTGACGATCCTTAATTATGTAATTTTGTCCTGCTCCCTTCTCTCCTTAGCCTGAACATCCTTATCTATTTCCCCGGTGGGGTGTTTGCTTCATAAACCTTTTATTCTGCCCTCCTTTTTTCTTTCTCTATTCTCTAACATTCCTTACTAACTCGTACACGGATTCATCAAGGCATTGGTGGGGGGCTGGGGAAATCGGTAACCCGGGGCAGGAGGAATATTGTGTAATGGAAAAGAGTAATTATGATCTAGCATCATGATCACGATTTACCTAAATTCGTTCAGAAATTTGTTTAACTTTACATTGAAAGCCGTCTCACTGAGGTCAAAATTATTATTCTTCCGCATGAAACGTTTATGCTATTTTTAAATGAACAAAGGTGAAATAAAATAATTCATCAACAAAATATTGTGCATTAAGTTGACCCCTAACATTAAGTTAAGAAACTGCAATTTTAAAAATATTGGTGGTAAAAAACGAAAGATACCAAGGTTATCAAATCTTGTCTCATGGTTCTACTTAGATATGAATTAGAATTGGCTACTTTCTCGGTGAACAATAGCCGTGTTGGAAATTAATGTAATTTTGGGAAACATTAGAGCTCAGCGCGCATAGCTGTCATGGAGTAAGAGCACCCACCTTAACGTAGCTTGAATTAAAGTAACGTGTATGGATGGACATCGAGAGTCAGAAATTAAATCGTGAATGACATATTTTGAGAACTGATTATGTCAAGTTTTCAAAAGCATCGAAAACTAAATTTCATAAACCTACTGAAATCATATATTGACTAATAAAATGCTACAATCTTTCAAAATTTCTATTCGAGAAATGGTTTTCATTCAATGCATACATATATTACATCATAATAAATAATGTATATACATTATTTATTAGAAGGTAATCTAGCAGTTAAGGTAGGTTTTGGATGGACACAACTACCAAAAAAATATTTCGTGACTCTTAACAAATCACAATCCAGCAACCTACTCTACATCAGATCCCTCTTCATCTCTGTGTACTTCCTTCCTCCCTTCATCCCGTCCAATATCCCTATCCTGTTCTTGCCCTTTCCTCGTTCGCCTAACATTCTCCCCTCCATTACAATGTTCAACATCTCACTGCCGATCAATACGCCCTTCATCCATTTTTCCTACCTCCATATGATTTCTTTCAACAAACCCCTTTCCTCATCCACCATCGCTATATAGTCACAAAATATTAAGTGAAACGCAACAGATAACCCGTCTAAATGAATCATTTTTTACAGAGATAGAGGTGGACCCAGAAATACAATAATTATATTTTTATGGAAACAAATTGGCCAGTCTTCCATGCCAAAGCTTACATCCAAGGAATGCTACGACAAGGTAACACTGCTGAATAAAGGCTACCAGCCATTGGCTGGCACACTATCCTACATAGGTATGCATAATTTAAATTGCTCGTGAAACCTACAAAAAGTGTTAATGATGTGTAAAGTATGGTTCTTAGTACAGTTTAACATGAGCAATGGAAAAAGCACGGGCGGGAGCCATTCAATGAAGCCCATGTTCCAGGCCTTCTCATACTTATTAAGCCTCTCCTTCCGACCGCATCTTTTACGACCATTCAACAACATCCCCTTCCCCCCTCTAGGTCATGTGCCTACCCTCTCGCGCAAACATCGCCCTTCCAAACTACCTACTCCCTGGTCCCACGTCGATATCGCATCCCTTGCTCTCCTCCCACGCATTGCAACCCACTCACGGCCAAAACCCTTGTCCGGTTGACGGAGGCACCTGGTTAGCGGAGGCAACGGGTCAAAAGAGACCCTCCCACACCGTCATTTCGTTTATCTCCATGGAAACCCCGTTCATTGCCCCACATCCTCCCCCTCCTGCGGTCCCTTTTACACCACTATCCCCTCCATCCCCACTCTTTAAATTCCTTCCGTGGCATTCTCATCAACCCTTCTCCCCCACAACCCCTCCCCGCGCTCCCGCAGCCATCCCCTACAGCGATCATCATCATCCCTCGGAATAACCAACCACCACGGCGCGCTCACAATTAACCGACGGATGGAAAGGGCACCAACCACCCCTTAAAAAATTCAGCATCGCATTAACCGACACCTCCACCGTACGTCCCTCCGCTTCCTACCTTCTCTCTCCGCCTCAAGCTGCTCCACCCGCAACGACGCCTCCCGCCCCCAACCCCCTCCCAAGAAAGTTCCTTTGGGCCACCGCCTCTTTCGCAGTAAGATGGAAAATAATTATTAAAATAAAATACGATTGACGAGAGGTGAAAACAAAGGGGACCACGTAAACACAAACAGCCATGCAATGGCGTTGATGCTCTCTCTGTGATTAACTGGCGTATGTTTCGCGAGGTAGTGACGGATGAGGGGAAGAGGAGGGGATGGAAACGTTTTCGCTCTCCTGTCCCGGCGGCAAGGGAATTAATTTACGGGCAGATGCACTGCGATAAGGTGGATTACCGACACATTAAGGCCCAGTGACTGGGGAGGGGTTATTTGGTGGTGGAGGGAGGAGCTTGCGATAAGAAAAGGAAGACCAGCCAACCGCGTGGAATTGGCGCTTCAAGGCTCACGCGGAGCCGTGCGGCAGAGGAGTTGGGCGTCGGCGGAGGAGAAAGAAAATGTAGTCATTCCGGAGGTGGGTCCACGGGAGAATTGTGGGGAGCGCTTATCTGTTTTCCTTGAATACCTCGCTGACGGGAGTGTTTTCTTTTAATCGAGGCAGAAATTCTTCAAAACAGGGAGATAACTTGTCTCGAAATAGGCGAACCTCATTTACAGTCAACTCGGAAGGATACGCGGAGGGGAAGGGAGTAGGTTGGAGTGACGGGAGCGGGAGGTGTGCACATTTTCAGGAATGATTAGAATGGTATTCACGGCAAGTGTTAGCGATTGATAAGTCGATACAGCGACATGAATGATGATTGAGAGAAAACAGAGTTCAGTTGAAAAAAATACTGAAAGAAAAAATTCAGGTTAAACCATTGCTTTTCACTCAGGAAAAGGAATAAAACATAGGCATCTCTAAGAAATCACGGCGTATGGTAGACAATGTTATGACAACCAATAATTAAACACTGTACTTGGGGCCGATCCACTTCCTTGGGAATATTTGGTCTCATTACAATTCAAAGGCTGTTACTTACATTCTTGACATTATTTTTGAATGTCTACTGACCCCATGAATATAAAATTATGTACTCAACGGAGCGCGCGTTATGGTTTCTAAAGGTTTGCGCTCAATTTCAACTAAAACTCAATATTAAACTTTCTTTGCCAGAAAACGGGTATAAAATTATTTGTATCCTTATTTGAAGAAGCCCTTCCCCTCTTAGATGTTGTCTAGATTCGCTAATTCACTGTACATCGTACGAATACAATTGGTATGAATCAGACATCAACCTTAGCAAATATTGGGATATTGCAATGAGTGCAGACTGGTAAGTAATAAAGAGACCGCAATAGTCTACAAAGAGTATTTTTGCAAATTCGAAAGCTTATAAGGTGGTTGACTGCACGTTAACGTCGGACAAACCGAGGATTCAATTAATTTCTAACTTGGAGATTTCTGCATGAGTGCCACGTAATGCCAACTCTTAAATACATGTTTCTGGGAGCTTGAAATTCAATCGAGTAACATTTTGCTAGATTTAGAAGAGCTTCATCCTGATTATGGGTTCCTTAAATGTCTAAATTCATTTAGAATACAGTAATTGTATATGGAATCCTCATGAAGATGGATTGCTTACTGAATTGGATCTCGTGCAGCGAAGAGGAGGTAATTTCGTAAAAAAAATTTATGACAAACGTTTTTCGTATCAAAATTAAAAGAGGAGCTAGGCTGGAAACCTCTCACGAAGTGAATGTTATATTGCAGATTAAATCACTTGCATAAATTGGATTGGAGAAGCTTGCAGAAATTCAAATTATCCCTTTAGCAATGACGTGGAAAGCGTAACGTTGGGTCCATTGTACTATATTAGGAGAGATCATGTCAATAAAATTAAAAAATTTAGAGCCTAATAGATTTGAGTTGGCATTTTATCCACGAATGACAAAAGATCAGTATTAAATAACGTTTATTTTACCGTGCTGGGAGGGAAAGGTATTTTGGGTCAAGGGTAGTCGGGTGTGTAACCATCCCCTGCCACAAACCTTAGCGGTCGCTTACAGGGTACAAAATAAAACTAAAACGAAATTAAAAACTAAATCTGGTCATAAAATGGTACCTAATCTTACCTATCTAATTAGTGTACCTAATCTTTAAGATAGCAAAGGTGCTAGCCAACATCCACTCTGGTCGGAGCTAACCCTTCACGTTTATGACATTAAGAAGGTTGACCATAAGATTTGATCTCAAAATTTAGTTTATCCTTCTATTGCTCTGCCAAGAGTATCTAATGATAATGCATACCATAAAAAAACCATAAAAAAAGTAATCAATCCGAAGGTCGGTTTGGTCGGTAATGATAGAGTCCACCCAGTACTAAGCCCGACGGCGTGTGAATATTCACACATCAGGGTAGGGGGGCCAGTTCCTTTCCCTGGGCCGGTTATGGTTTATCAGGAATATCTGGTACCCGAAAAATCACAAAGCTTGGGGAGAGCTGCATATGCTCAGATAGGCTTGCCCGGGAATTGAACCCGGGCCCTCCAGTCAGTAGTCCAACGTTCTACCCCTGGATTACCGCAACCCACAACACACACAAAAATGTGATATTATGTCCAACATCCCTATCCTGTTCCTACCCTTTCCTCGCTTGCCCAACATTCTCCCCTCTATTACCTTCTTCAACATTCCACTACCGCTCAATACGCCCTTCATCCATTTTTCCTGCCTCCATAGGATTTCTCTCAACAAACCCCTCTCCTCACCCACCATCTCCAGTACTTCCTCATTTGTTTTCCTTTCGGTCCATTTCACCTTCTCCATCGAGAATAAATATGGAAACTTAAATAAATTATATAATGCTTGTATAAAATTAAGAGGAATATTGGAAAAAATATTCTCCTCAAATCTATTGTGATAGCTTCCATGTATTATTACAGATGACAAGTTTTCAATATATGTGACGCAGAAGCATGCGTGTTTAAAATAGTTATGTGCAAGTATAAAATTTGTAGTACGACAAGAGACCTAACACTCCCTGTCAAACACTCTTTCGACGGCTTGCGGGATAGTGCGTAGATGTAGAAAATTTCCGCAATACCTAAGCTCAAATATTAATTTATGGAAATGAAACACCTCTGAGAATTATGAGAAAAAATTATACTGAAAAGGGGTCAGCATTTCTTTGATCATTAAGCAACTAAATATTTCATAGAGTATAACGTTAAAATAAGCAGTAAGCATTAAATACGAGATTGTTAAATAGTTATCTATGCTGATTTTCTCTTTATGACTGATGTCAGTGCCGCCTATTAATTGTATCTGATCATTTTTAGCCATAAATACCACATGTTGGTTCAAGTCATCGTAGTATTTTCGACGTCTCGTACCAGTACGTACAACGGCCAGCATTTGGCTGAAAGAATATCATCGAAAGACCTTCATACCCGTTTCAAAAACCACTGAAGTAAGTGAAAAACATCTCGTCCTGGATCATCGCTCCTTTGTTCCGCCTTCCCTCAAGGGACACGATCAAGGGGAAAAAAATGGCGGCTCGGACACTTTCAGGATCGAAACTTTTAAACCCGTGTGAGCGTTTCCAAATGTTGAGCGGGGAGAAGTTAGTGCCAATCAAATTACAACGCTTTTTTTGCAGAAGTTTTGCAGAAATTGTTTCTCCGGCGATCGCGGATCAAAAACGACACGCAGCACAAACAAGCAAGCGAGCGGCGCGTAATCGAATCAGACCCGTGAGGGTGAGCCTTGGAAAAAAAGTATAGGGACGTTTCGTGGTAAAAAAAATTCATCTCCCACGCAAACTGTCCAATGCCCTGGAGATACTCGCTCGCGGAGTTATTGGAACAGACGCCTGTGCTCCTCCCCTCTTATCTCCCGTCCCCTTAGGGTTAACGGACCCCCACGACTTCCGGCCCCCGTGTTAACTGATTGCAGAAGCGAAAATCCGGATCGCTCGCGCGTAGGTTTCTCCCATGGTGAGGTAGCTGCGTTTTAGAGTGTTTCCCTCCATCTTCTCCCGGCCCATTCCACCCCTTCGCCCTCATCCCACGTCGGCTGAAGTTCCTTGACGTCTCTTCGAAGATAATATTCCGCGAAGGTGTCACCTTGTGTTATCCAGTTCGCTCATCTGCGGCGGCGAGGGGCTGCTGTCACGGGGAGACGGGAGAGTTTCAGGAATGGTGGGATAGGGAGGGTATTCCCTTGTGGATGAATGGCCGTTCGTGGTGCAACTGACTGCGTGCGATGTACGGCATTCAAACGGATTCGAAATCCGCGTCAGATGAAATAAATGAAGGGATGTTTGTCTCGATATTCATTAGTGTTTCACGATTCTTAATCAATATTACGTCACGTACACGTAGTGCAGGTAATATTGAAGACGAAAATATCTATTATTGTGAACGCGTAAGGGAAATCATGGCGCTAAATGAAGTTTCACTAACTAAAATGAACTCTTGATAGGAAATGACAGGACATATGGTTTCTGGGGAAAGAGGGTGAACACGAGTCACAGAACTTTTATGAAGTCGATACAGCGGATTGGTAAAAGAATAAAGATTATATCACAATTAAGTGTTATCCATGGTGATAGATTGGAGTAAATAGGTGGGAAATGCAAAGAAAAAAAATCAAAATTCTATGAAGGAGATACTGAGAGATTGTGCGCTGATGAGGTATGCTATATGGCAGAGGAAATTTCGTAAACGTAATTGATGAGGAGGAAAATAATCATACTGAAATGCGCAGAGAAGAGGATAAGCCGTGAATGGTTTAAAATCGTGAGCAAATGGGAAATATATTCATGATAGAGATGCAACTGTCTTGCTTAAGTTAGAAAGGATGTTTGACGGTGCACTAAAGGTCGTCGTAAGATGCCATTAAATTGCCCACCCGCCTGTTCATATGTACTTTGCACTGAAAATATTTGACGGCAGTCAACTCTAATTTGGAATTCGACAACGAAAGCGCCTTATTTGTTAATTATGGAAGCAGTCAATAAATGTTAACATTAGACAAAAGGAATAATGATTGGATTATTGAAACAATTTCGTTAAAATAATAAATACTTTCCTCAGTGTTTTAGAAAAATAGCATGTTCTTAAGTTCATTCAATGCTGATGGGTACTGCATTTTCTACCTACGCTAATAAAATGTTTACTTTCTTGTTTTCCAGTTCTGTATGACCTGCCTTAACATGGTGGTGGTCTATCGTATAAGATGTTGATGCTCATTTTTATTACCTCCTATTCAATATATCTGAGAACTTCCGCATTCATTCCTTAAAATTTTAATTTAATATTAAATTAATTAAATTAGTAATTTAATACAAATATTTGCAAAATATTTCAATTTGCAACATATAATTCACATAAAAGTAGAAATTTTTATTATTTCAACGAGAAAATGCATTATTTAATTTGAATTTTAATGTCTCCATGATGACCACTGTAGGAAAACCCAATAAATTTAAAGACAATAAGTGACAAAAGATTAATTTAAATGAGTAAAAAATGTGCCATATTAATACAGGAGAATATAAGTTCCATCCTCATCCGACTTTAACTGATTACCGAGAAATAGACTTAAATTCAAAAACACTTTCCTGGAAATACCTACGTGAAACATCTCGAACTTACTTACTAGGAATATTACTCTTGAAACTGAGTTTTCCGGCAAATGACACAAAAGTTTACCCTACTTTTACCGAAAGCACATCTTAATAGGTGTATTAAAAAGTACTCATGTCACACAGATATAACATCCTCTTCCTCTGGCATTAACTGCAAAGAAAATACATGAAAGAAACCAAGTTTAATAATATCACGGAAACTTTGCGTATCGATAAACGTCATGACGAAGGTCGTAAAATTCACCAGTCATAAGGTCTCTTCGACAACTTAGAGTCTCAAGAAAACATTGGAGGTAACAACTTATAAGACTTCTGTAAATACGATGTGGGTAGAGTGGCTCGTAGGATGATTAATCTTTCCCATTCCCTGTACAACAATTTTCCGGGAATCTCAAAAACAGTATTCTGATTTATAAAAATATATTCGTTATCCCCAAAAATCGAATAGCCGAACCGGCTTCACAGCCACCAGAGCAATACCATTTCTAAGCAAATTGTAAATTTGGCTTTTCCTTACTCTAAAAGAAGAGAAATATCCTGACAGAGAGACTTTAACTCATATAGAGATCACCAAATCTATACTCTAATGTTAATTCTTCTTCTTAATGACACATAGTGACGCACCGAGGTGTTGTACGGTGCCACCAAAGGCTTGGCTCGTGCTCCTCAACTATTAGCACCTGAGATGAAGTATTGCTAACTGATGACTTTGGGGAGCGAATAAGCGAAGTTTGTTCCTTAATATTTCAAGGAGTATGACCTCCATCCTCGAAGTAGTCCACTTCACAAGAGATTGCGCTTCGTTCTCCTGCTTGGATAAGACGAACTTTCCTCCTATAACTCTCTCCCAATTCTATTCGCTGCCAGAACTCCCTTAACCGGTGGAGCATGAAGGACAAACCATGAAGGGATGGGTCCTGAACGGAGTAAATAACGGGGAAAGAGAATAGCAGGGGAGTCCGGGGTCGAGCTGAACAGAGCCGATGCAAAGGCGTGGGCATTCCCCTTCCCCACTCGACGGGAGAGCCACGGGACCCTCCCAAAGCGTCCATCGGAATACGCGGAGTCATTCCTCACCCCAAGAGCGCGGCGGCTAAGGTCTGCCGCTTGCCAGCCCTCATCGCTCCACTATGTCCCGTTTCCTCCCCGCCCCTGCCGGGTGTCAGGGTGATGGATGCATTGGGTGAGGATGGAAAGCGAGAAAGAGAGAGGGGGTGAAGGGTTTTCGGGGATGAAAGAGGTTGCATCGTAACATATTTCCCTTTTCTCACGGTACGGTCCCTCCTACGAGCCCTCACCATTGCCGCGCCTCCTCCCGTTCGATGCCACAGTACACCCACCACACCTCCGGTCTCTCTCTGCCACTTTGGAGAGAGCACATTTCCGTTTCCGTCTCCTCCACCCGGCTTCCGTCCCGTCATCCGCCGCGGCGGTATATCCCTCGTCCCACTTTCCTCGAAGCTCTCTCGTTCTCGAGGAAAGAAGATGCGGAAGAAAAATAAAAGAGGATTTCCACCAGAGCACCCTCCACCCATGCCGACTCCTCTCACCCTGTGCACTTCCACCCGAATAAAATAAAAATGAACCGTTCCAAAGCTCTTCCTCCCTCTCTCTCTTTCGACATCACGATTTTTTGGGATCGTCTCGCGGTGGGAGGAGATGATGTTGGGCATGGGTGGGGGCTTTCACACACTCCAGTTAGCGTACGTATCCCCGAAAACAACCCTTCCCGTCGTCTTCTTCTTGCCACCCCTACCAGTCATCCCTTTTGTCTCACAACCCTCCCCACCATCGCGTTCCTCCGAGTTCTTATTAATTATTTTCGGCATAAAAGGTGTGTGATGCGCTTTCGGGAGGATTCAGCGGGAGATGGGCGCCTATGATCCAACGATGGCCCTTTTGTGTGAAGAGCGTTGCGGCAAAATTACGAGGAGACAAATGGTAAGGATATTTGCGCGGACGGGAGAAGCTACAAGGTGTAACAGTAAAGTATTGCAGACAACGATGCAATTTAAAAATAAATAATTTTCGGTTTGATCCCAAAGTCACGAAATGTATTCCGAAAACATTTTGAAAAGCGAAAGAATACGTACTGACTTTCAGCTCTAGAAATTTGATAGTTACTGCACTCAAACAATAGTTACAAACGTGAACTGAAGAAATCATCTGGAAGGTTAATCAAATGGATCCTTCAGTATAATATTTGGGCAGCAACTCCAGTGCATGAACTGGAATTTCTGTCGGCGGAGTGAAAAATGATGATGAACATATTCAGTAAAACATTCCTGGCCACTAATATTAGCAATGTAACGTGGTAATCTAGTGAGTAGAGAGCTAGGCTACTCATCGAAGGATCTGGGTTCGATTGCCGGGGACGCCTCCGTGGATCCTCAGCATCACCCAAGCTTGTGATACCAGGGCTTCCTGGGAAACCAGAGGCGGCACAGAGAAAGGAACAGACCCCCGTACTCTACTCTGTGAATTCCAATACGTCATT
Source organism: Hetaerina titia (assembly GCA_037158775.1). Taxonomy (NCBI): domain Eukaryota; kingdom Metazoa; phylum Arthropoda; class Insecta; order Odonata; family Calopterygidae; genus Hetaerina; species Hetaerina titia. The sequence goes on along the minus strand of CM073769.1, from coordinate 95,562,907 downwards.
GGGCTTTGCACGTACTATGTAAGCACTATCCACACCTATCTAATGAAATTAGGTATTTAAAAACTGGAAGATTGAAATGATAGAATGCATCCTAGTCTAGAGGGAGAACACTCTAAATTAGATTTAGCGTGGATACTTTCCAAATTCTAGATCAATGAACATATAGCCTATAAGCATTCCATTAACAATAGTCATGCAGTTGTTGCATTTGATTATCGTTATAGATAAATACAAAGTTAAAGTGGCTCGTGATTCAAGGTGTGTGGGATTTCCTGGAATTGTTTCTATTACCTACAATTGTATCATCGTAATTTTGGGAATAGGGAAGAAAAATGAAGTTGATGATGCGGATGACGCGTAAAACAAGCAAAAACATGAATAAGCAAAGAAATCGGAACGTGTGAAACAGCTGCTATGAATCATTAGTACCAAAGGCACAATATCGCTGGTAGATGTACATTGCCGCTGTTTCTGCTACGCTGATTGAATCATGCCCATTTGTCATGAAAAAAATATTCAGAAACCTTTCCATTAAAAACGAATAATGCACTCACGAAGGGTGAAAAGAGAAATTTCTTTTAGAAAAAAATTCAAGCCACGTAACTGCCTCAAGATTTGAGAGTCAAAACTGTGGGGAGAGAAATAGAGCATGGATTAATTGTAGTATAGTATACAGAAATAGAGTAAGTATCAACTTCAGAGTACTATGATAAAGACATTACTCTCATTCATGATTTAGATTTGATCTAATACCCACGACGTTTTCCCTATGAATGAAAAAACACTCCGATTGACTTTACATTGATTCCCGGAAGATGATATAGTGGTTAACATACCACATCGTCAAAGAGTTTGAAAAACCTCACCAAAAGGGGTCCTGTTCGTCATGGGGTTACCGGGACTGGGAGGGGCGAGGGCTTAAGTCGAAACGAGAAGCGTTTTGTATTTTTCCCCACATCAAGGAGACCCGTAGAGCCAGAAAAGGTTAAGAACTACCGTAACTGGCTATTCACGCGAGACCCTCCGAACATATTTCACCGAAACGAACGCCAAACAAAAGGGATCTAATTACATCCTTGGATAGGGATCTTTTTTTTCGCAGGCACAAAGGAAGACACTTTCAGCGAAGTTATTTACGGTTTCGGGAGCATCCCCTTTCTAAAGAGGGTCACTGCCACAAACGGGATCTCGGTCTCCACACCCCTCGCTCTTCCTTCGCCTCTCAATCCTAGGGACGTCGGCCAGTACACGAAGGCCGGGGAACGACCTCCGCCGCTCAACGGAAGGCATTCTTCCCACGCGCCGCTCTCCCCCACCACATCACTCTCTTTTCTCCTTCCTCATTAACCCTTTCTCTCGCGATCCCAGCGCACCCTCCTCCCGGTCTCTGTCCCTCCCCTCCGTGGGGACCACTCCCCTCCCTTCCACAATTCTCTCCCTTGTCTTGGTCGGGAACCCCACCCTCCTGACCCCCTTTCCGGAGCATCTCGCCATATCTCCAGCTGGGAACTAATTCTTATACTTTTTCCTGCACTGTAACGGTGTCTCTTGCGTGTGGATGAAACCAGCTGCTTTCTCCTCTCCTCTCTCTCCCGACCTCTGTCTCACTCTCCTCCTCTCTGATTCAAAATATATCCCTTAACCCTCCACTGCTTCGCGTTCTTTTATTTCTCCTTCCTTCCACCCTCGGCAATTCCTTCACTTCTGATCCTTCCGCATCATTGCTCAGTCCTAAATTTCCCTCAATTTGCTTCAATGGCTGGGTACATATTTTATAAAAACCCACTTCACTAAAATCATCATCTTAATTACTCTCTTACATCATTCTCACGCTTAAACTAGTGAAATCCACTCTCCCGCTCGTGTGCCATTTTAAACATCATTCAATTTCTTGATTTTATGAATAAGGATTTGAAGAATTTAATTAATTTTACAGTTTTCACCATTCATGACAACATAAAAAACTCCTGTTATGTCATTTGATAGAATATTGATTTTCATAAGTTTTCAATTATAAATTTTATAACGAATAACTCCGCCAATTTCCATAAATGTATGCCATATTTCACCCAATTGAAATGGAATCATAATCACGCGAAAAGAATTGCAGCAACTATACTAATATGCATGGGATTTTAAGGAAATACAATGGGCTTCCTCACTCATAATAAGTTCTAAAACAAAATAAAAGAGAATAAATCACATTTGTTCATTTATTTCGGCTTTGGAACAAATTGGACAAGTTAACGATCAATGATACATTAACCATTTAATAAATTTAAATTGTAAAATATTGAGGCGTTAGGATCGGATTTTACATCCGACGAAATTTCAGTATCTTTTCTGAAATAAAACATAGTGTTCATGCTGGCTGCTAATTACATGGCTACGACGTGTAATTATTTCTACAGATATGTACTAAATATACAACCTAGAACCTTCTTTCCCTTCCGATGTTCAAATCCATTTGCAAATAGCAGGTACACTTCTTTCTACATATTTGAATGAGTCCAAATATTATGCAAGGCAGATATTTCTTGCTTCATTTAAGAGGGCATTGCCCAATTTACCAAGTGCAAAAAAATAATTACACAAAAAGAGAGTAACTACATAGGAGGTTTAGCAAGTTGGAGAACACCTGATACTGACTAACTTAAGTTGGAAATTACTCTCTGATTCATAGTGAACTTTTTTATCAACTCCGAATAATGCAGAAAATAAATAATTGTAACTGAAAATTGAAAAAAATAATGCAGGTGAAACACACAATTCTTCAAATATACGACTCTCCTACCACACTGCCTGTAAGAGAAAATAAGATTTTAAATTGCAAATGCTCACATTACCTCCGTTTCATTTACCTTCGTGAAAATAAATTTCTGATCGAAGGGCGAAATCACGTATTGTACTTCAACTTCTAGCTTTTCTCCACCAAATTACAGCGAGGATGAAGTTTGGAGTTCTATTGTCCCACTCTTTATATGATTTAAGTTGGAATTTATTTTCATTCTCCAAAGAGTACTGAGTGTTCGGCTGGCAGGCCGAGTGTTAAATATTTAAACAACGTCAGTGCTTCTACACGTACATTGCCAATGCTCGGTATTGTGGGCATACATTTTTTCGTTTTAAGTAAAGTTTCCATTTTATTTCATCATTTTGATTGTTTATTTTTTGAAAGAATTTAAAATTTTATACTACCAAACAAGTTGAAGATTCAGTCGAGTAAATGTACAACGCAGTAAAATAACCCCAAGTAAGGTGCCATTTTACGCAGATTCGGCACTCGAAAAAGAGTATTACTTCTAATAACACTTTTATGTAAACATTGTTTGTGGTCTACAGTTTAAGGTAGGTGTTGAATAGACACAGACTTAACAACAACGCATGTCTTTGTCCTTCCTGACAAAACGAAACCTAAAATCTGACGCTAAAATTGAAGTGACTACACTAGCATGCATAGGATTTTAAGGAAAACCAACGAGCTGCCTAACTCAAAATCAGTTCTAAAACAAGAAGAAGAGAATAAAACACATTTACACATTTATTTCGGCTATAGAACAAATTGAACTAGTTGACGTTTAATGATTTTTGATAATGATTTTCGAAATTAATTTGATTTTCAGCTTTTGAAACCCTTCTTAAATTCCGCATAATTCCTACTTCAATTCATTACGTCCAATATGTCCACTGCCCCATCTTTGATTTCCTAATGTTCTCCCCTCAATCATAGTCTTCAATATCTCATTGCCAACCAAAATACTCTGCATCCACCTTATCTACTTTCTTTGAGTATATACCAAAAACTCTCTCTTCTAACCACTTGCTTGTTTTTTCCTGTCTACTATAACTTTTTCTCTTAATGTTCACATTTTGGAAGACTTTGATACATGCTTATTTTTTGCTTGAACGACCATGTTTCCGCGCCGTACAAAACCACGCTCCACATTACAGTTGTATTGAGCCTTTTCTATCATCCCTCTAATAAATTCCTTCCTTCTAGTGAAAATTTCTTCGCCTAACACAATTATTCTTCTAATGCCCATACTAATTAAACCATCTTGGTTTCAAACACTTCATAGATTGGTAAAATAAAATTTAACTTAAAAAACCTCGTTAAAAAAGAATTCTTGAGTTTACCCTGCTATTCTAGGTGGCGTGGTTTAACACTTAACGTTATGAAAGATCATTTTACCCTCCCTAACTAATGTGTATGAGGCTGTTTCTGCCTCGTATACACAGAAGAATTCGTGTCATTGAAAATATTAGTCATGTTCCACCTCAAAGGTTTTTCCGTTTCCATCTTCATGGTATTTTTTATTGACTGCAACACCTTTCTCTGTTCTACAAATGAGGTAAGTAAAAGTAAATATTCAAAATTACATTGGAGGCCATAATATCTTAATCACGCTATTTGACGAAATGTGACAAGGCATGTCAAAAGGACAACCTGTATTCATATAATTAATCTTACGGAATGACGTAATTTTTTGGGATGACATTACTCCAAGAAAGGACAAAACGACAATAAGAGCTCTTTTTGATAGCATTTAGAAGTATCTTACTTTGTTTTTATGTTAATTGAGAAATTTTGTTAAGATAAACGAGCGTTTCTCTCCTTCTGCGTGGAAATCTTGTTTTCTCCGTAATTTAATATACCTACAGCGCCCTAATGACTTACACGCCAAATACCTCCTATAAAATCCCAGACCGACTTCCTCACTGGGTAGCTCTCGCCCTGGTGGTTCTATTAACCTGTAAACAGGTTTATTCTCCCTGCTACAATATTTGATAATATAGTAATTACACACCATTTACTTTTAAATCTAACGCAGTTCATTAAATAATTCATCATCACTGTATTTTCTTGAGGTCCAAGATGGTAGTTGCCTCTTATTTTATAAGCAAGTGGTCAAGGTTTATTAAAATATTATTTTTTGTAACTTATTCTTTACTTTTGATTAGTATCCCCAGACGTCTTAAGTCTCTCACAGACTCATTCTTCCTCATGAAACATGGAAAAGAGGGAGAGAGGCCCCTAATCTTTCGTATACATCTTCCGAGTTCATTTGGATTTCGTCCTCAGCCCACCACTTGAATACCGTCTGGTCTCTCTACTTTGTTCGTCATGGATTTGTAATACATACTCTACTGAATTGTGAAACGACAGTAAATAAATCACTGAAAAATATTTGAGCTCACAAGCAGCGGCCCTTGAAATCTGGTTTGCTTTCCACTGGAAATGCTTTTGAAACGAACTGCTAGAACGTGAGGAATGTAAAAAAATATATTTCATTTCCTTCAGCTAAATCATTTTCTGTTCCTCTTATCTTCATCGCAAAATTTCATCTCTACGTGAACGGAAACCGAAAGATATAGATATACCTATATCATCTGAGCACTCTGAAATACGTACACACAAAAATTCACAGGATTTACTCATGGAAGACCGGCTTTAGACGTAGCTGACTTTGCCACTTTGGAGAGGGGAGGAGGAAAGAGTCATAATTGAGAGATATTATAGGGCGACTGCATCACGGAATGAAGGTATCACCCAAATTGGGCTCCTGCCTCTGGTCCCTGGGTAAAAATAAAATGACTGATACGTAGGCTCACACGCGATAGTGCACACGCCTCCTTTTGTGTGCGCATTGATACGGACAACACGCGGACAGAGATTCGCGGTAAATCAGCACGGCGGCTGCCGAATGAGACTGACAAACATTCGCGAGGGAGGAGTGAGTATTGGGTTGATTAAAAAGTTTGCTTGGCTTATCGCGGCGGCGAGACCGGAAACAGCGAGTGATGACACTCGGGGCTACGGACGGATGGAAACGCGGCACGGACGAGGAGGGGGGGGTTCCCGCGAGGAGCTCGCACGCTCTCCAATGCTCGAGGACTACGAGAGGGGTGGACGGAGAGATGCGGGAAAGAATTAAGCTGCTCGTTTAAAAAAAATATATTATTTTTTGCTTTCTCTGGAACTGAAGTTATGCGGATGAGATGCTGTCCTCTCACGTGAGTAAAAAATAAACGATTAAATAGGCAACGAGATTAAATTTTTGATTTCACTTGAGTCGGTAATCAAACTTCATGGCTCCCTTCATTATTTTGTCTCCACATATGTGAAATACAAAAATAAAAGTCATGAATGAGAAATAACCGGAACGGCAAATTTTATTTTTTTCCCTTTTTCCTACGGTTTAGTTAATATTATTTGGATGTGGCAACGGAAAAATAAATGAATATTTCACTCAGCATTTAAGTTGGCACACACACACAACTGTGCTTATTTATCAACTTGAACACAGATGTGGATTAATGTCTACAAGTGGAAATTGGATTAACATCAATACCAAATGCTAGCTAGGTGCGATTAGATTCACGTAAATGACACTGTAAATGACTGGCTTGGGTGGCGCATAAAGAGCGTATGTGAATATTTAATGCAACAAAAGCCCAAATGGAATTTCTGCTACATTACCAAAGACATTTTACTCAGGTAGAGCTTGAGGACCTGTATTTTGACAGTAAAAAACTGCTGATTCACATCCCTGAGTCTGCGAAAAAAGAAAAAATTGAAAAAAATATCATTATGCACTGAATAGTTGAGGCCTTAACTTTGTAGAAATCCATGTTTAACTTAAGAAATTAAATATTATCTTTGCTTTCTACGGGAATAAAACTTTATTTGTCGACTAGTTTCGTTTACACTGTAACATCCTCAGGACTACCTACTAACATCCTGAGGATGTTACAGTGTAAACGAAACTAGTCGACAAATAAAGTTTTATTCCCGTAGAAAGCAAAGATAATATTTAATTTCTTAAGTTAAAATATTATTAAGTAATTTTGCAGTATTTTGCACTCTTCAGCGTTAATAGTTCCAAAAGCGGGATAATGAACCTTTTTAAGCCATGGGCAGAAGAAGCATTGCTAGTCAAATCTTTATCCTGTACGATGCAGACTTTTGAGGAACTTCATTTCGCATCCATTTTGCAATTGCTTACGTATATGCAATTTGCTCATCACGTTTTCACTTACATAATAATCGGGTCTCAAATTTGTGACTGTTATCAGGTTAATGAATATTTCTTCCCTCTATGTGAACTTTCGATTCTAGATAAATGAGGAGAATATGATGATTTTTTTTATTTTTTCTTTTGGTTCAGCTCTTTCCTTAACGCTAAACCAAAATAGATAAAAAAATATATCGTCATAATAAAAGTCAGAGCAATGAGCTCTTTTACCCTACAGAAATAACATATGATTTGACGTAAACCTCATTGAGTGCAATATATTGCTGTTTATACCCAACTAAATATGAACGTAAAGTATAGTGATTATTAATGTCAACAAAATTATCCTGTCACATCAACACCACTGGCTTGGGGAACGAAATGTAAGGAGAGAGACGGGAGGGAACAGCAAGCTGTAAATGAATAGGTCCGGACGATAGAGGTATTGTGATCGAGGAGCATTGAGGCACTTCCCTTCTGCATCTATGGCATTCTAAGGGAATTCAATAGCATCGGGTAGATGATATAAGGACAAAGGAACAAGGTTACATTGGAGAGCAAAGGGAGCCGAGGCAGGCTAGTTTGACCGGGAGCGAGGGAATCATTGTTCCTTGAATAAAGGCCCTCGAATAAACCGAGGTATGATCTAACTTTTTAAGACAACTACAATAGAAATACTTACAGAAGCCTAAGTGCAAGCTAAGACTCCAGGAAATCAGATTCGAGATTTTAAACTCCAAATTGATTGAAATGTAAATCATTGCCACATAATTGTAAGATTAAAAAAAAAATTACAGTGAGTAACCGGAATCGAAATCTTTTAATATCGTCAACATATGTACTTGTGAAATTTGGATTCTTAGCAGAATGCCATTAAAAGCCAAAGAAAGCTAATTTTTTCCCCATATTTTTGACTGCTGTTCTTCGCCGTAGTTAATAGTATGGCATTATTTGTTTGTGCAACTTCATTGTATGTTCTTGAAAGATGAAAACTATGGAAAACCATTTCCACAATTGTGTATATAGAGACAAAATGTTCAAGAATGGATCGATTATCTTCGTATAACGATTCGCAAATGTTTTTGTCATACTTTATTCCCGACTTGCCTTTAAACATTCGAATCAATTAGATGTAAAACAGAAGTGCTCACAGGAGCCATTGCCATCGCCGGTTTGTTTCTTAATGATTCCACCATGCGAGGGACTAAGAGGTTCGGTTAACTGTGAGCTGACCACGAGTGGGTGGCGCAAGATAGTAAGATGGGCATTTTAATTCGATGCCGAGGATACAAACGAAGTATTCTCACATTTGAGCAACGTCATGTCTCTTTGGGGCATGCAAAGACGAAACTGCGAGTCAAGGGATCTGTGGGAAGGAGTTGAAGCAGGTTTAGAGACGAGAAAGCGAGTTGAAAGTTGAGACGAAAATGGTGCACGCTCCCAAAAGCGCCAAGGGGTGGTGATCACTCAAAACCCTTTCCTCTACGCAAGTCCCGTGGGAAATGGATTGAGGATGCGACCACGAAGTCAGGGAAATGAGGATGAATCGCCGAGAGGGAGGTGAACACGCGATGACGGATCAGTTTTTAGGCGCCCTTGATATTGCTTCACGCGACAGAGCGGAGGATGGGGGTCATCTTCTACCCTCCTCGCAAACTTCGCCCCTATTTATGCTTTGATGTAGAGTGGAGAGCTCTCCGCTGCCCTCATTCACCTCCTATGGGGTAAAAAATCATTCTTTGACAAGTTTTTCCGAGAAGGATGATTAGGATTATAAACAGTGAAAATATCGTCATGAATAACTATGTAATGCCAATTTCATAAGTCTGGAGGCTAAAACCGGCATGACGAGAATTGGGGAAAGGTGAACATTTTCGTTCTGTTGGCATTGAATAAATAGCGAGAACTCGGAGAGAGAGAGTTTTACGCTGCTCTAAGAGGCTGGTGAAGTTGCTAACCATTGAATTCCTACATATGGAACGTTTTCACCTTTCCCCAATTCTCGGCACGCAGGCGGCAGACTACATACTTTTAAGAATGATGGTATGAAACTCAAACTCAAAATTTTTGTTTCTAATGCTTACATTGGATGACACCTTTTTTTGACACCACAACCTGATTTTTCGATCGGAAAACGAATATCCACGATACTAGACCATTTGTTAGCAGAAAGCACTGTGTAGAACGATCTAAAAAGACAACTTTCGCTCTTTTTGCATCTACTGTTCAAAATTAGATCATAACTGCGGTAAAATCTACCTGACTGATTTCAGCCTTGGTTTTACTGAGCATGATCAAATAGATGCAATCGAGGATGTTCACAACGCTCGCGCGTTATCCATGCCGTCATAAACGCGTCGGATAACGAAAACCCTCTCACGGTTCTTCAGATTGCCGATGAGGAGCCCAGGATAACGCAATTCGTGGAGCTAACACTGATCATTGGACCCAGGCGATCGCGAACTGACATTTTTATAGTGTAGATGTACATAGAGGGAAGTTGCATCATGGAAAGAGGCAGAGATAAGGCGATAGCAATATTCGTGTTGGAGCGATTGAATTTTTTCTATTAGTAGTTAAATATCAATGTGTGCGTAAACACAAAATGCCGGGACCGTAAACTTGATATTTAAATCATTGTGTACGTTTTAATCTTTAAACAACATATTTGTTGTTGGAAGAAAATTGTGATTCATTTTCTGAAAAAAACTCAATTGTTTTGATTATTTAATTTACTTATTCTTTGGTAATTTTTCAATTGATTATAATTCGTTTTTATACGCGTATTTTTACTTCTCTCCTTAATTTAAGGCTCAAGGTATCCGCCATACTGTGCACACTCTTAATTTACGTGCTACCTTGAGAGCATCTGCGTAAGATTCGGTAGTATCTCCATTTCAATCGTCAATAACTCTGGCCCATTTTACACAACTTCGACATTGATTTATCCGACAAAAGAGTAACCGTTAGGGTATTGCGCTGATGCCATTACCCTCCAATTGGCCGTAAATGGAAGTTAATGGGGAATTATGAATGTGGGAACTGACTAGCTGCGGATTCTATAAAAAAATGGCCTTCGGTGAGAAGTGCATTTTCAATTTTTCACGAGTTCAGTTCGGAGAGAGTATTTGCTGCTCTTTATGTGAAGATGCCTACTAGTGAGAGATTCCACTATTAGATGCCCCCAAGATTTTACCATCAGGACCACAACTCAATTAGATCTGGGTGATATTACGAGATTTTAAACGCCGTACCTGATTTCTAAGCCTCAACAAGCCGGCCAAGGGGTGTGTGGTAGAGGTACCTGGGAAAAAATACTTCATAATGTCTATTCTAATGAGCGAAGAGTGATTACAATAGGAATTTCAAGTTACAGTTAACTTTGACTATAGTTTTTAGAACTATTTAGCCTCGTACCGTTGTGATCGCGCCTTCTCCGTAACTAACGTATCCTTCCTTATCGTATTCCTGCGGTCGGTGAGCTATCTCTCCAGTGAGACCCGTCGCACGACCCCGTTGCACTTTTGCACACAAGCGACCGTGGTGAGCGATAAATGCCCGGCGCGGCTCGAGGGGGTGGCAGTGACGGGAGAGAGAAGCGGCGGTGGACGGACCAAAAGTCCTGGTATCGGTGCCTCAGTTGCACCGCTCGAATAATCGCTTGGGAAAAGAATGGACGTTGGGTAGGAGACGAGCACCCCAAGTTCCGTTCGGACATATGCTAGAGAAATTCTGCAAGAATATTTATTTGCTGGCTTGAAATTGTTATGAGGACACGTCCAGCTGTTCCAATGGCGGGTGACTTATTAACCCGACAAACAGCAGTGGCGCTGGAACGAAGGTTAGTAAACATCCGCACGCTCGGGGAATACCTGTTACCGTGTGCACTTATTTTACTTCGGCTATGTCTAAAGTAATGTTTTTTTTCTGGAATGAGACCTTGTAATTTCAACAAATATATCGTCGAAAATGGTGATTTTTTAATAGTGATTATCATTTGCCTATTCGGCATATAACAGTAGCGTATGTATCTAAATACATGTACAAAGTTTAGAAAAAATACAGTATGAACTGCAGAGAGTACACAGTATTGATTGGTTTTGACCCCGCTTTATTGTGATAAGTAGGTGAGAACAGCTGCCCCTTTCTGCGAAAAAACCAGAGTCGCAAAACTTGTAGATTGCCAGTTTTTCGTCACACTCGATAGTGTATCTCATAGATGATTATCTCCACGTGAAACCCAAGCATTAATCATTAACAAGAAATTCTTCCACCTCGAGGGATCGATACCTAAAACCTGTAGGCTAAAATGCATACATTTCACGAAACAATAAAATTCAATATAAAACAAACTAAATCGCTTGCAGTCTAAATATGAACACTTTTGGTAGGAACAGACCTATTGCCATTACAATATTTGAGAGTTCATTTCTTCACTTGAAAACAGTCCCGTTAATGTGTAACTTTGATGTATTTTTAAATAAAAATCCTGCATATACCGGCTATGATAAATCAACGCCTGGGTTATTGTTGGGCCCCAAAAAAGTTATGTACTAGAGCGCCAATGAAGGGAACATTTTACCATGTGGTGGATATTTTATTATTATTACATTTTTACTTTAGCTAACAGTGCGCAATAATACTGATTTATGAAGAATAATCTCTTTTGTAAAATTCGAAAGGTCACTCCCGCTTTGCCTCCAATATTTGAATTCTAAAGTGGCATTATCAACGCCTTTAGAAAAATGGCCACTTCTAGATTCACGAGTTATTAACATTATTTTAGCCTTACCCTTTCAGATATATATTTTCTATGCTTGCGGGAATAGAAGTGGATGCTATAATAGTCGACCTGTCAAAAGCCTTTTTACAAAGTTGACCACGATCGCTTAATGGATTAAGATGGAACAATTACCAATACACACAGAAGAGTAATCTCGTGGGTCAAACATTTCATGGAAGGTCGAACAAAAAGGGTCAAATTAGGAGATGTGTATTCTGAAAAAACGAGGGTAACATCAGGAGTCTTACAAGAAAGCGTACTTGGCCTGCTCTTGTTTTTAATCACTATAAATGATATTCCAGTAAATATTAAATCTCAATTAAGGCTTTTTGCGGACGACTGCATTATCTACAGGAAATTCGACAATGACAGCGACCGCGATATACTCCAAAAATACGTTAATAAAATGGCAAATTGGGCGACAAATAATGGGATGGATATTAATGTTACCCAAAGCAAATCCATCACTTTTAGTAACAAGGTAAATTAAAACAATAGGGACTACAAAATCGGAAAATGTCATTCCTAGAAGTGATATATGTAAATACTTAGGTGTACAATTAACCAAGAATTTAGGGTGGGGGCTAAACGTGGAATACAGTTATTGTTAAGAAGGCATTCAAAACTCTTCATTGGGAGATGAGATACCTCAAAGTGAGCACTAGAGGAACTAAGGAAAAGGCGTATAAGACCCTGGTAAGACCAGTTTTAGAGCACTCGTCACTTGTATGGGACCCGCACGAAGAAGGACATATTACACAAACGGTACAAAGAAAGGCTGCCAGATGTGCATTGGGAAAGCATAGGAGAATGGAGAGTGTAACTGAAATGTTAAAAACGCTGGACTGGAAAACTTTACAAAGTAGAAGAAAAATATATAGACTTTGTGGAATGTTCCGAATTCTGAAAGGAGAGAAAGCTTGGGCAGAACTGAGGAAATAGGCGGGCAATCCAAATTTCATAGGGTGAAATCATCACAAATTCAAGGTAAAATGCTGGGCACAAAGAAAAAAAAATTTCTTAATAAAACAATCATTGATGGAAACACATTACCTGCAAAGCTATTTGAGCCCTTTCCTAAAAGAGTGAATACTTTTAAGGGAAATTTAAACAATTTATGTAAAAATTTGATTGATGCGTTGTGTAAAATTGTATGTCACAGCTTAATTTTTCCTTTCTTTCTTGTTGATTGGGAAACTGATGTTAATGATTTAGGGATTTTCCTTTTTTTGTGTTAGAGATTTGCGTTTGAAAGTTTCCTTTACGTTTATTTTTTTAAGACTGATTCTATTTATTATATTTTGTGATATTGATTCATGTCACTTTATGTCATGTTAATTTTTTTCCAAGGCAAGTTTGATTATAATACTTGGGATTTGTGTGCCACATGACATTGTCTATCTGCACATGTAAGTTTTAATAATAATAATAATATCTCTAATCCTGACAATTATCAAAACGGGCACATTATCCTTACTGATAATATTTCATAATCCTTTTTCAAGAGTTTGGCCATATTTCTCCACCATGTTAATATTAAATTGACGTTAAATTTAAAGATGAGATTAGGGCCTTTTTTCAATACTAATATTAATAAAAGGGGCGAGTCTCTAAAATTAAAAATAAAAACAACTGATTCTATATTACCAATTGGTGTATTAAGATTGTCAGCACTCAGATTGAACTGAACTGTTAGAACACAAATCATCACAAATTGTGACTTAAAACTTTTGGACCTAGAGGCACTTTTTCCATGACGTTGATTGGTGCAAATGATTACCTGCCAGATGATTTTCTGTCTAAAATCGCTTGCGTTGAATCCATTTTACATTAATTTGACACTGGCACAATCAATAATAATGACACATCAGAGTGCCATGAATTATTCAGAGTGGAGAAGCGCACAATATATCGCTTAGAATTTGAAAGCTGTGGTTTTTCCCCAATTATGCCAGTCAAAACCGAAGGATTGACGGGAGACTAAGCTGTGGGGTTTAGTATTCACCGGGTGGGGTAATGGCCACTGCGCCGGATGTCTTTGAGGTGAGGGAGGAATGCCTGAACGAGCCAGTCGTGTTGAGAGCAGGAAATGAGCGTGTGGGCTCTCTCTATTGGTGTAATGTTCACGGAGAGATGGGAGGGGACGGGGTGAGAAGGAGGTCAGAGTCAGTGGAGTGAAACCGCAGAGGCGGGCGTACGGGTTCTGAAAAAAGAAACAATACGCGCTCGCTTCTGGGAGGTGGAAAATAAAAACATGCAGGGTCCGATAAACCTCAGCAGTTATTTTTAAATGCTTTGATGAAAAATGAGAACCAAAATTCGTGCCCAAAAATTGGAAGTTTTAGAAGCGTTATTGAGGAATTTGCGGTGATGTGTTTTTTTCTTTAAATATCAAAAGTGTTCATTTTCCTCTATGTTACCTGAAAGTATGGATTATATACACACGCATCTTGTCGATTTGAAGGGTGGTTAATGAAAGGTACACGAGCAGCAAATTGTGGCTATTATACGTAAGTGTGATTCTGCCAATGAGTGGCAAGAAAATATTCGAATGCGTGGATGAGAACGCCAGAGCTCAAAAAAAAATTCACCGCCTCCTTGGGAAGGTTGTAGCGTAAATTATTTTGGTTGAATTGAAACATGTAACTCGGAAAGGAGGGTAATAGGAACTGCAGGCCAAAATTCACATGGTATCAATAGGCACGAAACAGACCATAAACACTAGAAAATCTCGAAACGCTACAATTTGCAAAACCTGCATTTTAAGGGAGAAAGTATGAGTGACATCACCATAGGCAAACAGATGTGCAAAAAATGTGATTCGAAGTGAATGAACAGTAAATCGATAATTACAGAAATACACGATATTGCTATATTAAGGTCCATATCTAATAATCATATTAATTGGTGGAATTATTTTCTAGATACCCTCAGTTGGTTGAGTCATACGCGTAACTTGTAGTTAAGTTATTAGCCCTTCTTATGATGATGCGTTCGTTAATAATGTCGGCCTGTATTCATTATGTATATCCGAATACCATATACATTTTAAATTTACAACGTACGAGTACGGACGAAACTTAACATACTTCCGGATTAAGAATAGAACTTAATGTGTACATATAAATGACCCATGACGTCAGAGTAGCTTAAAATATAAATAAAAGTATATTTATATTTTAAGCTACTCTGACTCCATAACTTTGGGTAAGTACAAAGATGTTTGAATGACTGAATTAAATTGAAGGCTATTGCAATGCAGACCCATCCAATCATGAGATTAATAACGTCTTAATCCTAATGTGGACCCAATATTTAATTTAAATGGATGAAATGGTAAAAACGGTAAAAATGGTTTGGTTTCACTATTTGTATCACCTGTGAGCCACTGGAAATAACCATGCTGTTGCAAAATACTACCCAATTTCTTCACTACCGTAAACCAGAGAGTATATTGTCTCATGCAGGTATTTAACGTACGAGTGGACACTTGAGTATATTCATAGTATGATCGAGGGCAACTATAAGCACTACAAGAGTATAATAATATGAATATTAACCATTACTATGATTATACATACCGTACCTTGCTCCCAAAAACATTCCAGATGAGAATTACACGCTATCGGAAGACACTAGACCACATTCCGCATAAACCCAAATGACTTGATGCGCACGACTGACAGTCCATTCCAAGTAAACCATTCGAAGTGAAAGAAGTTGACCTTACCTGAAAACATAAAAATATAACATAAATGTTTTTGAATATTTAATTGAAAGTTTAAACAGTACATTAAAATATTCTCGCTACAATTCTCAATAAGTCATCGAAATGAAATTATCCTTGGCTGAGAGATGACCAAGTAAGTACCAAACCGACACGTTGATGATTTTGGCTTCTCTTAATAATGTTTTGAAGGTGATTCACAGTACGTGGAGTGAAGGGTGTGCGGCTAAGTGATGAAGCTGAAATCTCCGCAGCTAAGAGCTTAATAAGGCTAGAAACACACAGTGCCATAGAGGCCTGTGTGACACTGTTTTAGTCGGTACCCGGTGGAATTGCACAAATAACATACACACTATTCCACACATGATTAATAAAAATTATGAAAATGAAATCATACATAAGACATCATTGATAAAGAAGACAAAGAAAAATAAAAATCTATGGATGGAAAACAATAATATTCGTAAGAGATTAGCGATTGAAACGAAGTTGAAAAACACGTTTACACGTACGTATTACCGATTCAACCTGTTGAAAGAAGTATTTGTTTCTTGCTCCCGGTGTCGAAAGAAATTGCTAGGTGAAATAAAAACATAATATACACGAACAAGTATTCCCACAGAACATTTTAAATATAACACATCAACATGGCCTCAAATCTCTACTCAAACATCTATTAATGATTTCATCACCGAATAACTTAAAGAATTTTTCATTTTTTTGTGATGAAAATCAGTTGATTCGGCTTGCATAAGCAACTTGCATAAAGCAACAATTCTAAATATGACCACCGAGGCCATTAAGCAATTTTTTATCTAAATCTTGTTGTCTCATTTCTAGTTTACAAGTTTCCTGGTTTTTATTTTATGAGAAATATAGGTAAATAAATATGATAACTACAGAAAAAAGTTATATTATCTCACAATAAAGAAAGTAGTAGGATTGAGATCGTTTATGGAGTGATTAAAGCAGCCCTTTCATGCATTGTCACTATGTAACGTCATTCCATTAAAAAAAAAAGAATCAATCTTCTGAAACATAAAATTTTTGGTTAAAGACAGATCGATCATCAATCCATGAATCAGCCGAAATCCGAGTTTCTCATTCCAGATCCCAACTGTGTGACCTCAAGATTTAAGAATATGACCTCATTTACTGAGCAAACAAACGGATTCCGCCAACCAATATTTAAGGCGATACGTTTGCGCCCAGCATTCATACTTGGCTGACTTGGGTACAAGCCTTTATCGGAAGCAGAGGAAAAAAAAGACACGTCCTCTAGGCGATATTTTACATTTCGATCACCGGTGGCTGGTGTGGGGAGGGAATTGCAGGCAACGCGGCCTCGACGTACGCCACCATACTGAAGCCATAACTTAAAAACTAGGCAAATACGCGAATACTCTGGGGCGTTTAATCCAGAAAAATTCTCAGGTTTTCCAAAACTGGAGGAGGGACACAAGTTAGATGCGACGTAGACCGAACGGCAAAATATATCCACTGGAGAATTTTTATTTTATATGTATATATATATATACAATAAAAATATATATAAATAATAATTGTAATATAAATAAAAATAATTGTATAATAAATAAAAATATATACAGGGTTCGTCCGGAAAATAAGTGTACTGATTTTTTCCCGCCGCTCCAGGCGCGCCCAGCACCGCTCTGACGGGCTGCGATTGGAGGGGGGTATGTTGGCAAGCGACGCTGAAAAAGGCAGTCGGCTCTGAGCTGTGGTGTAAAAAGGAGCTCTGTTAACGCGAACCTCCACGCTCGATCCACGTCACGGAACGAGATGCCGAAGTTTTTGGAGCAGCGTTATTCCATCAAATTTGCGGTAAAGCTTGGGAAATCGTCTACCGAAACTGTCAGTATGGTTAACCAGGCTTACGGGGAGTCAGCCATGTCCAGAAACATGATCTTTCGGTGGCACAAGATGTTCGTGGAGGGCAGAGAAGAGGTCGACGACGAACCACGGCCTGGACGCCCATTAACGACACTCACCGACGAAAATGTGCGAAAAGTTGTAAAAAGCGATGTACTGAACTCTGATCGTCGTCTTAGTGTTCGGATGATAGCAGAGCAGTGTAATGTGCCAAAAACAATAGTGCACGAGATTATTAGGGACCAAAAACATCTGGCGGCTGCATCACGACAATGCGCCGCCTCACACCGCGCTTGTCGTGTCGGACTTCTTGGCCAAGCACGGCGTGGCAACGCTGCCGCACCCGCCCTATAGCCCGGACTTGGCACCACCGGACTTCTTTCTGTTCCCGAAGATAAAGAGGATTTTGAAAGGAACGCTATACGGGACTTTGGACGCCGTCAAAGAGGCCGTGACGACGTGTCTTCGAGAGGTTCCCGATGATTCCTTCGCGGGAGCGTTCCAGGAATGGGAACGCCGCTGGAACAAGTGTATCGACTCACAAGGGTCCTATTTTGAGGAATATTAGCTTAAGATATGTAAAAGAGTAATAAATTTATTTCCCTGAGCTCAGTACACTTATTTTCTGGACGAACCCTGTATATATATGCGTGTATATCGATGATGTGGAAGCACTCACGAGAGCAATATAACATTTGGAAGGCACAATAGAACACAATAAAATAGATAACACGTAACAGAACACTCACATTATAGATTGTTTAAGCTTTCGGCCTACTCCGAGACCTTCTTAAGGTCAGGCTGAAGAACCTCAGACAGAAGAAGGCCTCGGAGTCGGACGTGAATATTAATGTTTATAGTATAAAGTTAGCCTTAGTGGACAAAGACAAAAACACAGAAACACACAAAAAAAAGAAACTCGCTCGATTTCGAATTTTCGGTGGTCCAAACCACCTTTCTCAAGGAAGGGAACAACATAACTATGTCCTTTTCTTCCTCGAGAAAGGAGGCTTGGACCACCGAAAAATCGAAACCGAGTGAGTTTATCCTTTTTTGTGTGTTTCTGTGTCTTTGTGTTTGTCCACTAGTGTTAACTTAATATTCATTATTTCTATATAATGTATAATATATACATACATATAAAAGCATACATTGTTCACTCACCTAAATGTGTATATTCTTGTGTTTACATCGATCGCTGCATTTATAAATTATAATATTGATGTTCGTTAGGAAAAAAAACACTTGCTCTTCTCTTTCTCCCTCTCCGTCACAACTAGGCAAGGGCTTTTAGGGATGGATATTCAATTCAAAACATCAGAAATAAAGAGAACAAATTAAACAGTGAGAGATGTGATGCGTGAGTGGATGGGGAGGGAACCTCTTCCTCCTTTTATTTCTCTCTTCAATGAAATGGGCGAGAATAAAAGGGTTTTTGGAGCGAAAAAATTTAGAAGAACGACATAAAAAAGACAAACTCATGGATATTGACGTATTTTTGTGCCCATTGCTAGCGCCATGCATTTATTTAAATGTGGCCGAGGCAAGCGCCGGCGAGCGCGGACTCTCTCTCTCTCTCTCTCCCTCTCTTTCCTTCCCTCCCCCCTCTCTCTTTCTCTTCGTGGTCAAGCCCCTCGGGAGCCACACAACAATGCTTCCATTGTTCCTTTTGTTACTGCACACTCACGCACGTACAAACATACTCATAACCAACACAAACATACACCCTCCAGCTCTTCACCTCCCCCGACCCCCAAACCCCAAGGCAAGCCCCCGACGAGGGAAAGAAAGATGGCGCTCGGACATGAAAACCTATTGCGAACCTTGTTTGCCACATTACGAACGTCATGAGTAGTCACGATCGCCGCAGAGGACTACGGCTCTGCCTCACTCCTTGTCCTTCTCTCCCCACTAGACGAACTTCCCTAAGTGCCACGGCAATATTTATGGGAGCTGCAAGAATAATTAAAATGACCATGGTGGCAAAAAAAGGTCGAGAACAAGGGAATGGTAATCAGCTCAATTACTCTCGTTGCCTGCGTGCGATATTATTTTTTTAGGAAAACTCGATCACTTCCAGACGATTCTGATGGTAAGTTTTGAATTCTTCATCTGGGAATGTTTTTCCTCGGGGAGTTAGTCCAGAAGGTATGAGAGAAACGGCAAACCCGAATCACTGTCAGACGATAGTAAGTACATTTTCTCACCACATTTATTTTTAGCGTCTGAATGTTTAATATAGATGGACACGATATATAAATATCTCTCTCCAATTCACAACATATATATTGAACAAAAATTCAGCATGAAATCTTCATCAATCAGTAAATTCTCTTCATTATAGATGACATCTGTGAACGTCTTATGTATATTTACCATAGATATATGCTATCTCGTCAACATTTCTGCTTTTTGGAGAGAAAATTCTTTCGATCCAAGTCAAACACTTTTTTCAACGGAGACGAAAAGGAAAGCGTAAGAATCAATCACATATCAATTCTTAAGCATTCTGATTTCAACACCTATATATATTTTCATCCGATTCTACAAAAAACTCACAATATCTTGTAACTCATCCGTTCCTTCGGTCGTAGAAGAATGATAATGGTGATTACGTTGTAAAAGGAAATGGTGGAACACAAGCCAAGCCCCAGCAGCTCCGTCGTTACATTTTCATTCAAATCACTTCCAGTAATGATATTTCCGACGACACATCATCAACTTTTTTCCACGAGCTCCACGCGTAATGGAACGAAGTGGAATGAATAAAAATCGCCATTAAAATTAACAAGCCAAGCATCCACCTATACAAAAATATGAGCCAAGTTGGGAAAATATTTGGGGTGGCTTGATATATTGATTAGTTATGAAATTGAACGTGAACGTCTGCGCATGCTCAGTATTGCCGAGGGCAACCTTTTGCTTGCATTATTCAGCGTCCACCTACCCGGATATGGCAGCCGATGGAGAGGGGCGAAAGTGGGAGTTGGAACGTGGGGAGGAAGCCGGAGAAAGATGAGAAGATGAGAGAGTAGGGAAGGAAGAAATCGGGCAAAACGCGAAGGTAAATGGGCGACCGCAGCTCAGTTGGGTGATACAATCGTCCTCCAGTGCAGAGTATGACATGAAAAGAAGTTGGGCTTTACGGTGAATGAAAAGCAACCATATCAATGAGGAAATGAATGCCAAGAGGAATTTTCTCCATCTTTTTTGTCATCATCAGTTCGTCGAATAATTTGCCGATCACCTCCATGTTTTCGAGAACTTTGAAAATATCTTCATTCTTCAAGAATCTTGCATTGTGGACTAGAGCCTATTAATTGAATTCATCTGCGAAGATTTATTCTTCCTTCACCGTGTTTTTTAAACTTTTGTATCACATAATATTTCCACTTTTTTTTTAATCTTGCTCCCATCTTCCAAATCCTTAATTACTCTGTGCTCGAAGCATATAGTTATTACTCAAATAAATGATTTGTTCATTTCAACTAAACTCTTCGGCAACTTTGCCATCGACTATAATTATCTTCTTTTCTCATTCGTCTTTTTCACCAATGCATCAAATCCGCAGGACATTAAGGAAACAAAATGAGAAATGCGAGTTTCGTTCAATTTAAATCACCATACACCCCTATTTCCGTTATTAAAAACCTATTCACCGAATTGATTTCGTATTTTAATCTAATTACACTACAAGTAGAATTACAGCTTGAACAGTGATCCCGCCGGTCCATTTCCAGATATTAGCCAGATACTACGATTGGTTTCTCACTGTCTTTCCAACCCTTTTACCAAATACACTCGAATAAAAGTAATATGTACGAGTTTTACTTTTAAGCTCGTGTTACTTTTTACTCGTATTACCTGTTAGCTCATGCTGCAACAGATTCAAAATATATGCTGTACGTATCATGACACTACTTTGAGGCTGAAATAAAAAAACATTGAAAGTCGGAATTCACGCTTATTTACTGGCTCCCTCGACTGCGTTTAATGATGCAAAATGTTGTTTCTAGAAATCATTCAAATCGGAGGAGTTGCCTCGTAAGAGACCACTTAAAATATACCGAAATATCTCAACCTTTGTTTCTGTGCACGAGGCGAACTTATTTACTCTGTTTATTAGATTAGTCGTTATTCAACCTGATCACATTGTGTATTTAGAATTTTCACATACACCTTCTCCCATATCGGTTCAATAAATCCCCGATTTGCTGGCACCTCCAGCGATAGTCAGCGGAAACGGACTGCTCACCATAGCTGTGCTGCATGAAAGTACGTCTTGACCGCAGACGCGTAGTCACGGAGGGAAATACAGAGACAGAAAACTCAGTCTGAATGGACTTTAGTTGCTAGGAATTGTTTTCCAAGCAGTGGAATTCCAATGAGATAAAATAATAATGAATAATTCGGATAAAGATTCAGACGCATTGCACTTTGCTAATACAGTAATGCAGGCATAAAATGGCGGCCCACGGATCATTTACTCCCTGAAGTTTGGCAATCCAATCAACGCCTTCATTCATCCCTGGCAACGTCGATGGTTTCAGAGTGGTTGTCAGAATTTAAGGGTGAATTCCCTAGCCGTCTAAATAAGAGACTACCTAAAAATCCAAAGGTATTTTGGCTGGAAGAGATTTTTCAATTTTCAATAACTACATGTATTTAAATAAAGCAAAATTCCTCCGTCGACCTAAAGCATGGACCATTGGGTCGATTTTCCGATCATCCCACGAAACATCCCTCGAGCCAACCAACCTCTTTTAATATCCTCCTACCCAAGAAGCCGAGAGCGACTTGGCGGTCTTGGCCCACACATCATAACGTGACGGGGGAGGGGGGTCGCCGGACGGAGAGGATGGCCACGTGGGACGAAATAGAGGGAGCGAAACCCAACGGCCCTATGAAACGCTCAATAAAACCGTGAGCGAAGATAAGGAGCGATGATGAGGTAATGAGGTGTTGGGCCGGCAGAGGGAGGGTTAAGGATGGAGGGGAGCGAACAGGGGACTGGGAACAGGGGGTAGGGGTTCTAGGTAGGCGGAAGGAGAGATGAGAGAGATGGAGGAAAGGGCAATCGGACCGATAAACCTGCACGGGGATTGTGGCGAGGTGCAACGGGGTGGGGGGAGGGGTGGGAGAAGGTGGAGGGCCTAAGGTCGGAATGGCGGTGGGCGTCGAGGAGGAAGGGAAAAAAGGAAAACAGATGCAGCACGGTTGGGTGGTTAATTAGACCATCTGCGCGGAATTAGCAAGTGCGAGGGTAATTGTTGGTCTTCATTCTGCATGCCACTTCTTTTTTTCTTAGTTAATGATTGACATTGAGCGATAAAAAAAAATCTCTGTGAGGGAGGCTCGGAGGACTCGAGAAACATTGTCTTAAGTGAACGAGAACTATAATAAATTGGACGTGAAAGCCAATGAAAGACTTAAAGCGTGAAGGTAAATCCGACACAGAAATTGAATACAACCGAGGGTGAATTGATCACGTGAGCAATGGCGCCACGGCTATATCCGACACCATATTGAGAACTTTAGACAACCAAGTGACCAAGTTGCCGGCTTTACTCATTCTATACAAGAAAAGAAATCATTCAAAAGCTTCGTGAATTTCAGTGAAAATTCTGTCTATATCACAAAGGTCCTCGTAGCAAGTCGCAGCCTTACATGAGATCTCACTGTGCTCCGTACCTATTATCGCTATCCAAAGAAAAACCTTAATGTAGTTGCTTCTAGCTTAATTACGATTACGCACTGTGTTAAATTATAATACGTATAGAAATCAGCATCCATTTAACTACATGAAGTGACAAATCAAGGCAAAATTAGTATAATAAAAGTTCTCTAATAGAGGAAATCAAAATTTGTAATCAAACCAATTTAATATTTATCCCAAAATAATTACGTGTATTACACCAATTTATGTATTCCCTTATTGCGCTCTGATCATATGTATATTACCATAAATAAACAGTAAGTTCGTTACCTAATGGTATTACTTAGGGAAAATACCACTCAGCATCTCGATCACTTAATGCCAAAATACAGATATACTTCTAAGCCCATAAAAACGTAACAAATTACAGGGTCAAAAGTTAAAAATAAATATTTTTTTCCATATTCTAGGAGTATTAAGAATCATAGAACATATCACAAAAAAGCAACCAAGAATCACGACTGATGAAAACAAAGAATCAGGTGTCAAACTTCATAATGAGAATGTTATGTTTTAAGAGTGTCATTCAGCTATCTAATCCACATACCACATTCATAATATTCTGCGGGACCTGCTTTAACTTCATGAATTCAGTAGTTCAACAGTAAAAACGAAACATATCGTGCAAGTAACAGTTTCTCTCCTTAAGAGAGTTTGCAAAATGTAAATACGTCAGCACAAAATTTTACCCGATGCCTACAAATGTACTCTTCCGCTTCTGAGATTGTGTGTGATTTTGTGTGCGTGTGTGAGATTGTGAGGGTGGTACCCAATAGCATGCGTACCGCAGGCTTAGGGGGAATACCCGCGTTATCGCACACCCTCCATCTTCAAGAAATGCACACCATAAAAAAAAACGGGCTGGCACATATTTCTCTAAATCTAGACAGTTGCGTGAGAATGGCGCTAATTCTAAATCTCTATGGACGAATGTTTTTTGGTCGCTGACACCGAAAGGGCATGTCCCCCTAGTACTATGACATCTAAGACAAACAACCGTGATGAAACATCCCGAATCTTAATTACCCATTAATTCGCTTGTCCAGACACGGAGAAGAAAGGAGTTGACAATGAAGCACTCTGAGCCGGAGGACAATGAAACGAAGGAAAGAAGGTAAACAGGTAGCGGGGACAAAGAAAACGTCCGCGATAACAGTTTGACTGTCGCCGTGAGGGAGGTTTTGTGGCGAGAAATGAGCGGGGGTATATTATGAATGAGGCAGATCGATGGGCGGACACTCGGTTGTAGGGAAGGGCGTCCTGAGTCGATGCGGGGCCCTGCACGAGAGACACGGCACGCGAGCACGCTAGATCTCGACAGAGCACGATACCCCAAAGGGACACGAATTGTGGGGTTAAATGCGGATAACCGCAGAGACGGGACTGAAGGGTAAAAACGCCCGATGGAATAAGTTTTCGGAATCGCTGTGGAGGCGAAAGCCTGTCGGGAAGAAAGTAAAAGGGGGATGTCGGAGACGGGAATTCGTTAATCGCAAAATTACTTTCCTCCCTGCAACTTGCATGTTGAGCGAAAATAAATGAAAGATAATAGGACATATTATAGAAAATTACATATATATATTTATATAAAGATATATTATATAATAAATAAATAAATAGATAAATAATATATATATATACATAATATATATAATAAATAAATAGATAAATAATATATATATATATGTATATATATATATATATATATATATATATATATATATATATATATATATATACCTGAAGAAGGCCTCGGAGTAGGCCGAAAGCTTAAATCATTTACAGTGTGAGTGTCCTTTTACGTGTTATCTGTTTTAGTACTCACGAGAGCAATATAACTTTTGGACGGCACAATAGAACACAGAATAAAACAGATAACACGTAAAAGGACACTCACACTGTAGATGATTTAAACTTTCGGCCTACTCCGAGGCCTTATTCAGGTATATATATATATATATTATTTATCTATTTATTTATTATATAATTTATCTTTATATAAATATATATATGTAATTTTCTATAATATGTCCTATTATCTTTCATTTATTTTCGCTCAACATGCAAGTTGCAGGGAGGAAAGTATATAAATATATATATATATATATATATATATATATATATATATATATATATATATATATATAGATGATTTCTTCGATGTAACACGGAAGTGTTAGGTAAAAAACTTAGACAGCAACATACTATATGTAAACACATAAAAGGAACACTCACACGTTATTTCTCGATAATTTCGACGGAATTGTGCTCCATCTTCCTCAGAAGATTAGTTAGGGCTGACGGTCAGGACTGAGTTCTTTATTTTACACTTCCGTGTTACTTCGAAGAAATCATATATACATATACAGGGTTCGTCCGGAAAATAAGTGTACTGAGCTCAGGAAAAAAAATTATTACACTTTTACATATCTTAAGCTAATATTCCTCAAAATAGGACCCTTGTGAGTCGATACACTTGTTCCAGTGGCGTTCCCATTCCTGGAACGCTCCCGCGAAGGCATCATCGGGAACCTCTCGAAGACACGTCGTCACGGCCTCTTTGACGGCGTCCAAAGTCTCGTATAGCGTTCCTTTCAAACTCCTCTTTATCTTCGGGAACAGAAAGAAGTCCGGTGGTGCCAAGTCCGGGCTTTAGGGCGGGTGCGGCAGCGTTGCCACGCCGTGCTTGGCCAAGAAGTCCGACACGACAAGCGCGGTGTGAGACGGCGCATTGTCGTGACGCAGTCGCCAGATGTTTTTGATCGCTGGCCGGACGCGGGCGACTCGTTTTCGAAGCCTGTCGAGCACTTGGACGTAAAATGCAGCATTTAGAGTTTGTCGTTCAGGTACAAATTCGTAGTGGACGACTCCCCGTTTGTCAAAAAAGACAATGAGCATCATAAACTTATTTTCCGGACGAACCCTGTATATAATATATATATATATATATATATATATATATATATATATATATATATATATTCACGAGAATGCTCGTAAAAGTGAATATTAGATTAGTTGCACGTGGGGGATAGAATATATAATTGGGGATATAATACTTAGGAGCACAAAAAAAGGCACTCAATTTTGTTAAGTTACGTTTCAGCGATCCAAAATCAGTGTTCCACCTTCCTTTGAAAAAGATTGTGCCACTGAAATATTTAAATAAGCAAATTTTTTGGTGCCTTTTTATGCGTTTCTAATTTTTATATGCCATTGCCACACATGCGACTAAACTTATATTCAGTTTTGTGAACATTATTCTTGAATGTGTATCTGAGTGTATATATAGTATCAATTAATAGAAGTAAAAAAAGGGTTAACACAAGCATAGTTCACTTAGATATTGCGGTGGTCCCAGCCGCTTCATCAGGGTATAAGAAGTCACTTATACCCAGTGATATCAGATACCCAGAA
The DNA here is from genome assembly GCA_037158775.1 of Hetaerina titia. Classification (NCBI taxonomy): domain Eukaryota; kingdom Metazoa; phylum Arthropoda; class Insecta; order Odonata; family Calopterygidae; genus Hetaerina; species Hetaerina titia. The sequence continues at coordinate 95,536,355 of CM073769.1, read as the reverse complement.
GCCAGTGATATCAATATACCGTGATAAATTTGGCTGGAACCACCGAAATGTCTAAATGTGTTACGTTTGTGTTAATCTTTTTTTTGCCCAAATTAATTGCTAGTGTGCAACTAGAATAAATAAACGCCATAAAGGTGCTATACTAGAGTTGCTATTTATATTTTCAGCCTAATAATGAAATGGTAGTAATTTATCGTTGAAAACGGCTTTATTGTTTTTAGAAGTATTCTCCATAATATTCATTGTATTTCTTGAGCATTTACTGGCACCAATTGACGCGAGCATATTTTTGAGCTTTTTTCCTATTATGCTGAATCCCGCCTCTGCCATGATCTGTACGCGCCCTGGAAAGCCTCTTCGGGGTCCTATCACTAGGTCTTCGTCACGGCTGATTGGATCTTTTCTATGGACGAAAAAAAGGATCCTTTCAATTCTGCCTTAATCCGAGGGAACAAAACGAAGTCTGCTGGGGCAACGTCAGGACTACAGTGGGGTGGGGCAGCATTGGCACCTGGTGGTTGGTCAGGAACTCGCGAACTCGTAGCGCGTTGTGCCGAAACACCTTGCGCACGACCTTAGCGCACACTTTCCTTATCGCTAAATCTTTAGCAACAATGCAAATAACAACAGTAAACGACAAGTTCAGATCATGGGCAACCATCTTGATACTCAATTGACGGTTACAGTCCAACAATTGTTGAACACGAGCCACATTGCTGTTGGTTTTACTGGTTCACGGCACCCAGAGGGTTTTTCGTCATGTACCTCTTCCCGTCCCTCCTTAAAGGCCTTTATATGCCACAAAAATTGTGAGTAGGACATAATAGAGTGTCCATAAGCCTTACGAATCATTTTGTTAGTCTTCTCAGGAGATATTTTTTAGCTTAACTCAAAACTTAGTAATCGCGTAACGTTGCTCGATTGTCGATTCTATTTTTTTCGTGACACGGTCGGTGTGCAGAGGTTTACAATAACTGACGTCCTGTCGCTTCTACAGCTTGGAGAACACTGAGACGGTTTCGCGGCAAAGCTTAGCGTCCCCCACCTACTGCGAGTGGTTCGATGGCACTCCGACCAAATTGAGCGGCGCGGGAAATTCAATGGCATTACTTTTTGAACTCACCCTGTAAGAAAGGTAAATTAAAAATGGAAGAGCAAAGACATTTTTGTTTGCATTTGAGGCTAAGGAACGCCAAAAAAGAAGAAAGCAAACGCATTAAAGTAGAAAGCGTTAAACGATTAAGTAAATAAGAAAATATTTCGAATGTTTATAAAAAGAGACGTTTCAGGCGTGATATGGTGGAATAACATGATTAAATAAAATTAGCAATTTTCCACAAAAATATTCCAATTCCATTTTTGTGGAAAATTGCTAATTTTATTTAATCGAATGTTTATGTAAATATATAACGTCTCAATGATAAAATACATATTGGAATCACAAAATTTATACATATATTCTGTTTATAGTTACTACCCTCCATTTTCACTCATTCAAAGTTGCCATTACCTTCGTTTCTTTTGTGCCTGTAACAAACAATTTTCCGATTTCATTGATAATACAAATTTCAATTTCGGAAGTCAATTCTAAATAATGAAAGAACCAGCATATTCAATGTATTTTATTTCATAAGGTGCAAGGAAAAAACATTTGACCCACTTGCATATTATGTTGTCTCGGAGACAGTTGAACACCAGACAAAGACTTGTTGCTTCCCGTGACCCTGTTTTCGTAATAATCCGAATCATCGATCACCATGAATTGTGATTTGTAAGGGTTATAAAGCTTGTAAGACATTTGAAAGGCTATAATGTTAGCACGTAGCATGCGAATCTGAAATGGGTCAGATTATATCGCGACACTCAACATGAACCGTCCACCTCGATCCATTTTTTATTTCAGTTTCCTCCTCTCTCTCCTTGTTTTTCCTTTCGACCTTTTCCATTCGACCGTTGGAAATCCCCACCGTTTTAACCCACAGATACATTTGGCCAATCCGTAAAAACGTTTTAATTGTCTACAGTATGCCTTTTTACTCAGAACTCCTGCTCAAAATGCTAGAGAGTCTTGCCAAATCCAAATTCATTCAATTAAACTCGTTCTTTGACCGTGGAATATTAAATTTTTAGTAAATACGAAAATCCATTGAAAAGTACGGACTATTGCTGCCCACTGTTTCTTTTTCATACCTTCCCCGTAGCATTGCAAAGAAATATCCTAATTATTTCCTTTAATTTTTAATTCGCGATATCTTATCTGAAATTGGTATTTCTTAAGTATTTTTTTATTTCCGAGAAAATATGTTTGTGTCAATATAAGATTTTTAGTAAGTACTCTTTCTTTATTAAGCTTAAAACAAACAAATAATTGGAGAATAACTACGTTTTTTCAATCAAGTCAAGGAATATTTCGGAGGAAGAGACATTGATAATCTTTCAAAATGCAATTGAAGCAAATTATGATGGATGATATGAGGATACATTTGATCATCATAAGGTGACGATTAATATTTCTCTCCATATTTCAACGGAAAAATCTCATATTTTGGATCTCGTTGACATATTAACTTAATGTGAAAACATTTTTAGATTGAAATTTTAGTGATATTATAATTTTTCCACTTTCATTTTGGAACAAAATGATTCTCGTTCAAGATGGAACTAAGTAGGAGAGTGGGAGAACAAATTCAAAGATCATAGTGCGATATTCGAGTTCTTACTTGCGACTTACTCATTAAAACAAAAGATTTCGTTACTTTCAAAATTTTAACAATTTTGAATAAGATTTCAACCGATCAAATTCAATTATTATGTATTCCATCCGTCGGTAGTGGAATGTCCCTTCTCCCTCTTGTGCTCAGTGACATTTCGTGATTGCCACTATGCCTCGATTCTCTCTCCAAGCCAACAGGTTCGCTACGCACCTACCGGCATCCTCTCACCCCATTGCAAGTCTTAGCCCGTTCATCTCCTCCACACACTTAGCCAGCACACCCCTTATCCTTCAGACCTTCATCACCGCTTCATCTTAGCCACCGTTCACCCGCATGCTCTCGCATTTCACGCCACAGCATATTGAACGGGAGCGGTGTATTTTTAACGTACGTGGCCCACTGTGCACCTCCCTCCCCCCTTTCCCAACTCTCTCACTTAATCCCCCTCTTGATGGCAACAAGGTCGAAGCACGAGAGAGGAGTGAGACGCGGGAGGGGGTTTTACGGGGGTTGGACGAAGAAAGAAAAGGATCTTTTCCGGAAACGCGCACGGGGGGTCTGAGCCACGCGAGCTCTCCCTCCATTCCCTCATCTCTCGCCGATGAAACTCATTTAAACGGTCCGACACACAGGGACGGAGTTCCTTTGAGATGTAAATGGCCGACTTTCCGTTCTCTTCCGACGGTGGAGGTCTCGGAGCATCAATATCCTCCCTTCCCACCTTCCCAAGAAAAAAACCTTTCGACGCCCTCTCGGAACTGGGAGGATGTGCCGCCATCGGAATATGGCGTCGGCGTGGAGGCGATCCCCGAACGCCGGAAGAGGGAAGACGACGGCATCATCCGGGGCGCGCGGGTCTATCGGTTCTGGGGGAGGACGGAAGCCCAGTTAGTAGAGCTTCCGGCTAACTCATCCGGACTCGATTCATCGTGATTTGGACTCATTATGGACTAGCACAACTCACAGCTGCATCAAAGCAAACGTTCAGCAGACGTAGTTTAGATATGATAATCTTATTATGACCAGACATCTCTGAACGAGCTTTTCATATATTATTTTGGTAGTCGACTAGTTTTAGGTAGAATTGGGATGGACAAAATATTTAACACCCCTATATTACTTTGCTTCGCCTGGGGCATAATCTGATCCCACAATACATTCAATAAACCCTTCTTCAATTCCGCTTACATTCTACTTCCAGTTATTTCGTCCATACCTACCCTTTTTCTACCCTCTATCATAGTCTTCAATATACCATCGCTTACCTAAATTTTCTGTATCCATCCACCCTGCCTCGTTTGTATTCCTACCAATAATCCTCTGCCCCCTTCAAACATGCTTAGTACCTCTTTGTGTTTTCCTTTCCGTCCATTTTTCCTTTGTCATCCTTCTCCACACCCACAGCTCAAAAACCTACAATTGACGCCTTTCATTCCGATTTAATGACCAAGTTCCCTCGCCGTACAGAATCACGCTCCAGATCAAAGCTTTCACTAATAGTTTCCTATCAGCCTTGATCCCTGTGATCGACTCCCTTATCCTTGTAAAATCATATTCGCCTAACAAAATTCTTCTTCTCATCTCTATAATACATAGGCCATCTTGCTCCCAAACACTTCCACTACAGGTAAACTGAGTCTTGCTTACAATTGCAAAAGTATATTAAAGACTGATGGCAAAACATTAAAGGGTGATTTTAGTGAGAATCACTTGAATTTCCTTGACACATCTCTCCCGCACCCTTCACACAAGCTGTGCAGATCTCATTATCTTCCTCGAGTGCACACCTACGGTGACAAAGGGAAAGAAACTGGCCTCCCACCCCTACCATGAATGTGTACATGTCACCCGACGCAGGGCTCAGTACAAGGCGAACCCTCCTCCTACCTAAAACACCTTCGGGTTGATTACTTCATGTTTTTTTATTGATTCACGGCTAACCCCGGACGGTAGAGGTGAAGGAAAAGGGACGTAGCCGTCACCTTGCGGTCTACTCCAGATCCGCACAGCGTGAACTCGATTTTTCTCCACGGAACCGAGATGGATTTGCCGCGATGGCTCACGAGAGCGGAGCAACGCTTTTGAGGGTGAGCACAAAGGACGAAACGCCACTCTCGAACGCTCTTGAAAAAACGCGTTGAATTTAAAGCGGAAACGGGAAGGATTTACGGCTGTTGCGGTATTTGTTCTCTGCAATAAAGTTTGATCGAACTTCTCTCTCACCAGTCAAGCAACCCATTAGACTACGCCACTGAAGGACTATGTTTTCGCACATTAAAATAGAAGACAAAGGCATTGTTTGGATCGAGGTCAGTTGGTCTCCTTTCCAACATTAATATAGAGTAGGTACAGGGGACACTTAAGATTATTACATGAAACCATATCAAATTACTGTTTGAAGGAACAACTACAGAAATACTATGAACCGGAGTAACGAGATAAACTCAATATCCGAAAATTTTTTAATGCTTTTCTGCCCAAATAATACTAAATTTAGAATATTTAAGCTTTAAATCATTGAAAATGAAATAGAATCTATCCGAAAATCGAAAGGTATAGCGATTCAATTCAATTCTGTTCTAATAATTCGACAAACTTCAATTCTCATTCATTTCATTTGTGTTCCTTAGTTATTACAACCCAGCTGTTATCAAGTGAATATTAGCATCAAGTTACCTTCTCAAGGAATTTAAAAGTCTATTTTTATATGATTAAGGTAAAGACAAAATTACCACGCTCTTATCTATCAAACACATTTTCCTAAAAGAATTAATAATGATTTATCTAACATTTACTCTTAAATACACTGGCAAACCTCATCAAATAAACGTTCTCCAATGATATCAACGGCGGATTTTTTTTATCACGTGAACCAATCCAAGAGTTAAGTAATTCAAACGCAGCACGTGGGGATGGACTTTGGGAAGTCATGCAGGTAGCGAGCGCTGGGATGCTATTTCCAGAAATGAGTTCCTTTTTGTGCTGCTGATTAAACTCTCCGACTCTTTGTGACGCACTCCACTCAATCCCCTCTCATTTGAAGAAAAAATTCATCAGGGCGGGCAACCCTCCTCCCCCTCGAAGCGGTTGAGAGGTCGGGGAAAGCTCGGAGGGGGCGGGGTGGTGGTGTGCGGGGGTGGCGGGAAGGAGTTCAGGGAATTAAGCCTCAGCACACTCTCTCCCACGTTGGCTGCGCTTTCGACCCTTCGGCCAGCCTCTTCGCCGAGCCTCTTTCCAATCCCTTGAACCTTCCTCCTCCCCTTCGTCCCATTTATCCACCCCCGTCCTCCACCAACACTCACTTTCCCTCCAACTCCCACTCTCCCCAAAACTCCCTCCCCAACCCCCTGAGTGCCTTGGCGTCCTTCGCCAAACATCCCGAAATGTAAGCCTTTCTAATCCGACACTCCTGACTCACGCACCTGTTCCAAATTTGCAAGAATCATTATTCCTCTGCCACTCTTTCCCTCTCTTTAGCCTTCGCTCTCTCTCTTCCTCTTTCTCTCCTTTTTTTACCTCTCTTCCTACCTCCTCTCTTTCTAATCTCCCCGCTGTCTCTCGTCTCCCTTTCCGCCTTTTCTCCTCCCATGTCCATCCCTTTCCGTCCCCTCCCCCGCCATCAGACCGACTGCTGTCTGAGCCCGACCGCGTTTGCCCCAGCACGTAAATTCTGGGGCACACACCATCTCGGCGATGACTTTTCGGCCTGCATTTAGCGAGTAAATCCTCTCCGGATATCCAATTAAATCTTCCTCAGCGATTCCGTGGATTCCTAACCGCACGGACCACGACAGTTCACTCGGTGGCATGGGGGCGAATCCTAAAATTATGTGTGAGCCACCCTGATTTTTCTTTCGGCAATTTTACTAAGCAAGTGATTCCTAATATAAATTACGGATTCATGGGTAATGTGGTGGAACTGCTCCACAATAACAGAGATGAAGACTGCAGCAATTTTTCACTGAAGACAAATTTATTCACGACCAGTCTCGATGCACTACATAATTTTCATTTTCTGATGGAAAGGGACCAATAGACAACTAGACACCTTTGTTTCATTTTTAAACTCGGTACACAAAAATACAATATTTACAATGGAACCAGAACGGAATAACTCGATTAACTTCCTAGATCTAACCACCGGAAGAGAGGACTCAACACACCAATTCTCAATTTACAGGAAGCCACTTCCACAGAACAAATTATACCATATGACTCCCTACACCCTATCGCACACAAACTAGCCAGCTTCTACTCGATGCTACACAGACTCCTCAGCATCCCACTTCAAAAATCCCACTGCGAAAAGGAACTAAACATCATTAAAACTATAGCCATTAACGATGGAGACAGTATAAACCTAGGAGACACCCTAATACACAAGAAGAGGAAAACCAAAGCATTACAGAACATAACTTCTTTAACTTCGGAAACATCTCCCTTCACCCGAAACTCACGACGTTGGTGTAGGATCCCCTACATCGGCCTCCTGTCAAATAAAACAACCAATAGATTCTCCAAATATAAATGCAGAATTTCCTTTTAGACTCCTTTAAACCTATCCAAACTATTGAGCGATGCCAAAGACTAAGTAGATACAATTCGGAAAAGTGGAATATATGAGCTGACGTGTAACTCTTGCTCCGGTTAATACATTGGTCAAACAGGCAGAGACTTCAAAACCAGAGAAAACGAGCACCGAAAGTGTCAAGAGAAATGAGATGAATCTTTAATGGTCTCGAAACATATAATTGTAACCGATCACAAATACAACTCCAACCTCAAAATTCTACACATCGAAGGGAAAGGGCAGAAACTAGACGCCCTAGAACAATTAGAAATAATTCAACACAAGATCAAAAGCTACCTGTTATTTAATGTTTAATTTAATTTAATTCCCTTGTCCCTCTCCGTGGGTGAGCCCTCCTACCTGCAGCGTTGGGCCAGATTCCTCACCTTGGGTAGGAGAGAGTTTTACGTAGCACGTTCTTGTGGTGGTGGTATTTCGCCTGGCTACTTACTAAAATCTAGCTTGCACGTTCCTTATAAATTTCTTGCTGCATCCTGGGGAACAATTATTTGTTGTAGTTAAGCGTATGTACTTGCATGCTTGTGGAGTGAAGGTAGGTGGAAGTGTGTTTGCATGCGCGTGGCATGATGGGATGTTTCTATGAATGTGTGCACTGCTGTGGATTGGGGTCTGCATGTGTGTGTTGGTTTTGAATGCGGCATTTCTATTTTCCTTTTTTGGGTGGTGACCTAACACCCCCCGCCACACGCCCTTGCGGCGGCTTGCGGGGTATTATGTAGATGTAATGTAAATTTAGTGAAGAGTCACTTCCCTTTACTTGCAATAACATTCAATTAAGCCATCTCTCACCTGTCGCCAAAAGGAACCTATATCACTCCCCTCCATCTTCTTGCCTCACCCCATCCCAAACCAAAGCATAACGTATAAAACTAAAAGTTGAACAACCGGGGTTTACCCCGGCGGAGGATGGACTTTACTTCCCCCTTCTTTCCCTTCTCCCACGAACGGACACCATCACCCCCGCGGACGCCCTTCTTTGAGACCAGCCATTCACACAGCGGCTTGGTTCCAACCCGACCCAAGAGGACACCGACCTCACACTGTTTGCAGCCGCGGAGTGAGTCGACTCTCGGCTGCCGGATGATCTCCAGCGGAGGAGACCGATCGGCAAACGGACCTCACCCGACACCACGGGACGCCGCCGCCGCTGTTGCTCCGCATAACGTGGGGAGACGGGACGATGGACACATTGGAAGTGCAGATGGGAAGAAGGGACCATCTCATCGCGGCCAACTGGTCTTCATATTCCTTTGTCTTTCCCTCTTCCTCTACAAACACTCCACCTCCATCCCCACTTTTATCCGCGCTATTTCTCCCATCCCCAGAGCTTCGGTTTTTTCCCACTCGCCCAACCTATCCCAGCACGTGGTGACACCTTGGTTTCCCCACCCTCCTATATTTAATGTATGTAGGTATCGCTTGAAAATGATGGAGTACACCGAAGTTGGTCGTGAATTAATTTTTATTTCGTGGAAAAATGCAGTAGTCTTCATCTCTGCCATTACGAGTGGTTCCTATTACGGCTTAATGATACCACCTATAAAAAAAATCGACTGTCATGAATAAAACCATTTCCCATCAGGTTCTTGAATATTTCAACTATTCTTAACTCAATGGAACCATCCAACGAAGTTATCGCAAGGGTCTTTCAAAAGGAAAACTGAACTTTTTCTTGCACGGAATAATAATAAAATCGTACAATGCAGTTGAATTGAAAATTTGAAAATTATGGATAAACGAACAAAATTGTATCATGTAAGAGGTGCTGATGATAACCAAATACCGATTCGCGCTGAAGATATTTTAAAGTTATGAATTAAAGTGGATTTACAACTGCCTTTACCTTCATAAACTATAAATTTCCGGTACAAATTGGAGTTTATTGTATTGTTTTCATTTGCATACACCTTTTTCAAGATCAAACAGTGGATTAAAATCTGATTTTCATGATATGCCACTCCTTTCTTCTGCTTGTATAAATTCTACTCTCTGAGGCACGATTTTCCCCACGATTACTTCATTAGCCGGAATCGGAGGGTACCTCTAAATCTCATTTCGCTAATGACTCGGAATTCTGAATGAAACTTCAACCTTTGAAGCACAAACACTTTTTATGCCTATTTTCCGTAAACATTCGTCCTGTTTCTCTAATTTAACGTGTCATTCAAATTGAATATCATCCTTCCGTACTCTCGCATAAAGCACGAAATCCATTTTAATTTTTTAATGCTCGAGCAAAAGATGGCATTCTTTTCATAATGTTCCCCTATGCGTCGCTGAACTCGACAAGGAACTCATCTTATCATTTACGTCGAAAGTCAGGGAGGATGCATTGAACTGGTGGTATCATCCGCCAGTATCTAGTGCGATTTCATTGGCAGAGTGTATTCAACTCTCGTACGGCTTCGCGTTTCGCTCATTTTTTTCCGAAATGAGTCCCCACATCTGCGCTCTGATACCGAACGACTCTGTGGTACGCCCGAGTTCCTTGGAACTCGACAGAATCATTTCAATGTGAATGTTAAAAAAAAAGAACTGGGCTTACATTTCTTTGAATGTATGAGGTGGAGAGAGGGCGTTTCCGAGAAAAATAATAATGAGATATGAAGTAAACGTATACGGAGCACTTTGTTTAGTTTTTAGTATTAATTCGCACGACTGTTGGAGCATAATGTAACCGAGCTAAAATGCTATTCTTAGCAAATACCACTTCAAACATCTTTCATCTTCAATTTCCCTATCTCTACCAAAGGTTTGTCCGGCAGGGTTTGAGTTGTTTTAGGGGGTAAATCAATTTGTAAAATCAATTTTAGACTTGCGGACGTGTAATGTACTGCTAATAATAGTAAAAATAATGGAATTTTGACTCATTTGGTCCTTTCTCTTCTGGATCTACTGTAAAAATACCACGCCATGTTCACTCAACATTAAAAAGACAATCATAGTAATTCACAACTGACTATCCACGGTTTACGTTCGTCATGTTCATACCTTAATTTCATTTTGAGATCGAATGTAATATTTCACAATTAAAAATTTTAATTTCTTTTCAAACTTTTATTTAAAAACCTAGATAACAGACACTAGGTTTTAAAATGAATTTTTATGAGAGCTTTTACGAATTTCCTCTTCTAGAAGCTAGATAATATCAGCTCAAAGTGAAACCTCTGTTATCAGTGTAGGACGGAGTTACGGGAGGACTTGAAAATTTACTTTCAACCGACACTACATCTCCATTTATTATCTATATAATGAACTGATCTAGAGTTTTCAATGCCGTTGTGTACAAAAGGATCTACTCGATGATGTCCAAAGGCAACGTACCCGCGATATTGACCAAGCTGTACAGTTTGTTACCCATCCTTTGGCCCTGCCCAGATGAGCCCCTTGTCTGGGAAAAATTATTTTTTTTGCGTTTGATAAAAATCGTTAACACATCATCCCTTTAATCTCGTATTCAGACTACTGTCCAATTCCAATTCATCTGGTTTAAGTTTTCATTAATTAAGCTAACTCATTTCCCTCTGACACCAAAATTTTCTCTTTCACATACTACTCTCCTCCTTCCTCTTCTCTCGGAGCTCATATCCCCTCCCTCCCTCCGTTTCAATTTTTTCGTTTCGAATTCCCTCTCATTCCCCTCGCACCCGATTCCCCGAGGGAGGTGAGCGACAGAATTACGGTCAGAGAGGCGATATTTTTGCCTTTATGAGTCGCAATTTTTGTCCCGTGGCAGCATTTTCCGTTATTTATTTAAAAATTTCTGGCGCTGGCGTTCTAAAATTGTTTTATGCATCAATCGTAATGGTATTTTTTTTACAAAAGAGAAAAAAACCATGTCTATAGATATGCATATGCAAACGTTGCCTTCGATCGAACAATGAGGTGTATCGACGGGACCAGTAATTTACGGGAAAACACAAAGTGGATACGTATGTTCCGCGTTCATTTCATTTTAAACAGACCATTTTAAATATCTCGTAAACGTGCTTAGAACAAAATATCGAGGTATTTATCGACGCGATTTGCTCAGACATGGCAATGGAAGGGTAATATGAACAAAAATGAACACCAAGGAGAAACTTTCCTAATTGCATAAGAATGAAACGTGATCAAAAAATTAAAACAGAGTCGTTCGATGCTGTTTAAATTATGAATATCCATAATTCAATGACGATAATCCAAACGAATTTGAAAACCGATGAGCATCTAAGAAAAAAATTACTCAATAAGGTCATTGCAATGGGGTAAGTGATGAAAAAGAGGTCATCATGCTCACGACGTTTTCTTCCTCGACCCGAGGATTTCCGAGTGTGGTAAATAGTACCAGTTTATTCAACAGTACACCAACTTGAGGTTTTCAAATTGAAAAGAAAAACACACATTGAAGAACTGTGATTATTTCCTGGAAGTGGAACGTTTTCGTGAATCTTCTCTCATTCAAAATTATCAATGTACAAAATGACATTGTACATGATCCCTAAAAGAGTCATATTATGCAGCCCATTTAGAAAAATTTCAGCATATTTGTTCTTTATAAGAAGGTGTAAATCTCTCTCCTTGTTTTTCTTCCTTTTATTATGAATCTTCCAAGCGGAGGTAAATATTCGAATGATCTCAGTGGTTGCGGGTCTATGAAAACTACAAGTGTCTTCATTCGCTTCCTCTAATATCTCTAGCGAAATATTTCAAGATAATATAAGGAAAAAATAGTGGGTCGCGGTAGTCCAGGGGGTAGAGCGTTGGAAGTCCTAGGTATGGTTGGTGAGGACAGGGAAATGTCCGGAGCTAAGTAGGCAGGAAAAATGGATAAAGGGTGAGTTGATTGGCAGTGGAGTGATGAAGAATGTGATTTTGGGGAGAATGTTAGGAAAACGAGGAAAGGACAGGAATAGGATAGGAATGTTGGACGCGATGAAGGGAGGAAGGAAGGAAGGACACAGAGATGAAGAGGGATTTGTTGTCGAGTAGGTTGGCTGGATTGTGTTTGGTTAGGAGAAAAATATATTTACTTGGTAGTTGTGTCCATCCAAAACCTACCTTAACCGGTGGGTGATTACCTAATAATATATATATATATATATATATATATATATATATATATATATATATATATATACACTTTTTTGGAAAACCCACAAACGTGCAATGTAAATTCACTGATAGTCATAACATACACAGAAACCAAAACACAAAAGAGGAAAAACTCACTGGTTCTCGAATTTTCGGTGGTCCAACCACCTTTCTCAAGAGGAATTAGGAACAGTTCTGTTCCTAATTCCTCTTGAGAAAGGTGGTTGGACCACCGAAAATTCGAGAACCAGTGAGTTTTTCCTCTTTTGTGTTTTGGTTTCTGTGTATGTTATGACTATCAGTGAATTTATATATATATATATATATATATATATGTGTGTGTGTGTGTGTGTGTGTGTGTGGGTCGCCGTGGTCCAGGGAGCGTTGGACTACGGACCGGAGGGTCACGGGTTCGATTCCCTGGCAAGGAACTCTGGGCACCTGCAGCTCCACCCAAGCTATGCGACTCTTCGGGTAACAGATCTTCCTGGGAAACCGTAACCGGCACAGGGAAAGGAACTGGCCCCCTACCCTGATGTGTGAATTTCACAGGCCGTCGGGCTTAGTACTGGGTGAACTCTACCATTACCTACCAAACCGACCTTCGGGTTGAATACTGTGTTTATGTTATGAGGAAAATAAATCAGCTTATATGCCCTGCAATGCAATGTGCTCCCTTTCTAATTTCGTGGAAAACTTCATCAGTATGGAAGTACCGACCGTATTTGCCCCGCATAAAATGTTATTCGTGTAAATTGCCTTTTTCAAAAGTTGAATTATGAAAGGTATAAAATATTAAAAAAGCGGGTTTGCGTAAAATGAGTGCACTACATAAGTAGCGCTTTTTGTTTGGCCAGACGGCCGACTACTTAGGTCATCTTAAACACTGACCAGATACCCGTTAGTTCATGGGAGGAAGGATTATGGTACCCCTTGTTTGACATCCCAAGTGAGGGTCATAATATTGAACGTCAAATGTTCACAAAAGGGGTACCAAACTTGAATGAATGCCTTCAAAAGCTATCACCACCAAAACTAGAATCTAGGCCATCATCTCAGGGAAGAGAGGTCTTAACCCATCAACACATTCTTCCAAAGAATGTTCTTCTCTTTTTGTATCCGTACGTTATCTTCATAATGTGTCAATCATTTTGATGTTTCAAAAGAAAGAATATATATAAGAGCAAGCATAGTGTATTGACGGAAATAAATCACACGATCAATAAAATCAAAAGAATCGGTGATCAGATGTTGGATAGTGATCAACAATATCCCTTAAACAAAAATCTGCATAAATGATCTTTCACGAAGTACGAAATTAGACAATTTTTCCAGGACACTGAGATGAAACATATTGATTCTTTTTTTTAAAGATACAATCAATGCTTAATTTTTAATATATATATTCTCGCATACAGTTTTGCATATTCACTAAAATATCGCTTAAAATCTACTACAGGATCTTCAATAAAAAAAGTGAATAGATAGGGACAGAATGAATGAATATAGTATGGTTTGCCTCAGTAGCGACTGATTTAAAAAAAAATAATTCGCCAATAGCGACAAAGAGGGAGCAATGTACGAAGAGTGTTCAAAAATTAACGGGAATTTTTCCATTTCGCGGGTTTGGAGAGTCCGATTGTCACACGTTTTTTTATCATGTTGGTATACATGCCCCTGAAGTATGATAAAACTTTCAACTGCTTCCATTGTGGACTTGGCCTGTGACAGCCACTAAGGTTAGACGTGTTTTTTGAGCTCGGCGATTTTCGTTTGTTAAAAGAAATGGATCAAAGAATTTGTATCAAATCTTGCGTAAAAAATAAAATTAAGTGTTACAAAGTGTTTGAAATGTTAACAAAGGCCTATAGTGAGTCTGCTATGAGTAAATCAAGAGTTAGCGAGTGGTATAAGCGTTTCCAAGAAGGCTATGAAGACCTTGACGATGACGAACGCCCTGGACGCCCCGGCACATCAACAATCGATGAAAACGTGGAAAAAGTGAAAGAAATGGTTATGAACGATCGCCGAATCACAATTAGAGAGGTCGTTGATGATGTTGGCATATCGATTGGATCATGTCATGACATTTTTTCCAACTTTTTAGGTATGAAACGCGTGGCAGCAAAATTTGTTCCAAAATGGCTTTTGCACCACGATAATGCACCATCTCGCACTTAATTGCTTATTCGTGAATTTTTGGCGAAAAACAATACTTTATCGATGCTCCAGCCTCCATATTCGCCAGATATGGTTCCGTGTGACTTTTTCCTATTTCCAAAAATTAAGAAAACCTTGAAGCCGTAGATGTTACATTTTACAGCCGTAGATGATATGAAAAGCGCATCGCTGAAAGAACTGATTTACGTCTCCAAGAAAAATATTTGATTTTCTATTCAGCAAGAAATCCATATAAACGCAACACACGAAAGCAAACTAAAAGAGAACAAATATCAAGCAAAATGCCAAAATGAATATTGATTTCCGACTAAAGAACAAGCATGAGGTAAGGATATTATTTTAAAATTCTCCCTCCAGACATTTTTCTTTCTCTTTGCTTTTCATCAAGCTAACATTCACGCTATATAAACTGTAGGGACATCCAGGGAATTGCAACATGTAAATGCTAAATTTAACCCGGTATCCGACTGAAAATTAGATTGCCATGATAATTGAAATTCAATTTAAACTTTTTGGTTACCTTTTCTTGAACCGAAATCTTATGAGAAAACTCATATAATCGTTACCAAGTGAACGACATACTTCCCTGCCATTTTTATGTTGCATTATATGGTTTTGAAGGCATGGTTGAATTGTTATAATTATTCATTCGTTATCGATTAATTTATAGCCTTATACAAAATAGACTACCCATAATAGGCCTTAATATATTATTATGGCCTATATGGCCTACACCCATGTTTGGAAACAGAAAATAATTGAATTATTTATATAAGTCCGGAGGCAGCAAATGGTGTGAATGTTAACCAAAGCCTCACAATTAACGAGAAAAAACGAAATGTAAATGCGAGAGGAAGCAAAGGTGAGAGAGACTACGGAGGGAGGGAAAGAGAAGTTAGGTGGGGTCAAAAGTAAACTTCAACGGGTCATATGAAAAAGGCTATGCTGGTGTAATATTTGTTAAGATTAAAGAGTAAATTAGGGACTTGAGGGGAAATTGCTCACAGTGGCCCATGGAGAACAGTATAGGGAGACGAATCATGGAAGATGGGTTGTCCTCACGACCTCATGTACGCAGCAAAGGATGTTAGCAAATTAGCCTCGAGAGTGCCATAGACATCATTCTACGTGTAGTTCTTCAAACAAAGAAGATCAGATGGAAAACTCGACTTCGTTCTGAAAGCCACCGGAATGGAGCATGAGTTAGTGCGCTAATATTCTTCACGTCGACCTGAATGCAGAATGAGAAGTTTACTCACTAGCTATGGAATACACAACAGGTTATCGGATGATTAAAGATTTGCATACAGAGGGCGTTTAACTAAGCTCTGTACTCACACCCGAGTGGTTATCGCTCTTAGGTAAGAGGAAGGTAAAAACAATTCGCTCAATTAAGTTTTTCTGTTGCAGGCGTTAACTTTGGCTTCTTTTCAGACTAATGACAGCAAAATAGTTTATACTGCTCTTAACGGCAATTAAGACCTCATCCTTATACGAATATCATAAAATGAACTATTATTTCATTACTCAAAAATCTATATCATTTCATCCGAAAGATTTACCATTTTAATGCTCTGGAATGCATTACTCAAAGTTAATAAGAATGATTATATATAGTAGTTGGTCGGAGTCCAATTTTTTATTCCAACCTTGATTTCCAGAAAAAAACGATTTACGTGGATAAAAAGTGAAAGATTTTTATAATGTGATTAAGAAGTAGAACGATTTCATTGACACTACGCGATGAGTAACGGAAACTTCTTGCGTATAAGCGAGTGATCTGCGCGGCGGAGGCGAACCCAATCCAGGAAGCGGTTCAACCGGGCCTGTACATGGATTCAAGCATGGAAAATAAATATAAAGTTTACGTTAACTTGTAGCGGCGGCAAGCCCAGCATTTCCTGACCTCGTATTCACTTCCGAGCAATGTGGAGAGGGTGCAGAGGGTACGGGAGTGGGAGGTATGAGGGCGCACGCTCCTTACTCCTTCCACTCGCCTCCACATGGATTCGCTTGGCCAGGGTTAGAGGGGGAGGATGGAGGAGGAGGGTGGGTTTGAGGTTCGGCCCGGTCTGTGGCTGGTTTTCGACCCCAGGGTTAGATCGAATAGAGGGGTGTTTGGCGAGGGATGAAAAATACTGGCCTCCCTGCAAGTGGGTGCATGCATCGAGCCGGGAACCATTCCCCCCCCCCCCCATAACACTGCACGTGAGGCGACCTGCCTGCCTACTTGACCGCCTCCGAGTGTTGACCCTCTGTCCGTCAGCAGCGGCTCCCTCCCTCTGGGAACCCCCGAGCCCTCTTCACACTCACCCTCACCCGCTCTATAGTCGTCGACCCCACGAAACGCGCGGAGGGTGACTCAAATATTATGAAACCCCAGGGAGATCCTCGGGCTCCGACTGCTTTGTGATTTCCGAGCAAGAGGGAAGAAGGAGAGAGAGATGAAAGTGCTTCAAATGCTGAATGCTGAAGCGATATAGAGGGACTCCTCGGAGATGATGATGCTGGTGGTGGTGGATGGTCTGCCCGAGCCTCCGCAAATATATCGCGGATCCTCCCCCCCTCAAGAATAGCGGACGCGGCCGTTAGCGAGTCGGTCGCGGAAGCTTCATAACGCTAATTGTTTGCGCGGTCTCTCCCGGTGTAGCAGTAGGTTGATACTTGCGCTCCTTTTCCCCCACCACATTCCTCAGCGATTGAGATTTCATATTGTAAAATGAGTTCCTTAATTAGGAAAATGGCTTCTCTACATTTACCTCAGCCCACAAATGCCCAAGTTTTTTATAATTTTTATGGGGAATGAGTGGATTTATAGTGATTAATTGTTGCATCTTAGGTATATCTATTTCGTAACACAAACAATTTTATCCGTTCATGCGATTAATCGTTTTTGCACACCTGAATGTCGATGCTAACGTCACCTAACTCTAACGCGAAATATGCACTATGATAATTTTTTACGCATCGAGGAAATATTCATCATGCATAAATAATTTCAATATTTATCTATTTTATAATTATCTGAATAAAGTTTCCATATTTAATCTAAATATTCCAAGCAGAAATGATAACGCGCTAAGTGGTAGATCTTGACTGGTTGAGATAACTACATTAACAACCATTCCCTTCTGTCACATTCCTGCCAACTAAATTACGTTCTGCATTATAATACTTCTAGAGTTGTAGAGTAAAGTAGAGGCGATCGTATTAACGATATTCAAGTTGCATGCGAGGCTGTCATAACTCAATCGAAGAAAAATTGACTCTAGTAAAAGGGATAACCGATACCGCTGATAGTAACATTTCAGTCGATGGCGTATTTTTTCCTTTCACAGTCATTTAGTTTTATGAATTTAATCAAAAGGTCTTTTTGTGAATTAATGATACATAAAATTACACATTAATGAGCTTCATTTAACTAACTACATAAATCCAAATATTTAAAATGAATGTTGATCCTATACTTCAACCTCATCCTATTCATTTTTGTTTTCTTGTGAAATAGAGCGAGATTTCCTCGCCTTATTTACTCTAATTTTTCGCCATTCCAAAGTACTACCCCAAAAAACACTGTTGACATTATCATTTTCAATAATCTGTGGCTATGGAGCCAAATTATTTCTCTTGATAATGAGGAAAAATATCAATAGCTCATTCAAATCCGGAAAAATGACAACATAATCATGATATTCGAACTAAACATATTTTTAAACTTAATAGCATAAAACGTACGTTTATTTGTGTTCAAAGTAAAACTATATCACAGGAAAAAAATACTCGCAGCTGCGTGGAAAAAAAGTCCCGCCGAGATCTATAGCATACATAATTGAATGGCAAAGATCGTTTTCACGCTGAATCCGCATTTAAATTATATTACGTCGACTAAGAGTTTGCCGATCAAACAGATTTCAGTGACAGTTACCAACTGGCGCTTTCTATTTTTGATTTACGTTATTTGAGGTCGATGTTTTGGAGGTCTCGTTCAAGTGGCGTCCTGCGGTTGCGATCGGCAACCATCGCCAGTCAATCAACGTAAACACAAGCGGGCGATCACAGAGGTATTTCTGCTCCAGGCGAAATCCTAAGTACATATTTGCGGAACAACTGATTACAACGCCGCTATTCCTCGCCGCATGCAATTATTGCAGCAGTAAGCGAGTCACTTCAAATCGCATATTCTTTCACGCCGGTTGTTGAAACTTGAAATTGGATTTCCTTTCGTGGGAAAAATATGATCACCTCACCTCCCAATCACGCGAATCTGGAATATGTGCTGATTTACCTTTCTGCCTTGAGCATAAACTCTTTTCCTTGCTCTCCTCATCACTCAGATCGTTTTTATTTTACGCGTCAGCTACTTCTTTGGTAGAGTATCATGAATATGGAACTGTTTCCTGCAGAAGAACTATTTAGAGCCATTAAAAAAATGCTTAATTCAATATATACAGGTATACGGGTGATTCAATATTCAATGCCGGGTACTGAATAATTATTCATAATAATAAACAAGTTTCTGGGAAGATTCATTAGGTTATATGAATCGTACCAACCACTCGTTGAACATGCAACTATTAGCGGAAACTACTAACATTATAGTACCGGTTGAGACACATACAAATAATTAACCGACTGGCAAGACACCCAAACAAAAAGATTAGCCCAAAATGCCCTTAAACTGAAATAAATGATTTCATTTACACGAATAACTGTGGTAACTAAATTATAACATTGAATTAAATCATATTCAATATCATTTGAGAATCTATGCCTGAACCGTTAATCATATAGCAATCGATTCTTAGCAAATAGTCATGCAATATTATTATCATAATAATGAACCATTATATTAACTGATGCAGAACAAAATTGTCTAGTACCACAACATCACGCCTGAATCAACAAAAAATAAATGGCTATACAATACCATTCATTTGTCAACATAATAAATAAAACAAATGCAACAGTCACTGGCGACATTGATTATCTAATTACTAATTAAATAAAATCCTCAAAGGCCAAATGTGAGCTTTTAATATGCCAAACTTGGTAACTGAATCCGAATGAAAACGAAAAAGAGATTGAATTCCAACATGTTAATCAATAATATTGAAAGAAATGTCGACAAATATTCAATTAAACAATGGCGTTAATGTAGCTAATGAAATTACCTACATTAAAATTAACGCGCGCTACCGGAAAACGAAATAACACCGCTTATGGAATGCAGAGTTAACAATGTCTGCAATAAGTGCATCTCTTGCCATAATTTTTTTCGTGAAATATACTGCCGATAACATAATTTTTATTTCCATCTCCTCGTAAAACGTAGACAATCATTAATACTACCTTTCTAGCATCTCGAATATTCTGCCATTGCTTTTTCACCTGGAGGATGTCCATTAATCACTAGATTTCTTAAATTATGGCACCCATTAAAAAGGTGAATCACATTCGAATGATATATGATCGAGGGAGCTTCATAAACGGCCGGTGCATTGGCAAGGGAAGAACGTGTGCTACACGCAGCACACGTAAGCGTTCGCAATTTCTCCCAAAAATTTTCCAGAAGCCCAGCCTCTCATTAATAAATACCTTGTTAAGGTTAACCGGTTGCGTAGAGAGGGCGTTTAAACTCAGCAATTAACCGCACACGAGACGCGCATCGGGTCGCTCACTAGGGAACGCATCATTCACCATTTCACTCTCTCCACTTCCCTCTCTCTCTCTCTCTCCACGGCCCTCTTTCCCCCACGCGGTTCGCCTCTCGATTTATAGGGGGATTCATCAACCAATGACCCTCGTTTGTCACGTTCTGCTCTGAGGGGGCGGATGAGTCATTAAGGGAGAAAATTTATTATACGGACTGTGTGAAAGGAAGTTACGGACGCCACGCCAGATGGCGCACCGGTGGTGCCGGTAAGAAAGACCGCGAAATCCTTCGAAGCTTCGGGGCGTATGACATTTCGGTATTCACGGGCTTTAATTTGGGCTGGGGGGTTCTATTCATGAAAAAACAGGGCAAGGAATGCGTCCTGGTCAATGGGTGTCACTGTCTTTCTCTTTCAGGAAGTGAAGAATGATCCCGAGAACAGTTCTGATCAGAGTGGTTGTACGATACAGACCGAGATAATGAAGTTATCACAACTTCGGCCGGCTCTGTTAATAGAGGTCAGTTACACCTGGGTCCTCCCTAAGTGAAACTAATTAATTTCCGGTTAACTACTTTCCAAGCAGCGAATGATTTGGTTCAAAGAAGATTGAGCTAAATTAAAAGGTGAACACGTATTAGGTTATGAAAATTAATCAACAAAGACCGTACGGTTTCACCTAATAGTATTATTCTTGTTGCTTCTTTATCTAACATTTTTAATAGGAGTAAAAACGATCAAAATGATGGCTAGCAAACAAGACACTTTCCGCATTTCCCTGGGTAGAATTTCATTAAGATCAATTCTACACTGATGGTCCTTCACAATCACAGAATTTAATACACTCTAGAATGAAGAGAATTATCATCCCAACCTCATCATTATATCACCACTCTTTTCCTGTATTCCGTTTGGAATATTCTCTTAAGAAGGCCAAAAATAGATGCAAGTAATAGCAAATTGTAAATATATCAAGTGAAAATGATCTTATAACAAATTTTATACACAACTAGTCCGTGTTCTCTTGAAGAGCATTAAAGTTTAATCACGATCTGGTATTGCAAATCGAATACTTCTAACTCCAGGAAAAATTAAATTCCTCAGTAAAATAGTATACATCATTCACATCTACATAATACCTCGCAAGACGCCACAAGGACGTGTGGCGGGTTGTGTTAGGTCACCAGCCATGTATCATTAGGAAGAACAAGGCATTATTACATTAAGTGTTGTACCATATTATTATAAAACCGTATTTAATTATTACCCTAGAAGAGTTACCACCTTTTCTAAGCTCACAGATATTTTTGAAGAAATAATTCATTCAAGTTAAATATTGATAGGACTGGTTTGATTTCTCTGAAGTAGTAGAACAGATCAGATCAGTAGTAGAACAGGTGGTACAATGATTGAATAGAGAATATGAATGGACCATGAGAAGTATTATACCATAAGCTCCAAAGCACTCCCTCATATATGAACTCTCTTTCCCCTGTCATTTCCTTTCTCAGCTCTTCATAATTTCCACCCACCATTCATACAGTCCAAAACTCCCATTCCTTTCAGCTGCTTTCGCTGCTTCCCTAATTCATAACTTCCTCTTTTTCCGTACTACCTGCACATCTCGTCCCCGCGTCCAAATTGTCACTTCTGTGGCTCCCTCCCTTAGGCTTCTTTTCTACCAATGTTGACTCTGCTTTGAAAGGAATCCGTGTGATGACGAACCCGGAGGCCTTGTCTCCTCAGCTACTGAACACGTCTTTCACCGGCTGAGTCGGTAGTATTCATCCTATTTTTTTTTCTTCTATTTGACAAAATAACGGAGTTTGCTTCTGTAATGATTTGTTTAGCATGAAACCATCATTAAAATGACCGCCACACTGTGTCAGACGCCTTTGCAGCCCTCTCAATGAGAAAGGACGTTGCGTGGACTAACTTCCGTCAGGCTCTCAACTTTCTTTTTATCTGGCCCTGGTGATCTAAGCAGTAGAATGCAGTATTAAAGCATATTCTCCCTTTGATATAGTTCTGAGGGCCATGAGAAGGCGGAATCCTTTCAACCTTGTCAAGTAATTTGTGCATTGCATAGGAAAATGAAATGAGCTGGGTTTATAAGGATAATTTAGTTTACCCAGTCTACTTTCCGAGGCTTCCTCAGTACTCTTTATAAAATACATGCCTCATATTTAATAAGCATACGACTCGAAGCCATATTTCGCTCCAACACTGAGCGGATATTTTGGGTCCGTTTTGTAATTAGTTCCACGAAATAATGAAAAATAGTAATTTTTAAGCTGTGAAATGAAACAGGTTGTAACTTTAAAAAATAGTTTGAACACTGAAAGCTAAACAAACAATTAGAAAAATATCCTGTCGAAAAATTGCCGAATTTTAGAATGCCACAATAAATTAACAAGCCGTTGACTAGACAAATCGTTTGGCTGGCTGGTACGCATTACAACAGCAAACCATACAGAATCTACTAAAATTATGCCAATAGTTACAAAAAAAATCACTGTACCGTTTATTAACTGAAGGGATGCATTCGTGCCCACGGATGAAAATAATACAAACGCTTGTAAATTAAAAAAATAAAAATGCAATACTTCCAGATTGTGGCAACGTAGAAGGGTGGGTGATAGGTCGCATGAACATTACGGTCGAGGGTAATTGAAATTTGATTTTCTTTTAATTCTGCGTGGATGAATTTCATCCTGGGGGTGCGGGAGGGAGGATGGGGGGATAAGAGGCGGAGGGAGGGAAAGGTGCGGGTTGAAATTTTAATGGAACCGTAACCGCTGCGGAATGCTGCTCCTGCCAACCGAGTCGGGAAGTGGAAGGAAAATGATCCTGGAACGCAAAACAGGAGAGAGATTGAGGAAGGAAGAGGGAAAGGTGTGATTGGTGATGATTGGAACACATGAGGCGTGAACCAAGATGAAAATTGCATACGGAGCTACGGTTATTAGCCTTTGTTCATCCTCGACCAATATCCAGCCGAAAAAAAAAACTGATCCAACTGTCAGAGTTTGATCTTTTTAACTTTTTGGTGAGTCGGGTGCCTGATCTTCATACTATTTCCGCCGTCCGAATTAAAAAATTTCTCATCTCGATGATCGTAAATTACTCTTCTGCAAAGTCACTGCTATTCTATATAATTATACATTTTTATTTTTCCAAGGGAGTCTCTATTAGACCAAATGGTGCTCAATATTTTCTCATAAGCTCCACATTGAGTCGTTTATTATACCGCCGAAATAAAGTATTACGCAATTGTTAACATGCTATTTCTGTTGATATCATTCCTTTAATTACTTAAATCTCATCCTCATTTTCTAGTGGAACTCCCTCATGTAAGTATCTTGGATTCAATAAATTAAATAAACAAGTAATTTCTTTTGCACGCTATAATGTTGTCACTTTTCACTAATAGCAGGCTTGCATCACATGAAATATTTGTTCGACAAGTGGTTGAGAACTACTAAAAATTTTATATATAAGTTTCTTTTTAAAAAAAAGCGTATCAAAGTTCACGTTAACAGTTTATCTAAAAAATGAACGTTTATGCCAACAATGTAAAATTAAATTTTAGACCACAGCAAATTAAACTTTGGGACAAAACCCCCGTTTTTTCCTTCTTTTTATAAGTTAGAAGATCCAATTCAACATGCATGGGATAGTTTGCATTGAGAAAACTGCATAAAAAGACGTTAAGCTTGATGGCAAGAATTAGTACGCGTGTACGCCAAAAGTCCCATATTATTTTCGAAAAATATTTAATTTTCATCAAAATTCTCGAATCATATTCGAATATAGCCCTACAGAAGCCAGACTCAACTTTCCTACAATAACGCAGATACATAAACGAAATGCGTCAACTCCGGAGGTCACAGGTACAACAGACGAGGTCTGTAAATTAAATTATGAGACTGGCAGCGTTCGAGCTGGGAACACTGGAAGCCCTGGACTTTGAGGGGCGGCAGGGGAACATGTGATCCGCCTTCAGTACGGGTTTGAACTCGCTCGAGTCATTTGGTTGTCTGTAGCGATTTTTTTGTGAAAGTTTTTTCTATAGTGCTCTAAAAATTAGCTGACCTCAATTTCGAGCAACGGTGCGCTATCAGGATTCGCTTCAGACTTGGCCACAGTGCAACAGAAACTCTTGCTTAAGTGCAGAAAGCCTACGGAGATAGTATTTTGTCAAGAGCCCAGGTGGTTTAAGGAATTTCAGAAGGAAGAGAGTCGATTGAAGATAAAACACGAAGCGGAAGGCTTTTGACTTCAAGAACCGATGAAAATGTCGACAGAATCGGGGATCTTGTGCATTCAGATAGTCAGAGCGTCGGTTGATAGTCAGAATGATCGGGGAAGAGTTGAATTTGACTCACACCACCGTCCATCAGACCAATGAATTGGGGATGAGAAAAATCTGCGCAAAAATGTTTCCAAAAAACCTTTCGCAAGACCAAAAGGAGGACTTCAGGAGGGAAAGGTGTCTTGAATTTTTGGATTCGATTGAAAATGACCCCCATTTTCTGGAAGGTGACATTACTGGTGACGAGTCTTGGGTGTTTGAGTACGACCCAGAAACCAAGCGCCAGAGCAGGGAGTGGCACACTTTAACCTCTCCAAGGCCCGAAAAGGAATCGGCTTCATTTTAACGTACATTTTTCATATATTACGGTCGGGATTTGCTCTTGGGATTAGAATAATTTTACCTAGAAAATAATAACCAAGGATCTTTTTTATAAGTCCAATATGCATTCAAATGTAATTTATCACTCGTGAAAATTAATTTTTTATGCTAATTAAATTAAAATTAATGTTACTTTTTATTTCATGGTGAATAGGTATTGCGTTGGTTATAAATACAAAGCCTTACCAATACCATGGTTAAGACAACATTCTATGAGAATACTCGCTAAAATATTTTTGCCATTTAATGTGCTTCTCAATTCCAGCGTAAATAGACGGAGAACTTAGTCCCGAAATCAGCTTTCGCTTTGAAATTATTTGTATTTTTGTTAAGTTTCCGAACAGTCATTGAATTTATAGACCCAAATTGATACAAAGATACTTCACTTGACTGGATCATTACCTCCTATTTATTCTTTTAATGAGACGAATTCAATGGAAAGGAAATTAAT